>OZ007586.1:524459542-525154375 GCA_963931845.1 Maratus michaelseni
TTTGCTTAAAAAAATATTAACGCATTGAAATGAAATTTTAAATATTATAAAACACTGAAGTAAAATTTTAATCGGGAGATTGCCCATTTATTGTACTTAAATTAGTATTCTATAATAATAATAGAAATAAATCTGTAATTGTTATTAATATAGAAATTTATTTTATTGAAAATATTCCATTTATCATGAAAAACATAAAGCAACCCATAAACACTTTAAATAAAAAAATTGAAAAAAAAAATTCTGAAATACAATATTTACATAAGTATTTCATTTAAAAAATAAAAATTAATCTGTAATTGTTATTAATGTCAAAATTTATCTTTTATCATGAAAAATACCATCAAAATATTTTGAAATAAAAGAGCAAAAACGGAGAAAGCGTGGGATTCGAACTCAAACTATCTAAATACAAAGTCAGGGTTCTAGCCATTCACCCACGGAGCACACAGCCAAACTGCAACAAAATATTAATATAAGTACGCAAATGCGTGAGCTGACCATTTGGCTCTCAAGTTCACTGTAACTGTATGTTTAAAGATCTACGCTATTTCCCAATCACCTTTGCGTATGGGCGACCTGATCGTCGTTCATGAACAAGCTCCTAATCTTCTGCTGTGTGAGTGAGAAGTGGTTTGGATTCGTAGCACCCTATTTGGTGACCTAACTCGCATTTGACGTGAAATTAACACTTAAAAATCCAATAATAAAAAAAAAGAATAGTATAAAAAATATATAAAATATGATTTTAACAGAGGAATTTAATCGGTTCTCTAACTTTTCTATAAAGGGCTACAAAATGCACCCGGTCTCGATGCTAAGTGCGAGCTGGGTTCCCTTGTCTGTTGTAAAAATTCAATTCGTATAATATCGTTACCAATCAGTTTGATTGAGTTAAAATAAATAAAGTGTATCTACGTGTCCGTCGTTTAATGGGTATATTCTGCTTGAGCTCTCTACACACCATACCAGATACTTTTGCCAATAAGATTATCTGCATAAAACGTGTCTGGTGTCGGCCCAGATAGCGCAATAGGTACAGTTTTGGCAATTTAAGCCGAAGGTCATGGGATCGATTCCCGGCTTGGGCATTTTTGCACTTATTTGGAAAATTCGATTAGTTTGATATCTTTACCAATCAGCAAAAAATAAAGTATAATATTAACAACTTTTAATTTTTGAAAATTAAATAATAATAGAATTTTCTGTAACTGTGTTTTAATATATTAAACATATGCTAACAAAAATAAATATTTACAACAAAAAGCTGTCTTTTAAATTTTCTCGATATTTAAATTTGTTACATACAATTTCAGAATTTCATTGCATAAACCGTGTTTAATTTAACGGTTCTAATTTTTGAAAACCTTCGAAGTGTTTTATATGTCTATAAATACTATGTATATAATATAAAAAATCCCTGACGGCTCGGCCTACAGGCATAGGTAGATTTCGAAGACGCAGACCGTGGGGCGCCTGTTTGTCGAGAATTGCGGAAGAAATTACCTTTTTGCGATGATGATGCAGTTGGAACCGCCTACTTCGAAACCAAACTTGTTTGCAGGCGGACCCAGCAAGAATTTTTTTTTTTTTTTTTTTTTTTTTTTTTTGGCTATAAGAGTTGGTCCTATAAAAACATGTCACTATAAAAGTTTTAGATAATATTAAGAGGATTTATAATAAATTTAAGCGGATTTGAAATCTTGGGACTTGACGAAGTTATGAATTTTTTTCTTATAAAATCCCCCTCCCCCCCCCTTCAGGCAATTTTTAATTATATCAAAAATCTGTCATACATAAATTTTCGGCCCTTCTCCTAGAAGTAATAATAACTTCAAACGGATTCGATACGTATCATAATTAAGAAATTGTGGGTTTTTTTCTGTTTTCAGAAAAATTCCCCCCCCCCATTCCCCCCTCCCTTGGTTCGATTTTGCCCATTAACGAACTTGACCGAGATTTTATGCCCCTTGATTTTATGTATCAGTTTCGAAAAGAAGCGGGAGTTGGAACCGCCTACTTCGAAAAATAACTTGTTTGCCGGCGGAGCCGGCAGGGTTTTTTTTGTTTTTAATTTTTTTTTGCTATAACGGTTGGTCCTATAAAAAACTTGTCAATATAAAAGTTTTAGATAATATTAAGAGGATTTATAATAAATTTAAGCGGATTTGAAATTTTGAGAATTGACGAAGTTCTGAATTTTTTTTCTTCTAAAACCCCCTTTCCCTCCCCCCCTTAAGGCAATTTTTAATTATATCAAAAATCTGTCATATATAAGTTTTTGGCCCTGTTCCTAGAAGTAATAATAACTTTAAACGGATTCGGTACGTATCATAATTAAGAAATTATGGTTTTTTTTCTGTTTTCACAAAAAGCCCCCCTCCATCCCCCCCCCCCCCCTTGGTTCGATTTTGCCCTTTAACAAACCTGACCGAGATTTTATGCCCCTTGATTTTATGCATCAGTATCGAAAAGATGCGGGAGTTGGAACCGCCTACTTCGAAAAATAACTTGTTTGCAGGCGGAGCCGGCAGGGATTTTTTTTGTTTTTAATTATTTTTTGCTATAACGGTTGGTCCTATAAAAAACTTGTCAATATAAAAGTTTTAGATAATACTAAGAGGATTAATAATAAATTTACGCGGATTTGATATCTTGTGAATTGACGAAGCTATGATTTTTTTTCTTCTAAACCCCCCCTTTCCTCCCCCCCCCTTGGGGCCATTTTTAATTATATCAAAAATCTGTCATACATAAATTTTCGGCCCTTTTCCTAGAAGTAATAATAACTTTAAACGGATTCGATACGTATAAAAATAAAGAAATTATGAGGGTTTTTCTGTTTTCAGAAAAAGCCCCCCCCCCATTTCCCCCCCATTCCTTGGTTCGATTTTGCCCATTAACGAACTTGACCGAGATTTTATGACCCTTGATTTTATGTATCAGTTTGGAAGAGATTTATGCAGAATTTTTCTAGTTATCGTGGTCAGAAAAAAGTGGCATAGATAGATAGATAGATAGATAGATAGATAGATAAAGTTTTGAACTGGGGGTGGTTTTGGGTTCTGGGAGTCATGATCGGCGTAGATCTGCAAAAATTTTTCAAAATTTCCAACTTAGATGAGAATGTAATAGGTAGTATTTCTTACGAAATCTACCTAAAATGTGAAATTACGGATCATCATAAGAAAAGAGTATCCGAAGTGCAGACAGAAACTAAAAGTTTTTATGACGTATTTTAAAAGTGTGTCTTTTTGATTTTGTATTGTTTCCATTTAAACGTTATTTGCAGCATTTTAAATTGTTTGAATTAAGTAAATGCACATAAAACCTATTTTAGAAATTACATTATTATCAGAGATTTCATTAAAATGCATCTTTCATTTTCAGACGACTCTGGTAAAAAAAAAAAAAAAAAAAAAAAAAAAAAAAAACGAAATCTGTTTTAAAAAAAATCAATGAATCCTTTTTTTTATTACAATGTAATATTTTAAATTGGCAACAAGTTTTATGCAATATTTTTATATTAGATTATTTTATTATTTGATATTAGAAAAATAATACCTTCGTATGGCAATTAGAAAACGAGCTATTAAGTCATAAGGTAACTAGTAAATCTACAGATCAGGAGCATCAACGTCAGCTCTGAAAATCATTGTTTTTTAATATCACTTTTCATATTTAGCATCTTATAATCCGCAATTTAATTTTTAGGTAGATTTCGTAAGAAATACTACCTATTACATTCTCACCTAAGTTGGAAATTTTGAAAAATTTTTGCAGATCTAGGCCGATCATGACTCCCAGAACCCAAAACCACCCCCAGTTCAAAACTTTATATATCTATCTATCTATCTATCTATCCATCTATCTATGTCACTTTTTTCTGACCACGATAACTGGAAAAATTCTTCATAAATCTCTTCCAAACTGATACATAAAATCAAGGGTCATAAAATCTCGAAGTTCGTTAATGGGCAAAATCGAGCCAAGGGGGGGGGAAATGGGGAGGTTTTTTGTGAAAACAGAAAAACCCTCATAATTTCTTTATTATTATACGTATCAAATCCGTTTAAAGTTATTATTACTTCTAGGAAAAGGGCCAAAAATTTATGTATGACAGATTTTTGATATAATTAAAAATGGCCCGAAGGGGGGGGGGAAAGGGGGGGGGGGTTAGAAGAAATAAATCATAGCTTCGTCAATTCACAAGATATCAAATCCGCTTAAATTTATTATAAATCCTCCTAATATTATCTAAAACTTTTATATTGACAAGTTTTTTATAGGACCAACCGTTATAGCAAAAAAAAATTAAAAACAAAAAAATCCCTGCCGGCTCCGCCTGCAAACAAGTTATTTTTCGAAGTAGGCGGTTCCAACTCCCGCATCTTTTCGAAACTGATACATAAAATCAAGGGGCATAAAATCTCGGTCAAGTTCGTTAATGGGCAAAATCGAACCAAGGGGGGGGGATGGGGGGACTTTTTGTGAAAACAGAAAAAACCCATAATTTCTTAATTATGATACGTATCGAATCCGTTTGAAGTTATTATTACTTCTAGGAAAAGCGCCAAAAGTTTATGTATGACAGATTTTTGATATAATTAAAAATTGTCTTAAGGGGGGGGTAGGGGGTTTTAGAAGAAAAAAATTCATAACTTCGTCAATTCCCAAGATTTCAAATCCGCTTAAATTCATTATAAATCCTCTTAATATTATCTAAAACTTTTACATTGACATGTTTTTTATAGGACCAACTCTTATAGCAAAAAAAAAAAAAAAAAAATCCTTGCTGGCTCCGCATGCAAACAAGTTTGGTTTTGAAGTAGGCGGTTCCAACTGCAGCATCATCGCAAAAAGGTTATTTCTTCCGCAATTCTCGACAAACAGGCGCCCCACGTTCTGCGTCTTCGAAATCTACCTATGCCTATAGGCCGAGCCGTCAGAGATTTTTTATATTATATACATAGTATTTATAGACATATAAAACACTTCGAAGGTTTTCAAAAATTAGAACCGTTAAATTAAACACGGTTTATGCAATGAAATTCTGAAATTCTTATGAACCTTTTTTTCATGAAAGGATTTGGATAAAGCGTAGATTTCTTCACGGGGGGCTCTGCCCCCCTGAACCCCCTGCAATCTTGTTATATTTATATTCGTGATTTCCTATCGATTGTGTGAATGATTATAGTATATATGGGATTTCGTTTTATACTGTGGTTTTTTTAAGATAAGCAACAGTTTGGAAAATAATTTCATGTTATCCTAATACCCAAATAACAATATTCACTTACCTTCCAACCACGAAACACTGATGGGTAAGTTGAATAATATCTCTTGTACAAAAGCAACTTATGGAAATGAATCTGAATCTACTCTTTTTCCCTTTTATCTATTTTAAAAATATAGTTTAATTACAATTTCTGTTTCGGAAAAACAGTTTTGATGGTCCTTCTATAATATTTATATGTAAGATCTTATCTAAGTACATCATAATCTACTCGATGGCAATAGCATACTAAAATTCCCAGCACCCCCCCCCCCAAATATATATATATATATATATATAAGTCATATTTGGAAACTTTTAAACCTATTGGGTAATCATTCATAATCGTGTCTACTGCCAATTCACTAAATATTAGCAAACGTGATTCGGCACTATAAATTATTTTTTGTGATAGCTTTTTATGATGTCAGTTTCCAGTAACTGTGCTATTTCAGGATGTATGGATGCGTTTTACCACGCTAATTTCTTTAGATTAACCATCTTGTTGTACGAGAGATTTTATCCTATTTTTAAAATAATACTAATTTTCAACCACGAAAAATCCATATCTCATCCAGAAAATGAATAATATCTCATGTAAAAATGTGTCGGAAATCATTCTACAGTAAATAAAAGGTAACTTATATCAAAATAAATTATCATTTATTTCAAGAAAATACAAAAATCAACCGAAAATATTTTATTTTGCGAATAAAATATTGCAGCAAAATAGTCTGAGTTATTTGAATTTTATTATTTTGATATTCTTTGAAATATAGTTCCTACGTTGCTAGGTTACGGTTAAATTAAAGAGGAAAATAAAAATAAATGCATTTTAAAATTTACAAAAAATTATAAAATAAAATGTATTATATTATTAGAACAGATGTATAAAATTGCACCAAAAATTATACACCTAATTTAAAAAATCTGACATATGTATTAACAAAATTTCAAATTAATTTGAATAATTTAAGACCTAACTTGATAAATTTTAGCCCTCATAACTTACCGTTTAAATACATGAATCAAATGCGCCATTTTATTTTCAACAAATGAAAAATTTCAAAATCGTCTGATTTCCCATAGGAAAGCATTATGACCTAAAAAGAAATGTTCTATATTTTCCGAACAAATGAACCAAATGTAACTAAAAACTATACAGCTAATTCCGGGTACCTCACCAACATACCTACCAAAAATCAACCTAATCGGATCATTTTTGCGGTAGTTATCGCGGAACAGACAGACAGACAGAAACCAAAAACTTTTCGGGTCTCCACAGTGAGCCTCAACTGACGTTTCGGCAACTATTTTTATTTAAAAATGTAAAAGTCCTTCCTTGCATCTTTACATGAAACCATTTTGATGTTTTTGTTTTATTGTGGGTTGGAAATATTATCACGCAAATGATTATACTGTGTTTTACTTATCATTGTTCACGAAGATAATGTTAGGTTCTTGATTGTAAAATTTGATAAGATTTCTGAATATTTGAGAAAACTTTATTTTGGAAACATTTTTGTAATTGTACCTGTATTTGAAAGTTGATTGCGTGCAACCAAACATAATTTTACTTAAAAAACAAAAAGAAATATTTGCTTTGCTATTTTCGCTAAACTCTTTTGCTTATCCATTTAGGTATGCTTTACTGATGAAAGCAAACTTTATTTCAAGTTTTGTAACAAGAAAACATTTTTCTTTCATTGTTTTTCAAGTTGCTAATACGTGAAAAACTTGATGACTTTCCCCTCTGTTGCGTGTAGTCAAAGTTTGGAAGTTTCATTATTTGAATTTTTCCGTTTTCTACCTTTCATTTGATGTTTTGTTTTCAGCTAACACTTTTAGAGCCTAATGATTTTCTGAAATATTTCATTTGGTACTTTAAGCATGTCTAGAAATAGAAATATGTTAGAAGAAATGTATTTCAAATGATTTTCGGTCATTTCAGAAACAATAAATTAAAAGATTAAAAAAAAAATGCAGAACAAATATTTTCTTTCATTTAAATCGCTTCGTATTTTTTTACTTTTTTTAAACTTCTCTTGGAAGATGTTTAAATGCTGTAAACTAATTTATGATACAAATCAAAAATATATTAATGAATCAATTTTTACCTTAGCTTAAAAATGTTATATGAATAATCATGAATGAATTCAGTCAAAGTTACTAAAAAGTGTTTAATATTTTGTTAAATACATAAACTAAAATACAGTACAAAAAATTATAAAATTGTATCTAAAACCTAGTACTTTCACGTACACTCGAACTCTTCATAAAAGTTAAAAACAGAACATAGAAATCATGATTTCGTATTTTCAGTCATATTAACAATGTATTAAACACCGTTTAGTAACTTTGACTCAATTAATTCTCTCAATTATTCATACAACATATTTTAATACTTTCTCAATTACAGTTCAAAAATTCAGTGACTAAAAGCTTCTTATTACCTTTATAAATTTCAACTTATTAAACAATATCTATATTAAGTTAGATTTAGAGAATTTAGGTGTATGATTTAAATCTAGAAATCAGAAAAACATTTTCATTTTACATATTTTTAAAGAAATTAATAAATTTGTGTAAATTCAAGTTACTTTCCTCGACATTCTTCGAACATAAACTTCTTCATTTTTCCCCCTATTAGTATTACTTGTTCGTTATCATTTTATTCTTTGGACTGCATAACAGAACGGTGTTCACTATTATTTGCGAAAAGTATGCTAAAAATACTTTTTCGAAAACTAATGTTCGCCTTATTTAATGTCAGAAATTCTGCGACTAAATATGGTAAAAAATTCTATACGTAAACAGTAGACCAAGTGCCGCGTACTCGGTACCCCTGGCATAACACATTGTTGCTTTATACAGCCCTTTCATGCAGCAATCAACACTCGAATATCATTGATCTTTGCCACTTAATTCCAGGGCGAAAGTTTTGTATTTCAATTATAATTTAAAGGCATTTTTATTGAATATTAAAGTACCTGAATTTTCACATTGCTAACAAAGACTAGAACCAACAGACTGAAAAATGTCCAAGCCCGGAATCGAACCCGGATCCTAGGAATAACGCTCTAATGCTCAACCATTGAACTACGAGGACGATAGCCTGAAATCTCTCACTCCTGGGTATCGTCCTCGTAGCCGAATGGTGGAGCATTGGAGCGTTATTCCAAGCAATCGGTTTCGATTCCCGGTTTGGACATTTTTCACTCTGTTTGTTATACGCTTTGATAGCAATGTAAAATTTCACGTATTTAAATATTCAATGTTTTCGGGCGTAATTTCACTACTGAAAATTATACTTATAGGTATTTTTATTTTTAAAGGATTTTTGTCATTTCGGTGTCATAAAGAAATCATATTTCTTTAAATTGTGCTTTATTCCAAAATCGCAATTTTCTGAGCTTTCGGCACGTAAAAGCATTTTCACAGGCACGAAGACACACATTCACACACCCATATATATATATATATATATGTATAATATATATATATATATGCTAGATATATATTTATATATACACTCTAAAATTGGAAGGAGTGAGAAGTTGACTCTTTGGAAGAGTGAGAGGCATTTTCGCTCTTTTAGGAGTGAATTTTTTAAATATGCACTCTTTAAAGAGTCGAATTTTCCACTCTCTAGAAAGGAGTGAAATATCTCACTCCGTTGTCGAGAGTGACTGTCTCACTCCGTTGACAAGAGTGAGTGGTTCACTCCGTTGAGAGTGAAGAAAAACAGTTTTTTCCAATAAAACCACAAGAGGGAGCCAGCTCTCGGATACCCCATTATCGAAACGAAACGCCTAAAATGAAATCCTTTATATATAGTAGCACGATTTAAAAAAAATGAAAAAGTAATTGAAATAATAAATGAATCGATAGAATTATGGACAGGAAATATATTTTATGCTTTACAAATTGCAGGATTTGCCAGTGCTAAGACGAAAGCAAATATTTGAAGGGAAAACAAATAGTTGAAGTAAATTTATGCTTAGCTGCAACACAATTTTGCTTCTTTTTTATAAACAGAAATTTAATATCTCTGAATGCTAATTATTTTCCTCTTTATTTAAATAACCTATTCTACATATTTTATATCATTTCAAACCTCTTTATGAATATAAACAAAATATAATTATACAGATTAAATTTTCTGTTATTTTTAGCACGTTTGAAATTAAAATGTAAAACATAAGAGAAATGAAAAACGTTGCATTTAATCACTGATTTTATACCATTTATTATAGCAAAAAAAAAAAAAAAGAGTATAAATGTGTCGGTAATAGTATTAGAAAAAATTTAACAGCTATAATTTAAGAAAAAAAAAATACGTTTTTTACCCTGACTGAAATTTCCCCCCTAAAAATTAGTTTTGAAAAGTAAATTTGGGGGCCTCTTTGTATTTCAATGGGTAAGCTTCGGCTTCACGGGCCTATTTGGTAAACACTAAACTGGCCCTGGGCCTCGGACAATCTTAATCGTGCTCTAATTATGGAAACATTATTAGCAAGAAAAAAGTGAATGAATAAATAAATAACTGCTTTGTTGTAACGGAATTTTTGTCATAGCGGAAAAAAGTCAAACGGGTGTTCGCACATTTTTTAGACGATTTCGGCGTTGTTGTTTTTAACGTTTAAAATATGAATATTGCTTTCTGAAATAATCTGTATGATAATCTTGTTCCTTGATTCTAATTCTGCGTAATGCTTTCGATGGTAGAAGGTTTTTTGTAAAATTTACAGGGTTATTGCTTCCCATGCCTCTTTAAAAACTTTCCAGATTCGATCAATCGTGGTGGTTTTGCCCTTTGAAAGAGCTCTTTTTAACAGACCAAATGCACAATAAACCATAAGAGAAATGTGTCAGGTGACTGGAGGAATATGTTGAAAGGTATAAATACAATACCTGTGTGAGTTTTTAATGTTTTCAACGAATACAGCGGTAGTTTTTGAAGTATGAGCAGTAGCTTTGCTTTGATGCAGTTTCACCCTTTAAAAGTCATTGTAATAAAGAAAATGGCATTTTTTCTGTAAATATCGGATGTAACACATTTTCTTAATAATATAATGAATTGATTGTAACATTTTTGTCCAATATTCTTATTTTTATTTTCCCATTGTAAGATAAATTTGCGATAGTCATAAATCCTTACCTGAAACTTTCGTTTTCCGACTTGAAATGGGCTCTTTTTTTTCCTGTTTTTTTTTCCATCTGGTATCTTTTTACTATGTATATGTACTGATTTTTGGAATAGCACTTTCTAATCAATTGTTATGTTTATTTCGCACTAAAAAGTTTTTATATTATGCGCTTTGCAATCATTTTAGACTGTTGAATTAGCATACTTCTGTTCGGAAGAAGAAAACAAAACGCATCTTCCCATTCACAGCTTTTTTGCATGCGCAATCTTGAAATAAGAATAAATTTGAAAGTATCAGACGATAATATAAATTACACATAATAAGTTGTTGTCATAATTTTTTCCTGTAAAATAATTCCATTTTTTAAAATCATTTATCAAATTTGTCTAAAAAATGTGCGAACAGTCTCTGTATTATATGATACAAAAAGAAGGTTTCAGTTTTCTTATTTACACAGTTGAGAAACACCGTAAATATTTGTGATTTCTACACAAATTTAACAAGAACGAAAAATCATGCGTCAAGCATAGATTATGTAGCACTTTCCAACGCTTCCAAAATAATTTTACAAAACATACCGTTTGATAATCTAAAAGATAACATCTAAGTAAACAATTTGGAAAACGCATAACATATTTAAAAACATAATTTCAGGAATTTCCAACAGATACCATATACGGAAAAATATCCGAATACTTTTATTCAGCCCTGTATATGATCTATAGATTTGTATATATAATATATAGGATGCTAAATTTTAGTTTAGTTAGGAAACGCGTAGCACAGTTTAAAATTCTCCTTCTGGAGTTTCTGTCAATAAACGGAAATGTGTTCGCGAACTTTTGTGCTGACCTGTATAGGATCTACAGAATTTATACACACCACGTAATAGACAAAAAGTGAGTTAAAATTAAAATCGCGTTCAGTAACTTAAAACGCACTTCCAGGAATTATTGTTAACAGACAGTAGAGAATTATTTTGTGTGTCCCTGTAAATGAACGATGACTGCTATACACACACTATTCTGTAGTAAGCCTCTTGTAATGCACCTTAGTAATATATATAAATTTCAATGCGTTTAAAATAGTGAAACGTTATTTAAATAAACCGCAGACGATTTTTCTCCATAGACGTCATGTAACGGAATTCTTTGACTGTCCCTGTAAAGTAACTATAAGTGCTATGCACACCCTATTCCATATTAAGCTTCTTATAATGCACCTTAGTGATATATATAAATTTCAATGCGTTTAAAATAGTGAAACATTATTTAAATAAACCGCAAATGATTTTTCCCCATAGACCGCAATGTAACGGAATTCTTTTGAGTGTCCCTGTAAAAAAACTATAAGTGCTACACACTTCCGTTGAAATAGGGAACATGCTATAGATAACGAAAATAACATAAAAATTGCAGAGCAATCCGAGCATATTTACGGGAGTTAGAGCACGGACAGACGGCAGACGGCAGACGGCCATACGGCCAGACAAACCGAAGTCATAAGCACTTTTCAACTAGGTTGGAAAGTGCTAAAAAGTGTGCTCGAATATCACAAAAGAAACAAAGCTAAAATAATGTAATAAGAACTTTTTCAGTGTTAGCGGATGTAGCATGCTGTAGGTACCAGTTCTCGTACGAGCGCAGAAGTCAAGCAGCAACGAGCTCGGTTACTATTTGGGAGGGTGACCGCCTACGAACAAGCGTGTGTAAAAATGAGTTTCTCTTTTTAAAATTCAAGAATTTTAGTCACTCCTGAAAGAGTGACTCTTCACTCATATTAGGGGTGAAAAAACTCACTCCTTTTGCAAGAGTGAATAGTCACTCTTCTTAAAGAGTGAGTATCCACTCCTGTTCAGAGTGAATATTCACTTCTCAGGAGTGAGTATTCACTCTTTCAGAGAGTCAAGAATTTCACTTTTTCCTAGAGTGAATAGTCACTCTAAAGAGGTTGGGCAAATTTTGACTCTGCGATAGAGTGAATATCCACTCCTCCGGAGTGAATAGTCACTCTTTCTTATTTAGAGTGTAGGTATACATATATATATATATATATATATATATTATACTATATATATTATATATATATTATATATATATTATATATATATTATATATATATTATATATATATTATATATATATATATATATATATATATACTATATATATATATATATATATATAGAGAGAGAGAGAGAGAGAGAGAGAGAGAGAGAGAGATAATATACCCAAGGTGCGTAAACTCCTTCGATTTTACAGAGTCTGCCTCCGCTATTTAAGATAAGAAATTTTCGATATATCTATATTATAAAGGACAAACGTGTCCGTGCGTAACGCTGACTCATTTTTCGAATGGCAACACTTAATGATGAAATTTCGGTTTTGCGATTTTTGCTACTGCAATTTTTTTAATTTCTAAACATCGCACATTTTTAATTTTTATGTATAATATAGGGGAAAAAATCTATTTTAAAATGTAATTTGGTTGAAAACTGTATCTTAATTCACTAATTTATCATGGCTTTTTATAATAAAAAATTTGGTATTTTTCACTTTTTTCGGGCTTAATGGTTGCTATTGGGGTTTTTCCCCATCTTGGCGACCGCATATTATCGTTGGTTAAAGAATCGAAATAGCTATTAGCCCCTTCGCGACGAGCGTCCTTTACAGAATTTTTAATCTTTTTTTGCCACCGGTTTTTCAAAACATAAATTTTCGCCTAATTGAATCTCAGAAATGCTTAAATTTAATAAAGCAAATCTTACAATAAAAAATAACTGGTGGGAATAATCGAGGATTCTGAGCATCTTATGCGTCACGTATACGTGTCGCTCGTCCGCAAGGGGTTAATAATTAGAAAATAATACAGATACCTCGGAAAGTAAAAGAAAAGAAACTGTGACTGATTTTATATAAAATACAACAATAATAATAAAACTAATAATAATAAACTTTTTGATGAGCGATAATTTTATAAATCAAAATTACTTAATTTAAATGCGAAAGGATACTTAAAAAATCTTTCAATGTAAATAGTGTGACTCAGGCAATATTTGGATATTTATCGTTTGTGCCAAGATAATCACGATCAAAAATCAATTTATGATGAAGTTTCGTTTTCTGTTTTAAATGAAGATTCTAAGGTTAATTTTATTGAGAAAGCACTAGTAAAATATTTATTCTTAACTTAATTTTACAAAAGGTGAGATCATATAATATGGTTGCGTTAGCTGTTGCATCTTCTGGGATAGCAGCTTTGTTATTAGATCAAGGTATAACAGCATATTCAAGATTCAAAATACCGCTGAATTTTAACGAAACATCGACATGTGTCATTAGTAAGCAATCTGACCTAGCTGAATTAATAAGAAAAATGAAGTTAATCGTGTGGGAAGAAGCACCCATGATGAGTAAATTAGTATTTGAATGTGTAAACCGTACATTTAAAGATATAAAAAATAATTATTTGCAATTTAAGGGAATAGTGATTGTATTTGATGGCTTCTTTAGATACATTCTGCCTGTAGTGAAGCATGGGAATAGAGCTGATATTGTTTTGGCATTTCGAAGTTTTCTAATATTTGGAAAAATGTTAATATTAGGCTTATCATAATTAACATGTGAGTTAATCAAATTCAAAATACGAATTTTTCGGATTATTTGATTCAGGTTGTTGAAGGTCAACATGTTGACTTTACTGAATTCACCATTCAAACAATTAGCTAAAGAAGTCTCATTGAATATGTATATCCAATGATGGAAATACAGAGTATTAATTTGACAAAAAGATGCCTTTTAATACCTTTGAACAGTGAAGTTGAAAGAATTAACAACTTGATAACTGAACAATTTCCGGGACAACAGAAAATTTATTATAGCGCTGATTCCGTTGTAAATGACAATCAAGCAACATCATATCAAATTGGATATTTGAACAATTTAAAACTATGTGGTATTCCACCACATGTTTTACGACCTAAATCGGAATTCTAATTATGCTGCTGAGAAACCGCAATCCCTGATAGGGTCTTTGAAATGGAACGAGATTGGTTGTAAGGTATCTGAACAATCACTCAATCGAAGCTGAAATTATAACAGGAACTCACATAGGCAATCGGGTTTCCATTCTAAGAAAAACTTTGATGCCTTACGATTCTGAATACAATTTTAATTTTAACCCGTAGACTCCCAGTAGGACACTATGTCCCAGTGCAATTTCAAAAATTACCACTGGACACAGCTTGGAAAACCATATCTGCTTGTCCCACTGGTCAGTCACCAGTTCTGCGGCTTTTAGACTGTGCTAAATTTTGTTTAAAATATCCCTAAGAAAATTAGTAGTCAAGGGGTTAAAAGAAGACAATTCCTCATCAAGCCATTTTTTGCGATGACGATAGATAAAGTTCAGATGCAAATACTTGAACATGTTGGCATATGGCATCTATTTTCCCAAATCGGTGTTTATAGACGAACAATTATACGTTGCATTATCCAGAGTAACATCATTAAAAAATTTTGTACAACAAATGATTTGAATCAAAATAATGTTTCGTACAATGAAGTGTTGAATTAAATACATAATTAAATAAAGCATCAATATGTGATATGGAGCTTGATGCAGTTAATGGCGAACCTAAACCTATACGTATTAGACTAGATAAGGAAATAAATGGAGGCTGAAAAGAAAATATATCATTGTATTTACTGAGAAATATTAAAATGTTTTTAATATGCATACGATAGAAATGGTGAAATCAAAACTTATATTCATTTCATATATTTGATTCAAACATTTAGAATAATATTATCATATTAAATTTTATGCTAATTTTACGTAATCGGGTCCATGTCAAGGGATGATGTCACACATAAATGATGTTGCCAAGAATATGATTTAATGTTAATAGTAATCTACATTATAAACCAAAAACATGTCTTATTATTACTGAAGTTATTTTGATGGTGGTAGCGATGCATTGACTAATAAATTTCGTTTTGACTGCACATTTTTAAACTTTTAAACATCGCACAATTTCATTTTTTACACCGTCGAATAGGAAAACAAATGCAATATCTTTGAAAACTGCATTTGAATTTATAATTTTTTATGGGTTTTAAAATAATTTCCAAGCATGAATTATTTTTAAATCTGCCTCTACATGTGCAGCCTGATTACGAAAGATTAATGCGTTTGTATTTAAAACAATATAAAAAGTTCCGCATTTATTCCCGGATAATATTACAGAACGAAATAAAAATTTCATCAAAATATAAATATAAATAATTATATAATAAATATAAAATACAAATTTAACAGACATGTTCTCGAACTACGTGCTTAAAATAATGAAAAAAACCTGACGTAAGCAGCGAAATCTTGTATGATTTCTTTGACCATTAACTCCTAGCATGCGGCAAATACAAAAGTATTTCAAAATTTTATTTCAATATATTATTTATATTTTTCTTATAAAAATTCTTTTTGGCGTTGTTAATGAATCAGTTCAAAATATATATATTAAATATGAAAAATCTGTTAGAATTAGAAAAACACTAGTTTTCGCCTATGTTCTGTAACCCGGAAATCCCGGTCTCGATTCCCTAGTACTTATAAAAAACATATTCTAACTTACTCATAATCAACGCCGAGCCTTAACCGTTGCTCCTAAGACAATGAAATTTGGAAGACATGTTCCGTACACAATGTAGTGATCCACTAAGAACGGATTTTTAAAATTTCACCCTCTAAGGATGTTAAATAGGGGGTCGAAAGTTTTAGGTCATTTCACATTCTCGCCATATCTCAGCAGCAGTTTTAGGTAGGAGCTTGAAATTCAGGATACGCAATCTACTAAAAAATAGTTAAACACATATTGGAGTGATTTTAGAAATTCAACCACTAAAGGGGTTAAAGAGGGATCGAAAGTTTTAGGTGATTTCGTATTTTCGCCTTATGTCAGCAGCATTTTAGGTAGGAGCGTAAAATTCGGGATAACAAATCTACTGAACAAATAACTAAACACGTATTTCAGCGATTTTAGAAATTCTACCACTAAGGGGGTTAAATGGAGTGTCGAAAGTTTTAAGTCATTTCGCCCTTTCTCCATAGCAGCAGTTTTAGGTAGGACCGTGAAATTCAGGATAACAAATCTACTCAAAAATAGTTAAACACGTATTTCAGCAATTTTAGATATTCAGCCACTACGGGGGGTTAAATGGGGGTCGAATGTTTCAGGTAATTTTGGCATATCTCAATAGAAGTTATAGAAAGGAGGGTGAAATTAAGGATAAAAAATGTACTAAAAATAGATAAATAGGTATTTCAGCGGTTTTAGATATTTATCTACCAAGGGGGTTAAACGGTTATCGAAAGTTTTAGGTCATTTCTCCATATCTCAGCAGCGGTTTTAGTACGAGCGTGAAATTCAGCATTACAAATCTATGAAAAAATAGTTAAGTACGCATTTGAGCCATTTAAGAGCTGGCAAGTTTGTCGCCAACTCGGCTATGATCCTGATCATGGAAGATTAGACGAATAAGACAACTATTGCTGATTATTTATTAGCTATATTGCGTGACATTTTTCCAAGTAAAACTTTTTTTATTTTTTTATTTTTTCTTATTTTATAAATAATTTTGGCATTTTTCGTCTTTTAGCGACCGAATTTAAATTTTTGTACAAAATATAATTCATTTCCTCCTCTGTTCAAAATACATTTTTTGGAAGTAAAGATTTGCGATTTAAATAACGAGCGCCATATTTATGTGTTCGAATATGCATAAGGTTGCGTTGTAGTGATTACCTTATAATCAGTTTACAGACGTACAATTGAAAGGGCCCTGTTCAAATAATTTCATTTTAACTACAGTGTCTCACAAAAGTGATGGGACACTTGTGCTTTATAAAAAGAAACTGCAATAAAATAAATAAACAAACATGTGCAAAAATTTTTTGGGTGTGTTTCATATTTAAAGTTAGTAACAATTATTACATAACATACATTTTGTCAAAATATTAAAATATTAATTTAGTAAAAATACAATTGTTCAGAACGGAGCAAAAAATGGCTCACATAAGTGATGGGACACTTACTTTTCCATCAAATATTTATCCAAAAATTTTACTTTTTAAAAGGTTTTAATATTTTGTTGGATTTCCTTTTACTTTTAAAACATGATTTAATCTTTTTGGGATGGATTCGACTATTTTTTTTGTGATTTCTGGAGTGATTTTACCCCATTCTTCTTGAAGCACCGATTTTAGTTGTTGTTTTGAAGAAATGGTGTGTTTGCGAATTCTTGATTCCAATTCTTGCCAAATATTCTCTATGGGATTTAAGTCTGGAGATTGTGGTGGTGTTTTTATTATTTCAGGACAGTTATATAGCAGCCAGAGTCTAACGTTCAGAGCAGTGTGCTTGGGGTCATTGTCCTGGTAGAATTTAAAATCGTTATGAAGGTTCAATTTTCGTGCTGAAGATTTCAAATTTTGCTTTAAAATATCAATATACTTGTACTGATCCATTATACTGTCAATAAAAACAAGATTACCAACTCCAGCGGACGACATACACCCCCATACCATAACTCCTCCTCCACCATGTTTTACTGTTGGTACCAAGTTCTGTTTGCGAAGTTCTTCCCTGGGTTTTCTCCACACCAAGATTCTACCGTCAGAACCAAATATATTAAATTTACTCTCATCAGCAAATATAACTTTATTCCAGTAATCAGAATTCTTATTTATGTTGGATTTTGCGAAAGCTAGTCTGAGTTTTCTATTCTTTTCACTTACGAAGAATTTTTTCCTGGCTACTCTACCGTGATATCCAGCAGATCGAATTACCCTTCTAATAGTTTCAGGATTAACAATTATTCCATATAATGCTTGTAAATCAGCAGCAACTTTTGAAGCACTAATTCTTGGATTTTTTTTAATATTTCGAACGATAATTCGCTTTATTCCATTGGATAGCTTTGATGGTCAGCCAGGTCTTCTTTTATCCTGAATCATATGATTCTTTTTATATCGTTTAATGATATTGAAAACTGTTGAACGACTCAAGTTAACTGTTTCAGCAGTTTTTCTAATAGATTTTCCACGTTCAATATGCAAATTAATAACTAATTTTCGACTTTCAGGCGAAGTTTCTTTTCGTTTAGCATTCATGACTACACAGAGCTAAAAAACACAAAAATTCCAAAACAAACTGGAGAGAAATACTGCAGACGATTTTATAAATTATTGCCAATTGCTTTTAAGTAAAAATAAAACCCCAAAAAATATTTTTATTGCTTATTTCAGACGATTTTTGTTGCATACATAATGGTGTCCCATCACTTATGTGAGCTATTTTTTGCTCCGTTCTAAACATTTGTATTTTTATTAAATTAATATTTTAATATTTTGACAAAATGTATGTTATGTAATAATCTTTACTAAATTTAAGTATAAAACACACCCACAAAAAAAATGTGTACATGTTTTTTTAATTTATTTGATTAGTTTCCTTTTGTAAAGCACAAGTGTCCCATCACTTATGTATTTATGAACGCAAAATAACTGAACGCAATGTATGTTAGGCAAACCCATTTTTATTGCCGAAAATTCAGTGAAGCTTACTGTGGAGACGCGAAAAGTTTTTGTTTTCCGGCTAATTGTCTGTCTGTCTGTTCCGCGATAATTGGCGTAAAAATCGTCCTATTAGGATAATTTTTGATGGGTATGTTAGTGAGGTACCCGGAATTAGCTGTATAGTTTGTAGTTACATTTGGTTCATTCATTCAAAAAATATAGAACATTTCTTTTTAGATCATAATGCTTTCCTATGGGAATGCAGACGATTTTCAAAATTCATTTTTAAGTGAAATGAAAATAACATATTTGAAAAATGGATTTAAACATAAAACTAGTAAATCTACAGATCAGAGGCCTCAACGTCAGCTCTACATATCATTATTCATCAATCTCACTAATTTTTAATATAATCTGCGTAATATTTGATATCCTAGAATGTATTTTTTAAAAGTTATTTATACATTTATAAGAATATAAGATTTATCGAAACTTCCAGAAATGTTAGAAGTATCTCATTAAACAAAATTTTATGCAAAGATAGGATAAACTACTTATTACTGTATTTTTTCAGAATAAGAATACATTCCTTCAGGAGGGATCCGCCCCGCTGTTGCTTTAATTTCCAATAATTGTGCTATTTCACTATTCGAGTATATGTCTGAATGCAAATTATTGTAATTTAATTAGATTAATCATCTCTTTGTACAGGAGATTTTATCCGATCCGTAAAAGAATACTTACTTTTCAACCCCTAAATATGATATGTTGCTGAAATTGAATCAAATTCCGTGTATTAAATACATTTTTACAAGTGTAAATTCCTCTTATGAGACATATTCAATTTACACATTCAAAGTTTTTATATTTTTCGTTTGGAAAACTAATTTGGTCATTTTTCTTTAGAAATTAAAAAAAATTCTTATTAATTTCGTTAGAAAAAGCGTATTAAAAACTTAAATCACCCGAAAATTAGCTATTTTATCAGTAAGATTTTGCGTCGAAATAATGCGATTCACTTGAAATTTCTTTTATTGATATTCTTTGAAATATAGTTGCTTGGCAACCATTTAATGAAAGAGAAAAAAAAAAGAAATGCTTTGGAAGTTTTTGTAAAAATTGAGAAATTAAAATGTTTCACATCCAAAACGTATGCATGTCAAGCGTTCCAAGATATATGGCAGAGATGTCCGCCGAGGTCACGTCAATGAAGTCGTACGCCACGTAGTGGAAGGAGGGGGAACTACTAGAGGTTCAATAATTGTTGTAATATGTATGAAATAACTGCGCATGGGCAAACTAAAACGCAAACGATTATTTCATTCGCAAAGCATTTCGACTGTTGTTTTATTTTTTGTTTGTTCTTCAAGATTCTTTTAAGACATATTTTATTATTTAAATAAAATATAATTTGTTGGAAGTACATTTAAAATTATATTCAGTTTTATTTCATAAAGTTAGTATTAAATCTTTGACATTCTGTTTTATTATATGATGAAATTGGAAAGAAAAAAAAGTAGGCATAAATGTATACGCTGTTACCGAATATTTAAAAAATGCATTTTTATTTCTGAAACTTAATTTATGAGAAACTATTTATGTGGCACTTCTGCTATACCTATTGTTTTTTATATACGTCAAGATAAGGTACCATACCTAAATGAAAACTGTGGTTTATATTAATGGAACTTTAATGAAAATGTATTTAAAAAGAACCCTACTTTTAATGTATTCCCAAAAATCCAATTTCTTACTTAAAGAAAAATTGTAATTTATTTTTCAAATGGCCATTTATCAGGTATAACAAATAATATGACAAATACGTTTTTAAAGCCGTTATATTGGTTCCACATGCCTCATATGAACATATGTCTTTATAACCAATTTTTAATAATACCAATAAACTTTGTTTTGAATATAATAAAGTAATTTATCATGAATAAAAAATAAAGCGTGTTTTTTTTTTCAAAAAATATTACACTTTTTTAAAATTCTATTTTATTTATATTGTATTTTATTTTGTAACATGTAATATTTTATTTTCTACTTTTTAATGTTTCAAAAATTTCATTGTTGCAATCTCACAACCAGGTTGCATATTTTAGAGATCGTGGTTTGATACATAATTATCTCCATTGTTGAATCTCGTATACAGTTGTAAGAATCGAATAGAATTTTTGGTGGCTTATCACCTGAGCCTGGATAACATAAAAATTCCATAAAATTAATTTATTAATTTATAATTAAGTTACAAAAATATCAAACTGTTTTACTGTCACCGAAAACATATCTGTGTACATAATTTTTAGGATTCTAGAAGAGTTTTAAATCAATTACAAAATTCCACATTTACACACACACACACATATATATATATATATATATCAAGTTAAGGTAAATAAAATAGCGTAAAAAAAATTCTTTTAAGAGGCTACTTCACTCACGCGAAAACACCCGCTCGCTAATGTTAATCCTATGGGACAATTATTTTATATCTCGTTTGCATTTCAATATTTTTAAACGATTTTTTTTCTTTTTTTGCATTGATAGTTCAGGTCGATCTTTATGCAGGCCGTTTTTTTTTTTCTTTATTATTTTTTTCAATTGTGGTTGCAGTTATTTTAATGAAGATACTTTCACTTTCGAAACCGGTTCCGAATACAAAAGTATCTTAATAAAAAAAAACTTGTAAACATAATCGAAAAAGTAAAAAAAACGGCCTGCATATATAGATATTAACCTCAGCTATCCAATGCATAGTAATAATAATAATAATAAAATATTGAAATGCAAACGAGATATTATAAAATAACTGTCCCATAGGATTAAAATTAGAGAGAGTGTGTTTTCGTGAGAGTGAAATAGACTCTTAAGTTAGCCGAGCGCAGTTGATAAATCGCTAAATGTTGTTCCCGTCGCCAGCGTTTGTATTGCATTCATTTCGAAAATTTAAATAATACATTCATTTAAAACACATGCCCTTTCGCTCATTATATTTAAAATACATTTTTTTTTCAATAATAAATAATAACAGAAACCAAAACATTTTATTTGAACACTAAATCATTGTTTCTAATTTGTACACTCACTCAAACCCTAAAACTGTTATTGGCGAGAAAGAAAATGCTATTTGCAAGATTTGCGGACATAAAATTACCAAAACATTTATTTATTTTCTTTTGGTTATAATTTTGTGATTGCATTTTGTTTCTCGATAAACTGAGCCAAACCTGGCGATTAATTGCTGGTCGTCAATAAATCCGGCAAATACTTAAAATCTAAACAAAAAAAATTATCTAAAAATGTGCAAAATTCAGAAATCCACAAAGCCCTTGGTCGCAACTTGTGCGATTTTTTGTGTATTGTATTAGATGACTATAATAAATTCTTGTGTACGTAACACTTGTTTTATTATTATTATTATTATTTTCTTTTTTAGTAGGAAACATGAAATAGTCCGTAAACACTAAAATGCGTTTCACTTTATTTTATTATTTTAAACAGATCGAAACTGTTGTTGTGAACGCGTGCCTTTTGCTATCATCGATCAGTTTTTACTGTATCTTTGATGGAATAAATGAGATGATACTCTGGATTGAATATTGCTTTTTGCAGATACTTTTATCCTTGATTTTTTTTTTTTTTTTTGATGAAGTTTAAACCTGCATCTAGAAAATATTAGATATTGCCAAAAAATATTAGATTGCAGTGCGAAATCTTCGCACGGTTCCGCTGGTAATTTTTATTGCTGGAAAGTATAATTACATTTTGTGAACATATGCTGCGAATCTGTACTCAGTCAGGGAAGATGTATATCTTGTTTACTAGATTTATTGCCAAACATTTTTGATACAGTTATGTATATTTAAAAAAAAAAACATTCACAATATCATATTAACTTCAGTTTAAAAGGAATTAGTGCTACAAAGCATTAATTCCTTTTTTGCCGAAACTAATATGGTATTTTGAATGTTTTCTTGTTTTAAATATACATATCTCTATCAAAACAAACTGCATCGAAAATATTTGGAAATAAATCTGCGAAACAAGATACGCAGCTTCTGACTGAGTACAGGTTCGCAAAATATGCTCAGGAGATGCGCAGATGGTAGATTTTGTGTCATACATACTGACGTCATCCTAAAAGCGTGCGCATTTGCATTATCCCTCCGTCCACAAGGTATCGCAGTTGTTTCAATTTTGCGGTTCTGTTCTAGTATTAAGCTGGCACACTTAATATGTATACGTTTTGTTCACATTTTTCAAATTAATGCATACAATTTCTAAATAATTTATACAATTAATTTCGAAATTCTGATAAATATATTGGCAAAGTTTCAAAGCGACAGGATTAAGATCTCCATGTCGTAAATTTAGCATCCATAATTCAGCATTTACAGTTATCCCAATGCGTGATTTTCTTTTTGGTGAATGTTAAAATTAAAAAATCGTCTGACTTCCCATCAAAGCCATTAAATAATAAGCTCAGTCAGATAAATGGGAGACTTTTCGCAAGTTGAAAATAGTGCCATCTAGCGGTTGGTGTACTGCAAGGATTCGCGAATGGTGGATTTGTCATGAAGGAATGGCAACTCAATGACGGGGTAAGTTAAGTTCTATGTTTCGTTTTCCGATTTTGCATATTCAAATGTTTTATTTTTATTTTACTGTTTCTTTATTTAACATTGGTTAAATAAACCATATGTAAATCAATTTTTTCTCAAGTAAGATCAATTTAAATTAATTAAATGTTTTTATTTTCCGTTTGTATACGTAAAAAATGGCGGTGTGGAATTTGTTTTTCCCTTAGAATTCAAAACTTATTTAAACAACTTTTATAATTACTAATTAATAAAACAAATATAAAATAAACTGGTTAAACGTTATAAATATGGCATAAAATGATTTCAAAATAAAACTGTGGAGCTGATGTAATCTGCCTCTGATATGCAGATATATAAATATATATATTATGCACATAGTTGTTATATCAGCGCTCGACCATTGAATGCAGAAAATAAAGTAATAGATTTCTAACGATTTGTGGTACTTATAAATTACGCTGCTTCTAATAAAAAGTAAATAGTTTAAACCAACAGAGTTCGGTGATATATAAGGTATAGCCAATATTTATGTATAAAATATCATGATGTTCGCTATTTTCATATGTTTGATATTTATTTTCAAAATACTGAGTATGATATTTTCAGTCAAACAAGTGTAAATAAATTTTTCAACTGTTATTGATTGTGCCCTTCTTTAGAGCAAGAAATATATTTTCCAAGTTTGAAGTTGATAATTTAAATGTGCAACTAATAATTATGCGAAATATTATTTAAATAGAATAGCCATTGAAAGATAAACTGTTTAATTTAGATATATACATTATTTAAATTTTCATTCGAAATAATCTTTTCTGGTTTGATTTATTTTAGTTTAAATTGCAATTTCTGAAAATATTTATAATCGTCAATAGTATATTGGTTATTTTGAAAATATCGGATATTTTTGTGTTTATATGTATATATATATATATATGTTTTCGAAAATGTATTTATGAACGGTAAACCAGCGATACTCACTAAGATCCAAAATCTGGTCCTAGAGAAGTGAGATTAAGATCCGATTTTGTATATTCATTTTTTTTATTTTGCCGATACGGCACAGATGTCGTATACGCATCACATTGGCACAATTCCCCTCCCCCCCCCCCACCACCAATTTGGTAAAAACTTTGTTTTTGAATATTAGTTACAAATAGCATGCAATAATAGTACATGATTTTTGTTTTTCAATATAAAAAATATATATATATATGACGTCATAAATGAAATAGTTTTCTATTATTTTAAAAAAGGAAATAAAATAAATAAATGATAGCTTGATATAAATAATTATTGATATACATAGTAAAAATAATTTATAGAATTAAAATAAAAAAAATAGGTTATGATGTCATACACTCATGCACATTTTTTTTTTTTTAAATCGGTTATAAAAAGAAAAAAAAATTGCCAAATTTAGGGGATTTTTTCCTTTGATGGCAACTTAGTAATTGTATTTAGTTATTGGTTTGACGCGTGCTTGAAAATAGCGCCAACCAAAAACTTGCCAAACAGCGCTGCGTGAGTGTAAAGCATCTGTTTCAAAAATTAAATTAAATAAACAAAAATATAAACAAAATAACCGGGTTACCATGTGAGTCATAAAATTTCCATTATGTTGCAATCGGGCCATGTGGTGCGTATATGACATGTGTGCCATTGTTTCTTTATTTAACATTGGTCAAATAACCCGTATTATGCAAATCAATTTGTTTTTGAAGTTCTGTGTTTATATACTGTAATGAACAGCTATTATATACTAATTATTAATGCGCAAATATTTATTTTATCAATATTAACAGTTTATCATTAAGGCGGTTTACATAAAAAGTACTTTTCTCTACTCAACTATGTTAAAATTCCTGGGTACAGATGACATATACATACACAACCTGTTGGTGCAATTGCAACAAAATGGCAATTTTATGCCTCACATGGTAAACCGGTTATTTTGTTTATATTATTGTTTATTTACTTTTATTTTTTATTTTAATTCTACAAATTATTTTTATTATGTATATCAATATTTATGGTACTTTTTGGTTAGCCGGGTGCCAGTGATATATATACATGTATATATACGTACACACTATATATCTACACATATATATGTATATACATATATATTTATACATGTACATATATCACTGGCGCCAGGCTAACCGAAAAGTACCATATTTATTTATATAAAATTATCATTTATATATTTTTATTTCATTTATTACGTTATTTAATTTTTAGACTAGCAAGCTATGCCCGCTACGCTGGTCAATTTCTTTTAACGAACCTTTAATCAAACAAAATATTGACATTTCATAAATAACTTTTATATTTTAACCGAATAATAAGGCTACTATAATTTGTGACTCGTGCTATAGCCAATATACACGTCAGGACACGTCGCCCTTATCATTATCTTTTTACGCATGAAGGTTTCGCTATGGTACTCCATTGGAAAATTTGGTAGTTTTTGAAATTCAATATTTGAAAAACGGCATAATCATTAGATTTGAAATTTATATCAAGAAAAATACAATTTTTTACCTTTCAAACGCAGTTTGTCTAACAATTTTCTGACAATACTTTTTGAGCTATCATTTTTTTCAGTAACTTCAAATGTTTCATTTTCCGAGATTAATCTGTTGCAACAATTAGCGAAAAACCCAGTCGTCAGCAACGCATAGTTTTTTATTAAAGAGGCTGTTGGAGCAGGGATTGTCACCACGAATTTGCCACCATCACTTTTGAAATCGGTTCCGTGGTTCCAGATAGTCCATAGAAATTGTAATTTAGAATGACTTCAGAATGCTTTTCGCTCATTTCACTCATTTAAATTTCGATTTTTTTTTAAATTTATTCTTAGAGAGCATTTACATCTTATAAGTAACTACAATGATAAATTTCAAATTTCTTGCCCCTTCAGTATAAAAAAGTCGCAATTTTCGAACATTTTTCGATCCTGCACCCCATTGATGTTAGTGGCACCCACATAAAATATAGCCTATGTTGGAGTAGGGATTGTCCCCATCAATTTGCCACCATTACTTTTGAAATCGGTTCTGTAGTTCCAGAGATTTCATAGAAATTGTAATTTAGACTGTTTTTAAAACGCCTTTCGCTCATTTCACCCTTTTAAATTTCAATTTATTTTTTATTTTGTTCTTAGAGAGCATTTACATCTTAAAAGAGACTACAATGACAAATTTCAAATTTCTAGCTCCTTCAGTATAAAAAATAAAAATAAAGCTGCCCAGTTAAACTGAGGGCATTGAGTTACACCTATTCACACTAATAGTATATTATACTCTTATTTCAAAGAATTTGAAATAAGCCCATCGAAAAATAAAGAAATAAACAATATATTAAGGGGGGTCACCCCCCGTTACCCCCCTCATAGTTAACTAATGAACCCCTTAAACTAATCAGGTAAATCTCTAATTACAATGAATATATAATCAAAATTTGAAGAAAATCGGATAATTCTGCATGAAAAACCCATTTATATAAAATAAGGGGGGATTAGCCCTCCGTTCCCCCCTTTATACTTAACCAATCAATCCCGAAAACTAATCAGGGATGCGCCTTAACACAGTGAACCAATAAATAAAATTTGAAGGAAATGGGATAATTCTGCATGAAAAACCCATTTATATAAATTAAGGGGGGTATTAGCCCCCCGTTCCCCCCCTTTATACTTAACCAATCAATCCCGAAAACTAATCAGGGAAGCGTCTTAACCCAATGAACCTATAAACAAATTTTGAAGCAAATGGGATAATTCTGCATGAAAAACCCATTTATATAAATTAAGGGGGGGATTAGCCCCCCGTCCCCCCCCCCTTTATACTTAACCAATCAATCCCGAAAACTAAGCAGGGAAGTGCCTTAACACAGTGAACCTATAAATAAAATTTGAAGGAAATGGGATAATTCTGCATGAAAAACCCATTTATATAAATTAAGGGGGGTATTAGCCCCCGTTCCCCCCCTTTATACTTAACCAATCAATCCCGAAAACTAATCAGGGAAGCGTCTTAACCCAATGAACCTATAAACAAATTTTGAAGCAAATGGGATAATTCTGCTTGAAAAACCCATTTATATAAATTAAGGGGGGGATTAGCCCCCGTCCCCCCCCCCTTTATACTTAACCAATCAATCCCGAAAACTAATCAGGGAAGTGCCTTAACACAGTGAACCTATAAATAAATTTTGAAGGAAATGGGATAATTCTGCATGAAAAAACCATTTATATAAATTAAGGGGTGTATTAGCCCCCGTTCCCCCCCTTTATACTTAATCAATCAATCCCGAAAACTAATCAGGGAAGCGTCTTAACCCAATGAACCTATAAACAAAATTTGAAGGAAAACGGAATAATTCTGCATGAAAAACCCATTTATATAAAATAAGGGGGGTATTAGCCCCCCGTTACCCCCCCCCCTTTATACTTAATCAATCAATCCCGAAAACTAATCAGGGAAACCCCTTAACCCAATGAACCTATAAACAAATTTTGAAGCAAATGGAATAATTCTGCATGAAAAACCCATTTATATAAATTAAGGGGAGGATTATCCCCCCGTTCCCCCCCTTTATACTTAACCAATCAATCCCGAAAACTAATCAGAGAAGCGCCTTAACACAGTGAACCTATAAACAAAATTTGAAGGAAAACGGAATAATTCTGCATGAAAAACCCATTTATATAAAATAAGGGGGGATATGCCCCCCGTTCCCTCCTTTATACTTAACCAATCAATCCCGAAAACTAATCAGGGAAACGCCTTAACACAGTGAACATATAAACAAAATTTGAAGGAAATGGGATAATTCTGCATGAAAAACCCATTTATATAAATTAAGGGGGGGATTATCCCCCCGTCCCCCCCCCTTTATACTTAACCAATTAATCCCGAAAACTAATCAGGGAAGCGCCTTAACACAGTGAACCTATAAACAAAATTTGAAGGAAAACGGAGTAATTCTGCATGAAAAACCCATTTATATAAAATAAGGGGGGGATTAGCCCCCCGTTCTCCCCTTTATACTTAACCAATCAATCCCGAAAACTAATTAGGGAAGCGTCTTAACACAGTGAACCTTTAACCAAAATTTGAAGGAAATGGGATAATTCTGCATGAAAAACCCATTTATATAAATTAAGGGTGGGATTACCCCCCCCCTGTTCCCCCCTTTATACTTAACCAATCAATCCCGAAAAACTAATCAGGCAAGCGCCTTAACACAGTGAACCTATAAACAAAATTTGAAGGAAAACGGAATAATTCTGCATGAAAAACCCATTTATATAAATTAAGTGGGGGGGATTAGCCCCCCGATCCCCCCCCCCTTTATACTTAACTAATCAATCCCGAAAACTAATCAGGGAAGCGCCTTAACTCAGTGAACCTATAAACAAAATT
Organism: Maratus michaelseni; assembly: GCA_963931845.1. Taxonomy (NCBI): domain Eukaryota; kingdom Metazoa; phylum Arthropoda; class Arachnida; order Araneae; family Salticidae; genus Maratus; species Maratus michaelseni. The sequence goes on from OZ007586.1 coordinate 524,488,574, forward strand.
TGAAGGAAAACCGAACAATTCTGCATGAAAAACCCATTTATATAAATTAAGGGGGGGGGGGGGAATTAGCCCCTTGTTCCCCCCTTTATACTTAACCAATCAATCCCGAAAACAAATCAGGGAAGCACCTTAACACAGTGAACCTATAAACAAAATTTGAAGGAAAACGGATATGCATATGAAGAGTTATCGCATTACGTACGTACATACATACATACAGCACAGGCTGCCAAGCTCTCAGGGCTTGATAGCCAGTTTGATAGCTAAACAAGAACGAAAAATCATGCGCCAAGCATAGATTATGTAGCACTTTCCAACGCTTCCAAAATGATTTTACAAAACATACCGTTTAATATGCTAAAAGATAACATCTAAGTAAACAATTTGGAAAACGCATAACATATTTAAAAACATAATTTCAGGAATTTCGAACAGATACAATATTCGGAAAAGTATCCGAGTACTTTTATTCAACCCTGTATATGATCTATAGATTTGTATATATACTATATAGGATGATAAATTTATTTTAGTTAGGAAACGCGTAGCACAGTTTAAAATTCTCCTTCTGGAGTTTCTGTCAATAAACGGAAATGTGTTCTCGAACTTTTGTGCTGCCCTGTATATGAAATACAGAATTTATACACACCCAGTAATAGACAAAAAGTGAGTTCAATTTAAAATCGCATTTAGCAACTTAAAACGCACTTCCAGGAATTATTGTTATAACAGACAGTAGATAATTCTTTTGCGTGTCCCTGTAAATGAACGATGACTGCTATACACACAATATTCCGTAGTATGTCTCTTGTAATGCACTATAGTGATCTATATAAATTTCAATGCGTTTAAAATAGTGAAACATTATTTAAATAAACCGCAGACGATTTTTCTCCATAGACGTAATGTAACGGAATTCTTTTGACTGCCCCTGTAAAGTAACTATAAGTGCTATGCACACCCTATTCCATATTAAGCTTCTTCTAATGCACCTTAGTGATATATATAAATTTCAATGCGTTTAAAGTAGTGAAACATTATTTAAATAAACCGCAAATGATTTTCCCCCATAGACCGCAATGTAACGGAATTCTTTTGAGTGTTCCTGTAAAAAAAACTACAAGTGCTACACACTTCCGTTGAAATAGGGAACATGCTATAGATAACGACTACAACATATAAAAATTGCAGAGCAATCCGAGCATATTTACGGGAGTTAGAGCACGGACAGACGGCAGACGGCCAGACAAACCGAAGTCATAAACACTTTTCAACTAGGTTGGAAAGTGTTAAAAAGTAAAAACTAACAACGTTAGAGATTGACCTCAGCTATCCTATGCAAAACTAGTCGGATGTGTCAATCCCAAAACTTTCTTCTATCTCACACAGGTTTCGCATAGACTAAAAAGAATCAGCACCAAGTTATATCAATATCTAACTGAAGCTCAAGTTTTATTAAATTCCGTGCAGTATTTCTTGAGATATGACTATCGCCAAAATCGTGTAAATCCTTCGAAATGCTGCATAGCAGCGCAACCTTCTGGGTGATTTTTACCAAAAGCTAATCAGCACCAATTTATATCAGAGACTAACTGAATATAATGTTTTATTTAATTCCGAGCATTAGTTCTTGAGATAGAGCTATTGCGGAAATCGCGAAAAATGCTGCATAGCAGCGCCACCTGCCGGGCGATTTTTACCAAAAACTAATCAGCACCAATTTATATCAGGGACTAACTGAATCTAAAGTTTTATTAAATTCCGAGCATTAGTTCTTGAGATATAGCTATTGCGGTAATCGCGAAAAATGCTGCATAGCAGCACCACCTGCCGGGCGATTTTTACCAAAATCTAATCAGCACCAAATTATATCAGGGACTAACTGAATCTAAAGTTTTATTAAATTCCGAGCATTAGTTCTTGAGATAGAGCTATTACGGAAATCGTGAAAAATGCTGCATAGCAGCGCCACCTGCTGGGCGATTTTTACCAAAAACTAATCAGCACCAATTTATATTATGGACTAACTGAATCTAAAGTTTTATTAAATTCCGAGCATTAGTTCTTGAGATAGAGCGCCCACAAAATTTTTGTCACATACATACATACAGACAGACAGACAGACAGACAGACAGAGTCACAGACAGACATTTTCTAAAAATAGTCAAATCGTGTTCAGGACCTTCTAAAACGTATAAATCCGTCGAAAATCGGAAGTCGAAAATTTTCATGAATCCAATACTTTCTTCTTGTAAAGATAGAAGAAAGTAAAAAATCATTTAAAAATATTAAAATGAGAGCGAAAAATCGCGCAAGAACTTTCCCATAGACTTAACATTAACTTAGGGCTTCTTCGCGTGACTAGCGTAGGCTCTTAACAAATGCAGTTCGCAAGTCACCACTGCTGACCAAGTTTTTCTTTTTTTTTTTTTTTTTTTTGACATGGTGCCAATGTTGAATTCATACGATCATTTAAAGTCTTACTTCTTTCAAGTTAGGGTGTCGGCATTTATATACTTTACCCTATTTAATCTGTAAATTTTAAAATAAATAAAATCAGAAATATTTGACTGAATTTGGGAAATAAGTAAAAATTTGTTATCTTACTTCACTGATTTAACGATATCCGCCCCCCCCCCTTTGGTTTTTTTTAAATTACATATTTTTTTTTACCTGCGAAATTTTTTTTTGCGTTTCTAGATTTTATCAAATTTGTAAAGTACAGGTCATATATGACATGTGTATATGATGTACATATGGCATATATAAATAGCAGCACATGCATTATTAAGGGGTTGCTTCACTGAAACTCCCCGATCGCGAAATCTAATATTAGCCTATGGGGAATTCTTAAAAGCCCGATTACTCATTACGTAATATAATTATTAAAAGAAGATTTTCACCATCAGAAGGTAGGCATCACATGCCAACAGTTTGCGTTTTTAAAAAATCTCTCTTTTAAATCGTTAGTATTCCTAAGAAGATGATAATAAAATTTCATCAAGTGGAATTTTCCAAATATATAGCAAATTTTTAAATACGGAAAATTTAAAGAGGCAATTTTTGAAAATGCACACCTTTTGGCATCTGTCGTCAACTTTCTGATGGTGAAAACGGTATTTTAATAATTGTATTAAGTAATGAGTTATCACTTCTAAGTTTTCTTATAGGTTAACATGGGAATTAGCAATTGGAGAGTTTCAGTGAAGCGTCCCCTTAAGGTCTGGGATAGTTTGTAGAGAAGTAAAGTAATAAAATAGTCTTGTTTTTTGCTGAACAATATTAGACAATAGATAGCGCATGGCCTTTTAGTATTACATCAAAGCCTAAGATCAAAAGTTTTTATTTCTTATACTATTATATATCTATTGTAAATTTAATAAAAGCAAATATTTTTTGTTACTTTTCCAGTTTATGGCCATTGGCATTTTTAAAAAAAGCTTCGTGCAATGTGGGCTTCAGAAAGTGAGATTTGTTATGCTTGTTTATATGTGTATATTTATATGTATATAAATTATTTATATATATATATATATATATATATATATAGGGTGTCTCAAAAGCTCGTTTACAAACTTAACATGCTCGTCTGTCATATCATGATAAGCAAGATTTACATAGGAACTTGTGTTCGAAAATGCAAACTGCGACCGCTAGAGGGCGATTTTCATGTCACCGATAATACCAGCCCAAACGTTGTTGGCGAAACGTTGTTGACGTGCATGGGCACGTGTACACCTTCGGTTTTCATGTACCCAGATGTGCATGTTGTGCAGGTTCAGGACACCGTCCTGTGTAAAACAGGATTCATCCAAAAACAAAATCCACGATGGAAAATCCGGCTGTGCGACCCGCTGTTGCAAATACCAGCGTGCGAATGCAACGCGTTGGGGATAATCGTCAATGCACAATGCCTGTACTCTTTGTAAATGGTAGGGATGTTGCGTCTCCTCATGCAGTATGCGCATAATGCTGGAACGATGTACACCCAAGACGCGTTCGCTTGCTCGTATACTTTTTTGCGGTTTCTGTCAAATTCCAGTTGCACGGTTTCATCTACGACAAGTGTGCGTATAGTGCGTTCTCGACCGATGTGGCTAAGTACTTGGAAAGCTCCTGCTGCCCGCAATTTGCGGTGCAATTGTCCAAACAAAACATGACTTGGCTGACGTCTGCTTGGGAAGCGCTCAAGGTACATCCGTACCACGGTTCGTGCATTTCCATCCCCGGCGTCATACACGTAATGCATATCGGCCAATTTTGCGTTACTAAACCGATTCATCCTTATCCTGCAACGTCCTCGCCTGAAATGATTTCGCTTCCCACTCTCCCGTAAGCCTGCGCTCATCGCCCTCTAGCGGTCGCAGTTTGCATTTTCGAACACAAGTTCCTATGTAAATCTTGTTTATCATGATATGACAGACCAGCATATTAAGTTTGTAAACGACCTTTTGAGACACCCTGTATATAATTTATTTCTTATATATAATTTACTTCTTTTATTTGTATATAAAAATAAATAAATGACTTCTTTTTATTAAATAAATTGCTTATATATTAAAAAAAATGATTGTGTATATGATAGAGTGAATAGGTTGCCAGAAAATATGTTGCCAAATTTCCATCTCTTGCAAAAGCCATTTTCTCTATCTTGCCATGCCAAGTCAACCTATTACTGGAAAAATTCGGGTGTTATTTTTCTGTTGATATGATATTGGAAATGTGCTTCGAAAGATATTTAGCAATTGAAAATATATCTAGGCCCAATCATTTTTATACAAATTGATTCTTACAAGTATTTCAATATTCTCTCACAATTATTTCTTTATACTTTTATTATATGAGGCAACTATCTGAATCCAGTTATGTATACTAGTATTGTATTAAGTTTTAAAATACATTTTTTGCCTATGTTGACATGGATTGTAACATTTGACATTTACCCGATGATGAGCAAGCTTCAATAAAATTGTTTCAGGACTATAAAATTAAAGCGAGTTTTTTTCCCTTCGCGAGATGTCGGCTATAAACAATTCACAATAAATCATAAATTTAATTTTGTTGACCCTAACAGTGGGTATTATACCCACTCTGTTTAGAGATTATTGGATATTGCAAAATTGATTGCTTAAAAAAAAAATCTCCCCGCTGTTTGTTATGTACAATCCTATCTTTTAGATTTTGTGTGGCGACACAATGTCTTTATTAAAATAAAGTGAAATGTTTACTGCAATTCTAAGAGACATTTACAATTTCATGCAATGGCCAGCAGTTTAAATTAAATTAAATTTTATTATTTTATTGCATAATATTTTTTAAAAAAATCTATGATTTAATAAAATAGTCCATGAAAATCAGTAATTTTCAAATGCTTTAATTTTATAATAATCACTTTTGCACCAACAATGTTTGGCACATATGTCATATACACACTACGTTGGCGCGAATTTTTTTCCCCGCCAATTTGGCAAAAACTTTGTTTTTGCATTATATATCTTTGTTTATTTCCTTTTCTAAAATAATAGAAGCTATTTCATTTATTACGTTACTTTATTTTTATATTGAAATAAAAAATCCCGTGCTATTATTGCATGCTATTTGTAACTAATATTCAAAAAGAAAGTTTTCGCCAAATTGGTGTTGTGGGGGGGTTATCGTGCCAACGTGGTGCGTATATGACATCAGTACAAAAACCCTTAACGGGTTAAAAGTTGTGACGCAGCACTTTCTTTTGGCTCAATGAATTTTAAATATGGGTCTTAAAAGTAATGATATCAAATTTGAGTGACGCTATGTTAATTTTTTTTAAATCACCATTTTCTTTTTAGTTTTATTTATATTCACAGGTGCAATTATTGTCTTAACATGAAAATATATATAAAATTTATTCGCTGGTGCTTTTTTATTCAGATCTCTCAGGAATTCAAAATATGGGTTTTAAAAGAAATGATATCAAAATTTGAGTGACACCTTGACGTGAATTTAGTAGGATCGTTTTAAAATTCTATTTAAATTATTTTTCGTTTGTCTTCTAAAGTATATTTACACATACAAACAATACTTTTTAATTTTCAATGCACTGTTAAATATATTACTTTCACTGAGCCTATATTATGTATTGAAATGTATATATTTCAATAAACTGATTTATGTTTTGTGCCACGCTATCCAAAATCATAAGTAAAATTTATGTAAATGATTATTTTGCGTCATAGTATCCAAACAAAGGGAAATGTATGCAAGTGGATAATTTCATTCAGCCTAAATTAAGCATTAGGGTATAAATGTATAAGAAGAAAACTTAGTGGCTTCGCCCGCTAGCGGGCCTTCAATTTACATCAGGGCTTCGAATCTAATTGAATTCTCCATTTGTATGATAATCCCTTAATTTCCACATGGAATAGTATAAACCTCTAACCGAACGAACCACCAACCCGGGTCCCCACTGCTTCCGGCACCGTATACCGGTCGTGCTATGCATACACCGGATAATACCTTAATTTGCACATCGAATAGTATAAACCTCTAACCGAACGAACTTCCGGCTCGGATCCCCGCTGCCTGCGGCACCGTATAAGTGCCGTGCTGCATATTACGATTAAGTGGTCACAGACCTTTCCAACGGTATATCACATGAGGGGTTGTGCAAAATTTCAAAAAGTACCCCCTTGGGGGGGCAAAGTGTGGGTGTGGACACAGGAGATGCATAATATGATTAAACAGTCACAGACCTTTCAACAATATATCACATGAGGAGTATCAGCAAAATTTAGAAAGTACCCCCCTTGGGGGGGCAAAGTGGGGGATAGACACCGGAGATGCATAATATGATTAAGTGGTCACAGATCTTTCTAAAGATATATCATATGAGGGGTGTGTGCAAAATTTTAAAAAGTACCCTCCTAGGAGGGGGGCAAAGTGGGGGGATGGACACCAGAGATGCATAATATGACTAAGCAGTCACAGACCTTTCCAATAATATATTATATGAAGGGTGTGTGCAAAATTTAAAAAAGTACACCCTTGGGGGGGCAAAGTGGGGGTGTGGACAGAGGAGATGCATAATATGATTAAACAGTCACAGACCTTTCCAACAATATATCACATGAGGAGTATCAGCAAAATTTAGAAAGTACCCCCTTGGGGGGGAAAGTGGGGGGATGGACACCGGAGATGCATAATATGATTAAGTGGTCAGACCTTTCTAACGATATATCATATGAGGGGTTGTGCAAAATTTTAAAAAGTACCCCCCTAGGAGGGGGGCAAAGTGGGGGGATGGACACCAGAGATGCATAATATGACTAAGCGGTCACAGACCTTTCCAACGATATATCACATGAGGGGTTGTGCAAAATTTCAAAAAATACCCCCTTGGGGGGGCAAAGTGGGGGTGTGGACACAGGAGATGCATAATATGATTAAACAGTCACAGACCTTTCCAACAATATATCACATGAGGAGTATCAGCAAAATTTAGAAAGTACCCCCTTGGGGGGCAAAGTGGGGGGATGGACAACAGGGATGCATAATACGACTAAGTGGTCACAGACCTTTCCAACGATATATCACATGACGGGTTGTGCAAATTTTCGAAAAGTACCCCCTTGGGGGGGCAAAGTGGGGGTATGGACACAGGAGATGCATAATATGATTAAACAGTCACAGACATTTCCAATAATTTATCATATGAAGGGTGTGTGCAAAATTTAAAAAAGTACTCTCTTTGGGGGGGGCAAAGTGGGGGGATGGACACCAGAAATGCATAATATGACTAAGCGGTCACAGACATTTCTAACGATATATCATATGAGGGGTGTGTGCAAAATTAAAAAAAGTACCAACCTAGGAGGGGGGCAAAGTAGGGGGATGGACACCAGAGATGCATAATATGACTAAGCAGTCACAGACCTTTCCAACAATATATCACATGAGGAGTATCAGCAAAATTTAAAAAGTGCCCCCCTTGAGGGGGGCAAAGTGGGGGGATGGACACCGGAGGTGCATAATCTAATTAAGTGGTCACAGATCTTTCCAACGATATATCACATGAGGGGTTGTGCAAAATTTCAAAAAGTACCCGCTTGGGGGGGCAAAGTGGTGGTATGGACACAGGAGATGCATAATATGTATAAACAGTCCCAGACCTTTCCAACAATATATAACATGAGGAGTATCAGCAAAATTTAGAAAGTACCCCCTTGGGGGGGGGTGTTCAAATTGGGGCATGGACATTATTATTAATTTCGTCAATCGGGCATGAAAAAATCATGAATTTCGTTGATAGTGTGTTTAAAAATCATGAACTTCGTTGATCGGGTATGTAAACATCTGTGAATTTCATCAATCGGGCACAGAAAAAACATGACTTTTGTCGATCGGGGGAGGGGGGGATCATATATTTTGTAAATCGGACACGTAAAAATCTTGAATTTTGTTTATCAATCGCATAAAAATCACGAATTTCATCAAATAGATACATAAAAACCAAGAAATTCCTTGATCGGCACATAAAAATCATTAATCTCATCAAACGGATGCATAAAAATCAAGAAGTTCATGAATCAGGCACATAAAAATTATCAATCGGTGCGTAAAAATTATGAATTTCGCCGATTAGGCACAAAAAAATAATGAATTTAGTAGAACGGACGCATAACAATTACCAATTCTTAGAGTAGTCGCATAGAAATTACGAATTCATCAAGTGGGTGGTTAAAAATCACAAGTTCATCAAGTAGGTGCATAAAAATCACAAATTTCATCAAACGTTTGCATACAAATCAATAATTTCGTCGATCAGGTTCAGAAAAATGAAATTTCGTCGATCTTGCACGAAAAAATCATGAATTTCGGTGATCAAGTGCGTAAAAATCTTGAACTTCGTTGATCGGTGTGTAAAAATCATGAATTTTTTCGATCGGGTGTGTAAAAATGATGAGTTTCAATAATCAGGCACAGCAAAAATATGAATTTTGTGGATCAGGGAGGGGGAGATCATAAATTTTGTCGAACACAGATGTAAAAATCATGAATTTCGTTTATCGGTGCATAAAAATCACGAATTTTGTCAAACAGGCACATAAAGATCAAAAATTCATTGATTGGCATGTAAAAATCATTAATTTCATCCATGGGCAAATAAAAATCATGAATTTAGTCGATCAGGCACATAAAGATCAAGAAATTTGTTGAACGGCATGTAAAAATCAGAAATTTTGTTGAACGGGCACATAAAAATCACGAATTTCTTTAATCGGAGCATAAAAATCATAAATTTCGCCAATCTAGTGCAGTAAAATCATTAATTTCATCGATCTGGTGCAGAAAAATCAGTATTTTCGTCGATTTAGCGAGGAAAAATCATGAATTTTGTCAAACGGACATGGGAAAAAAAAATCAGAAAATCCTGCATTTGGCCGGTTTTCTCCATATTTTTCAAGCCAGTTTTTCAAGTTTTATTGCCGAGGGGTGATTGGCGCGTGCCTATTTTCACCTTTATCCAAAAACGAATAACATCGAATTGAAAGGAGCAAGTTATTAACTATTTACGTGAAAAAAAAAACTTTAACGGCCATGTACTACACCAAGGTCTTAACTGGAGCGTAAAAATGAGGAAACGTGTTTCCTTACGGATGCTCAACTACTGTATAAAGCGTCGACAAAAAGGGGTGACAATCCCGTGCAAATGAACTACGAAAACTTCCAAAAATGGCTGTTGGAAAAACTTCTTCCAAATTTGCAACCGAATAGTGCCCTATATATGGCCAATGCTCCACATCATATGCCTGTTGAAAATCGCACTCCTGCAAAAAATTCTATAATAAAAGTTATGTGAGACTGGCTGAAAATCAACAAAATATACTGTGGCGAGCAAATGCAAAAAGTAGAACTTTTCTCTCATAGAGAGTAATCGTCCAAAGAAAATCATCTATAAAATTGATAATAAAATTCTAGTTTAGAAGGTATTATTATTTTTTTTAATATTTTAAATGATAAAATTTTATCCGCCCTTTCAAATTGTTTGAAAATACAAGCTGCAATTTATAATAGATAAAATACTCCCCCCCCCTCCCCCAGGTATTTTGTTTATTTATTTATTGTTTTTAAATTAATTTTGAATTGATGGTTATCCATTTCAAAATTTTCATTTTATTTGATACTTTGATGGTCTATAGCTGTTTGTGAAGCTTCATGCATGTTTTGCTGTTACTGTATATTAATTTTTCAAATTCATTTTTAATAAGCTTATGCAAGTAAATAGTGTTAGAGCCCTATGTTGTTTTAATGTCAAATGTTACATTAAAAATTATAAAATATTAAAAAATAGAGTAAAAAATTGCTATTTGCTTGCAAAGCAGCAGAACATGAAACGGAACATATGTGCAGATTGTAGATTATTTGTCATATTTAATGATGTCATTCTAACAGTCAGCAAAAGTAATAAAACATATTCAGACAATTTCAAACTTTGCACTCACCAACACTTAATTTATAAGATCTGACTATTAAAAAACATTGCGAAATAATTAACAGTGGTTTTCTCTAAAAAAAAAAAAAATGTTTTCTTTCTTCTATGTGTTTTCAAAATACACCGCTGTACAAGAAACCATGCTTGGCTGCAGTAAAATTTCAATTGTGCCAAAATTGTATAAAAACAATCCCTATGTAAAAAAGTCCTTCCGGCCTGTACCGGGAGGAAAAGGTAGCTTTCCTACATCTTCGTTTTAAAATTTTAGCTAATGTTACACGAAAACAGGAAGTTAAAATGCAAAGAAACGTTTACAAAAGATTCGTTAATACTGAATTTGAATAAGAAATTCGCCAAATTATTGAGCAATAGCCAAATTGGCTTCATTTATGAAGACTTATTTTGGTCGCCAAATTTGGCGATATTTCGCCAAATGTCGCAAATTTTGGCGCTAACGGATATGAATATATAGTTTTATGCGTATGTTTGGGAAAATTATTACAACAAGGAAAGAAAATAATTTGCGAGTAATCGCGTTAATGTGCTGTTTTGTTTCAAAATGTCAGCCACCCTAGAATTTCAAACTGCTCTATCTCAGCAATTTTTTAAGATAGAGGTAAACCAAAAACTGCTCTGGAATCCTTGTATCAAGGCCTAACACGTAATTAAAAAATAAATTTGAATTTTTAATTTTTTTGTATATTTATTTTAGTTTTAAATTTTTAAATGGCCGCCATTTTGAAACAAAATGGCAGACCAAGCTGGCCAACGAACTCGTTCGAGACATTGATGACCTTAATACACACAATTAGTTTCATCAAAATCGATTTATAAATACGAGCGTTATCGTATGACATAGGTCAGATATATATATATATATATATGGATATATATCTATATATAAATCAACATTTGAACGGAGGGTGGTTTTGGGGTCTGGGGGTCATGATAGATGAAAATATACCAAAATTTTCCGGAAATGCTTTCCTCCGAACGGCTGCAATAGATAGCTTTATACTTTTTTGTATTGAAAGCTACCTAATACAGTAAAAAACGGCTATTTGCTTGCGAAATTTAAGAATATAATCATTTTAACCCACATAGGTTTTTTTAGCTCTAAAATATTACTATACAATGAATAAATAAGTTCTTATTTACTTTAAATTCAGAGTTTGAAAAGTAAACAAATACCTATTAGGTAGCTTTCAATACAAAAAAGTATAAAGCTACCTATTGCAGCCGTTCGGAGGAAAGCAGTTCCGGAAAATTTCGATATATTTTCACCGATCCCCCCAGACCCCAAAACAACCCTCCGTTCAAATGCTGATTTATATATATATATATATATATATATATATATATATATATCCATATATATATATACTAGCAAGCTACGCCCGCTACGCTGGTCAATTTCTTATAACGAACTTTTAATCCAACAAAATATTGACATTTCATAATTCACTTTTATATTTTAACAGAATAATAAAGCTACTATAATTTGTGACTCGTGCTATAGCCAATATACACGCCAGGACACGTCGGCCTTATCATTATCTTTTTACGCATGAAGGTTTCGCTATGGTACTCCGTTGTGAAATTTGGTAATTTTTCAAATTCAATATTTGAAAAATGGCATAATCATTAGATTTGAAATTTATATCAAGAAAAATACAATTTTTTACCATTCAAACGCAGTTTGCCTAACAATTTTCTGACAAATACTTTTCGAGCTACTATTTTTTTTTCAGTAACTTCAAATGTTTCAGTTTCTGAGATTAATCTGTGGCAACAATTAGCGAAAAACCCAGTCGTCAGAAACGCATAGTTTTTTATTAAAGATGCTGTTGGAGCAGGGATTGTCACCACCAATTTACCACCATCACTTTTGAAATCGGTTCGGTAGTTCTAGAGATTCCATAGAAATTGTAATTTAGAATGTTTTTAGAACGCTTTTCGATCATTTCACCCTTTTAAATTTCGATTTTTTTAGCACTTTCCAACCTAGTTGAAAAGTGCTTATGACTTCGGTTTGTCTGGCCGTCTGGCGTCTGGCCGTCTGGCCGTCTGGCCGTCTGCCGTCTGGCCGTCTGGCCGTCTGCCGTCTGGCCGTCTGGCCGTCTGCCGTCTGCCGTCTGCCGTCTGTCCGTGCTCTAACTCCCGTAAATATGCTCGGATTGCTCTGCAATTTTTATATGTTATTGTCGTTATCTATAGCATGTTCCCTATTTCAACGGAAGTGTGTAGCACTTATAGTTTTTTTACAGGTACACTCAAAAGAATTCCATTACATTGCGGTCTATGGGGGAAAATCATTTGCGGTTTATTTAAATAATGTTTCACTACTTTAAACGCATTGAAATTTATATATATCACTAAGGTGCATTAGAAGAAGCTTAATATGGAATAGGGTGTGCATAGCACTTATAGTTACTTTACAGGGGCAGTCAAAAGAATTCCGTTACATTACGTCTATGGAGAAAAATCGTCTGCGGTTTATTTAAATAATGTTTCACTATTTTAAACGCATTGAAATTTATATAGATCACTATAGTGCATTACAAGAGACATACTACGGAATATTGTGTGTATAGCAGTCATCGTTCATTTACAGGGACACGCAAAAGAATTATCTACTGTCTGTTAACAATAATTCCTGGAAGTGCGTTTTAAGTTATTGAACGCGATTTTAATTTTAACTTGCTTTTTGTCTATTACGTGGTGTGTATAAATTCTGTAGATCCTATACAGGGCAGCACAAAAGTTCGCGAACACATTTCTGTTTATTGACAAACTCCAGACGGAGAATTTTAAACTGTGCTACGCGTTTCCTAACTGAACTAAAATTATCATCCTATGTAGTATATATACAAATCTATAGATCCTATACAGGGCTGAATAAAAGTATTCGGATGTTTTTCCGAATATTGTATATGTTGGAAATTCCTGAAATTATGTTTTTAAATATGTTATGCGTTTTCTAAATTGTTTACTTAGATGTTAGCTTTTAGCTTATTAAACGGTATGATTTGTAAAATTATTTTGGAAGCGTTGGAAAGTGCTATATAATCTATGCTTGACGCATGATTTTTCGTTCTTGTTTTATTTTGTTCTTAGAGAGCTTTTACATCTTATAAGTAACTACAACGCCAAATTTCAAATCAGTTCGGTAGTTCTAGAGATTCCATAGAAATTGTAATTTAAAATGTTTTTAGAACGCTTTTCGCTCATTTCACCCTTCTAAATTTCGATTTTTTTTTATTTTGTTCTTAGAGAGCATTTACATCTTATAAGTAACTACAACGCCAAATTTCAAATCGGTTCGGTAGTTCTAGAGATTCCGTAGAAATTGTAATTTAGAATGTTTTTAGAACGCTTTTCACTCATTTCACCCTTTTAAATTTCGATTTTTTTTTTATTTTGTTCTCAGAGAGCATTTACATCTTATAAGTAACTACAACGCCGAATTTCAAATCGGTTCGGTAGTTCTAGAGATTCCGTAGAAATTGTAATTTAGAATGTTTTTAGAACGCTTTTCACTCATTTCACCCTTTTAAATTTCGAATTTTTTTTTTATTTTGTTCTTAGAGAGCATTTACATCTTATAAGTAACTACAACGCCAAATTCCAAATCGGTTCGGTAGTTCTAGAGATTCCACAGAAATTGTAATTGAGAATGTTTTAGAACGCTTTTCGCTCATATCACCCTTTTAAATTTCAATTTTTTTTTTTTTGTTCTTAGAGAGCATTTACATCTTATAAGTAACTACAACGGCAAATTTCAAATCGGTTCGGTAGTTCTAGAGATTCCATAGAAATTGTAATTTAGAATGTTTTTAGAACGCTTTTCGCTCATTTCACCCTTTTAAATTTCGAATTTTTTTTTATTTTGTTCTTAGAGAGCATTTACATCTTATAAGTAACTACAACGCCAAATTTCAAATTTCTATCTGCTCCAGTATAGAAAAGATCGCAATTTTAGAACGTTTTTCGCACCTGCACCCCCCTGGGGTAGTGGCACCGACATAAAATATAGCCTATGTTGGAGCAGGGGTTGTCACCATCAATTTGAAACCATCACTTTTGAAATCGGTTCGGTAGCTCCAGAGATTACCCCCTACAAACAAACAAACAAACAAACAAACAAATAAACAAAAAAACAATCTATACTCCTTTATAATATTAGTATAGATATATATATATCTGACTTATGGCGTACGATAACACTCGTATTTATAAAACAAATTGGGTGAAACTAATTGTGTGTATTAAGCTCACCAATGTCTCTACCGAGTTCGTTGGCCAGCTTGGTCCGCCATCTTGTTTCAAGATGGCGGCCACTTAAAGACTTAAAACTAAAATAAATATACAAAAAAGTAAAAAATTCAAATTTATTTTTTGCTATTATTTATTATTTGTTAGGCCTTGGTACAAGGATTCCGGAGCATTTTTTATTTTCCCTCTATCTTAAAAAATGACTGAGATAGAGCAGTTTAAAATTCTAGGGTGGTTGACATTTTGAACGCATTACGAGACAGCACATAGCTACCTAAAACCAACGATTAATTTATGAGTTTTAGTGAACGCGATTTCTCGCAAATTATTTTCTTTCATTGTTGTAATCATGTTCCCAATCATACGCATAAAACTATACGAGCAGGGAAGACCGAGCTATGCTCGGTCAAAATTAAATTTGAGTTCAAATATCATGACCCATGACCAAAATGACCCACTAATTGAATTTTCTCGAACATGTGACTTAGCCCAACAGTCTTCTCGTGCCGGAAAACCATAGGATTGAAAATTTAGTTTAAATTGAGCCGCTTTTTAGATATTGACCCACAATGACCAAGAAATGACCCACTAATCGAATTTTCTCGAACATGTGACCTAGTCTAATGATTTTCGCGTGCCCGAAACTCGTAAAATACAAAATTTAATCAAAATCGTTAGAGCCGTTTTTTAGATAAAATTAATCTGACCCGCTTTCACCCAAAAATGACCCCCTAATCGAAAGTTCTCGAACATGTGACCCAGCCCAATATTCTTCTCGTGCCCGAAAACAGTCGGATACAAAATTTCGTCAAAATCGTTTGGACCGTTTTTTAGATACAATTAGCTTGACCATGACCCAAAATGACCCAAAATGACCCACTAATTGAATTTTCTCGAACATGTGACCTAGCCCAACAGCCTTCTCGTGCCCGGAAACCTTTGAATGCAAAATTTGGTGTAAATTGAGCCGCTTTTTAGATCTTGACCCACAATGACCCAGAAATGACCCACTAATCGAATTTTCTCGGACATGCGACCTAGCCCAATGCTTTTATCGTGCTCGAAACTCGTAGGACACAAAATTTAATCAAAATCGTTAGAGCCGTTTTTTAGATAAAATTAATTTGACCCACGTTGACCCAAAAATGACCCACTAATCGAAAGTTCTCGAACATGTGACCCAGCCCAATTGACTTCTCATGCCCGAAAATGGTCGGATACAAAATTTCGTCAAAATCGTTTGAACCGTTTTTTAGATACAATTAGCTAGACCATGACCCAAAATGACCCAAAATGACCCGCTAATCGAATTTTCTCGAGCATGTGACCTAGCCCAATGGTTTTCTGGTGCCCCAAAACGGTAGGATACGAAATTTCGTCAAAATCGTTAGAGCCGTTTTTAAGATAATTTTTGCATATATATATATATATAACCACCCACAAGATTTGCTCGTATTAGAATATATGATATTCATATCAGTTAGCGGCAAATTCCCGCCAAACTTGGCGACATTTGGCGAAATATCGCCAAATTTGGCGACCAAAATAAGTCTTCACAAATGAAGCCAACTTGGCTATAGCTCAATAATTTCGCGAATTTCTTATTCAAATTCAGTATTAACGAATCTTTTTGTAAACGGTTTCTTTGCATTTTAGCTTGCTGTTTTCGAGTAACATTAGCAAAAATTTTAAAACGAAGATATAGGAAAGCTACCTTTTCCTCCCGGTACAGGCCGGTAGGACTTTTTTTAATGTAACATTTGACATTAAAACAATATAGTGCTCGAAAGCTATTTAACAAGCTTATTAAAAAATTAATGTGAAAAATTAATATAAAGTAAATGCAAAACATTCATGAAGATAGAAGTTTGTCACACAACTGTTTGTAAATGCAATGAGAAAAAAAATGATAACAATGTACTGGCAATATGATTACAATGAGGTAATGCAATGAGAAAAAAAAGAAAAAAAGAAAAAAAAAGAGCTATTTGTTTACTTTTCAAACTCTGGATTTAAATTAAGTAAGAACTTATTTATCCATTGTATAACATAAAACACTTAATTCAGAACTAACTTTCTGCATTTTCTTTTACAAAATAACATAAAAGTAATATTTTAAAGCTATAAAAACATGTAACTAGCAGTTTCTCTGACAAAGACCAACTAAGCGCCTTACCAAAACGAAAATTTTTAAAAGAACCATCAAGTCATATAAAATAAAAAACAATGAATAAATAAACAAAATACCTAATAGTAAGTATAATATCTTTGATTTTCTGTGCCTATCTTTTCCCAATTGCTCAGTTTGTATACTCTCGCTAATTTGTGCTTCGCGCATTGATACGGTCGATACAGTAATAGTTGGTTGGTTGTCTTCGTTGCGAAAGAAACAAAGAAATTAAAAATATTTTATCATTAGAAAATGAAAGATTTATTATATTTAGCAGTAAAATTGAATACATGTAATTAAAAAAATATTTCCTCATTTTGAAAAAGGAATCGAAATAATTTTTCGACCATATGCTTGTTTAAAATCTGAAATTATTTCTTTGTAACAAAAAGAGAAAACATATAAGCAACAATTGAATTTAATACATATGTTTTACATGTTTAGAGTATATAATTGATTGTTTTTGCATTTAAAAAAATCTAAATTATTTGCTGGCGAACATATCAGAAGTTTTAACGGGAAACCGTACATAATTTTTTCACCTTATCTAGCGGCGGAGGGAAGGTGTGAAAAATGCTATGCATTTCTACAGTAATAGGCTTAAGAAAATAGTCCCATTTTAAAACCGGATTATATAAAAAACTAGAGTTTTCCTATTTAAGCGGGTCGGGGGATTCGCTTCATCTAAAACCGATTAATATCATATATTAATTTTTAAAAAATCGTCCGGGCGGATATCGAGAATAGCGTTTTACACCATGACACCATTACATGCAGAGAGAAAAACTTCACATTTTACTTAAAAATGAGTTTCCAGATCTTAAAATCTATTGCATGTAGAAATGTATAAATTTCAGGATAGAGTTAGACCGGAGATATAAGACAGCTGTGAAAAAATCAAAACGTTATGCCTCATATTTGCTGAGATATTAAATGTCGGCGTTTCGCTTTTCCTTTGAACTCAAACTAGGTGCATATATAGAGTGACGGAAATCTTCGGTTTTGGGCTTTCGGTTTTCGGTTTTTGCTGCGTCACTCGAGAAACTACCGTCTCTCATGATTTGTGCTGTAATAAGTAATTTTTTCAATGTTTCATTTTCCACCAACTATTTTGCTTGGCGACAATGGTGTTGTCATAACAGAAGAGTACCAAAGTTTCTTATGTTTTTGTTTGTTTTTATTATTTTTCATAATGCAATAATAAGCTTTATTCATATCTTCTAATTTGGTTTAGCCTTAAAATATAAGGATTTGTTCAAATTCTAGGATTATAAGGATGACCAGTAAGATAGTAAGGTTGATTTCACAGCATTTCTTACTAAAATCATGAAAACATAATGTTTGAATAAGATCATATGGTAATTTTAAGTGATATGTTTCTCATTTGTTAATTTTCTGTATTGATTTTTATGTTGATATGATTAAAATTTGGATGGATCATATCCATCAGGGAAATTTTCCATAGTTTCTAATGTTTTCAGTTTCACAGAATACAGCAGTAACAAAACAATTTTTAATTGTAACAGTTGATATTCGATTTCATGGCATTATGAGAAGATGCAATGTTTCCAGAAGAATATTTTTTTTTCAAACAAGTCTGCTGAAAAAGCAATAACATTAAATGGAGAATTGATCACATAAAGGGCTTCTTTTAGTAGTAAGCGGAATACAATGAGTCGGGACATGGTGAATTTGATAACATTAACCGCGAGCACATTAAGTGACATCTACTGTATACATGAATTTAATGGGTTAGTTGCATGTTCTTTTATTCTTGTAACTTTAGATCTGTTTTCCTTCTACATTCATTTATTTCAAATATATCTTAAAAGTAGTGTCTCAGGAGGGGTAGACTTCCCTAATAAAAATGAGATTACTGTGCTCAATTCTCTTTTATTTATTTACTTTTTAATGCTTTTAGAAATTTATTATATTTAATATTTAATACCTTTTTAATTGTAACAATTTCTAATTTGTTTTTATATTGAAATGTTTTACATCTTTTATGACTTTTACATCTTTCCCAAAGTATAAATTTAAAGTGTTATACGACTTTTAAAAATCTATTTGAAATGTAATTAAATTGTTATTTATGGGATATAAGGAGACATATTATTTTTGATTCTACACCCATTCCATGTTCCTTGTTATATAATAGAAAGAAGTCGTGGGATATCCCTTGTCTACCCTCGTTTTCTGTTTAAAATTCTTTTTCATAATTGCTGGAAAACAGAACTCATGTCATTCTACCTTATCTGTATGCTATTTTAAAAGATTAAGATTTGAAACTTTTTTTCAGATTTGGGCCTATATTTGAGTATAAATTTAAAAATAATGCCATTTGAAATTTTCAGGAACATGAAAATCATGAAACGTTGACAGGAGAAGGGTATTTGTTTCATATATTTAAATATGAACCCTAAGTACATAAATCTCCCCTATTCGACCTGTAAATATCCACAAATTGTATACTAATATTTTATATGAATTCAAATTTGAATTCTTATTTTCTTATGTCTTCCTTAGATGTCAGCGATGGATAAAGCTTATTGGAATTCAGTAATTAAAGAGTAAGTCGGAAATAGGTTTGTATAATAATTACAGACTTTGTAGCGATCACTCTTAATCATCATGGTAATGGAGATTGACTTTATGACACCAGATGCACAGACTCTGCAAATAGTTTTGCCATTCTAGAAATTTCTTTTTTGGATTACTATTTTATTCTTTATCAGCTTAGCTTTGATAACCGGAGTTAACTGGTTATGATAATCTAATGTCACAAGATGTAAATATTTTGCATCTGTGAGCTGTATTTTATTACTTCAATTAAATATAAAGTATCACAGAATAATATAATTTTAAAACATTCATTTTTATTTATTGTTTGTTTTTAAATGTTTAATAAATGTGTTTGTTCTTTTAAATGGTCATCTTTATTGTCTAACCGGCACATAATGTTGTTAGACTTTTGCAGTTAATTACTTTGATTAAATGTTAAGTAACAGGAGAAGTCAGTAATAAGAAATAAGGGGAAATATCTGGCTTACTTCTACTTTTGAAGTAATGTTCTTTAATCACAAATCTTTAAGTACTGGTAAAAATTCAATATTATGAAAAAAAAAAATTCATTTGAGAATTCCCTTCTGTTCTGTTATAGTGATATTACTTTACTTTTTAATGTATAACATTTTTACCCATGGCAGTGGCGTATCCAGGGGGTGGACTGATGGGGCCACAGCCCCCTCCCGAAATTGTCAAGAATAAAATGAAAAAAGTGCTTTTTCTTTCTTTTTTAGATAAATTTCTAATTTTTTTCTGTTATACAGCGGATTAGCCATTCTCGTTAGTCCATATTAGTCCGCATTGAAATCACAGCATAAATATTGTAAGGGGGCTGATGGGGTTATAGCCCTGCCCCCCGCCCGAAATAGTCGAAAATCTCATGAAAAAAGTGCTGTTTTCTTATTTTTTCAGATAAATTTGTAATTTTTTGGGGGGGGTTATAGAATAGATTACCCACTCTCTTCTTTTTAGCCCCATATTAGTTCACATTGACATCAGAGCATATCTAAAAAGAGGAAGGGGGCTGATGGGTTTACAGTCCCCCTTCCCAAAATAGTCGAATATCTCATGAAAAAAGTGCTGTTTTTCCCTTCTTTGAGATAAATTTGTACATATATATTTTTTGTCATACAATAGACTACCCACTCTCTTCTTTTTAAACCCATATTAGTCCATACTGACATCAAAGCATACCTAAAAAGGAGAAGGGGGCTGATGGGGTTACAGCCCCCCCTCTTCCCGAAATAGTCGAACATCTCATGAAAATAGTGCTGTTTTTTTCTTGATGGTGTTACAGCCCCCCCCCCCCTCGTCCCGAAAAAGTCGAACATATCATGAAAATAGTGCTGTTTTTTTCTTCTTTGAGATAAATTTGTATTTTTTTTTTGTCAGAGAACAGACTATCCACTCTCTTTTTTTAGTCCCATATTAGTCCACCTTGACATCAGAGCATACCGAAAAAGGGGAAGGGGGCTGTTTGTGTTACAGCCCCCCTTCCCGAAATAGTCGAACATCTCATGAAAATAGTGCTGTTTTCTTCTTCTTTGAGATGAATTTGTAATTTGTTTTTGGTTATACAACAGACTACCCACTCCCTTCTTTTTAGCCCCATATTAGTTCACATTGATATCAGAGCGTATCTAAAAAGGGGAAGGGGCTGATGGGGTTACAGAGGGGTTACTCTTCCCGAAATAGTCGAACATTTCATGAAAATAATGCTGTTTTTTTTCTTCTTTGAGATAAATTTGTATTTTTTTTAATACAACAGACTACCCACTTTCTTCATATTAGTACAGAGTAACACCACAGAATATCCAAACAGGGGGAAGGGGCTGATGGTGCACAGACCCCCCACCTCCCAAAATGGTCAAAAATGGAATGAAAAAAGTGCCGATTTTTCTCTTTACGCTTGAGATAAAATTAGAATTATTTTTTCTGTCCTGCAATGAACAACCCAATCTATTTTCGTTAGTCCCATATTAGTACACAAGGGGTGGGGGTTATGGGGTAACAGCTCCATTCCCCTTCCGAAGTGGTCGCAGTGAAATAAAAAAAAAACTGATTTTGTTTCTTTCTTTTTGAGATAAATTTGTTTTTTCTGGCGCGCAACGACTTTGTCTTGCAATCAAAATTACTTGAGACCACAAAATCTATTTTCAAATGACTGAAAAACAGTTCCGTATTAGTGGATAGTTGAATACGTATAATATGCTCAATTGGCAAGATCTAGAAGTAGTTTAATTAATTTAAAGAATATTTAACTCTCTTCCACAAATGATGCCATGACTAAGGAGATATATTAGTGCGCAGTGACATTAAACATTATCGCCAAATCATTAAATGTACGAACTTAATTTTTTTTCGAGAATGGCAATGTCAAGCAAGATTATTGATTTTCGGTTTTGGAAGGGTCTTTTAAAGATGCCCAGTAGTAATACCAAAAAAATAATCTCCTGTTGATTTGTTTCTTCCTGGTCTTTTTACTGGCGAACTAGTTTTATATACGTTACGTGCTTTTCCAGATTTAAGGCTGTTCTCAAATACAAACTGGCTACTTTATGACATATTTTTTAATTCATTTTTGCTCGGAAACGCATGAAATTCACAGGTATTTTTATTCAGAAACTTTGCAATCGAAACACGTTTTCCTTTTTTTTTTGTAAAGGTAGAAAATCTTTCAGAAAGCACTGTCCAAGTTGGCGTTTTGAATCGGATTCCTGGCGCGGCAGCCTGAGAAACGCGAAAAACGAGTCGTTAATACGTTACCAGATTAACTTATAACTCGATAAGTAATCTATTTACCAAAAAAATGGAAAACTCATCTCGATTCCAAATCTCTTCGATAGTCAGGCCTGCCAGTCTAATGCCTTTGCGTTTAAAAATGTGTCAGAAAGTTTCTCGTTGATGAACAGGGAGGAAGATGCCTTTTTTCAATATTTCAGTGTACGAGTAATACAGCAAAAGATAAAAATTCTTAATTACTCTTCTATGAAAGTACAATATTACGAATAGTGTTCTTTTCTAATAGCTCTTATTTTGACACGACACACTTTAGTATCGGCATTATTACCATTTGGAAAATTTAACAAAAGAAGCATAGTATTAAATAAATTCACAGGTTAAAAATAAATTTTCTTGCAATTTTACTTAACGTTTTTTTTTTTTTTTTTTTTTTTTTTTTTTTAAGTCCAGTTATATTTTTAGCCATAATTCAATAACTTTAAATCTTTTTAAAAAAAAGGAAATCTGATGTTTAGTTTCCAAACAATTCTTAACTTGTCCCTTCCTTCACAAATTTGATGAGTTTTTTTTTAACATATATATTTCTGGAATGTTAATAGCCATACGTTTGATCAAAATCCCAGGAGCATGTATACGAAGGGAAGGGGGAGATCAAGAAAGAATGCTTGCTACCGCTAACATTTTGAATAAAATTTTTGTTGGTATTAAAAAAAGAGATTTCGTAAAAAAAGTTTGTTTATCCTGGACAGACCCTGACCATCAAAATTTTGGGCCATGACAAAAGAAAATATTTTTGGCCCTAATCTTGGATTATCACATTTTTACAAATACTGTGAATGAGAAGTGTATGAATATAACTATGTAATGCACCCATTTAAATGGAAGACTGAGAATAAATGTGAACTGAAGTTGGAATATTATTATTCAAATTTCTTCGTAAAAATTAACATGACATACTCAAATATCATGTTAAATAAACATGAACTAATGTTGTACGAACTTTAAAATCATGCGCAACCCAAAGAAAATGATATTTTATAAATAAGATAGTCATAAAATTAAAACATTTTTAAAGAAGTTTAAAACACATATGAAGAAGCTGAAATTAATTGGGCACACTATGAGAAACTTAAATCTTCAAATGAGAAGAAAAATTATAAATATACTTATGATATCACTGACAATTTTAGCTTACATAAGTTGTGTAATGAATCTAGAAATTTTAATTTCTTAATCTATTAAGATTGTTTACAATAAAATTGATTTGAAACACCATAAATGTTTGGGCCCCATAAATATGTGGGTTCTGGGAAAGTGCCCCACGTGCCTTGGCAGCAATAGGGAATTGATCCTAAAATAGAAAAAAAAATTGTTTGAGATTGTCCCAAGCTAAATTAATTTATTGTCAAGCAAGAATCGTAGCCAGAATTTAGGGGAGAAGGGGACAACTTTATATATTATAAGCTACAATGACTTTCTTTTAAATGAAGTATATGAAACACAATCCATTATCACTTTTCAACTTATTTTGGAGAGGGGGGGGGTTGCTCGAGTTCGTCCCCGTACCTCCCCCCTCCCCGTTTTTCTCTGCCTACGGACTTATTTTCAAACATGATTTCTGTTTATAACGCAGTTCAACATATTTCGTAAGACTCAGAACATTATCGAAATTTAAGTCACCTCCCCCCCACCGAAATTAAATCCTGGATACCCCACTGACCCATGGTATAGATGTACCTTACTACATAACTATACTTAATTATTTAAAAGTTTTTTAATATATTGTCTTGAAAAATGTATATCTTAATATCTAAAGATCTGATAAGAATTCTTTGAAATAGTCAAGCAATGTGGTGATTTTTTTATGTATTATATTTATTCTAGGACCATTTTAATCTATATAATGTTGTGTATACGTAAACTATGGTAAGCTGATTAAAAATACGATTTATCTATCATTGATGTAAATCAACGTTGAAGTTTTATTCTTGAAAAATTTAAACAACCTTTATGTTATTTAGATTAAATAAGCCAAACTTTTTGCTATACTTTGCTTGATAAATTAATGACGGAGAAACCTTTTTACCCATTAATAATCTCCACGTGTTGTGAACGATGGAAAGAACGCATCGAACATTACTCAGTGCATACTTGTAAACATCGCAGTGAAAAACACTAAATGTTAAAAACCAGACTCCAATTCTAGTACCTCAAGTGATAACCGCAGCTGCGAACCAAACTGAATATAACCAGATGGACATTATGTCGAAACTAATCAACCCAGAAATACTCCAGACTGTCCCTTTTCAAACTTCAACTGATACCGCGCGTGTGCACTTAATATAATCTCTTTCAGTATGTAAGATGTAACTGACTTGTAAAGACGTCCGAACGAATGTGTATATATCTTAAATTTAATGTAAAAATGGAGCATTTATAAGAAGACTCCAAACGCGAAATAAATGTATATATGTAATCAAGAAAGTGAATAATAATATATTCAAACCAAAATGGATATCTACTTACTACATGCCAATTTGTTATTTACTATTAATATTACTTCTTATCCCAAAATAGTGATATGACGATGAATCAAAAGGATAAGTACGAGGATCTTCCTGTGGATATAAATTCTTAGCGCGATGGTAAATTTCAGGTAAGCTGAATTAACCTTTTTCCTATTATCAAAAGATGAAAATTAAAATAAAAATATAAAGACTGATATAACGATTTATAAGAATAGAAAATTATTAACCTACCGAAGGTTCCAACAAAGATTATGAAAAACTGAATAAAGAATATCCCCGTATCAAAAACGATAATTTAACCATTTTCTAAAAATATAATAATAAATAAAAGAACATTAAAAAGTAATAATGAATCCACTAAAAGAAAATACTCAATTTATTGAAAAACTCAATTCTACAAATTATAGTACATAGAAGTTCAAGATGCAGATGTTCCTGATTAAAGAGGAACTTGATGATATTATAGCACAAGATCCACCGGATCCACCCGACCCCGCACGGCTCAAAAAAGATCGCAAGTCTAGGGCTCTAATAAACTTAAGCATCGATGATTCTCAAATTGTAAATGTAAAAAACTTAAATACCGCCAAATTAACGTGGGAAGCTCTAAAAAATATACATGAGAGAAGCAATCTATCTAGTAAGCTTTACCTGTTAAGGAAATTATACAGTACTAAATTAGCGGAGGGTGGAAATATGATCACACACATCACTAATATCTTGCAAATTATAGATAAACTTAATGCCATTGGAGAAAATATTAGCGATTCACATATTTCCGCACTATTTCTGTGTTCTCTTCCCCCCAGTTACAATACTTTGATAACTGCGTTGGAGGCGAGACCGGTAAACGAGCTCACCCCTGATTTTATCAAAAACAATTTAACGGACGAATATAATCGTAGATATGAAATGTCAGAACAATCACATAGCGGATATAACAACAATGAGAGAGCATTTAAAACAAATAGGAGATATACACACACTGACAATAGAAGAGAACAAAAATATTGCAACAACTGTAAAATGAAAAATCGTTCCACTTAAGAATGCTGGCACTACAAGAGCAAAAACACGGTGCAATCCGGAAATCCTCGTAACAATCAATTCAAAAATAAAAAGAATTTCTCATCTTCATTATGTTATGAAAAAACCGAAACTCATAGGGAAAATAAAATTCCAAACGAAAGAAAATATACAAATTATCAGACGCAAGATAAAGCATTAATCACTGAAAAAGTAGGCAAAAATAACTGGATCCTCGACTCAGGATCTACTTCGCACATTTGTAACGATAAAAACCTATTTAGTAAGTTTATTGATTATAATAAAACTTCAGTAACGATCGCGAATGGTAATAAACTGACAGCGTTAGGTTCAGGAGAAGTTTTTATAAAAACATTAACTCCGGAAGGAAAAGAAAAACTAACGAAATTACGCTAAGTGCTTTATGTCCCAGAATTAGAGTCGAACCTAATTTCGGTTAGTAAAGCCGCTAAAAACGGGTGTAAACTAATCTTCGACGATAATAAGTGCGATTTGATTTTTGATGAAAAAATATATATTACTGCGAAAAATGAGAAAAAATTATACATTATTGAGGAAATGGGCGATGTGGAAGAACCACAAAATTATGTAAACATAACGTATAACTGTAACAACAAACAATGCATAAATCTCTGGCATCGCAGACTCGGTCAGAGAGACTATGACGCGATTAAATCAATAATAACAAATCAACTTGCGGACGGAATAAAGATAGGAAATTGTAAACACACTGTTAAAAATAATCTGAAATTCACGGGTATTTTTTTCCTGAATTTCACAGAAAAAGTCCCTTTTCACGATAAAAGGGTATTTTCCGTTAAAAAACAGAAAATTTTCTCATATTTCCTGAAAACAACAGAACGGACGGAGACGAAAGGGGCCAACGGAGATATTCCGTTATCTGCTCATGTTTAATTTTTTTTTTTTTTTTAAACTGACATGATGCTGCACAGAAAAACTAAAAATTCAATAAATTAAAATTTCGAGTTTATTTAAAACAACAAAATAGTGCTTTGGAATTTAAAAAAGTAACAATTTTCCCATTAAGATTGGGAAAATTGTTACTTTTAAAATTATTTGCAATTTATTTTTTAAAGATATAAGAAAATATTTGCACTTAAAATAAATTCTAAACAAACAGATTAAAAAATATACATTAAGTAAAATATAGAATAAGTTAAATTAAGTAAAAAAAATCGATTTTAATAAAAAAAATAATAATAATAATGCTTTCGAATAAAACAAAATAATAATAATAACAGTTTTCTCATTCATTTAAAATTATTCGAAATTTATTTTTTAAAGTAATAAAAAGCACTCGCACTGAAAATATATTCTAAGCGAACACATTTTAAAAATATATAATAGTTGAAAAAAAAATCGATTTTCTCAAAAAAGCAAACATTTTTTATCGAATTTATTTCAAAATATAACATTCATATTTTACATCTAACAATCAAATTAAGAATATATATAATTCATATTTTTATCCTCTATTAATATTACAATTTTAAAACATGAACATCATCTCATAACGAAATCTCCCCGCTATTAACTTCAAAATTACCAAGCTTCCAAGTTCTAAGCCGCCATTTTGAAAAACCCCATATCATCCTTTAAAACTGCTACTCTAACAAGCGCCCACTGGTCTAACGGGCAAGACACTTGACTCGAGACGTGGTTATCCCTGGTTCAAACCCGATGTCGGCCGGGGAATATTCTTCAAGTATATCAGATCGTAAATACTCCCACAATAGTCATAGTCGACAGATGGCAGCACATGTAGAGAGGTAATTTTTTAAAAGCCGACTGTATACTTTACGGATAATTTCCTTTCCTGCCAGTGCTGCCAGGTATATTTCCGTGATTTCTGAGATCGTTAACGGAAAGTTACCGCTTCTGCAAACGGAGTTTGTCCTTCTTTTATCTTTCAAAACGGAAAATCTACTAACGGAACGGAAAAAGTCCGGCTACTTTGCTGCCAGTAGTTTTACCGTGAATTTGAGGATTTATTTTTAACAGTGCATCAAAATAAAACATGCGTAACTTGTGTCGAAACTAAATTAACTAACATGCCGTATCCTAAATCTGCAACAAACCGAGCTACTAATATTGTGGATCTTATTCACAGTGACGTATGTGGCCCTCTAGATACACCAACTTTAGGCGGAAAAATTTATTTTATGACTCTTATTGATGATTATTCCCGATATACTACGATATATTTATTATCTAAAAAGAGCGAAGTTGCTGAAAAGATAAAGCAGTATATAACGATGATATACAATCAGTTCGGTAAAAAACCTAAGGAAATTAGATCGGATAACGGTCGTGAATATGTAAATCAAGAGATCGATGAATACTTAAAACAGAACGGAAATTTACACCAATTGACTGTCCTGCATAATCCGAGCCAAAATAGAGTTCCGGAAAGAAAAAATAAAAGTTTATTAGATATGACTAGAAGTATGCTCTCACAAGCAAAATTAAGCAAACATTTTTGGGGTGAAGCCATAAACACCGCAACATACTTACAAAACCGACTCCCAACTAAAGCAAATAACAACAGAACACCTTACGAATTATGGAAAGGAGTTAAACCGAATTCAAAACACTTAAGAACATTCAGTTGTAAAGCGCTATTTTACGTCGATAAAGTAAATAGAGGAAAACTTGATAACAGGACTCAAACCGGATCATTCGTAGGTTATGACACACGATCGACTGGCTATAGAATTCACACACAAAGAAAACAAATTATAATAGCGAGAACGGTGAAATTTCCTGAAAATGAAAATGTACAATCAGATAACATTGAGGAGATACAAAACACCAAAAAAACATCCGATGACTATATACAATTACCGGATAGACATGAAAATCACTTAGAAATAAAACTTGACAGTGAGGCGACACCATCTAAGCCCAAACAGCAACCAATTGAACCAAGAAGATCTAATAGAACAAACAGAGGCGTTCCTCCTGACAGACATGTCTGTCTCATAAATAGTTCATAAGAAAACATTCCCGAGAATTGGGAAGATATCGTAAAAATGGAAAATATTAATGTTAAACAAAACTGGATAAAAGAGATACAAAATGAAATCCAATGCCTAAGAAAAAATAACACTTGAACTTTAAAGGATCCACCACCCGGAACAAAAATTATCGGTTCCAAATGGACTTTTAAACTAAAAAAGGACAATTTAGGAAATATTCAAAGCTATAAAGTGCGTTTAGTAGCACAAGAATATAGTCAAAGATTCGGGATTGATTATGACCAAACTTTCGCATCTGTAGTTTCGCACGCTACAATACGTGCATTTCTCATCTCTGCATTGCACAAAAATTTGAACGTGAAACACGTTGACATCACCACAGCATTCTTGCACGGTGAATTATCCGAAACTGTTTATATGAGTCAACCAGACGGGTATATTAAACCCGGCGATGAAAGAAAAGTTTGTAAATTTCCAAAGGCCATCTACGGTCTCAAGCAAGCCGCAAAGGCCTGGTACACCAAAATATCGGAAACACTCACAACCAATAATTTCATACAGAGCAAAAATGATCCATGTCTGTACTTTAAATCAAATCAAGAAAATCCGATATATATCATCATTTACGTAGATGATATCCTGATAGCAGGAAAGGACAGTGATATCGAAGAAACAATAAATCAACTTAAGAAAGAATATGAACTGAAAAACTTATGGGAAGTGAATAATTACCTAGGCATAAACATTAATAAAATCAACAATACATATTACCTAAATCAAAACAATAAAATACACGAACTAGTAAAAAAACTGAATTTGAACGAAATGAAACCTCATTACACACCCATGATTGCCGGATTCAACAGATTTGAGGACGATGATAATCTTTTACCTAATAATACGAAATATCGACAAGACGCAGGCACATTATTGTACATATCAACAATCACGCAACCTGACATATCTGCCGCTATCTACATATTATGTCGTAGAAACGAAACGCCACGCCAAAAGGACTGGTCAGCAGTGAAAAGAATCATTTCATACCTTAAAACTACAGATAATTTGAATTTAACTCTTAACGCAAACAGCGAGCTCATTTTAATAGCATACGCCAATGCAGACTGGGCTGGTGACTTGAAAACACGTAAATCAACGTCAGGAAATCTATTCATGCTAGGAAAATCGCCGATTTACTGGATCACAAAAAGGCAGAATTGCATCGCACTTTCGTCAGCCGAAGCTGAATACGTTTTAGCTAGCAACGCAGCACAAGAATTAAGTTGGATAACAAACTTGTTTATATATATATATATATATATAGCGACCTCAATATACCACAAAAACTACCCATCACGATATTTGAGGATAATATGTCCTGTATTAAAATGAGTGAAAATGATAAACATACTAAGAGATCCAAACACATAGACATACGTTTCCATAACATCAAATGGATGAAAGAAGAAGGAAAAATTGATTTACAATACTGCCCCACTGAAGAAATGATAGCCGATACCCTCCCTCACCAAACCCAATCCCAAGCATGTGTACGAAAAACACCGTAAGTAACTGAATCTTCTACCATTCCCCACACAGGAGATTACGGGAGAGTGACGGAGAAACCTTTTTTACCCATTAATAATCTCCACGTGTTGTGAACGATGGAAAGAACGCATCGAACATTACTCAGTGCATACTTGTAAACATCGCAGTGAAAAACACTAAATGTTAAAATCCAGACTCCAATTAACTCTAGTACCTCAAGTAATAACCGTAGCTGCGAACCAAACTGAATATAACCTGATGGACCTTATGTCTAAACTAATCAACCCAGAAATACTCCAGACTGTCCCTCTTCAACCTTCAACTGATACCGCGCGTGTGCACTTAATATAATCTCTTTCAGTATGTAAGATGTAACTGACTTGTAAAGACGTCCGAACGAATGTGTATATATCTTAAATTTAATGTAAAAATGGAGCATTTATAAGCAGACTCCAAACGCAAAATAAATGTATGTATGTAATCAAGAAATGAATAATAATATATTCAAACCAAAATGGATATCTACTTACTACATGCCAATTTGTTATTTACTACTAATATTACTTCTTACCCCAAAATAGTGATACGACGATGAATCAAAAGGATAAGTACTAGGATCTTACTGTGGATATAAATTCTTAGAGTGATGGTAAATTTCAGGTAAGCTGAATTAACATTTTTACTATTATCAAAAGATGAAAATTAAAATTAAAATATAAAGACTGATATAACGATTTATAAGAATAGAAAATTATTAACCTACCGAAGGTTCCAACAATTAATACTTTTGTTTATTCTATAATATCTTTCAACTTTTATCCATATCTGTGTCACAGTGTTTGAGAGCACAGAATACAGATAATAAAGGCTGGAAGTATACATATGTTTATAAGTGATCAATCAAATAGTAATTTAAAAAAATATATCTGTTTTCTCTTGAACAGAAACTTGTCAATTCTTTTAGTAATAGAAATAGATAAGATTTCCCATGTAATTATTATTTTTTCTTTTTATACTGATTATAAACTTTTTAAAACATCTAATTAAAGTACCTGGAAAGACCATGTTCACTATAACATTTTATACAAAGACATATATTAATGCTTCTATTTAATAATAATAAGTAAAGTACTAAATAAAAATTAAATCATACAAATAACTGGTATTTTTATGTTAGCTGGGTGCCAGTGATTGCATCTCTATGTAATTGGCATCCGGCTAACATAAAAAGTACCAAATATATTTAGAAAGATTCTTTCCTCCAAATGAATAATAATACTAAAAAGTACAAATTGATTGAAAAGTTTCGCAGGTGTACAAAATACTTTACATCTAGATATGAGCTGACAAAAAAAGTAAATTTTATTTGTATTATTTGAGTTATATCAATAGAAAAGATACAAAAACATCTGAAAGAAAAAATACTTTTTAATGTATGTTCGTAAAGTAAAATCGTGGAAATTGTTTTTGAAGGTGAAGATTTTCTGCTTTCTAAACAATTTTATACAGTATTCTTTTTTCAAAATATTGTCTTAGTTTACTTTTAAATGATCTGCATGCTACTAAATTACTTCTGCCAACTCAAAAAAAATGTTCCAGAATTTCTCTTCATTAAGACAGCTTGATTTATTATTACAATACAGATATATATTAGTACACATTATTTTAGCAAGATTTTTACAAGAATGCCTGAAGTATGAAGACAGATTATTTTTAAAACCTCTTACAACTCTAAGTTGCCTATCAATATATTAACTTAGGAAGAAAGAAAAATCATAAAAATACTTAATTAAAAAAATCCTGATTGTTTTAATTTTTAAAAAGTGTTTTTTTTTCTTCACACCTTGATCTAAAACAAGCCTTGAACATCCTTGAACAGTGGTTGAATTTTATTTGATCTCAAGTGTATGAACATGAACTCAGTCATTGTATTTGTATTTTGAGAGACAACTAACTTACATAACATAAAAATACGTAGAATTTTACCTTTAAAAAAAAAACTCTATACAAACTGAAATACATTAAATTAAATATAATTATTTTGGTTATGGGTACTGTGAAGGTCAGTGTTAAAACAAAAATTCTCCTCCGAAAGGGGAGGGGGGAGAGAACATTGAGCTTCTACAACAAATATAAACATAAGATCGTTCTCAAGTGTATGAACCATGAACTTTGTCATTTTATCTGTGTTTTTAGAGACAACTTACTTATGATATAAATTTAAAAAATAAAAAATTATATTTATAAGCATAAAATTGCAAATCCTCCACTGTGTGTATCCCAAGCCTTCTGCTGAATTCATCAGTGCTAAAATGAGAGAATAGTTGGTATTAAACAATGTTTTTGAATTATGTCTATTCAGTTCCATGTTCATGATTTTTCCAATAGAATGTGTTACAAAGATATTTTTTACAGATGAGTAAATCTTACTGCATAATGAAGAAAACTATTTAAAGATGAGAAGCTAATTTGTTTTCACCAGATTTGTTTTTCATTTATATGACAATTTACATTTTTCACAAAAAAGTGCTTTTAAGGGTGCGGGAACATTTCAGCATGCGAAATGGTTTGTTTTGGACAATTTTGCTTTCGTTTTTATTTTGCCTGAATATATTAAGATTTTATTTCAGGAAACGTATACACGCAGATTACAAATAAACAAGAAGTATGCAGTAGGCTATCTATATTATGCACATAAAAAAGTGCTCTTCTAACAAACAAATAAAATTTAAAGGTGACAATACGTTAACAAATTGGACCATTGTATACAAAATATACCAAAGTAATCTATTTTATGATCTTAACATACTCGAAATATTAACTCTTTTTACCCATCTGTAATTCTGAATGCGTGTATATGCATGCGAAAAAGATTCTTAATAATTTTTAAGTTATATAAAAAGAAAAAAAAATAATGTGCAAAAGGCGAGTATTTTCATCTGTCATTGTTCCTACTCCTTATAAGAAAAGAGTCTTTATGATACAGGATTTTTTTCTGATTAAAAAAAAATATTTCCATAAAGAAAAGAAAGTTTCCATTTTACAGAGGTAATTTTACTTTTTTCAAGATTCGGAAATGTTTCATTTTTAAAAAGGAATGTTTTCTGTCTATTCTTTCAAAACATTTTGTGTGAATAGAAAGCTTTCCATATTTATAGGAATTTATTCTATTATTAAAGATGAGTTTACTTATTGATTTGGGAAGCTTTCGTTTATACATAAGGAAAGATTTCATTAATCTACAGGAATTTATTTTGTATTTAGAGATTAGTTTCTGAATCAAAGAGGAAAAGTTTCTTGACAAAAAGAAATAACTTTCTATTTTTCCAGATTTTATCCCTTGTAGGTTCGGAAAAGTTTTCTTATAGATAAGAGCAACTGTAATTCCATTTCCAACAGGAAACTTTTTCAGATTTTTTTTTCAGTGCGCGATCTCTGTCATTGTATCTCTGTTTTGAAATACAGCTTACTTATAATGTCTTATAATAACAATTTTAAAATAAATATAAAAATAAAAATCATAAAATTTCAAATCATCTGGTGTATGTGTACCCTGCCCTAACCGCTGAATTCATCACTGATGTAGCATATAATTCACATATTAGAGGCAATGATTCGATTAAATTCAACATATTCCACAGAGAAATCTATACAAATGTTGATAGTTAACTATCTGCTAATTAGTGATTAAATACATATATTGGGTTGTTTAGAAAGTCCCTTCTGTTTAAGAATTTGTACCAGAAAATTCTGCCTGTCAATTATTAGACATTAGCTATCTGATTTAGTGTCTAATAATTAATAGAATTTTCCAGTACGAACCAACTTTCCCGAATGGAAAGAACTTTCTGAGCAACCCAATAGTT
Source organism: Maratus michaelseni (assembly GCA_963931845.1). Taxonomy (NCBI): domain Eukaryota; kingdom Metazoa; phylum Arthropoda; class Arachnida; order Araneae; family Salticidae; genus Maratus; species Maratus michaelseni. The sequence continues at coordinate 524,522,785 of OZ007586.1, forward strand.
GCATTAAAAGTTTGAAGTCTTGTTATTTTTTAAAGTATAGCATTTTAGCTAAAATTTACTAAATTATTAAAATCTAAGTTTTTTTTCTAAACTATTTGTGGATATTTGAACCAAAAAGTGCAATAATTTTTTTTACAAAAAGTCATGATGTTCTGTTTTTTCATACCATATTTATTTAATGAAAATGCAAAGTTTTTTTAGAGAGAGGGATCAATTATATTGATTTCTTTAAATAAACTTTTACTAACAAGGGAGCTTATTTTGGTACAACTCGCACCTAGCATTGAGACATGGTGGTATTTTAAAGCCCTATATTACGAAGTTTGAGAAGTGTTGAAAATTTTGTGTTAAATTTTGTGTTTTTTTATTTTACAGCAGCATAACTTTCGGAAAATGCAATTTTAGAGACCACTTATCAGAGTATTGACAAAGAAGTGTTTTTTTTTTTTTTAATACAACTTAGTTAATAGTAAGAATAAAATATTGAAAGAAGTTTAAAATGTCTTTAAAAACCTGCGAATTTCATTTTGAAAAATTACAGCATTATAATTGCATTTTTGGTGGCGTGACATTGGCTATAGAATTTTTACAGACAACCCTGGACGAATGTGATACTTTTCTGCTGTGTGAGTCAGCAGTGGTTTGGATTCGTAGCACCCTATTTGGTGACTTAACTCGCTTTTGGCATGAAATTATCTGTTAAAAATTCAATAATGAAAAAATAATATAGTATAAAAATATACAAAATGACTTTAACAGAGAAATTTTGTCAGTTCTCTAACTTTTATGTATAGGGCTACGAAATGTACCAGGTATGGATGCTAGGTGCGAGATGCACCAAAAGTGGTTCCCTTGTAAGTATTATTTTTAGCAACTAGAACTAGATCAATGTATTAAAAACAAGAACAAAAAACTATGCGTGATTATGAAACTCTTTCCAACACAGCCAGAAAAATATAATGAAACTTCACCGTTAAATAAGGTGAAAGAGGATAAGTAAGTAAACAGTATAGGAAACATATAACATATTGAAAAATACAGTTGTCGAAATTACCTTCCAGTGTCAAAAAAGTAGTCGAATTATTTTGTGCAGCCCTGTATATGATCAATAGATGTGGATATATAGCATGATAAAATTTAGTTCAGTTAGAATATTCACATTTAGCAATTTTCGCCAATCAATGAAAATACACTCGAAATCCTTTGTACAGCCCTGTATATTATCTGAAGACTTTTGTACACACCACTTATTAAGCTGAAAGGCAACTTAAAATTCACTCGCAGCAATTACCAACCATAAACGACAATGTATATTTTTCTTTGTGTATATTCCACAAACTTTTATTAGTCTACTAAACATAGTTCAGCAGGAAAATGGTTAACGCAATTAAAAACTACTCTTAAGCAATTCACTCCCATAGTCTGTAATACTTACGGATTCCCCTGAATAGCCGTGTATATGAACAACCGAGTTTAGAAACACACACGTACTAGGAAAAATTAAAACTTAAAAACGCAAACCAAAGTTGAAACCCACTTATCACACATAGACTCTAAATATCGCACCTGTACTGTAACTGATATCTTTGTGTCTCCCTGTAAATAAACACAATGCACACCACACTTTCAAAGAGAGCAATTTATAGTGCACCTCAGTACTGCATATAATTTTCATTATGTTTGAAATAATGAAATATCACTATATTACACTGCAAACGATTTCCCCCCATATAACAATGTGTAATAGAATTCTTTTGTTTGACCCTGTAAATGAATAATTAATTTTTTGCATACCATACTCTACAAAATCTTGTTTTAATATGCTTCATAATTAAACATTATATATCAATTTCATCATGTTTTAAATGACGTAGCATCATCAAAATGCACTTGAAACGATTATTTCCCCTTGACTGTAATGGAATGGAATATTTTTGCTCCTGTAAAAAAACTATAAGTGCTACACACTTCAGTTGAAATAGGGAACATGCTATAGTAAACGACAAAAACATACAAAAATTTCAGGGCAATACGAGTATATTTACGCGAGTTAGAGCATGGACAGACGGCCAGACAAACCGAAGTCATAATTACTCTTCAACTAGGTTGGAAAGTGTTAAAAAATGAAATGCTGAATACAAAATAGTGAGATGTTATTTATGGGCAATTTAACCTGCGCTTCCTTTAAATGCCTGCTAATTACTGGGGCCTTTTACATTAAAGCTAAAACTATTATGAAAATAAAAATAAAATTGGAATTTTAAATATTTTTTTGTACTTATTTTTAACAAAAAACTAATAGTTTAACGAAAATATTTTATAAAAATATTTCATGATGTTAAATTTTATTTATTCTTTTCGTTTTATACTTTATTTATTTTATGAAAAAATTTCTGATAAATTGTAAAATTTTAATTGCATAGTTCTTCAAACTCCAATAAAATATAAAAATTTGCAGTTTTTTACTATTCTACTTATCCTGTATGTATAAAATCTTTAAATAATCTCGATTCTTATTGAGTAAATATTTCAATTACTAGATTTTAAATTATTATTAAATTGCTAAAAAATCTCAAAAACATTTCACATCATGATATAGTGTTATAAAATATTCTTGTTAAACTATGAGTTTTTTGTTAAAATATGTACAAAAAATATTTAAAATTCCAATATTCTTTTTATTTTCATTATAGTTTTAGCTTTAATGTAAAAGATCCCAATAAGTAGCAAGCTCTTAAAGGAAGTGCAAAAACAAAACATCAATACAATCGATAAAAATCGTATAAAATATCGATATAAATAAATCGTATCGTTTCTCTGCGACGCAGTTCTTTTTGGTCTCCTTCCGCAGCAGAGGAAGTGGCGCTAGTGTGCGCTAACAAATTTAACACTATCTGACTGGACTTATCATTTAATGGCTTTGCTTCCTATTGAAAAGCAATATGATTAATCAAAATGTGCTATGTTTTTGGAACGAATGAACCAAATGTAACTAAAAACTATACGGGTAATTCGGGTACCTCACCAACATACCTACCAAAAATCAACCTAATCGGATCATTTTTGCTGCAGTTATCGCGGAACAGACAGACAGACAAACAGATGGAAACCAAAAACTTTTCGCGTCTGCACAGTGAGCCTTCATTGACGTTTCGGAAATTATGGATGCTAAATTTTGGATACGGAGGTTTTAAATATATATGCAGTAACTTTGAAATTTTGCCGATACATTTATTACAATTTAGAAATGAATTATTTAACTTATTTCGATTTTTTTGCATCTGTTCGGGAAATATTAAACATTTTACTTTCATATTTTTTACAAATTATAAAATACATTTCTTTGTACTTTGCTAAAATTAAAGACACACGCACTATTTTGCTGTAATTAATATATATATATATATATGGTGAATTATAGGGCCGAGATGATTGAGCAATAGCAATATCATTTTTAGTAAATGGTTTTTCGAAAATATGATGTGTTCTTTTCATAATCAACCGAAGAGGTTTCCGCGCTAGAATTTTGGCAGTCTACTTTTCACCGTCGATGGCGTGTGTACGTAATCACAATTAGGCATTTCATGCAAGAGCACAGAAGTTTTTATTTTGAAGCTTAAAGTGACATCAGGGAAAAATCTCATTTCACTCGAGTCCTCTTTTCGTTTTAATCACACGGTTCCCATTACAGCAGAGCATGATGGTTATTTCTTTAAAATATACATTACGTAGGCGTATAAGGAGAAGAATATTGGACTCTACGCCAATACGAGGCAGAGATTTTATTACTCACTTAACAAACCAAACTCCGAACTAGCGTCCCTATATTCGAATGTTCTCCGAATCGAAAAAAGCGGCGGTATATCCTTTCAGTAAGAGTAGGAATACATGGGTCACGTTCTTGGGCTTGTGCGCCAATCGTGAGCCGGGATCTAACCGGGATTCTATGCGACGGCTTCAGAATATTGGAATAAAATGGTTTCCGCTATTTTTTTGGCGCCAAGGAAATTCCCAGAAGATTCCATGATGTTCGATGATTTAGCTATGACCCAGGGTGTTTTAAGTTAACTGATTATCGTTCGTCATTGGTTCGAGAATATGGAATGATTTTTACTTTTAGGAAAAGGAAAGAAGAAAATAAGAAAAATGGTTTATCGAACCTGGAACACAGCCAGAATGGAATTAAAATGTTTTTACATTTTAATATAAGAAAAAGATTTTATGATCTGGCGAATTATTTTTAATATCTGAACTTATTAAAATAAATACAGCATTTTTAGGAATTTAGAGAATTAAAAGAGAATTATGCGGGTTTTTTAAATGTATGAATATTGGGGAGTTTTTATAATTTAAAGATAAAGAACGGATTTATTGAACTAATTAGCAGCAATTAAAATACTGAATTTAGATATGAGGTTTTTGGAATAAATAGAGTTAAAATACATTAATAAACGGAGGAAATAAATATTATAGAGTAAGTTAGGATGGAATAAAAATAGTTTAGTTTATCACGATAAATTTTAAATTTTGTTATATTATCCCCCCCCCCCTTAAAAACCCTAGACTGAACAAGCTGTTTTATAAATTGCGGTTTCAGACGGGAAAAAAATAAAATTTTAAAGTTGTTTAGAGTGAGCCTGCACTGGCATTGGTGAAAGAGAAGCAATCAAAAAGAACGAAGTATAATAATTTTGAAGTTAAAATTTTGAAGAAGAAGGACGTGAAAGAAGATCTCGCTGCAATACAAAAAGGTTACAATCTCACTTACCATTTGTAAGTGCACAAGAAAAATACAATAACAATAACTAATAAATATTAATAAACAAGAAAAACAAAATAATAACAAAAGTTTGCTTTCACCAAGTTCACAAAGTTTAGAATAATTAGTCACAAGCAAATTCTTAAAACAAAGTAAAAAAAAAAATTCGACTTCATTCAAATTGGAATTTTTTAGATCCAACTTTTTTATTCAGTCTCTTTCTTGGATCGTTATAAGTCCTCATTTTGTTTTTAAAAAATGATTAGTACAGTCCCTTTTTTAAATACAGTTTTTATATAAAGGCTGAAAATAAAGACATTATTCCATCAAATTTTAAAACTGTAGTCATTTTTACCAATACTTTACAATTCTAGTATTTTGTCACAACATCTATATATTTAAAACGCTAAGCGTTTTCTTCCGACAATTCGTGAGAACAAACTACTGCATAAAATTATATCATTATTTTTTTAAATGAAAAATATTTAGACACAGATTTGTTATCGTGCATTCGTTTGTTCGAAAATTTAATTAATTAGCCATAATTTTCAATTAAAATTTTGCAATTGCTTATGACGTCATAAAGTCGGCAATCTGATAACGCCCATTTTTTGCGAGACACAGAGTTTAGTCTCTGAACCCTGTGGTTACGAGGATAAAGGAAGAATAATCTATCTTATATATTTAAACATTAAGCATGTTCTTTCGACAATCCGTGAGAACAAACTACTACATCAAATTACATCATTCTTTTTTGGAAATGAAAGATATTTGTTATCATACATTCGTTTGTTCGAAAATTTTATTTATTAGCCGTAATTTTAAATTAAACATTTACATCTGCGTATGACGTCATACAGTCAATCGCCGGGGCTAACGAGAAAGACGGGCTACCGCGCTTCATCAATTTAGAGTAGTCACGTGACGCTGCCGGTCTCAGCTGAGCTAAGCAAACCAATTGACATAATATATTATTGCCTCCATTTTAGATTGCTATTATATCCGAGTCGTTCTTTAATTTGATAAAATTCGTTACTGCCCCCAAGGAACGGAATCATGATTATCAAATCTTACATATATTTCAAAACACTGGGATAATTTTAAGTACTAATTAAAATAATTTGTAACCATGTATAAAGTTGTTAAAACTGAAAAACAAATAATTGAGCCCTTTATATCCTACAAATCATTGTGAATACACCAAAATATAACACAAACTACGTAAATATAATTTATTTAAGATTTCAAAATTTCAAAATTGAAGCACAATTTAAAATTTTGGAAAAAAAAATTGTCGATTATTTTTTTTAATTTTCAAACAGGTCTTTTATATCCTAAATATCAATATTCATTTCTACACCAAAATTACAGACGTTCATGGGATATATATTTTATATAATATATAAAAAAAATTAAAGCTTTAGTAGAAAAATAAATATTTAAAAAAAAATGAAATGTGCTCAATATTTATATTTGAGCATAAGACAAACAAAATATTTTTAACACACAAAATATCAAAAAATTAATATTTTTTCACCAAATTTTTCCTAGCAAATTGTGATTAAATCTTAAAAAAGTTCAAAACACTATCATAATTTTTAGTATATATAATAATATAATTTATAAACAGTTATGTCAAAAGTGAAATATATGTTCAACTGTACCTAGCTCTCTGTACCCTAGAAGTCACTGTAAATACAAAAAAAAATAACACATACTAGGTACTATGATTTATTTAACATTAAAAAATTTCAAAGCTGTAGAACAATTTAAGTTATTGAGAAAAAAATACGATTGTCGGAAAAAAAGAGAGAGAGAAGCGGTTAGGGACTTTTATACCCTAATATCAATATTTTTGCATCAAAATTATACACAGTCATTGCACACACACTTTATATAATATATATATTTTTAAAGTTTTAGTATAAGTATTTAAAAATATATATTAAATATGCTTAATATTTATCTCTGATTATATAATATATTAAAGCAAGAAGAAAAAGTCTTAATTTTTCAGTGCAAATCCGACTTTACTTCGCATGCCTCAACTTTTTTTTAAAGGGAGGATAAAGCAGGAAATAGAATTAAGAAGGATCAAGACGGTTGGGGAAAGAATAGCTCGCCTATTGGCCTTCAATGCTCACAACCCTACCCCTAGGAAATACTCCTTCTAAATTCCTCTTCATTCTATTTTTATTCCCCCTTCCTGGCGGGAGCATCCATTCTTTCACCTGCTTTGTTTGAGGGAGGGGGTGAGCAAAAGATAAAGGGAAGGGATGCGCTTTCACTTTTTTGAAGGCTAGAAAGGTAAATGGGAGGGGGGAGTTCTTCCTATCTATAGAATTTGAAAAAGGGTCGTTTTCTGGGGAAGAAAACATATTTATTTTACAGTCAGATACCAAAAAATCTGACGTAATTTTTACACGGGCAGTAAAAATTGTATATTTATAACCATTAAAAATTTCAAAGGGATTGGACAACAAAAGCTTTTTTATTAATGTTTTCTTACGAGAACTTTTATCACTAATTAGCAGTGTTTTTTATTTGGGGTTCATTTAAGGTTTTATCACGAGCCCGGGCAACGCCGAGCAGGTCAACTAGTAGGTGTTAATAACCGAAATAAAACAATTTTTTAAACACAAAATGTTCAAAAATTAATATTTTTTCACCGAAATTTCTCCCAAAAAGCAGAATTATAATTGTTAAATAGTATAAAAAGTTCAAAGCACAGACATATTTTTAAGTACATTAAATTAAAAAAATTGCAACCAGGTATAATGTTGTCAAAAGTGAAAAAAAAAATGGAAATATCCAACTGAGTTCTTTGTACCCTAGAAAACATTGTAAATACCAACCTAATCGGATCATTTTTGCTGCAGTTATCGCGGAACAGACAGACAGACAAACAGATGGAAACCAAAAACTTTTCGCGTCTGCACAGTGAGCCTTCATTGACGTTTCGGAAATTATGGATGCTAAATTTTGGATACGGAGGTTTTAAATACACTGCTCAAAACAATTAAAGGATATTGCAGTTTTAGGTGGATTTTGTATCTGGGAAACTTTTTAGCTGATTAATACATGGTCGACAGACATAGTAGGTTATATGAGAATAAATTACACATGTTTGGCAGAAAAAAATGCATTTTATTGCGCATTTGTGTACAAAAGGAAAATAAACACAATTTGTGCATATGAGAAAAAAAGAATAAGAAAAGGTGTTTTCTTCAAAGAAAATCATTTTCAGTAGGGGGTATGGTTTCCACGGGCGGCCAGCAACGTTGAACACCTTTGAGGCATGGACTCAATGAGGCTATTAATGACGAGTTGGGGTATTCTGCCCCACTCTTCCAGAAGAGCTCTTTCCAGTTCTTGGAGAGTTTGCGGGGGTTGTTGGCGGCCAGAAACTCGTCTTCCTAGAGCGTCCCAAACGTGCTCGATTGGATTCATGTCTGGAGAACACGCTGGCCATTCCATTCGAACGATTCCTTCCTCGAAAAGGAAATCCTCCACCAGGTTTGCACGATGTGGCCTGCAGTTATCGACAATTAAAATGAAGTTATCTCCGATTGCTGCAGCGTAAGGAACTACAATATGTCTGAGGATCTCATCCCTATATCGGCGACCAGTCAGAGCTCCATCTCGAATGATGTAGAGGTCGGTGCGCCCGTCAATGGAGATGCCACCATACACCAACACTCCTCCACCGCCAAATCTGACACTTTCGTGCACGAACGCAGGATTATTCCTACTGCCACGGTCCCTCCAGATGAAAATACGCCTATTATCCGGATGCACAGAAAAACGGGACTCGTCAGAAAACAGAATATTGCTCCATTCATTTCTCCTCCAGTTGACATGCTCGGTTGCCCACTCCCTGCGGTCGCGACGATGCCTTGATGTTAATCTAACACATACCATCGGTCGGCGAGCATACAGACCTACAGCATGGAGCCGGTTTCGGAAAGTCTGAGTTGAAATCGTGGTGCCTGTAGCCGAGCGAAGGTGTTGTTGGAGAAGAGTAGCGTTCATGTTTCGGTGTCTCCGAGCTGTTAACGCTAAATACCGATCTTCATTGGGCGTTGTTGCCCGTCTACGACCTTGCCCTGGTCTTCGGCCTGCACATCCACTCTCCAAAAAACGGTTCCAGATCCTGGAAATGGCACTTTGTGACACTCCAATGGCTTGCGCTACTTCGGCTTGAGTTTGGCCCCCTTCTAACCTACCAACAATTCTCCAAGCTTCTGAATCTGTCAAATGACTTCGCTTAGACATCGTACTCATCCAAACAAAGCAATCACTGAATGCCGATCATCCTTGTTTTCATTCTCTTTTATCCAGTTGAAAGTCAAATTTCATTCGCTGCCGCCGAAGCGATGTTTTTGACGTCGAACTCAAAATTTGCATACTCCACAGTTTGAAAACCAGAAAAATTTGCATTTGTGATTCTCTTCTTCTATTTTCGGCAAAAAAAATTTCGTTTATATCTTTATTTTATATAAAACTTCAAATATCCTTTAATTGTTTTGAGCAGTGTATATATGCAGTAACTTTGAAATTTTGCCGATACATTTATTACAATTTAGAAATTAATTATTTAACTTATTTCGATTTTTTTGCATCTGTTCGGGAAATATTAAACATTTTACTTTCATATTTTTTACAAATTTTAAAATACATTTCTTTGTACTTTGCTAAAATTAAAGACACACGCACTATTTTGCTGTAATTAATATATATATATATATGGTGAATTATAGGGCCGAGATGATTGAGCAATAGCAATATCATTTTTAGTAAATGGTTTTTCGAAAATATGATGTGTTCTTTTCATAATCAACCGAAGAGGTTTCCGCGCTAGAATTTTGGCAGTCTACATTTCACCGTCGATGGCGTGTGTACGTAATCACAATTAGGCATTTCATGCAAGAGCACAGAAGTTTTTATTTTGAAGCTTAAAGTGACATCAGGGAAAAATCTCATTTCACTCGAGTGCTCTTTTCGTTTTAATCACACGGTTCCCATTACAGCAGAGCATGATGGTTATTTCTTTAAAATATACATTACGTAGGCGTATAAGGAGAAGAATATTGGACTCTACGCCAATACGAGGCAGAGATTTTATTACGCACTTAACAAACCAAACTCCGAACTAGCGTCCCTCTATTCGAATGTTCTCCGAAGCGAAAAAAGCGGCGGTATATCCTTTCAGTAAGAGTAGGAATACATGGGTCACGTGACGGCTTGTGCGCCAATCGTGAGCCGGGATCTGTATTACTGTATTACTGTATTACTGGGGGGGGGGGGTGGCTCGAAAGCTAAAGCACCGCGACCAGAGGTCTATTGTACTGTCCCCCAAAGATGAAAGAGGCAAAAACCTTCCCCACTTAGTCCCTAAACAGGCCAGTAACTGACATAAAATTCAGCAGACATTTGATAGAAATATCCTGAATTTCCCCTGGCTCAATCAGGTGTCGACCCAAGTGCTCGAAACGATAAGCAGCATATGCTTCACACCTACAAAGGACATGTGAAGCAGTCTCTTCCTCGTACTTACAACCCCTACAAAGAGGATCACTGACCACCTTCATAATGCAAAGGTGTCTATTAAGTCTACAGTGTCCTGTTAACAGTTCCAACATATTTTGTAGACTATTCTTTCTGAGCCCAATGAGTTCCTGTGCCCTTTTACTAGGGCAGCTACTGTTGAGCTCTTTCGCTTGCCTCTGTCCACTTGAGTCAAGCCATTCTTGATACTGCTGCTCTCTTAGAATTTTAAAAACAGTAGTTCTGATGCAGTCCTTAGAAATGCCAATAGCTGGTTCTGGTGCAACAAAGGGAGTAACCGATCCTTTCCTTGCTAGACTATCTGCAAGCTCATTACCTGGGATGCCAGTATGACCTGGCACCCAATGTATAGTAACATTGTTGCCAATGCTGGCAAGCCTGTTCAAAGAGAAGTAACACTCCCAAACAATCCTGGAAGTAATTTTATTTTTCTCCAGGGCAAGTAACGCTGCCTGACTATCAGGGTAAATATTGACAGACAGGCCTCTATACTTCCTCTCAATGCAGATATAACTACACATAAGTATTGCATAGACCTCTGCTTGAAAGACAGTGGTATAGCTACCTAGTGGGTAAAAGAGAGAGAGGTACCATCAGCTGGGCAGCAAACCCCAGCTCCTGTTCCAGCATTTATCTTGGAACCATCAGTGAACCAGGTCATACCTGTCTCAAGTTCCATCACAGAGATATTCTCCCAGTAAGCTCTAGCCCTTTAAGACCCGAAACATTTTCACCATTAAATATTACATTCTTCTGGTTATTAACACTATACTAACCCTAATGACACTTAAAAAAATAGTAAAAAGAATTTTCCTCCCCCCCTTGAGCGTGGAGAGTACCCGCACGAACGTGCGGGTTGGGCTTTTTCTGTGAAAGCCACACCTGCACGATTGTGCGGGTTGGGCTTTTCCTGTGAAATCATTACTTATTACATGTTAAGATTTATACATTTTCTGGCTCTAACTGGATACAAGAGACAAACTGAAACAAAAAAACTTTTACAAATAAGGTAATTATTGATGTATTATTTTTTATTTTATGGACTGGTTACTTTTTTACAATGGAAATCTTTAAAACAAGTTTTTGTTTTTGATATGCACAAATAAACGTTGCATTTTTCCCAACGTGTTTTTGAACTGCTTTCGCAGTTTTCAAACCTGCACTTGCGAGGCCTTGAAATGTCATCAACACATGAGAAATGGTTGTACAAATCATACCTTTTATCCAAGCTTGGTTTTTTTGCAGGCGGGTTATAATATTTAGATCTTTTCACGGGAGGAATTACAACATCATCGTCTTCATCTTCGCTTACTACACGTCTGTTAGCAGATGGAGATGACACAAGAGCTTCAGCCACATCTAACTTAAATTTTAAGAGATCCATTTGATTTTTTGGGGGAATTTTATTAGATAGTACATCCCGTTTGTACTGAAACCAAGAATTCGTTACTGCTAAATCAATGAAATGTAAAACGACCTTCCATGTCCATTTTCTTGTCTTGAACCACGTTCTGTAACACTCCATCTGCTGATCACAAACATCTACTCCTCCCATGCACTGGTTATATGTTTTCACAATAGAAGGACATGATACTTTAATGTATTCACCTGTGGTTTATGACCAGCGTTCCACTTTTTCCAGTGGTTCAGTACCACAACAATTTGATGCCATGATAACTTTCTTACTGTCCTTCCATTCCACAATCACAATTTTCTTGTCTTTCATAACATGTTCTATACATGTTCCGCGTTCCATTTTATCTCCATTAGCTTTTCCTAAACCACTAATGCGATTTGGCAAAATAGTGCCGGTTGCATAAATATTCAACTCATTTAATTTTTCTAACAATGGTAATGTTGTAAAATATCTGTCGAAATACAAAAAACTTTTGGGGGGGACAGTTTCTGCTAGTCTAAGTATGACCGATGGTCCAAGTCCGAGTGCAGGATGAACCAATCGAGTTGATTGTCCTTGATATATCTCAAAATCGAGTACTAAGCCAGTTGATGTACACAGTACAAAGTTTTTCAGTCCAACAGGCCTAGGTTTGTTTTTCACAAATTGTCTGACTGGACAACGACCTGTGAATGGGATCATTTGCTCATCTATAGAATATGACACATGATCCCGTGGCAAACTTAAACATACTTTTCTGAAGGCATCCAGAATGGATTGAACTTTCCACAATTTATTTTCATTTAAGTTTGCAGGAAGTTTAGTAATGTCCACAACATGGAAAGCATTTCTCAACTCCAAAAATCTGTTTCGCGAAATTAAATCAGCTACTGGTGGATACTTATTTTCTGTTTTCCAATACATTCGTAATCGTGGAAATGTTACACATCCCATAATCAAATTGGAAGCCACAAATGATTTTAATTCCAATCCATTAGTTTTCAGGGATTTTCCTGTTTTAATGACAGAGTATTGATTAGTAAAGACAGCAGCGTCTTCAAAAAAATGATTTGGGAAGTATTGGCTGAAATACTGCAATGGAGTTCTTACTGGCTCTAAAGCCTAAAAAAGAAGGAAAAAAATAATATTGGAGATGTACTTATCGACTTAAAAAATCATATTTTAATTAATTTAAAAATGTTTGTCTTATTTTTAAAGCTTTTTTTTTATGATATCGATTTTATTTCTTCTATAAGTCTATAACTTTATTTAATTACAATTTAAGAAATGAAAAACATACCTGCAATTGCGTGAAATCTAAAGGTCCGGGATGAGGTACAGAAATGAACTTTTTAACAGACCACTTGTATTGTTTTTTTTTTTGTTGTTGTTGTTGTTGTTTTATTCTCTTAGTATTTTCAGAAACTGGCATGGAGGTAGAACTTTGGGGGATGAGTTCAGGGGACTCTGAGGAGGAAGAATGATCCAAAATTGTCATTTTTTCTTCATCGAGCTCATCTGAACTTGACTGTCCTTCTAATAAATTTGCTTCAAATGTTTTGTCCGTAACGTCGTCATCATCCGAGATATCACTAAATTCAGAGTCTGATTTATTCATCAATTGAAATATTTCTTCTTGAGTGAGAATTCTTTTCCGTTTAGACATCTGAAAAAGTATTTTATTTCGCTTTATTAAAAGTTAACAAAGTATTCCATAAAAAATTAGAAAAAGTATTAGAAAATTTGATTAATTAAAAAGAAAAAAAAAAGTAAAAATTAATTGAAAAAAAAGAAAAGAAAAAGGGATTCATCCCTGACAACACCCAAGAAAATAATATGGCATTAATTATGTAACAGCATACTTCGTTTTATTTTGGCTGTCATCAAAATTGTTGAAACAGAAAACAAAATGAACATTGTAAAACACTTACCTTTACAGTAGCACTGACCAACGTAACGCCCAAGTTGCACGATCGTGCGGGTGACGAAATCTTGAGTCCTAAGAGCAACATAAATAGCGTATAATTAATGTTTTGTATTATATTACACTTATTTAGACATTAAAGCAAAAATATTTATCTAAGCAATTAGAAATATACTGATAATTACCTTTTTACGATAGATAAAATGATGAGCTATATCCGTTGTACTTGTAAACAAAGCTAGACATGCCGCCTGAAAGTAAAACATGGACTACAACCGCCATCTGTTGATAAAAAATGATACTTAACTCTTTCTGCTAACCAGAACGATCGTTCGATTCGGGTTTTTATTACATACGACTGTTTCAGAAGCAAAAATTTAAATGAATGTCTAACCCGCACGATCGTGCGCGCTGGGTCTTAAAGGGCTAGAATGAAGTCTAATTCTAAATGACTTGTCAAATACATGTTTTAAAGGCATACAATCACTCTTCATGATAAAGACTGGGTGCTTGCTTATTTTACAGTTAAGCCTACCCTAAGTAAGATATCTCGAATAACTTTGCCATTGCCCATGTAAAATGAGCCTATGTGAGCAGATTAATGCTTGTGCCTCAATATTCATATGCAGTGGGTACATATCCAACAGCAGTTCCATAGCAGATGTAGGCGTTGTCCTAAGTACACCTGTCATGGTCATGCAGATCATACTCTGCAGTTTTGCTAATTCAGACTTGGCAATGTCAGTCATAGTTCTTGACCACCAAGCTATACTGCCATAATTGATCATAGGGCAGATCACCATATTGTATATCCACCAGATCACCTTTGCACTAAGTCCGAATGGCGTTTCTGCATGACCAGAAAACTTTTTTGGCCTTATTGATGCAATAATCGATGTGCCTCTTCCAACATAGTCTCTCATCGAAGTAGACACCAAGATACTTCACTTCCTTTGAGCAACTTAAAGTATGTCCATAGAACACTACCTCATTAAATTTAAGTGATATTTTCCTAGTGAAGGCAACGAGAGTCGTCTTTTCTGGATTAACAGAAAGACCAACCTCCTTACACCACCGTTCTACCTGCTTAAGGATATTATTGAGGATGTCCGAAATAATATTTTCGAATTTACCCCAAATGATGATGACAATGTCATCTGCATACCCAATACAGCATGCTCCAAGTAGATGTAACTCCACAAGGAGTCCATCCACCACCAGACACCAAAGCACGGGAGAGAGAACTCCACCCTGTGGACAACCCTTCTTTGCCTTAACCTGAATTGTATCCCCCAAAAACTCAGCATGGACAGACCTATCCCAGAGCAGGCATTTGATCCAGTTTAGAGTCACCTCATCCGCACCTCTATTAGTCTATGCCCTCAGGATGGAATCCATAGATACCTTATCAAAAGCACCCTCAATGTCAAGAAAAACTGCAAAAGCAGTTTCATTTGCCTTAATACTTTTCTCAAGCACGAAGGAAAGATTGTAAAGAGCAGTGTCAGTTGACTTGCCGGTCTGGTAGGCATGCTGGGAGCAAGATAGCGGACTTGCACTCAAAATGCGCTCCCTGATATGCCTATCCATCAAATTTTCCAATGTCTTAAGCATGAATGATGTCAGACTGATTGGTCGAAAAGATTTTGCTTCAAAGTATGTGTCTTTCCCAGGTTTAGGGATAAAGATCACCTTAGTGTGTCTCCATGGATTTGGTATGTATCCAAAAGCAAGACACACCCTATAAATTTGACTAAGCACTGGGACTAAGATCATCTTCCCTTTTTGTAACAAAACAGGTATGATTCCGTCAATACCAGAAGTCTTGTACGGGGCGAACGAATCGATCGCCCACAAGATCCTATCGTGAGTGACGATAACTCCAGCAAGATTCCAGCACTCCCTACTGCCATTGAAGGCAGTAGGTGTACCCTGAGCTACATCTGGATCGTCACTAGTAGAATCAGGAAAGTGAATCCTCATCATTTCTGAGAGAATCTGTTTTCCCGTTTCAGCATATTGCCCATTTGGCAATTTAATGGCATTCAGATTGGTATTTTTATCTCTAGCCTTAATACTCATAAATTTAGCACTAGTTGAGACATCATTAATACCATCACAGAAGTTTTTCCAAGAATCATACTTAGACTTTCAGATGGCCTTATTATATGTGGTGAGTGCAATCTTGTATTTCTGCCAATCACCACCCTTCTTGGCTTTATTAAAAGCCCTGCGGGTAATTCTCCCCTGTGTGCTAAGCTCAGAAGACTACCAAGGCACAGGCCTTGGGGAGCTAGCAGCAGGATTATTACAACTATTATAAAAAGACTGGAGAATGGCCTGTTGCACTGAGTCAACAGTCAAATCCACGTCTGAGGAATTGTTAAAATTTAACTTACCCCTTAAAGACAGGATCCTTTCTTCAAGCTCCTGTCGGTAAGAATGCCAGTTTGTTTTCCTGACATTCCTTCTCATCATTGCTGGTCCTGTTTTCCCTGCAATGTTAAACACGCTTAGTTGGTGATCTGATAGTGAAATAATATCTGACACCTCCCAATCACTAATGATGTCATAGCAGTTTCTGCTGCAAACTGTGACATCAAGAACCTCCCTCCTATTTTTAGTAATAAAGGTTGGTTCATTTCCCCTATTAAGAATATATAGGTTATAAGCCAAAATATATTCAATAAGGTCATCTCCCCGTTTGTTGCAGTCTGTACTGCCCCAAACAGTATGATGTGCATTTGCATCACACCCGAACACTAACTTGTGCCCCTTCCGAGAACAGATTCAGATTCAGATTCAACCAAGCAGGGTGGCCTACCATACGGCTTAAGCTCTACAAGCCCTGCTTGGCAAGTTTATTTAAAAAAAAAAGAAAAAAAAAATACAGATGAGGTCAATAGGCCATTAGGCTTTTACTGAGGGAATGGAATTATTTACACTACTGTGTTTCCGCTATTTTTTTGGTCAATGATGAGGGTTATTCTTCTTCATCATCGTCTGAGGGCAGGACATTTCCTAGAAGGTGTGCTGGAGGCATTTGAAAGAGTTGCTGATTGTGTTCTAGGAGATGGACACAGTCTATTATTTTTTGTTGTAGATTTGGTGTATGGAGGACGTGGTGGAACCAAACTGAGGTCCTCAGTAATGCCGGTTTCCTTATGTGATATGCTGACGTTAGCGGGCAGTTGAGTGTGTAGTGGGTGGCATCTCCTCTTTTTCCACATGTGCAGAATGGAGATGGGGCTTTATTGAAGAGAGAGAGATATGATGGGAACGGGCCGTGGTTGGTTATGTACAGGTAGATGTTTCGGTGTGGGACCAGGAAGTCCTCGGTGACTTTTGGACAGAGGCTGTAGGCTTTTCGTCCCCTGTGCTCCGCTGTCCATTGGTCTTGCCATTTAGATGTGTATTTGTGTTTTAGTTGTCCTCTGAGGTAGGATGGAGGTGCGGGGTGGAAGATGAGTTTTATTGATGTGTCCGGTTGTGTGGCTTCCTTGGCGAGTCTGTCAGCGTGTTCGTTGCCCGCAATTCCTGAGTGGCCTTTTACCCAGTTGAAGAGGATCTTTTTTGTTGTGTTTTGCAGTTTCTTTATTATTTGACCTATTAGATAATTTTCTGTATTCATGTCTGTAAGTGCCACTAAGCTGGAAAGGCTGTCTGAATTTATTGTTGCTTTGTCGTGTGTGGATGTTTGCAGCCAGGAAATTGCGTCGGAAATTGCGAGCAGCTCCTCTTGGTAAACGGAGTTTGAGGTGTCCAGGTGTATTTGATGTTCTGTTATTGTGTCTTCTTTGTTGTAGATGCAGAAAGCGTATCCTACACCAGCGTCAGTCTTCGATCCATCCGTGTATACTTGCAAATTTGGCTGCTCCTCTGCATTCTCTGCCCATTCAAAATATGTTTTGTATGGTATAATTTCTGTTGGTATAAATTTCGGTTGATACATATCTGGTTGTATTCCAACCATGGGGATGCCTAGCCTAAGGATTGCTCCTTGGGCTGCTGTTTTCTCTGTTCTTAGTGAGAGTGGCATTGTTCCCGTGAGGAAGCAGAGAGCTGAGGTTGCTGTCTTCTTGTATGCACGGGAGATCAAAAGCAGACACTGTGCCTGAATTGCTGAGAGGAGTCGCAGCCCGTGGGATTTTTGTAGTTTGGGGAACCATGTTGCTGCAGCGTAAGTTATTTTCTTTTCTAAGATTGTGTTGTTCCATATTTTTAGTATTGCTTTTGAGATACTGCGTTGTGAGGCTGCAAACTTCAGGAGGTTTTGGACTGCTGTGTTGATTTCTGATCTCTTGGCATGTAGATGTGGTAGGAAGGAAAGTGTGCTGTCCAGAACTAAGCCGAGATATTTTAGTGTGGGGTTATGTTTGATGGATCTGTTATTAATTTTTAGTGTGGGTGGACGCTTGAGATATTTACGATTCTTTATTTGCAGAACTGTTGATTTTTCGTGTGTTATTTGAATGGAATGACAATCCGCCCAGTTTTGAATCAGTTGGAGAGCTGCGTTGCCTTTGTCTTCTATGATCTTCCTGGTGCGACCTGTTATGATTAGAAGTATATCATCTGCGTACGCCACCACTTTGAATCCCTTTTCTCTGAGGATTATCAGGATCTTATTGATGAATATTCTCCAGAGAAACGGGCCGTAGCACGACCCCTGGGGACAGCCCTTTTTGAACCAGTGAAGGTCTCCAGAGAGCCAGTTGGTGTACGCAGATCTGAGCGATAGGAAGGATCTTGTCGTGTTTATGTATGGTCTGCTCAGTTCTAAGGTTTCGAGCTCCTCCACTGTTGCATCCCAAGGTAGATTGTCGAAGGCATGGTGGAAGTCTAGAGAGATGAGATATGTGTAGTTGTCTTCTTGTTTGCTTAGATCTATGATGGACAGCACTTCTTGGATTGCCGTTTCCGTCGATTTTCCTGGGACGAATCCATGTTGGGACGGTGCTAGTTTTGGTGTGTTGTGTAGTTCATGTAGGATACGCTTTAGTATTAGCTTCTCAAAGATTTTGCCCAGGATTGGCAGCAGGGAAATCGGACGATATGAGTCCGCTTCTGTTGGAGGCTTTCCATTTTTCAAGAAGAAGACTAGTTCCCCCTGCTTCCATGCTGTCGGGAAGTAGTTAAGCTTGAGGAGTGTGTTGTAAATGTCTTGTAGTAGTTGTGGGTGATGTTTTAATATTTGTCTTGTGATAGGATGGTCTATGTTGTCTATTCCTGGGGCCTTTTTTTTGTTGAAGCTGTATATTGCCGTTTTTAACTCGTTTACGGTGAATGGAGGGGCCGTCTTGTCTGGTGTTGGTGTTCTGGTGTCTGTAATCTGTGAATTTCCATATATGTGTTCTGTGAGGTCCTTGTAAAATGATTTCTTGGTGTGTGTGATTGTTGTTGAGTGTGCCAGTGCATAGGTTTCTTTCTTGTGAAAGTCCTGGAAGGCAATTTTCTTCATTTTCCCATAGGGATCTGTTGTTGCCTGACAGAATCTCAGCCATGCTTCTCGTTTGGCTTTTTGGATTTGAAGCTTGTATCTGGCTCGCTCCTGTTTGTATTTCTGTTTGTGGGCTTGTGTGGATGTTGGAGAGTTTGTTTGTCTTCGGAGTGCCCGGACGTAGTTTCTTGTTTTTCGGAGCTCCGGAGACCACCAGTTGATCGAGGGTTTGTGCGTGCTACTTTTCTTCTTGAGAGTGTGTTCACTTGTCTCTTGTATGATTTGTATTAATTCATTGTAGTGTGTATCGAAGTTTTCTTTACTTTTTATTTGCTGGAAGTTAATGTTTCTTTCTATTAGTCTTGAGGTTAAGTGTTGATTGAATTTTTTAAACGATATGTTCTTCGTTCTGTATCTTCTTCTCGGGAGAGTTGGGGTTGTTATGTTTAGATATATGGTGATCAAGCGGTGGTCCCCGTAATTCATGTCTTTTTCCACAGTCCACTCTTCTAATCTAGAGAATACGGGGAACGAGAAAAGAGAGACGTCCGGCCATCCTTGTGATCTTTCTGTCTGAAATGTGGGTGGGCTGTGTGGGTCGTTTGCCGAGATTAAGTGGTGTTGGCTCATATGTGTGATGAGATGGTGTCCTCTGTCGTCGTCCGATGGATACCCCCAGAGTTGGCTATGAGCATTGAAGTCTCCCAGGTGTATCAGGTGTTTGCTCATGCCTCTCTTGTTTGTCCAGGTTTGTCCAGGTCTTCCTTTAGATCTGCTGACGGCGGGGAGTATTTATTGCCGATTGTTATAATTATATCTTGGAGTGTAACGTTAATGAATACTGAATTTTGGTGTTGCTGTGTTCGTATATGTTGTAGGTTGTTGACCAGTATGATTGTGTGGCAGTTGTTGGATTGCGAGGCATATGAAGGCAGGGATAATGGTAATCCGTGCGGTCTTCTATTGGTGACTGCGCAATCCTGGAGAAAGGCTATTGAGTAATCCTCTTCTATTAAGTGATTTATGAGGTCTGCTGTTGCTGATTTTGTTCTTTGAAGGTTTATTTGTGCTATTTTGAATTTTGGTGTTGTTGTTCTATTGCTAGTTGGTGTGGTTGTTGGGTTTGGGGTTGTTACCATCGCGAACTCTCTGCTGTTAGGTTCTGTGCACGATGGCGATTATGGAAGAGGTCCTGAAAGACTTGGCATCCGGCTGAGTTGGCGCTATGGTTATTTGGGTAGGGGTATCCATCTTGATCTTGCGTGTAGGTGCAATTTAAGCATCTGTGTTGTCGCAGGTGGTTTTTCTTCGGACATCTTTCAGATTCATGTTCTGCCATGCAATATGCACAAGCCGTTTTTCTCTTACAGTTGGTAGAGGAGTTCCCGAAGACTTGGCAGTTTTGACAACGAATTATTGGGGAGTATGTCCTTATTTTGCATGTTATGAGGCTGAGCGATAGTCGACCCACTTTGTGGAGTAACAAGGCTTGGTCTTCTGGGAGGTCTATTACTAATTGGTATGTTCGTGAATTTTCTTTTGATATTTCTTTATGTATGTGTAAACGTTGTTCGATGTCTTCGTTTGTCTTTTTGTTGATTTCTTGTAATACTTCGTCATGTGTGATCGACTTCGGGATGCCTAGTATTATCAGCTTTTTCCTTTTTTCTGTTACAAATTCTTGGGATACCAGACGTGATATGTCTTCTGATTGGTGTATTATATCCGACAGGGTGTCGACATTTTCTTCTGTTTCTGATCTCACTATTAATGTTGTTTTATTTCTTGCTATTGTACAATGTATAGGTGGGACATTCTTGTGTTTTTTAAGGGCTTTGTGTATTTGTTCTCTGATTGAGAACATCGTTAGAGACGTGTTTGATTTTCTAGATAGTAAAATTGCCCCTTTGGAGTATCTCCTGGCTGTTGAAGATGCTGTTAATCTTGTTTGTGGTTGTGATGGTCTGCCTGTTTCTGATTGTTTCAGTTTTTCTGCGTATGAGTCGTGTGTGCTGTTATCTTCTGGTGTTTCTATTGCTGGTGTTTTGTGTTTCTTGATAAGTGCTGAGACTTTTGATTCCAGATCTGCTATTTTTTGAAATATTTTTTCTGTGTTTGTGGTGTTTTGTTTTATTATGGCTTCTTTCAGCATTCTGGTGTTCTGGACGTGTGGGAGTTGGTTCTTTATTTTTATCAGGAGTTGTTGAACTTCTTCTTTGGTCATCCGCTCAATTTCGTCTTCATTCGGGATCTGGCAGTTTTGTTGCTTTTCTTGCTGCTTATGCAGTTGGTTTATTTCTTCTTTTTGTCTTTGATTGTCTTGAGTGAGGAGATCCATCTTGGAGTAGAGATCTGCGAGGGTTTTTTTTGTGTTCTGCTGTTAATTTTTCTATGTTGTCCTCTCTTTCTTTTATGGTGGCTTGTTGGTGTTCAATTCTTTCCTCCAGTTGTTTTCTGTCTGCTTGCTGTTTGTTTTCTCTTTCCAGTGTGTTGGTTTGTAGTCGTTCTGTGTCTTCTTCCAGGGATTGGATTCTGTGTTCTAGGGATGCCGTGTTGTTTTCTTGTATTTGGTGATGTGTGTTGTGGTTGGACTCTTCTTCTATGTTGTCTGTTTGGACCTCGCCTTCCTTGATTTGTTCTAGTTCTTCTTTGATTTGGTGCATATCTTTGAGATGAGTTACTATTCTTTCTTGCAAGGTGTTAGCCCCTTCAGTGCCTGCTGGTGAGTGTTGTTTGAGGTGTTTGCACATTTGTCTAAAAGATGCTCTGAATGTGGGCTTAGTATCCAGGAAATCTTTCACGTTTTGTCGGTTGGTGTCCCTATGCAGGTAGGCAATGAAGTCTTGATCTACATCTTTGAATATTTGCAGTGTGTTTGTTATTTTTGTTTGTTGGGTTGAATCTTGTGTTTGTGATGCATTTCTTTTGATGTATGCGATGTTTTTTGTTATTTCTACTTGCAGCCAATGTAGGTATTTGTCTGCTCCTTCATTGTTTCTTCCTTTGTGTCTTCTGTAGTGGCCGATTGCTTGTGCGAGGATTTCGTGAACGTTAAGGTTTTTTCTTTTACCTGTTTCTATATCATATAATTGTTGGAGTGGCGGTCCTTTGTCTGATTGATTTGATGGGGTTATCATTTTTATTTGTTGTGAGTTTCTTGTTTTTGTGTGTTGACTGTTGGTCGATTTTGTATATCTCGGGTTGTTCTTGTCTTCGAGTTATGAGTTTAAGCTTTCATTTTGTGATTGATTTATTCTTCTTGGAATATATATATATATATTTTCTTCTTATATTTCTGAGTTAAGAACTTTATTTACGTTAGCGATAAAGGTTATGTGGGATACTCTCTCCGGCAAAGAGAATTATGAGAATAAAAAAAAATGAATAGAGATAATGAAGATAATACTAGATAGAGTAAAATGGGTGAATTTTGGGAGAACCATGTGAGACCAGCCCATGAAGAGATAAGTGTCCAGCAAAAAGCGAGTGCAGCTGCACCCGACGGAGATATACTGTGCAAGGCTGATTGTATAAATTGAAAAGCAGTAAAAATGACGCTATTGTGAGGAGATGCGGGAACATGTGCAAAGGAGCGAGGGAGTGTATTTCAGGTTGAAGCCTGGAAAACTATGAAAATTAAATGTGGCGCCCTACGCCCTCGGAGTGGGTGGGATAAGAATTGAATTTGAGAATAGATGTAGAAATTTAACACCTTTATGGAGTCCAGGATTAATGGATGGGGAATTGAATTTCCTTTATGGAGATATGCTACACTTGATGGTTGAGAGAATTTGAGAAAAGTTTAAAATTATTAAAAAAAAATTAAAATTTTGACCAGGGTCCAAAACATGAACATTTTAAGTGAGTGGCTCCGGAATGGAAAGCCTACTTTGAGATATAACAAATTTATTATGTACGGTAAAATTGGATGAAAGGGAGTGGAGATGTTTATTCCGTGTTGTTGTTGAAAGAAGATCACTTGAGAAAGATGAATGGGGCGCCCTACGCGCTCAGAATGGGTGAAACAGTTTTGTTCCAGGAATAATGGGTGGGGAATTGAATTCCCTTTATGGAGAAATGCTACTCTTGATAATTGAGAAATTTTGATAAAAGATTAAAAATATTTAAAAAGTTTAATAATGGGAACAGGGGCTTGAAAATGAAAATATTATGGTAGTGTCTCCGGGAATGGAAAGCCTACTATGAGATCTATACGAATTTATAATGATCGGCTAGGATGGATGTGAGGGGGTGGAGATGTTTATTCCAAGTTGTTGTCGGATGAAGATCTAATGAGAAAGATAAATGGGGCGCTCTGCTCCCGTAGAATGTGTGAGACGGTTTTGTTCCAGGAGTAATGGATGGGGAATTGAATTTCCTTTCTGGAGATATGCTACTCTTGATAGTTGAGAGAATTTGAGAAAAAAGTTCAAAATTTTAAGAAAATTTAAAAATGGGATCAGGGTATTGAAAATGAAAATATTTTGATAGTGTCTCCGGGAATGGAAAACCTACTATGAGATCTATGCAAATTTATAATGATCGGTAAGACTTCATGAGAGGGGGTGGAGATGTTTATTCCGTGTTGTTGTCGGTTGAAGATCTAATGAGAGAAATATATGGGGCGCCCTACGCCCGTAAAATGAGTGGAAGGGGTTTGTTCCAGGAGTAATGGATGGGGAATTGAATTACCTTTATGGAGATATGCTACACTTGATAGTTGGATGAAAGGGAGTGGAGATGTTTATTTCGTGTTGTTGTCGAATGGAGACCACTTGAGAAAGAAGGATGGGGCGCCCTACGCCCTCAGAATGGGTGAAACGGTTATGTTCCAGGAGTAATGGCTGGGGAATTGAATTTCCTTTCTGGAGATATGCAACTCTTGATAGTTGAGAGAATTTGAGAAAAAAGTTAAAAAAAAAAATTAAAATTACGCCCACGGATGGGTGAGAAAAGTTTTGTTCAAAGATAAATGGAAGAGGAATTAAAAGTCCTTTACGGAGATATGCAACACTTGTATGAGTGAAAAGAATTCAAAAGAACTTTAAAATTTTATTAAAAAATTAAAATGAAGCCTGGGGCTTAGAAAATGATAAAAGGAATTTAAAACGTGGTGTAATAGGTGTAGAATGGAAATACCTTTGAGATGATATCCTACACGGGTATGCTAGAGCAATAATTAGAGATTTAAAAAATTTAAAATAAAGTTTAAAAGTGGTACCAAGGGCCAAAAAATGGAGATAATTTAAAAATAGTAGCGGGAGTGAAAAGCTCTTTTGAAGACCTAAGAGGATCCTGTTTCTCAAATGGAAGATAAGAAGATGAGACAATGATTTTTTCAGGCCCATTCTCACCCTTAAAATCCACCTTGCGGAGACACAGTCACCACTCAGGTAGTTCACCATATTAATTACATTTAGCCTAGGGCTGACATAAATACAAGCTTATGGCCTGAAACAGGTTCTATCATTATAAAACCTATCCTTTCTACACCATAGAACAAGAATGTTGCCATTTCCTGTCCAGGGCTCTGAATAAGTGCAACATCAACCTTCCCTTCAGAGATCATCCTTCCTAAAATGGCAGATGAGCCCCTACTATGATGGAGGTTTATTTGAGCTACCTTTAGATGGGTTACCTGGTTCATTTTTACCAGCAACCATTTCGTCTTCCTCAGGGATATTTAATATTTAAATATTTAATGCCTGAGGAAGACCACCCGACTCAGGGCGAACCCAGCCGTTGAGCGTTTAATGTCTTCCCCGGCTAGCTCCCCGGCACGCAGGGATTACACGGTGGCAGTACAAACTTCGCCAAATGGCTGGTCCTGCCGGGCAAAGCCCCACGCGACAGGCGGCAGGAACTATAGGCAAAAAAAACTTTTTTTTACAATACAGAACAAATGTCTGTCGCTGTGACCAGCGTCACCACGCGACAGGTAGCGACAGACGAATGGTGGGATGGTAAGGGTGCAGCTGCACCCGGAGAAAAGTCCTCAGTTGGGTGAGAAGAGCAGTTCTTAGAACGTCTGTGCCAAATGCAGAGTTCGTTAGAAGACGGCACCAGTTGGTTGTTGAATGTCAGTGTGGGATTTCCCCGCGACAAGGAGCGCCACACCAAGACGCGCTGAAACCTCGCACACTGACAGAGGATGGTTGTGTTGGTGGTGAGAATGATGAAGGTGGAGAATGCGCTACCAGTGATCGCGGAGCCCGCTCCTTTGCTTAGGTGGCGGATGGAGATTGGATAGTTTTGGCACGTATGAAGAAGGGTGGAAGAATGGGTACCAATGGTTTCTCCAGTCCTCCTGGCTTGGAATGTGTGGCATGGTGGGTCCTTCTTGTGGTGGGCGTGTTACGTTGAAGTGCTGTGGATGCCTTAAACTTGTCTGTTCTGGTAATTGTTGTTGTTGTTGTGGTGGGAACCTCTTGTCTGGGGTGCTGGTGTTGAGGGTCTTGGTTTTTGTGCGAATTCATATTCTAGATGTTGTCGTGTTTCTGCGTATATTTGTCTGTATGTGCTGCAGGTCGGGTCCGATGCCTGATGATTTGTCTTGAAGTGTGTATCTTGTTGTTGGTTGTGGAACTTACAGTTGATGCAGCTTGGTGGCTTGGTGCAGGTTGGGTCTGTGTGGGAGGCTTCCCCGCAATTGACACAGGTGGGTGCCTCTCGTCTGCAGTGCTTCTCAACTTGCGTGAGGGATTGGCACTTTCTGCATCTTGGGACTGTGGTGTGTGGCCTTAGGGAGTGTGTTGTTAGGTCGATGGTGAAGCCTGTATCCTCTGAGCCCTCAGCCAACAATTGATCCACCTCTTCTAAGAGCATGGAGGGGGAGTTCTGTTGGACATATACATTTCCAAGCCTGGTATTAATATCATAAATACTGCTTGTTTCACTTACCTGAGAGGAAGTTTATGTAGCTGGAGCTTCAGACTCCTTCCATCTCATCTTCTTAGTGTTTGGATCATTCAAGATTTTGAATGATCTTTTGTCGAGGCCTGTGTACACTTTGTAGTTGGCTCGCTTAATGGCTTCAGATGCAGAAATATCAACCTCGAAGATCCAATGAATAGACTGGGGATCTGCAACATGGTCCAGAACACGCCATTCACCCGTCTTCAACTCCGGGTTGTATCTGTTGATCCTTTTCAACAGCTCATTGGGATCTTTGGTTTAAATATCGCTTGTTTTAAAAGCCACTTTGACCAGCTTCGGCATCTCATTCATGGCAAGTACCCTGAGAGGAATACCCTCAAAGACGGTAGCATTGCCATGATAAGTAGACCTAATCCAGTTCTCAGTGGCATCTCCTTCATAGCTGAAGATTAAGGCTCCAGTAATAAGCCTGGAGTCAGTTATAAGAGGTAGAGGTCTATCATCAGGAGTCAAATCAATGCATCTGATGACATCCTTCAAGATAATATCCACCTCTTCTTATGTCAGCCTGGTCTCTGGGAAGTTTTCCTTGACCACGGTTAACTTCCTGAGTGCT
This sequence comes from Maratus michaelseni, assembly GCA_963931845.1. Taxonomy (NCBI): domain Eukaryota; kingdom Metazoa; phylum Arthropoda; class Arachnida; order Araneae; family Salticidae; genus Maratus; species Maratus michaelseni. The sequence goes on from OZ007586.1 coordinate 524,549,364, forward strand.
GCGACAGTGGCAAAAGACCTCTGGGTATCTTCCCTAGGCCTCTTTGCTGTTGCCGACATTTATGGTGAAGGTGTCAATACTGTCACCTTCCTTTTGTTCCGATTTTCCCCCAGATCCCTTCGGTTGAGAATCAGCAGTGTTGGTTTCCACCTCCTCCCGCTTCTGCTTCCTCCGTCGGTTTCTTCTTTGGGCCTTAGTGAGTAATTTCGGCCCTCCTGCAGTGGTTCCAGAGTGTTCCCCACCTAGATGGGTTCCGCCTCCGTTCCCACCAGCAGTCATGCCGATTTCCTCTTTTTGTTTTACTGCACTCTTTTCCAAAGAATCGAGCACGGTCTTTGATTGGTTTTCACTGGAAGTGACCCCCAATCCTTGTTCTTCACTTTTCTCGCTGTCACAACCATCGCCAACCAAAGAAAGCATTATATCCTGATCAGCCATAGTTGTAACCATAAGAAAAATTTTAAATCCACGGAAAACTTCCATTTCGTCACTACACCCGCATAGGTAGTGGTTCCCCACTCTTTCCTACCGTGTACCTCCGGAGCCATTCGTGAACTGGAGATTCGGTTGCCACTCATAGCGTGTACCAGGTACACAGTCTCCAGCGAACCAGATAGGATTTCCCACTATGAGCTGGCCCCCGCCCCCCAGCCTAACGCCACCGAGAGAACTCACCTCTGGGACCGTTTTCTAAAAAACGTTCCTTAAAACGAAATTATGGTAGCACGCTACTCCTCTTCCCCGCACTGCATTCAAACTGGAGATCACTCCCACACCCAACTGGATGCCACTAGACAGAACTCGAAGAGCAGGTACCGGTTAAGCCGAATGGGGAAGATCGGTGTTGATACTACCATAACCAGAGAATAACAAACTAAAGAGAGAGAATTAAAAAGAATGAAACAAAGAATAAAGGATAGACAACTAAAATGGGAAGAATATAGAAAAGAAGAAAGATCGCTCAGGAATCCGGAGTCGCCAAACCTGTGAACCCAGCTAGAAAAAGTTTGCAAAAAAAGTGCACAAAATCCAAGCGTATTTGGCACCTCTGCTTGTGTATAAAAAGTGCAAACTGAATTGTGCAAAAAAGTGCAAACTGAATTGTGCAAAAAAGTGCAAACTGAATTGTGCAAAAAAGTGCAAACTGAATTGTGCACAAAAAGTGCATAATCAGAAGTGCCGAATACGCTCAGATTTTGTGCACTTTTTCTGCATGCAAAATAATCCCTAAATTTTGCAGTTTTTATGCACAATCAGAGGTGCCAAATACGCTCAGATTTTGTGCACTTTTTTTTGCACTTTTTCTGCATACGAAATAATCCCTAAATTTTGCAGTTTTTATGCACAATCAGAGGTGCCAAATACGCTCAGATTTTGTGCACTTTTTATTTTACACATTTTTTGCATACCAAATAATTCCTAAATTGTGCATTTTTTATGCATAATCAGAGGCTCTGATTATGCATAAAAAATGCACAATTTAGGAATTATTTGGCATGCAAAAAATGTGTAAAATATAAAGTGCACAAAATCTGAGCGTATATGGCACCTCAGATTTTGTGCATTTTTTAAGTAGATTTTTTGCATACCGAACATTTTAAGCATATATTTAAATCAAGATTCAGCTTACTATGAAATTTATAGCTATCAATGTAGTAATAAACCCACTTTTGGAAAGATGCATAATTATAAATAGGATTATGAACAATAATTTTATCAGACATGGTACAAGTTCACCAACATGCGGAAAAAGCAAATAAGCTTAAATTTAAATATGTAATTTTTATAATTAAAAATAACACTGCATACAGTAAAAAACATGTCCAATATTGTTAAAACCCAATAAGAGAAAATTATTACACTTACTTGAAAAGAGCTGCACTAAATTCTAATTATTGGTTGAAAATGTTTAACTAATGTATTTGAACTTAGAAAAAGGCATTAAAAAATCAACTTTACTTATTTTTGTTTATTTACACAAGTGCGATCACCTTTACTTCCAATGCAGTCATTGAAATTTTTGATTGTTTCAACTGGATGCAATCATTCTTCTGACTGCAGAGAGCTTTGATAGACGACCGCTAAAATCTAGCTGCTGTTGGGAAAAGGTGAAAGAAACCACAGCACACACAAAAAAGACCATTGCAGTACAGTCGCTGCGTTTATTTGAAATCACAGCATAAATAATAAACTAATGGTACTCTGTTCCGGTAATGTAATGTATCCAGTAAATGTTCTGGACTTGTAATATGTTATAAATACATTTGAAAATTTCTGTAATAAATATATAGCATTTTCATAGTTGAGTTGAAGAATATGACTACCGTCAACTTGTACAGTTCAATTCAACATTAAAATTCTTTCACCCAAATAATTATGAAAGAAAAATGGGGAAATTTTCTTGCTTTTAGATTTAAACAAAATAAATTCTGACAGTCACATTGTGGAGGTGTATCTTTGGATTATTTTCTTTTATCACATCAATTTCAAGCTGTATCCCGTTTGTTTCCTGTGTAAAAAACTAAAAATAAAAATAAATCATGCAGAAATATGCAAACTGAACTACTTTACAGACATTACATAAATATAGGAATTCAATATTAGATTTTATTAAATAGTTTGTTTTTCTACAGGAAAAAGTAATAGTTAAAATTCACTTATTTTCATGTGTAACATATAGACAAACTGGAAAATGTTGTTCATATAAACAATTTCCCAAATCTCAAACTTGAAATTTACTATCTATACTATTGAAAATGCATGTGTGTAACTATGTATCTATATTAACCTCAAAGGCTCAGACTGTTGGGTGCAGACCTGAGAAATTTTTAATAAAGTTGCATAATAGAAAGGACCATAAAAAAAATTCCAAAATTTTAATTAGATTTTTTTTTATGTTATGGGAATTTTGTTTATGTTTTGTGATTTTTGCTCAGCCAATTTATATTCAGAGTCGCTAGAGGAAAGGGGGGAGGGGGAGAAGTAGTTGTCAGAAGAAATATATAAAATGTAGGAAGCTTGAACAGTATTTTTTTTTAAGTTTGTGTGTGAATGTGAACGAAAAATTTCATTTTCAATTAATTTTTAAATAAAAGATAATTTTTACATATTGTTCTCATTTGATGTTTTTCAAAGGGTGCTGCACCCTGCCCTTTTCCTTTAAGCCTGCCGATGCACCCTGTCCGTTTTAGATAATGATATTGTAAAAACGCCCTGCTCGTTTTCCTCAGTAGCTTCTTTGTATCTTCTACATATTTTTTTAATATTTGGCTTTTTCCTCTCATACCTCCCCCCCCCCCCCCGAAGAAATCATGTGGACTTTTGAAAACAGTTCTGTTGGTCTGATTGATTCATGTGTTGTAAGTTTTAAATTAACCTAAAAAAAAACAGATGCAACAACTGCATATTGTATTTCTTTTAAATGCTAAAAAGGTGTAAATTAACAACATAATACAAATATAACTTTTATTAGGTTGTTCGAAATGTTTTGACTCACTCCGATTCATTTTCAAAAACATTTTGAACAACATTTTCCAAATCTCAAACTAGAAATTTACTCTAGATTAATTTTAACACAATTATTCAAATTCTTGGCCCGGACATTTTTCGTCTAGTTGGAAAATTACAACTAGTGATGCACAGAATATTTGGTATGTATTCGGCCATACTAGAAATATTCAATTAGGCTGAATATTTGGCCTACCAAATATCAAACTATTCGGTTTTGCTGAATATCTTTATATACAGCCCAACCGAACAGGCTTTTAAAAATATTTACAAAAAATTTAGTTAAATTTTATTTTTAACTGTTAATAAATAAAGATATCCCGGAAAATTAATTAGTATAATTATATTCAAATAAGAGAGATTACTTGTACATTTATGTATTTCCTGTTTGAAAAGTAACAACTAAGAAAATTAACTGTTAATGATGACATTCATAAGAACTAATAATGCATAAATGTAAGATCATGAACATTGCTTTCTTTTTCACAACTGAGTGTTTCTAAACAAACATAATGGTAGATAATGTGCAGCTTTCAGGGTAAAGGTGAAAATAAGAACTCGCCAGTCGCCACTCATCGATTAAACTTTAAAAACTGGCGATTAAAAATATGGAAAGAACTGGCCAAATGCAGGATTTCCTGATTGCCCTTTTTCCCTAAATTTTGCGATTTTTCAGCATCCATTCGACGAAATTCGTAATTTTTATGCACCCGTTTGAAGAAATTCATGGCTTTTATGTGCCCGTTCGAAGAAAATTACGATTTTCTGTGCATAATCAACAAAATTCATGATTATTTACACGGCAATCGATAAAATTCATGATTTTTACGCATTCGATCAATGAAATTCATGATTTTTACGCACCCAGTCAATAAAAATTCATGATTTTTACATGCTCGGTCAATAAAAATTCATGATTTTTACATGCTCGGTCAATAAAAATTAATGATTTTTACATGCTCGGTCAATAAAAATTCATGATTTTTACATGCTCGGTCGATAAGATTCATGATTTTTACATGCTCGGTCGATAAAATTCATGAATTTTACACGCTTGGTCGATAAAATTCATGATTTTTTCACACTCCGTCGATAAAATTCATGATTTTTTCACACTCGGTCGATAAAATTCATGATTTTTTCACGCTCGGTCGATAATATTTATGATTTTTATGTGCCTGATCGAAGAAATTCATGATTTTTACACGTTCGATCAACGAAATTCATGAATTTTATGTGTTCGATCAACAAAATTCTGGATTTTTACACTCCCGAATGACGAAATTTTACTTTTACGTAGCCGATTGACAAAATTCATTATTTTTCTGTGCCCGATTAACGAAATACATTATTTGTAAGTGGTGATTGATAAAATTAATGATTTTTACACGTTTGATCAACGAAATTCATGATTTTTTACACACTCGGTCGATAAAATACATGATTTTTACACGCTTGGTTGATAAAATTAATTTTACGTGGCCAGTCGACGAAATTCTTTATTTTTACACGTTCGATCGATGAAATTCATGAATTCTACGTGTTCGATTGACGCAATTCAGGATTTTTACACTCCCGAATGACGAAATTTTACTTTTACGTAGCCGATCGACAAAATTCATTATTTTTCTGCGCCCGATCAACGAAATACATTATTTTTAAGCGGTGATCGATAAAATTAATGATTTTTACACGTTTGATCGACGAAATTCATGATTTTTACACACTCGGTCGATAAAATACATGATTTTTACACGCTTGGTCGATAAAATTATTTTTACGTGGCCAGTCGACGAAATTCTTTATTTTTATACGATCGATCGATGAAATTCATGAATTCTATGTGTTCGATTGACGCAATTCAGGATTTTTACACTCCCGAATGACAAAATTTTATTTTTACTTAGCCAATCGACAAAATGCATTATTTTTCTGTGCCCGATCGACGAAATTAGTTATTTTTATGCAGCGATCGATAAAATTCATGATTTTTACACGTTCGGTCGACGAAATTCATGATTTTTACACGTTCGGTCGATAAAATACATGATTTTTACATGCTCGGTTGATAAAATTAATTTTTTTTACGTGATTTTTTTTCCTGCGACCGATTGAAGAGTTTCGTGATTTTTCTCCTGCAACCGACATGAATTTTGAGATAGTTTCCCTACGATCGGTTTACAAAATTCGTGATTTATTCCTGCTACTGATTGCCGATTTTTGAGGGATTTTTTTTCTTGCTAGTGTTGCCAGTTAAATAACACTTCAAAATTCAAATTACATGACTGCCACCACTCCTTTGAAATAGAATTATTCACCTTATTTAATGACAGATTAAATTATGCGAGAATTATGACTGATTAAATAATGCGAGAAATGTCAAATTATAACATTTTAAAAAAGTGGTGGGAATGAAACAATCCTAATTTTAAAAAAGTAGCCCACTGGCAAAACACTTTCTTGAAATCGATTGGCGAATTTTCCGATAGAATTTTTTTCTGCGTCTTGCAGGCGAAACTCGCGGCTTTTTGTTCATGCGATCGTAGACTAATTGAGATTTTTTTCCCCTGCAATCAACTTAAGTATTTTGCAATTTTTCCACACAACTTACTGATGAATTTCGCAGTTTTTTTATTTTTTACACACAGTTGAATATTTTTCGCATTCAAAAACTTGATAACTGTTTTTATTTCACAGCTAACAGGCTGATCTATACTTTTAAGCAAGATTATTGACAAACAATGACTTCAAAATGTTAAGGTAATGAAACAAAATGGCTCGGCCAATTCACTCTCAAGCTGAAGGATGTAAATACAGATCCGTGACTTTTGTGCTGTCAGATGCATAAGAGGGGTGCACAAATACTTATTTTCTGGATCAGCTTAGTAGATTACATGTAAAATGTTTTTAAAAAGGTATAAATAATACCATCACTCCAAAATAAATTCTAATGACACTAAATATATAAAACATTTGTTTAAGACTGGACATATTTCATGGAATTATGACAGGAAAGTACAGTTCATATATTCTAAACAGAATTTATAAAATAAATGATTAAAAATGCAGTGATTACAAGTTTAGATGATGGAATTGTTATTCTTTGCAATGTGGTAAAGAAGCAACTTACCAATATATGCAATGAATTTTATAACTAGCACCTCTTCACATATCTGTCCTTATTTTGTCATCCTGCAAAAATGAAGAAATAAATGAACAAACATAATTACTTCAAGCATAAAAAAAGAAGAAAAGAGAAAGAAAACAAGGGGGCGGGGGGGGGGAGAAGTTGGCAGCTGTGCATTATTTTTTAAAGAGAAAAGCAAATAAAAGAAATTTTTAAATTATTTGAACTTCTCATGTTTCTTGTCTGTTAGAATTTGCTACAATACAAATTTCGCATAATGCATGTAAATCTGAAAAAAAAGTTGAAGATTTATTTAGATTTCATTTCAACTAAATGAAATGTTTTAAAGTTGCTTTAATATCATTTTTCAAATTTTAATTTAATTTTTTAAGATTATTGAACAAGGTTTAAAATAAAAATGTAACATTATTGTAGCAATGACTAAATAAAATAATTTTAATATCTGTCCCTTCTCGGGCTTAACAATATGGAATTTTTTTTTTTATATCTCAGGTTTTTCAATAACAAATTAATACGAAGCAGATAAGATTCACATGAGGCAAGTAGTAAAAGACTGCACAGATCAAAATCAGCATTAGTAATGTGAAATATACAGTTCAAACATTGATTTTCTATAAACAATTAAAATAAAAGTAATTTTTAACCAAAAAAAAACCATAACAGACTTCAATGGATTGTTTCTCATCTTCATAATAATAATAATAATATATGAATCATGTTCATTTTTGCAAATAATTTTATTCCATTGGGCAAAATACGTTTGCAACCACTTTGGAAAGAGACACTAACACTAGTAAGCAGTGTGTGAAAGCTACCCATAAAATCTTATGTTGTTCACATAATAAGAAGTATAAAAATAATAACTAGTATATATGAGCAGAAAGTTCTTGAATATAATTGTAAACAGTAAATGTGTCAAGAGTTTTTGTTATATAGTATAAAAAATTAAATTCCAGGTAAAAATAGCCAAAAATCAGAAATATGCTACTTCAAAATAAATTTGAAAAATTTGTATGAAAAAACGCTTTGGCAGAAAAAAATTTACAGTTCAAACATTGACCAACACTGGTAAGCGGTGTGTGAAAGCTATCGATAAAATCTTATATTGTTTTATCACATAATAAGAAGTATAAAAATAATAACGAGTATATATGAGCAGAATCTTCTTGAATATAATTGTAATCAGTGAATGTGTCAAGAGTTTTTGTTATATAATACAAATAAGAAAATGCCAGGTTAAAATGGCCTAAAATCACAGAAATATGCTATTTCAAACTAAATTTGAAACATTTGTATGAGAATAAGCTTTGGCAGAATACAATTTACAGTTCAAACATTGAGCAACACTAGTAAGCGGTGTGTGAAAACTATCGATAAAGTCTTGTTGTTTTATCACATAATAAGAAGTATAAAAATAATAACGAGTATAATATGAGCAAAATGTTCTTGAATATAGTAATTGCAGAGGTCCCCCAGGTTTAAAAAAGTGCAGGGTGCCGCTGGTGAGAAAAGTGCACTTTTTGGATTTTTGAGGGCACTTTTCAGATTCTTAAGGGCAATTTTTTAATTGTTAAAGGTATTATTTTGGTTTTTAAAGCCACTTTTGATATTTCAAAGTCAAAACACTCTTTTTAAGACAACAATGAGTCAGTTTTTACTATGAAAGCAAATTTGTTTAATGCAGAAACGAGAAAGGGCACTTTTTTTACTGAGGACAAGAAGGGTGCTAATTCTTTTTATGAGGGGCAAAAAGGGTGCTATTTTGTAAACCAAAGGTCAGGCAGGGTGCGGCACCCTTCTGAAACTGTCTGGGGGAAACTCTGGTAATTGTAAACAGTGAATGTGTCAAGAGTTTTTGTTATATAATAAAAATAAGAAAATGTCAGGTTAAAATGGCCTAAAATCACAGAAATATGCTATTTCAAACTAACTTTGAAACATCTGTATGAAAATCAGCTTTGGCAGTACAAAATTTACAGTTAAAAGATTGACCGACACTAGTAAGCGGTGTGTGAAAGCTATCGATAAAATCTTATGTTGTTTTATCATATAAAAAGAAGTATAAAAATAATAACAAGTATATATGAGCAGAATGTTATTTAATATAATTGTAAACAGTAAATGCGTCAAGAGTTTCTGTTATATAATACAAATAATAAGTAAATTTCAAGTAAAAATGGCCAAAAACCATAGAAATATGCTATTTCAAACTAAATTTGAAAAATTTGTCTGAAAATAATCTTTGGCAGTACAAAATTTACAGTTCAAAAATTGACTGACACTAGTAAGCGGTGTGTGAAAGCTAACAATAAAATCTTATGTTGTTTTATCACATAATGAGAAGTATAAAAATAATAACGAGTATATATGAGCAGAATGTTCTTGAATATAATTGTAAACAGTGAATGTGTCGAGAGTTTTTGTTATATAATACAAATAATAGGTAAATTTCAAGTAAAAAAGGCCAAAAACCATAGAAATATGCTATTTTAAACTAAATTTGAAAAATTTGTCTGAAAATGAGCTTTGGCAGTACAGAATTTACAGTTCAAAAATTCACTGACACTAGTAAGCGGTGTGTGAAGCTAACGATAAAATCTTATGTTGTTTTATCACATAATAAGAAGTATAAAAATAATAACGAGTATATATGAGCAGAATGTTCTTGAATATAATTGTAAACAGTGAATGTGTCAAGAGTTTTTGTTATATAATACAAATAATAAGTAAATTTCAAGTAAAAATGGCCCAAAACCATAGAAATATGCTATTTCAAACTAAATTTGAAAAATTTGTCTGAAAATGAGCTTTGGCAGTACAAAATTTACAGTTCAAAAATTGACTGACACTAGTAAGCGGTGTGTGAAAGCTAACGATAAAATCTTATGTTGTTTTATCACATAATAAGAAGTATAAAAATAATAACGAGTATATATGAGCAGAATGTTCTTGAATATAATTGTAAACAGTGAATGTGTCAAGAGTTTTTGTTATATAATACAAATAATAAGTAAATTTCAAGTAAAAATGGCCCAAAACCATAGAAATATGCTATTTCAAACTAAATTTGAAAAATTTGTCTGAAAATGAGCTTTGGCAGTACAAAATTTACAGTTCAAAAATTGACTGACACTAGTAAGCGGTGTGTGAAAGCTAACGATAAAATCTTATGTTGTTTTATCACATAATAAGAAGTATAAAAATAATAACGAGTATATATGAGCAGAATGTTCTTGAATATAATTGTAAACAGTGATTGTGTCAAGAGTTTTTGTTATATAATACAAATAATAAGTAAATTTCAAGTAAAAATGGCCAAAAACCATAGAAATATGCTATTTCAAACTAAATTTGAAAAATTTGTCTGAAAATGAGCTTTGGAAGTACAAAATTTACAACTCAAAAATTGACTGACACTAGTAAGCGGTGTGTGAAAGCTAACGATAAAATCTTATGTTGTTTTATCACATAATAAGAAGTATAAAAATAATAACGTGTATATATGAGCAGAATGTTCTTGAATATAATTGTAAACAGTGAATGTGTCAAGAGTTTTTGTTATATAATACGAATAATAAGTAAATTTCAAGTAAAAATGGCCAAAAACCATAGAAATATGCTATTTCAAACTAAATTTGAAACATTTGTCTGAAAATGAGCTTTGGCAGTACAAAATTTACAGTTCAAAAAATTGACTGACACTAGTAAGCGGTGTGTGAAAGCTAACGATAAAATCTTATGTTGTTTTATCACATAATAAGAAGTATAAAAATAATAACGAGTATATATGAGCAGAATGTTCTTGAATATAATTGTAAACAGTGAATGTGTAAAGAGTTTTTGTTATATAATACAAATAATAAGTAAATTTCAAGTAAAAATGGCCAAAAACCACAGAAATATGCTATTTCAAACTAAATTTGAAAAATGTCTCTGAAAATGAGCTTTGGCAGTACAAAATGTACAGTTCAAACATTGAGCAACACTAGTAAGCGGTGTGTGAAAACTATCGATAAAATCTTGTTGTTTTATCACATAATAAGAAGTATAAAAATAATAACGAGTATAATATGAGCAAAATGTTCTTGAATATAGTAATTGCAGAGTTCCCCCAGGTTTAATAAAGTGCAGGGTGCCGCTGGTGAGAAAAGTGCACTTTTTGGATTTTTGAGGGCACTTTTCAGATTCTTAAGGGCAATTTTTTAATTGTTAAAGGTATTATTTTGGTTTTTAAAGCCACTTTTGATATTTCAAAGTCAAAACACTCTTTTTAAGACAACATTGAGTCAGTTTTTACTATGAAAGCAAATTTTTTTGATGCAGAAACGGGAAAGGGCACTTTTTTTACTGAGGCCAAGAAGGGTGCTAATTCTTTTTATGAGGGGCAAAAAGGGTGCTATTTTGTAAACCAAAGGTCAGGAAGGGTGCAGAACCCTTCTGAAACTGTCTGAGGGAAACTCTGGTAATTGTAAACAGTGAATGTGTCAAGAGTTTTTGTTATATAATACAAATAAGAAAATGTCAGATTAAAATGGCCTAAAATCACAGAAATATGCTATTTCAAACTAAATTTGAAAAATTTGTCTGAAAATGAGCTTTGGCAGTACAAAATTTACAGTTCAAAAATTGACTGACACTAGTAAGCGGTGTGTGAAAGCTAACGATAAAATCTTATGTTGTTTTATCACATAATAAGAAGTATAAAAATAATAACGAGTATATATGAGCAGAATGTTCTAGAATATAATTGTAAACAGTGAATGTGTCAAGAGTTTTTGTTATATAATACAAATAATAAGTAAATTTCAAGTAAAAATGGCCAAAAACCATAGAAATATGCTATTTCAAACTAAATTTGAAAAATTTGTCTGAAAATGAGCTTTGGCAGTACAAAATTTACAGTTCAAAAATTGACTGACACTAGTAAGCGGTGTGTGAAAGCTAACGATAAAATCTTATGTTGTTTTATCACATAATAAGAAGTATAAAAATAATAACGAGTATATATGAGCAGAATGTTCTTGAATATAATTGTAAACAGTGAATGTGTCAAGAGTTTTTGTTATATAATACAAATAATAAGTAAATTTCAAGTAAAAATGGCCAAAAACCATAGAAATATGCTATTTTAAACTAAATTTGAAAAATTTTTGTGTATGGGGCTCCCGCCCCAAACATTTTTTTAATCACTTTCTGAAGAATTTTGCTTTTTGAAACAATCAAGTGGGAAAACCAATCCATATAATGATATGAAACCCTTAAAAAGAATGTATAACATTCTAACATTTGACTTCTTAAACAGGAAATTTTCCATGCATGAAATTTAAGATATTTTCACTGTGACCGAGTGACGATTTCCACATTACTTTTCAGTGACTGATCAACAAATTTTGTGAAGATTTTTTGCACCGCAGATCTACAAAATTTACAATTTTCTCTGTGACCAGTTTACAAATTTCGTGCTATGTTCCAGGATTGATTAGTAAATTTCACGGTTTTTTTTGCCACAAATTGAGAAAAATCTCAATTTTTTCTATGACCAATTTACAAGATATTTTCCCACGACCGTTCCATGAATTCTCAAATTTTCTTTTTTCCTACTATAGATCAGTGAAATTTGCAATTTTTTTCCATGTGACTGATTGACAAAATTCAGTTTTTTATCAAAGACAGATTAATGAATTTAGCGTCTTTTTCCCATAACCGACTGAGAAATTTCGAGATTTCCTCTGTAAATGATTAGCAAATTTTACGATTTCTTCTTGCAGTACATTAGCGAAATTCCCGATTTTTTCCTCATGTCAAAATTTTTTTTAAGCATCTGATTGTCGAATTTTACGGTATTTTCTAACAATAAATTAAGAATTTTTTTTTATTTTCCCCCCATGATCAATTGGTGAATTTCTGGATTTTTCTTAGAACCAATTGAACTTAGCTTTTTTTTTTCCCTGATAGATTGACAGACAAATATTGCAATTTTTTTTATTATAATGCATAAATGTAAGATCATGAACATTGTTTGCTTTTTCACAACTGAGTGTTTCTAAGCATAATGGGAGATAATAAGCTTTCAGGGATTATAATAAAGCAGACCTGCCAACCTTTGAAAATTAAAAATAGTAGCATACAATATAAACATTAATCTGGAGGTTGGCTGTTGTTATTTTTACACCAATTTTAAGCGAACAATTACTAATCAATTGAACTGGAATTATGGTATAATAATATCTGGTGCTATGCACAGAATGTAGGAGACTCTTCTGTTTTCATATATGTACATATAAACACCTATTTCCAGGTATGCCACTCAGAAAATAACATAAAAGAGAAAAATACGCATGAAAGAAAAATGAACAACATTTATGTGTGAATTTTGTAAACTATATTGCATCATATAAAATAAATTACATATTTGACATTTTCTTGTATTTTCTATAATAAATATATTACATTTTCATAGTTGAGTTAAAGAATATGAATACCTGTCAACTTGTACGGTTTAATACTGGCAGTGAGTACTGGAACTTTATTTTTATAAACATTATAAGACTTATTTTACTTCCTTTAATCATTATTCAACGCTAAATTATACTTTGTGGAAGTATTTTGTTTTGTTTATTTAAGGAGTTCTAAGTATACTCCTTGGAATTTTTTTAATTTCTAAGGAGTTTCTAAGTAGTGTAAGAAGTCTGTATGAACCCTGCTATAGTTATTAGTTAAACTGAAAAGCACAAGTCACTGTGAAAATTGGAAAAAGAGCACTGACCTGCCAGACCGCATGAGCAGCTAAAAGGTGGGTTAAATTTATGTATTTTTTGAGCAGCACGCCAACATATTTATATGACCGACGGGTAAAAATACTTGAAAATAACAACATAAAATTGAATAACTTACCTCTTTCCTTAAAAATAGACTTGCAGCAGCACAATCTTAAAAAAATATTGTTGTTTACAATACAATATAGCGTTTATACTCTCGCAACAGAGGGAAAGGCACCGCGCACGCGCAGACTTAATATATCCTCGACGCCTCTACGAGTGCGTGTTCGTAGCTGTTCAAAAAATTAGCAATTGCAGTCTGTCTTCAAATGCGATAATTATCGCATTTCAAAATTATAATAAATATACGAATTTATTATAATGAATGTACATTTAAATCATTTTGACTGTCTCTGGGAGATGTTGAATATCCCAATTGTGCATTTGTCAGAAGTAAAATTATAAAATTTCAAATCTTAAAAATTAAAAAAAAAAATTGAAAATTTACCGAGTTGAAAATTTTGAGGTATTCCACCTTTAAGTTTGTAATTTAAAAAAAAAATTATCAATTTTTTTTTTTTTAGAAATAATTAAATTTAAAAAAAATAATTTACAGTAAAACATATGTCTTAAGCTATATTTTTCTTCAAAATAAATGCACTTTTGAAAAAAAATACAGATTTTGAATTGGTACCATTATGCATAGAAATAATCAAAACTTGGAATATACAAATTTTTACATCTATAAAAAAATAAAGAGTTTTGTGCATAAAAAATGCATTTTTTTGCGAACACGGAATAGGCAGTTATTTTATGCAAAAATTGTGCACAGTTTTTGAAAACAAAAAATATGCACTTTTTTGTATATATAAAAAGTGCACATAATGTGCACACAAAGTGTACACTTTTTGAAATATTCAAAAATATTCACTTCTTTGCACAAATTGTGCCTTATCGGTACTTTTTTGCAAAAAAAGTGCAAATATTTTCTAGCTGGGAATACCTAAAGAAGGTATCCCCCTGGGGAAGAGCCGGGATCTAACCGGGATTCTATGCGACGGCTTCAGAATATTGGAATAAAATGGTTTCCGCTAATTTTTTGGAGCCAAGGAAATTTCCAGAAGATTCCATGATGTTCGATGATTTAGCTATGACCCAGGGTGTTTTAAGTTAACTAATTATCGTTCGTCATTGGTTCGAGAATATGGAATGATTTTTACTTTTAGGAAAATTAAAAAAGAAAATAAGAAAAATGGTTTATCTAACATGGAACACAGCCAGAATGGAATTAAAATAAAATGTTTTTACATTTTAATATAAGAAAAAGATTTTATGATATGGCGAATTATTTTTTATATCTGAACTTATTAAAATAAATACAGCCTTTTTAGGAATTTAGAGAATTAAAAGAGAATTATGCGGGTTTTTTAAAAGTATGAATATTAGGGAGTTTTTATAATTTAAAGATAAAGACGCGATTTATTGAACTAATTAGCAGCAATTAAAATATTGAATTTAGATATGAGATTTTTGGAATAAATAGAGTTAAAATACATTAATAAACGGAAGAAATAAATATTATAGAGTAAGTTAGTATAGGTTGGAATAAAAATACTTTAGCTTATCGCGATAAATTTTAAATTTTGTTATATATATATATATATATATATATATATATATACTAGGGGGCTCTGCCCCCTACGAGCTACGCTCGCCAACCCCCGTTCTGACACCACAAACGGTAAAAACACTCTGATTTGATCAACCTTAAAACGATTGCGGAAGATTGAATTATAATTAAACTACCTGCTGTAATCGGCTGCTATAATCGGCCTTGTGTAATCGACCTTGTGTAATCGGCTGATCGCTGTAATATCTGCTATAATTGGGTTTCCATTCATTTTCCTTTGACCAAGGGATTTTAAAGCCGAATCAACTGCTGTCGAGACAGCTAACAACTGTTGATAAAATAAGGTTAATTAAACATTTGAAAATCAACTAGTGCAAAATGGTTAAGTAAGCAATGTCATGGCATCGGGAAATTTTATAACGATGCTATAGAAAATTGGGTGTTACTCTATTATCCCGACTACTACTTTCTATAAAAGAAATGAACTGTCGCCAAAATATAGGATTTAAAGCCAAAAGTGCATATCTGTGGCGTCACATTCAATTGATACCAGATGCGTTACGCGTGAAAGTTATGTCATCGAGTGATCTTTAATTCAACGTTTATCTGTATTTTTAATTATATTTTACCAATTTATTAGTTATTTCGTTGATTTAAACGTAATTATTAAACGTAAAAACATAGCTTTTAATTGAAGGGAAATATTATTAATTACGCTGTTTTAAAATTTGCAATAATAGATAAAATATTTTGTCGAAATAAATTAATCTTACTCTACTTAATGCTTTGAAAGCGCGGAATAATTTAATTATTTATCTTTTTAATATTCACGCGCAAGTATATTTTTTATTCCGTTATTTTCTACATTTATTGCTTTTTACACGTGATCATTTAATTATTATTTTAAAGTTTTATTTCTGTTTTTAATAGTCACGTGTTAATAAATTTCTTAATTGAAAGGGAATATTATTACGTGCGCTATTTTACAAATTGGCAACGATTCAAATAATGGAATTTATGAAATATGAAATAAATCTTCGTCAAAATAATGAAAATTTTGAATAAAAAATTGAAATATAACCTCAAAAAATGAGTCAAATTGAAAAAATAATTGCAGTCTGCACACCCCAACCTTGTCAACTATATCCTTACAAATTATGTTTAAATTCCTGTGCATAGTTATCGTTTCTATAAAACTTTTATAAGAAAACTGTTTTGACCAACTTTGATTTTAAATATCTCTTAAAATAATTCTTCGATTTAAAAACTGTCTACTTCAGCGTGTTTATCGAACATTTCTTTATAAAACCACAAATTTTTAAATTTTTATTTGCAATAGTTTTCTGGATATTGGTCCAGAAAGACTTCAAGGCACAAAATCTTAATTGACAGCGGCGGCCGCGGCGGTGGTTACTTTCTTTTAATATAGAGAGATATATGTTGCAAAATAATTTATTTTCGAATGATTTTAGTATTCTATTGACATAAATGAGAATTTATTTTGATACAATTTACCGTTTAACTACTATAGAATGAATACCGAAATATTTTTTCCAAACGAAAATTACAAAAACACTTAACGTGTAATTTGGATTAAAGTGTCGTAATTTGTGTTTACATTTGTATATGTAGGTATGTAAGGTTGCGCTATGGTTAAATATACGGCGGCATAATTAACTATACAAAACTTTATTACTTTAACGAAATATATAATTAATTCAACATATTCAAATAAACACAATTAGTAAATAAGTATAAAGCAGCCGTTCCCAAAAAACGAAGCATCACTTGAGACCGCCGAAGAGCAAGTGTCAAAGATTCCCGCCGAATCCACCGTACTTGGCAAAACTTTCCAAGCGCCAAACTTTCGCCAAATGGGGGAGTGCTCTTTTTGCTCCACTGGAGAAACTTAAATGAATTATGCTTCCTCTTCCATTTTCATATAAGGCGAATTAGCGCCGCCACACAACTCCTCCGCCAGTCTCACACAACCCTTGGGAGACGAAAACGAACTTTCCTTCCCGATCTCGTTATGTAAGTTGTAGGATCAGGCTCACCATCCTCATTCAACAGAAACGCCGGTTTTAAACGATCAATATTTATGATCTTTTATTGGTTCCCGATAGAAACCACAAAATCTTTTAGCAGTCGTTTTACGACTTTGAATGGACCTTCGTAAGTCGGTTGTAAAGATCTCTTAAAAGGACCTCTCCGCACAAATACATGGGTGCAGTTCTTTAGTTTTTTCGGAACATAGATCTTTTGCTGTCCATGCCTTAAAGGTTGACAAGGTCTCAAAGCACACATAATTTTTTTGTAGTTTTGAAATATAAGTCGGTGGGTCTGAGAAGGGGCTATCCTCGTATAACTGGCCTGGAAGTCGTAAAGTCGTTCCATATGTCAGCTCAGTTGTAGATGCACCAAGGTCCGCACATTCTGTTGTCCGTAGACCCAGCAAAACCAGAGGGAGAGCTTCCAACCAATCCACCTTATAGCACATCAAGGCTTGCTTTAAAGGTGGATGAAGTCGCTCTACCAAACCATTCGTCTGGGGCCTATACGAAGCAGTTCTAGCTATAACAGAGCCTAGCATTCTTGCCAGACTTTCAAAAAGTATGGACTCAAATTGTTTACCCCTATCGCATGTTATCCTCTGAGGCGTACCAAAACGGGAAACCCACGTCTGAACAAAAGTCTGAGCAACAGTTTCAGCTGTCATATCCACAATAGGTACAGCCTCTGGCCACCGGGTAAACCTATCTATCATGGTTAGGCAATATCTGAATCCACGTACCAGAGGTAAGGGATCAATGATATCTATGTGTATATGAGCAAATCTCTCGTCTGGAACGAAAAATTGCACCAAAGGAGACTTAGTATGCAGGTGTACCTTAGTCCTTTGACAGGTTATACACGCTCTATACCACACAGCAACATCTTTATTTAGCCCTGGCCAAACATATTTCGAACAGATTAGCTGCCTAGAAGTCCGTATTCCTGGATGCGACAGCCCATGCATTGACTCAAACACCTTATATCTCAAGGTCTTGGGGACATAAAACCTGTTCACTCACCAGAAGTTTCACAATACAATAATGTCTTAGCATCCGGCATTTGTACTTTTGCTAACTTTCCACTAAACTCAGCCCTTCCGTCCAAAATAGCCTTTAGCTCCTCATCCTCTGTTTGCAATTTTTCCCACAACTCAAAATCTGCAAGTGACGCAAATTGAATCTCACAAACTCTAGATAAACTGTCAGCAACAAAATTTCCCTTGCCTGGCAAATAACGTATATCCGTCGTAAACTATGATATAAAGTCTAACTGCCGAAGCCTTCTAGGGGAACATTTCTCCTGTTTCTGCTGAAATGCAAAAATTAGGGGTTTGTGATCTACGTACAATGTAAATACCCGAGCCTCCAACATATGCCTAAAATATTGCTTCGCAGAATACGCCGCCAACAATTCCCAGTCATATGTTGAATATTTGCACTGTGTAGGGGACAACTTACGAGAGAAAAATCCAAGTGGTTTTGGACCATCGTGCGTAACTTCTTGTAACACCCCACCCATAGCAAAATCACTGCAGTCAGTTATATGTGCAAGCTTCGCATCTTGAGAAGGGTGATAAATCAAAGTCGCATTAGCTATAGCTTGCTTAACTTGCTTAAAACTGCTTCCTGCTTCCTGCATCCGCATCCCACTGAATTTCTCTTTTATCCCTCTTTTATGCTAAATTTAAGAACACGTTTAGTGGTCTTAATATTGCTGCAATATGGGGTACAAAACGATGATAGTAGTTCACCATTCCCAAAAATCTCCTGAGATCGCTAACAGTTTTTGGTATTGAAAATTCAAGTATAGCTTTCACCTTATCTTTGTGTGGAACACAGCCCTGGCTATAAATAGTATGACCCAGAAAATCTATAGTTTCTTTGCCAAACTCACATTTTGATTCATTAATTATAATCCCGTAATCTCTAAACCGCTTAAAAACTTCCTCTAAATGCTGCATATGCTGAGCGTGTGTTTCACTCGCTATTAAGATGTCATCGAGATACGGAAAGCAATAGTCCAAACCTCGTAATACCTCATTTATAAAGCGTTGAAACCTTTGCGCTGCAGAGCATAACCCGAAGTTTAAAAATGGAAATTCAAACAAACCAAAAGGAGTTATAATAGCAGTTTTAGGGATATCGGGAGGATGAACCGGAATTTGATGATAAGCACGGACTAAATCCACTTTAGAAAATATTTTTTTTACATTTTAACATATAAGTAAAATCTTGAATGTGAGGAATGGGGCATCTGTCTTGTACAGTAATTCGGTTAAGTGCCCTGTAATCCCCAGTTGGTCTCCAATCCGAAACGCGTTTAGGGACCATATGTAATGGACTGGCCCAATTACTTTTAGATGGCCTACAGAAACCTTTCTCAAGCATATAGTCAAATTCCTGCTTAGCGATCCGGAGCTGCGCTGGATGTAACCGCCGAGCTCTAGCTGTCACAGGTGGGCCAACAGTAGGAATACAATGGATTGTATCATGTTTTACAGTTTGTTTATTCGTATTATTTAACTGTGTAATCTCTGTATACTTTTTTAGCAGTTCTATATATGCAGTGTTTCCGATGATAGTTTTAACCACCGGGACATCACACAGACTGGCGCGACCACGCGCAGAAAAAATAGTCACAGGGTCCAATAAACGCCGCTTTTTTAAATCAACCAATAAACCAAAATGTTGTAGAAAGTCAGCGCTTATAATTGGTTTAGTTACTTCAGCTATGATAAATGGCCATTGTAATTTACGTTTCAGTCCCAAATCCAGTGTAAACAGTTTAGTACCGTAAGTGCAGATTTTTGTACCATTAGCGGCATACAATGTAAAATCCCTCTTTCTAGTACTTTTTACTAAAAATGACTTCGGAAAACATGAGACATCACTGCCTGTATCTATCAAATAGCTGGATTGAGTAACCTTATCTGTAACATAAAGCCTACGACTCAAGCCCATACGTGCAGTAGCCGACGCTACTCCTGCGAGCGAATGTCGTTTTTTGGTTTGTAAGCACACGCGGGTACACATTTTCGAGCCTTTTCCTTAAATCGAAAATGATACCAACATAGCAACCCTCTCTGTGTGACCTATCCCCTGAGTTAAATGAGTTCCGCCTTTAAGATTTCCTAGGCGACTCGGGACAAGAACTCGCTTTAACCAGCTTTGAAAGTTCCTGAACCTGAAATTGTAGCTACTCCAACTGTTTATTTTGCTGACTAAATTGAGTTTGTTCAGCCCCTCTCGATTCCAGAGAGTTAACACCAACCTGCGTACATTGCAAATCTTATCCGCCATCTCCGCTAATTTATTTAAACCCTCAGAGCTGACAGACAAAATTGTTTGCACCGATACCGGTAACCTCCGAAGCCATATTTTTTTCAAAAAGTCATCGTCAACATGGCCCTCACTTAACTCTCTCATCTTACGCAATAACATTGAGGGGGACCTATCACCCAGTTCTAAATCTTCCAACAAAATCTTAACCTTCCGATTCTGAGAAACTTCAAATTCCGATAATAACCTCGCTTTAAGAGAACTGTACGGTTCTTCAGGGGGTTTACACACAATATCGGAAGCAAAAGATAAAGTTTCCGCATCCAAAGACGCCAACAAATGATCAAATTTAGTTTGTTTGACCGAGATTCCCGCTAACCTAAAACTAGCCTCTAGCTGTACAAAAAAAATAACTTTGCATAACTAGGCCAAACATTGGGAACTTTCACCTTCACTCTATTGCATCCTGTACTCCCCCTTTGCACAGTTTCCTTAGGAATGTCGTCCGGCATCCCGCATAATATCAAAAAACAAACAGAAGTCTCAAAAAGCCGAACTAAACAACAATTACTCCAAACTGAACGAAGATTAAAACATTTTAACACTTAACACAGCAATATCAACATCGAAACCAACCAACCTTTAGAACCTAAAACAAGTTTAAATTATCTTAAAAGTCCTCAGAGGATACTTGCAAAAGGGAATAAACAGTACGTAATCTCATACCTTAATCCTTGAAAGACATCCTAATAGATTTGACGAGAACTCGTTATGAATTCATCTTTCTTTTCCTCTTTTTAACCACAGCTCCAAAAGCGTGTACAAGGGTCACCACTTGTAGGTATGTAAGGTTGCGCTATGGTTAAATATACGGCGGCATAATTAACTATACAAAACTTTATTACTTTAACGAAATATATAATTAATTCAACATATTCAAATAAACACAATTAGTAAATAAGTATAATAACAGCCGTCCTGCAGCCGTTCCCAAAAACCGCAGCATCACTTGAGACCGCCGAAGAGCAAGTGTCAAAGATTCCCGCCGAATCCACCGTCAGTCTATACTTGGCAAAACTTTCCAAGCGCCAAACTTTCGCCAAATGGGGGAGCGCTCTTTTTGCTCCGCTGGAGAAACTTAAATGAATTATGCTTCCTCTTCCATTTTCATATAAGGCGAATTAGCGCCGCCACATATATATTTCTTACATGAGATAGTATTCATTTTCTGGAACAGATGTGGATGTTTCGTCATTCAAGAGTTAATATAATTTTTAAATAAGGATAAAATCACTCGTACAACGAGGTGGTTTATCTAAAAAAGTTAGAGTAGTAAAATGATCCTGAAATGTTACAATTACTGGAAATTGAGAACATAAAAAGCTATCTATCACAAAAAATACTTTATAGCGCCAAATCACGATTGCTATTTCACGATTGCTATTTAGTGAATTCTCAGTAGACACAGTTATGAATGATTCTCCAAATCGTTAAAAAGTTTCCAAATAAGCCTATTTTGGGGAGATTTTAGTATGATATTGCCATCATGTTAGATCAGGATGTACTTATATTACAGAATGTCCATCAAAACTGTTTTTCCGAAACAAAAATTGTAATAAAAACAGATTTCTAAAATATATATAAATGAAATATAGTAGATTCAGTTTACATTTCCATAAGTTGCTTTTGTACATGAAATATTATTCAAATTATCTATCAGATGCAGGTGTTTCGTGGTTGGCAGGAAAGTAAATATTGCTATTTGGGTATTAGAATAATATGAAATTATTTTCGAAATTGTTGCTTATCATAATAAAACCACTGTGTTGAACGAAATCCAAAATATACTAGAATCATTCACACAATCAATAGAAAATCAAGAATATAAATTTATTCGAATTACGGAGGGGATTTCAGTAGGGCAGAGACCCCCTAAATAAATGTATTTTTAATATAAAAAATTACAAGAATAAGAAGTTCATAAGAATGTCAGAATATTATTGCATAAATCGTGTTTAATTTAACGTTTCTAATTTCTGAAACCTTCGAATCATTTTACATGCGTATAAATATGTATGTAGCAATTTATGAAAATTAATTTGCGGATTATAAGATATTATGAAAAGTTAGATTAAAAAACAATGACTTTCAGAGCTGACGTTCAGGCTCCTGATCTGCAGATTTACTAGTTTATTTTATCTACAAGATCTCCCTTCCCTAGATAATCACGGGTAGAGCCGAGCAGTACATTCTCAGGGAGCTCAAGAAAAAAATATATTATTTATGTTTCAAAATCTATATTCACGCGATTTTTTTATATTCTTATTGCCGAAACGTCAGTTAAGGCTCACTGTGGAGACCCAAAAATTTTTGGTTTCCGTCTGTCTGTCTGTCTGTTCCTCGATAACTGCCGAAAATGATCCGATTAGGTTGATTTTTGGTAGGTATGTTGTTTAGGTACCCGGAATTAGCTGTATAGTTTTTAGTTACATTTGGTTCATTATTTCGAAAAATGTAGAACATATCTTTTTAGGTCATAATGCTTTCCTATGGGAATTCAGGCGATTTTTAAATTTTGCATTCGTTGAAAATAAAATGGCGCATTTGATTAATGTAATTAAATGGTAAGTTATGAAGGCATAATTTATCAAATCAGGTATTAAATTATTCACATTAATTCGAAATTTTGCTAACACGTTTGTCAGATTTTTTTAGATCAGTTGTATAATTTTTGGTGCAATTTTATACATCTGTTCGAATAATATAATACATTTTATTTTATCAATTTTTACAAATTTTAAAATGCATTCATTTTTATTTTCCTCTTTAATTTAACCGTAACCTAGCAACGATATTTCAAAGAATATCAAGATAATAAAATTCAAATAACTCTCACTATTTTGCTGCAATATTTTATTCGTAAAATAAAATATTTTCAGGTAATTTAATATTTTATCGAAATAAATGAGAATTTATCTTGATTCAAGTTACATGTTAACTACTATAGTATGATTACCGAAACATTTTTCCAGACGAAAATTACAAAGTCTTTGAACGTGTAATTTATGACGGACGATTATCTACTGTTGGGATATAGGCCCTAGGGAGGAGTGTCCTCCGGGGGGGGGTCTTTCTAAGGAATCCTAAAGCGTATTTACAGCAAGGTTCGAAGAAAACCATGGAAGTCTTTGAACGCTTAGGTCGACGAGTGCGATAGGGTTTTGAACCCAGCCCCTCCCGTCTACCAGCTTTGAGAGCAGAACCTCTCAGCCACTAAGAGTATAATTTTGATTCAACTCTTGTTGTACGAGTTTACATTTGTATAAGTATACTTCTTACATGAGATATTATTCATTTGCTGGAAGAGATGTGGATGTTTCGTGGTTGAAACTTAGTATTATTTTAAAAATAGGATAAAATCTCTCGTACAACGAGATGGTTAATCTAAAGAAATTAGCATAGTAAAGCGCACCCAAACATCCTAAAATATCACAAGTACTATAAATTGATATCATAAAAATTTATCACAAAAATACTTTATAGCGCCAAATTATGTTTGCTATTTTGTGAATTGGCCGTGGACACGATTATGAATGATTACCCAATAGGTTTAAAAGTTTCCAGTGCGCTTTTGCCATTGATTACATCAAGATGTACTTAGATAAGATTTTACATCTAAATATTATAGAATGATCTTGAAAACTGTTTTTACGAAACAAAAAGTGTAATAACACTAGATTTCTGAACTAGATATAAGTGAAATATATTAGGTTCAGTTTCCATTTCCATCAGTTGCTTTTGTACAAGAGATATTATTCAACTTATCCGTCAGATGCATGTGTTTCGTCGTTGGCAGGTAAGTAAATATTGCTATTTTGGTATTAGGTTAACATGAAATCCTTTTCCCAACTCTTGATTAACCTAGTAAAACCACAGTGTAAAGCGAAATCCAAGATATACTATACTCATTCACACAATCGATAGGAAATCACGAATATAAATTTAATAAAATTACGGGGGGGTTCCCCTGAAGAAATGTACTTTTTATCTAAAAAATTACATGAATAAGAAGTTTATGAGAATTTCATAATATCATTGCATAAACCGTATTAAATTTAACACTTCTAATTTCTGAAAACCTTCGAAGTGTTTTATATGCCTATAAATATGTATGTAATATAAAAAACTTAAATTGCGGATTGTAAGATGCTAAATTATGAAAAGTGATATTAAAAAACAATGATTTTCAGAGCTCACGTTTAGTCTCCTGATCTGTAGATTTACTAGCTAGTTACCGAAACGTCAGTTAAGGCTCACTGTGGAGACACGAAAAGCTTTTGGTTTCCGTCTGATTGTTTGTCTGTCTGTCTGTCTGTCTGTTTCGCCATAACTGCCGCAAAAATAGTCCGATTAGGTTGATTTTTGGTAGGTATGTTAGTGAGGTACCCGAAATTAGCTATATATATATGGTAAATAAACCATATAAATTCTTTTCAAAATTTAAAGAAAATTTATACTTACATTATTTTAGTAAATATATCTTCCCTTTTCTGCATTAGCACATTTAATATACATTCTCGGCTTTTAAAAGCTCGCCAGTTTTTTCTTTCTCTGTCAACAAAATATTATGTAGTCAAAATCATACATATTTTTATCAATTTATCATTAACGTATTTTAATTTCCCTGCCAGCTCTCACTGTAAAAGAAATAACACGATGTATTAAATGTTTTCTCTCTCATGCTCAAATTTTGACTTTCCAATGTGTACCAGATGCTCCTACGACTTTCTGGTGTCAAAGCATGCATTCTAGCAGAAATGCTTTTTCAATCGTTCTCAAAACACAAAACCGTCAAAATTCTCAATCACTTCCTGTTTAGCCAAAGTGCGCTCTATGCCAAATACAGCTCATATTCAAAATATTAGAATAATTGAGAAAAAGTAATAAGAAAAAAATTATTTTTCATTTATTTATTTTTGATACTAAGTAAATGCAATTAAATTTCTAATAAATTAAATCTGGAATGTTTAGATAAGATTTTAACATTTACAAAATATAAAATACAGTACAATAATTTAGGTATACAGCTCTCTGAAACACATCGAAATATTAGAATAAAATTTAGATTGGTTCAAAATATTATAATATTTTATTTTACGCAACAATATTACCTTATGAATATGAAGTAAATGGTAGTTAATATTTTGTAGCATCTCTTTTAGCTTTCATAACAGCGTACAATCGATCTGGCATATTATATACAAGGTGTTTACAAACATTTCTATCAATATTAGCCCAAATAGACTTTATATGAGCCACTAACTCAGTTTTACTTGAAGGAGAATTTTCTTGGATTTTTTCTTCATTATACACCATAAGTTTTCGATGGGATTAAGGTCTGGTGAGTTTGGTGACCAAAGAAGTACCTTAATGTTGCGTTGGCGGAACCAATTCTTAGTTGACACCGAGGTATGCGGTGACGCTAAATCTTGTTGAAAGATGAAATCATCTTCAAATAAATCTTCTGATGATGGAATCATGTAATTTTCCAAAATTTCTTGATATATCTGAGAGTTAACCTTTTCGTAGACGATACATAACTTTCCAGGTGCTTCTGCACTCATGCCACCCCAAACCATGACACTAGCAGCAAATTTTACAGAACGTTAAAGGAATTCTTTATCATATGCTTCTTGCTTCATTCTCCAAACTCGAATACCTTGATTACCATATGAAACACAAAACATACTTTCATCACTAAATAATATATTTTTCCTATCTTCTTCGCTCCATAAACGTCTTGATTTACACCAATTCAATCTTATACGCTTTTCTTTTGCAGTCATGGGAGGTTTTGTTTTCGGTACACGAGATTCAAACTTAATTTTATGGAGACGTCTTAATGTTGTCGATGTAGAAACTTCAACTTCTTCTTCTTTCCATATTCGGTGCAAGAATCGCACACTTTTAAAACGATTTTTCTTAACTATACGCTTCAGTTTCCTGTCATCTCTAGCAGATGTTTTTGGTTTTCGGCCGCCATATTGGCGATTATTTTGAAATTTTACATTTTTTGAATATTGTGTTAGTATTTTACTAACGCTTGATTGCGAACAATGTAAATAATTCGCTATATAACATTGATTTTTACCGTGCCAATACAAATCAACCATACGAAAATTAATAGATTCAGGAATATCACTCATACGACCCATTTTAAGAAGAAAAAGCAAACAAACTGCAAAAAGAATACCGATTTTAAATAAGATCATCTGAATTTAATCAATGATGCCACCAGTTATGAATTGGTGATAATTAAAGGAGAATTAATGTGAAATATTCTAATATTTTGAACCACTTGAATAAATATTCTAATATTTTGACTTTTCAAAAAAAAATTTCAATTAATCTTTTCAAAAATGATATTAATTTTTATATAATAAATAAGTTTAATCAACAATAAGTTCTTAATAAAAATATCGTTTGCATGTTTGCATAAAAGACATTAAATTACCAAACGATATTTTCAATTTGTAAAAAAAAAGTAATTATTCTTATATTTTGAATATGAGCTGTATATTTACCCGTCTCTGACACCAATTACAAAATTGAATATGCAATTATTCTAAGCGGTTGTGGAAACCCACTCAAGATCCACACACCTACGTTCGGAAATGCAAATATTTGGCGAGATTTGTAACTTTGGTTATCTCTCATTTTACTACACACTTCGCCTCTGACCTTCATCTGATCAACATCGCTAAAAATGTCTAGGGCCCCTGAGCCACACTGGATAAACTCTTTTCTTCGCAACGTCTCCACTCAGAAGTCTTATCTTTTTGAATGTAACTCTCGTTCTGGAATAACTATAATTTCCAAAAATGTGATGTACTGTAAATGAAGATGTGACTGTATCATCCTGGATTTTCATTAAATAAACAATTTCTTCTCCTCTTTTCTTCATATGGACTCCAGTTCCCACACTCCGGATGAAAAACCGTCTAATTATTGCGGCAACGCTCTTGTACCATGAACTTATTTTCATGTGCCTCTTTTTTTAGCTTCAATTGTACATACCTGCAATGTTTACATGCCCGTTAGTGTCGACGATGATCTTCCATGCAATCAGACTAAATAATATTTCTCTTTTATCTCATCTATCAATTATTCATCGTTATATTTATCTTTGTCTTCATTCACCCAAATGGCCCTAACTCTCCAGCATAGGATAGTTTTTGGTTAAATTTGGTTCATTCCTTCGAAAAATATAGAACATTTCTTTTTAGGTCATAATGCTTTAGTATAGGAATGCAGACGATTTTTTAATTTTAACATTAATCGAATGGAAAATTATGCATTGGTATAATTGACATATTAAATTATGGATGCGGGATTTCCGGAATGGAGATCTTAAATTAATACGATGGCTTTAAAATTTGCCAATAATTTCTCAGAATTTCGAAATTAATTGTATAATTTATTGGTAAATTTTACGCATCAATTGGAGAGATTTAAAATGATTTTAATTTCTCATTTTTTACAAAAATATCCATTGCATTTCTTTTTTTCCTTTCTTTCATTAAATGGTTGCTAGCAACTTATTTCAGTAT
Source organism: Maratus michaelseni (assembly GCA_963931845.1). Classification (NCBI taxonomy): domain Eukaryota; kingdom Metazoa; phylum Arthropoda; class Arachnida; order Araneae; family Salticidae; genus Maratus; species Maratus michaelseni. The sequence continues at coordinate 524,577,350 of OZ007586.1, forward strand.
TTCAAAGAATACCAAAGAAAGAAAATGCGAGTAAATCGCATTACTTTGATGCAAAATTTATTTTTACAAAATTGCTGATTTTCGGGTGATTATAGTTTTAATATGCTTTTTATAATGAAATAGATGTGGGTTTATTTTAACTACTAAAGAAAGATGACCAAATCGGTTTTCCAAAAGAAAATTATAAGAAGAACAAAAAATCATGCGACAAGCATAGATTATAAACACTTTCCAACACAGCCAGAAAACTGCAACGAAACTTCTCCGTTAAATAAGATGAAATAAGGTATGCAAGTAAACAGTTTAGAAAACATATACCACATTGAAAAATACAGTTTCCGAAATTAATTTACAGTGTCAAGAAAGTAGTCGAATTATTTTGTGCAGCCCTGTATATGATCAATAGATGTGGATATATAGCATGATAAAATTTAGTTCTATTAGAATATTCTATGTTCTATTCTATGTTCTATCAGAGAGCATTGTATAGTGCACCTCAGTAATGCATATAATTTTCATTATGTTTGAAATAGTGAAATATCACTAAATTACACTGCAAACGATTTTTCCACATAGAACAATGTGTAACAGAATACTTTTGTTTGAAACTGTAAATGGATAATTAATGCTTTGCACACCATATTTTACAAAAAGCATGTTTTAATGAGATTCATAATTATATATACTTTCCATCATGTTTCAAATAGCGTAACATCATCAAAATGCACTTGCAACAACAATTTCCCATTGACTGTAATGTGACGAAATATTTTGACTGTCCCTGTAAAAAGACTATAAGTTCTACACACTTCAGTTGAAATAGGGAACATGCTATGGTAAATGACAATAACATACAAAAATTTTAGGGCGATCCGAGTACATTTAGTACGGCCAGACAAACCGAAGTCAAATTTTTAAAACGTTGAATGTGTAAATTGAATATAAGTATCATAAGAGGAATTTACATTTGTATAAGAATATTTAGTACGCAAAATTTTATCAATTTTGGCAACATATGAGGATTCTTAGTGGTTTATAAGTAAGTATTCATTTAAGGATACGATATAATCTCCTGTACGAGTAAATGCTTAATCTAATGAAATTACAACAGTAAATGCATTCAGACATATACTCGAAAAATGAAATATCACAATTACTGGAGATTGAGAACATAAAATTAAAGTAACAAGGGGGGGGTTCAAGGAGGCGGAACCCCCAGTAGGCATATATTCTTTTTCTAAAAAAAATACGATAAAAGTAGTTTATCATATTGCATAAAATTCTGCTTAATGTAATACTTCTAAAATTTCTGGAAGTTCCGATAAATCTTATATGCTTACAACCCGTATAGCATGCACAGTCACAATGACGTCATTGTGACGTCACTGTGAGTCACGTACGTCACGTCACATCTGTGACCAAAATGACACCACTTTGTAACGTCACACTGTGATCAAAATGTGAACGTCTTGAAGATCTAAAGAAAACTTAAAATAAACTTTAGAACATCTTATGGCATGAAGAAAATTACTTTTTGAAAGCTTTAAAAAATTTTGTGACGTTGCAATGACGTCACTGCAAGTCACATAAGTCACGTAAAACCTATAACCAAAATGCCAACACTCTGTGACTTCACGGTGTGATCGGAGAGAGAATTTGGAAAAAAACTCATAAAATATAGAATTGAATTATGTCATGTACCTAAATCATTAATAAAAACATTGTCACACATTATTTAAATATATTGTATTTCCAAAATAAAATAATAAATAAATATTTGTCTACATATATGAGGCAGATATTTTTTTACAATTTTCATTGCCATTTTCATGAAATTTAACAAAATATACTATATAATACACAGGTAAAAATCCTTAAATAGAAATTTAGTAACGTAGGAAAGTTTTGGCGGAAAGTAATTCAGAAATAGATCTCCCATTCTAATAAAACTGTTAGCGATTTAGAGATTTGTTAGCATTTTAAATACAAACATTTAATTTTTTTTCCTACCACCGCATAGAACTCATTTGCTAATTTTGTGATACTAAAAATATTTTAAAAATCTCCAATCTCTTATTATTTTGAGGGGCCACTCAACCCAATCATCAGCTTTCTGTTTAAAAAGTGAGGACACCATTTTTGCAAGTTCGACATCGGGGGTGCTCGAGGTGACCGTCGAACACGTTCAAGATTTTTCTTGTACTGAATATTTAAGGTGGTTCTCAACTGACCTGCTCCACAACGCGAAGCTTTCTGACATAATTTCTGACTCATTTTTAAACGCAAAGGCATAAAATGTGCAGGACTGACTATGGAAGCAATTTGGAATCGAAATGAGTTTTCCACTTTTTGATAAATAAATTACTTATCGAATTATAAGCAATTCGTGTCACGTGACGACTGGTTTTTCTCTTTTCTTTCCCTGTTACGTCGGGTATTTGGTTCAAAACGCTGACTTTGACATTCTTTTCTGAAAGATCTTCTGATTTTACTAAAAAATGGAAAACGTCTTTCAATTACACAGTTTCTGAATAAAAACAAAAGCCAATTTCATGCGTTTCCGAACAAAAACGAATTAAAAATATGTCATAAAGTATATGTCATTCCTATAGCAATTTATTCCAAAACTGGTCAGTGCTTAATAAGATATCACCTCTGTTAAATATATTGCTCTTTTCAATAGAGTGTAAAAAATGAAAAAAATCGTATTTAAGAAATCTGATTGCAGAATAGTATTTATATTTATGTCGTAATTATTTTATAAAGACTATTAAATCCATTTTTATTTAAAATTTATGTTTACTTTGGACGCCTAAAACAAATGCAACTGATTAAAAAATACATAAAAATTTAAATTTTCACAGCTTATTTCCAAGAATATTAAACTCTCTCATATAAAAACAGAATATTATAGTTTTATTAGAAGTTATTTGTCAGCCATATAAACTATAAAGCATTTGAAATGTCTTTATTTAACTGTTTTCTTTCTATTCTTTTTCTGGAAACACCTGCTAGATGTTACTTTGTGGTAAACATTACTGCGCAGATCATGATCGCAGATGTTGAGGGCAGACGATTAATTTCATCGGCGGATTACAGTGTGTGGTGTTCTTTTAAGTTTGTGGAAGTATATTGTGGAATTTATACCGTGAAAGTAAATTAACGTTTTAAAGTGAATCATCCATTTTAACCTATCCTTATGTCTAGCTGGGTGCGTTATTAAGGTCTGCGTGATATTTGATATCTCAGATCTATGAACACACCTAAGCTGGACACTTTGAAAATTAAAGCAGTGGATTTGAGTCTCATTTTTCAATGAAAAGGAAGCAGTCAACGACCATTAAAACTTAATCCCTAGAACTGGTGGTTTTACTTATAGATTAGCAGGTAACTTTTAATGTCTTCGCAGTTTTGTTAATAGTGCATATTTAGTAATGGTACATTAATAGTGCAATATTTAAATGTTAAGATGTTTAAATCTTTTTTTTAATCACTTGTATAAAATTTTACTTTAATGTTTTAAATAGAGATTTTGGAAAAAAGCTTAAAATATTTAATAACAATATATATTCTAAATGTAAAGTGTTATTTATAACGAGGAATGTATTTATATTTTGCGTTTCTCAGTTCAATTTTCATAGTTATTCATTGTAATTAAATACATTGCAATTTTTAAAACTATTAATATTTGATTTACAATTTGAAAATTTCTTAGCTAGTGGAGGTTTTGAGAAACAATTTTCTGGTATATTTGAAATAATTGCGACAATTTAACTCATTACAAATTTAGTTGTCAAGATATGTCAATATTAGGTGCACAAAAATAATGAATATTGATGAAACAATAAAACAGCTATTCAGTTAAGGTAATTTTTCCAGTTATGTTATCGAATTTTTTCTATAGTAAAAATTGATATTTAAGCTCTGCATTTAGTATTCTATCAAAAACTATAAATAAAATAATTTGTAAAGAAAAAAATATATTTTGTTTTCTTTGCGTTTATGATCCTAAGTTTTAAATTTCATTTGCTTCGAAAAATGTTTTATTGCTTGATACAATGTTTATTCTTTAATAATATCGCACAATAGGTAGATCTATTATTTAAATGGATTCCTAATATAAATTTTTCACAATGTTTATTTAAAAATCTATACTTTTATTTTCATTAAATTTGTAATCAAATCCAAAATAACAAATTTCTGAATTCATTTTTATTCGGAAACACATGAAATTGGCAGGTGTTCTTATTCAGAATATATGTAATAGAATGGCATTTTCCATTTTTGACAAAAGATGTTTCAGAAAACACTATCAAAGTCGGTGTTTTGAACCGAATTTCCGACGCGCAGCGTCAGAAACGGAAAAAACGTGACCAAAATTGCTCTTAAGCATTTCATTTATCTAAAAATGGAAAACGCTATTCATTCCAAATCGCTTTAATAATCAGGCATGCAAGTGCCAAGCGTTTAAAAATTTGTTCATAAATGTGTCAGAAAGTTTCGTGATACTGAACGAGGGGAAATATGGCAAAGTATACACATTTAAAAACTTCAATACTTAAAAGCAAAATAGCATAGTTTTAATTATTGTCAATATTTTTGGTGGTTACATAAAACAAATGGAAGTCGAAGTTATTTTTAAAAGTGGTTATTTGCACAATAGAATTTCATATTATTAAAATATTTAATTTTATTATAATTTTTAATGGATTCATCTATTATTTTTATATTAGTATGCGTTTTTTACATTTATAATTTTCTTGTTTAACGGCTACATTAGCCGGTTTCCCAATCAGATGCAAAGTTTTAATTTGAATACGAGTTGCATAAAAAAAATGATTGCCGATCCAATCCTTATCGTCGATCTTATCCGTATTTGGTGAAATCTTGTTATCCGAATCTATGCGAAATCATTTATCAGGTTCGGTCAGGTTGTGGGCCTACAGAATTTTTGTTGTTGTTGGGTTAGGGTAAGATTACGGGTTGAATGTAAATATAGTTTCAGTCAACCATCATTCATGTTCAAGTAGACATTCAATCATGTTCAAGAAGTATATAACCGGTTTCGTGCATGACTCTAGATCCGAGCCGACATCAGAAATTGTATCGTAACACAATTTCTGATAAAATCTGGTTACTTGGTCGTATGCAAGATTCTATTCTGAACAAGACTTACAGTAAAAACATTATACCCGACTCGGGTCAGATCGGGTTCACGAAAATCAGGTCACACGACAACTAATCCAAATCTATTCTGTAGCCAAACAAATCCAAAAAGATCGATCCGAAGTTTCTGGATTGTATTCGGGTAAAATCTGGTCACCCGACCTAAGGCTTCTATACCAGAGAGCTGGCGCATCGTCCGACATTAATATTCCCAAATGGGAAAGCGTTGGCGCTAGTTTTTCCTGTAGGACCCATTTGGCGCATTTATCGCCTTCTTAGTTGCTTTGCAGAATTTATCAAAAAGTATGATAGGGAATGAAAGTTTCGAATAAAATACGTATTCTTGATCATTGATTTTCATTGCAAATTGTAGCCTGCATGTTATTTATTGATCAATAAAATTAGCAATAAATTTATTTACTTTTATTAAGAACTTATTTACTTTTATTACTTTGGGTTTACAATGAACATTCATTTCACTAATTAATTATACAAGCAGTGTTGAATTCATGGAGTGACCCGGGGGGGGGGGTGATAACACACACGAAAGATTTTGTTTTCTAATGGTCTAGAAGTGCACCCCCCCCCTTTGATCCAAACGTATTTCTTAGAAGTGGAGGGGGAGTCGTTTGATCGTTTTTATCATGTGTTGTCAGTCTCAAGAAAAAAAGGCTTTTATTTAGGGAGTGACCCGAGGGGGGGGGGGGAGGGGGGAGATATAACCGCGGAAGATTTTGTTTTTTAATGGTCTAAAAGCGCACCTCCCCCCCTCCTTTTAGCCAAACTTATTTCTTAGAAGGGGAGGGGGGGGGTCATTTGATCGTTTTTATCATTATTTATTTTCAATTGGAAAGAAAAAAAAAGCTTTTATTATTTTTAGTAAGTATGCATGTTTCATTGGTGCTATATTTTGCATTTAATCTTTTTAAGAATTTTGTTACAAAAAAAAGAGTTACATTAAAAAGCGAAATATTTAACAATTAAAATTTATTCTTCAAGTGTACTTTTTTCCAAAAAATAATGATTTTTTTTTTTTTTTTTTTTTTTTTTTGAGCGTATGTTGCATTTCTGAGTGTTCTTCAATTAACAGTGTAATGAAAAAATATTATAATTAATTTCTGATGTAAAAGTATAATTGAAGAAAAATAATATTAAAAATATAATTTCAGCTTTTACTTTGTGATAAGTAATTGTTTAAAAAACAACACAAAATGTCACAAAAACATATATGCATCATTTATTAAAAACTTTTACTTTAGGTGTTTTAAAAATACAAAACTGCATTTCACATTAAAAACCTAGCGCTTTCGAGCCGTCCTGGCTCATCATCAGGGTTAAAACATCACCACGCAGATACACACAAAAAACACACAACTAGTCTGAAACACTGTAAAAACATCAATGTCTGCTGAAGACAAGGTCAAACCATTATAAACAGGGTGGGAAGCATAGGGAGGGATGTGCCAATCTTATTCATTCTTGAACTATCTGTAAAAGCTTATACCATACTTTAGGGATATTGTACGAAACTGAATCATTGCATGTTTTATTTTTCCTGGTTAAAATTCCTATTGATTCACTTATTATTGCTTCATAAAAAGAGGATGTGGGTTTAATAATTTTAGCGTTATCAAAATCTATTATAATCGACTGCTGTTGTTTTAATCTGGAAAGGGCCGTTTTACTTCTATTATACTTGATATCTGCAATATGTTCTTTTAACCGAATTTTAAATTTCCTTAAAGTCATACCAATGTAGTCTTTAACTTTATAAGATTTTATCCTATTTTCAACTATTTCCATAATAACTGGGATTCTATAAATTCCTGCTAAATCTTCAATCGGTATGGGATCAATCTTCTTATGTAGTAACGCATTCAATTTAACTGGAGGGGATGCTACCAAATTTATTTCATATTTCTTTAAATTATATTTTAATTTTCAAAAAGTTTCGGAATATATTGGAACTTGTAAAATTTAGTTGGTTTTTCTGTTAATTCTTTTTGTTTACCCTGATATTGATATTGACAAATTAACTTATTAATTAACCTCTCTGAAAAACCATTTTCATTTGCTATAATTTTAACTCTGTCAAGCTCCTCATTGATATAACTATCAGTACACACTGAAAATGCTCTATGGATGTAAAACCTATATGCAGCCAGTTTATAACTTAAAGGTGATGAAGCATCTCTGGAAATAGTATTATTTGACCTCATATTTTTTCTATAAACTGTCCGATCTATTGTTAAATTACTGTTTTTTATCAGCTCTACATCAAGAAAAGGTAAACGATTCTGTTTTTCTAACTCCAGGGTAAATTGTATTTTTGTATCAATTTTTGTTCAACAGAATCGTTTACCTTTTCTTGATGTAGAGCTGATAAAAAACAGTAATTTAACAATAGATCGGACAGTTTATAGAAAAAATATGAGGTCAAATAATACTATTTCCAGATATGCTTCATCACCTTTAAGTTATAAACTGGCTGCATATAGGTTTTACATCCATAGAGCATTTTCAGTGTGTACTGATAGTTATATCAATGAGGAGCTTGACAGAGTTAAAATTATAGCAAATGAAAATGGTTTTTCAGAGAGGTTAATTAATAAGTTAATTTGTCAATATCAATATCAGGGTAAAAAACAAAAAGAATTAACAGAAAAACCAACTAAATTTTACAAGTTCCAATATATTCCGAAACTTTTTGAAAAATTAAAATATAATTTAAAGAAATATGAAATAAATTTGGTAGCATCCCCTCCAGTTAAATTGAATGCGTTACTACATAAGAAGATTGATCCCATACCGATTGAAGATTTAGCAGGAATTTATAGAATCCCAGTTATTATGGAAATAGTTGAAAATAGGATAAAATCTTATAAAGTTAAAGACTACATTGGTATGACTTTAAGGAAATTTAAAATTCGGTTAAAAGAACATATTGCAGATATCAAGTATAATAGAAGTAAAACGGCCCTTTCCAGATTAAAACAACAGCAGTCGATTATAATAGATTTTGATAACGCTAAAATTATTAAACCCACATCCTCTTTTTATGAAGCAATAATAAGTGAATCAATAGAAATTTTAACCAGGAAAAATAAAACATGCAATGATTCAGTTTCGTACAATATCCCTAAAGTATGGTATAAGCTTTTACAGATAGTTCAAGAATGAATAAGATTGGCACATCCCTCCCTATGCTTCCCACCCTGTTTATAATGGTTTGACCTTGTCTTCAGCAGACATTGATGTTTTTACAGTGTTTCAGACTAGTTGTGTGTTTTTTGTGTGTATCTGCGTGGTGATGCTTTAACCCTGATGATGAGCCAGGACGGCTCGAAAGCGCTAGGTTTTTAATGTGAAATGCAGTTTTGTATTTTTAAAACACCTAAAGTAAAAGTTTTTAATAAATGATGCATATATGTTTTTGTGACATTTTGTGTTGTTTTTAAACAATTATTTATAGACAGAGGTGAATTTGATTCAATTGAGTGTTGTGTTTTTCATGACTCAAGTTTATTTTGTTTGTGATAAGTATTTAAAAACTTCTATTTAAAGTAATTTTTAAAAAGTTTTCATGTGTAGCAAGTTTTCATTACTTTAATAATATGAGAACTGTTCTTTCCAAGAGGAAAATGTAATGATCCTTCACAGTATCCAGATATCCTTCGTTATCTTAAACAAATTTATATCTTAAAGTTACAATAAAAATATACTCCATTTCTTAATAACATTTAATTATGAAAATTGTTTAAAATATTTATTTATATATTTTCTTAAATATAACTGTATTTTGATGAAATATTAATATTATCTTTAAGCAAATTTAGGGATTTTTGTTTTTTCGAAATTGAAAATAGAACCCATTTATTTGGTGAAAATGAATATGTGAAAAAAAAAAAAAAAGAAAAAGAAAAGAAATCTGTACTTTTTAAAAGTAAATTTCCTTTAAAATATTCTATTTTATATTATGGTTCTTTCGAAAACCCTCATAAATTTTAATTATATATTAATATTCTTAAGTTTTCCATAAAATTTGAGTTTAATTTTGTGCTTTTGAAAAAAAAAAAAAAAAGTTGGAAATAAACATCGTTTTTCTGAAAATGAACTAGATGGCGCTACGCCCTTGAAATCGCCGTCACCGCCAAGCTGGCGAACAAAAAATTTAGGGAAGAATAAAATCTACAATTAATAGTTAAATTTGGCAATTTTTCATGTTTACGATGAAATTGAAGCATGCAGGGATACTTTCTTGAATGATTCGTAGAATTAATAGCAGAACAACTACCCATAATTAAACCTTTAAAAGTTAAAAAATAGACAGAAATTAATTCAACGCCATTGAAACACATTACGTGAACCAGGCATAAAAATGCCTGATGAGTCAGCCTATATATTATAGGAGCTCTAACCCGACCCGGTGCAGTGTCGTCACAAACGTCACAAACTTGAACCATAAAAAAATTTTGATCCGAACAATCCGTATAGGATTCGGGTAAAATCTGGTCACCCTATCCGATGCAGATTCGTCACATTTTTCACATTGAAGTCGCACGGTGACTTCACAAAGTAGTCACATTGTGAGGTCACAGAAAGCCTTGAAAACGGCCATAAAGACCTCGCATTTACGTCACAGTGACTTCACATCGACGTCACTTGACGTCACGACGACTGTCACAAAGTCACAGTGTGACTTCACAGTGACGTCGCCGTGATGTCACCATGCCTTACGGGAAATGTATAAATAACATAACAAAATGGAATTTTAAGATATCAAGTATTATGCAGATTGTAATACAAATTAGTGATATTAATGTACAATGATTTGTAAGTCTCACGTCGATGCCTTTGATCTGTAGATTTACTACGTATTTTCATATGGTTTCAAATAAAGTATTTTATTTATATGTTTCTGTTTACATGTAAAATGCACTTTCTGGGCCCAAGCGAAATTAGGGCTGTATGCTGCTGAAGGTATCTAGACCCCACTCGAAAGCGACCGGCTAGACGGGCGAAAACTGGCTAGTATTTAATATTTAAACTGCAGACCTTGTAATTGCCACCTTTATTCACAGAACGTTTAATATATATATATATATCTGTAGTTAAATAAGGCAAAAAATTCTATTAACAAATGAGGGGGTTACAATGACAGTGGAATAAGTCAATATTTAGTAATTTGAGAAAATAAAGGGTTTTGTGAAACTTGTCTTATTGCCGTTGCATTAAGTGGTCTAATTTGTTTTGCACTCTAGTGACTACCTAAGTGCACTATGACTTATTTGATTGTCGCACTGAACAGAATTTAATATACGTTCAGTAAAAGTATGGTTATCTAGATTTTTCAAATTTTAAACTTACTCCACTGTCATTCTAACCGCCTCAATTATGGCAAAAACTGTTCGTACCTTGACAATGACTTTCTTGACTCCAAAATGTATGTACTTTATTCGGTAAAGTCGAAAAATGCGATTTCGAAAGTAAAATCGCAATATTTCGAAACAAGTAATTGAAAATAAAAATTAACGGTAAATTCTAAAACGGTATATAAAATGGTAATTAAATTAATTTTTGTTCATTATCGCGTTTTGTGGGGACTTTTTATTGTTATACACATTAAAGTCCTGCACAGGGTTGTGGTATACACAATTTGGGAAATTATATTTGAAGTGATCCCGACCTCAACCGACGTACTTCAAACAAATGTTGCCAGTCCGATCAGTCCCAATGTTGCCAGTAAATATCATCCACGTATCTGAATTTTATGAAAAAATTATTATATTTATATTATATTAAAAATTATATTTTAATAGATATTTACATTATATGGAATCACGGAAAAGATTAATTATACTCCTTTCTAGATAAAATCAATAGCCTAGAAAATAAAATAAAATTCCCACTAGAAATAGAACAAAATCAAGAGTTTGCTTTTTTTGGATGTACAACTAATCAGAAACAGGGATAAACAGAATCTTGATAGCACGGTGTTTAAGAAAATTAACAGATCTAACTCCACCATCCCGTTTAATTGCAGTTCAGCAATTAGTTACAAGTTAGCATCTTTCAATTTTTATATAAAAAGAGCATTTGAAGTTTGTTCATGCCTTTTTCTTAATGAAGAATTAGATGTAATTAGAAAAATAGCAGCCGAGAATTTAATTCCATCCCGTTCAATATCATAAACAAATTTAAAGTGAAAGATGAAGAAAATCGAAATACAGGTACAATTAAAAGTTTGAAATTATGTAAAGTTAGAAGATTTGTCGAACGATACTCTACACGATACATAAAAAGATGTTTTTTGAAGTAACTTAATTAATATCACGGCTAATTACAGACATTTTTTTCAAAAATCATTATCAAATATCCTTGGATGATTCTACGTTGACAGATACCTCGAGGGGTGGTCAAATTCCCGCTGACAGCCGGAAAAATAAAGTTTGTGCGTAACGGAAAAATGCGTTTTTCTTAAAAACTAAGTGACCTAGGAAAATCGCTATAGTTTTCCTGCAATGTTTAAATAAACTCCTACTATACCTAATTTTTTTCATAATTTTAGTTTCAGTAGATTCGGAAATAGAAGGGAGGGGGATAACATGTTTTTGCAGTGTATTTTCGACGATATCTCTGAAAATATAAAAATTTATACCTAAAATTAAAACAAATGTATTTTGAGTTCGGTATTACGAGATCTTTCACACGATACCAAAAACGATATGAAAAAGGAAAATTTATTTTTTCAATTAACTTAATTAGCCCCTTAATTTTTTCCTAAACATACTTGTGAATAGATAATAATCTGAAAATATGTGGGTCAATAGGATTTTATAACTTTCCCAAGATTGAACTTTCCACATCCCATAGTTTTCGAGAAAAGGCTCTGACAGACGGATAGGCAGACACAGTAGTGATCTAATAATGGTTCTTTCTTTTACTTTTTAAAAATGTACCCAAAATAGAAAATGTACAAATGACAATATTATATATCGACCACAGGTATCCTACGCAATAAAAAAACATTAAAATACCACCGAGAAATCTGTTAAGTTTTCTCCCATAGGTTACATTAGCTTTCAAGTGTCTCAGCGTGACAAGTGTAGGCTCTTAGTCAACCTTGTGCATTAATCAAAAATGTGACTTGTGTTAAATTAAACTTTGCCTTGTGAATCAATCACACATGTGACTCGTGATCACTGTTGCCTGTTTGGTATTTTACAAAAATTAGAAATTCCAAACTTTTACCAGAAATTCCCCCCCCCAAAAAATTGTGCATTATTTAATGACAGACATTTTGTAATTATATAAAGTAAATATTTTGTCTTCCAATATGAATTTGGAATTGCGTTGTGATTAATGCACGAGAGATGAGGTTAAATAATCCTTTCAAGGTATCGTTTTATCTTTAATAATAAAGAAAGAAATTTGTGTGTGTGTGTGTGTGTTTCTCGGTTGTATTCTGAAGAGACCGCTGCACGCAGAGCTACAAAATTTGGAGAGAATGTAGCTCTTTGCATGTAGTTTTGCACCTCGATTCACGAATTTGGAATTTTTGAATAGACATTTTTTAATCAAATTTTTTATGCGATTTTTAATATTTTTTCACAATTTGCTGTGATTTTTCCAAATTAGTCACCAGAATCCTTTTCCAATCTTTAAACCTAATATAGTAAATTTTGTCCTCTTTTCGATAAAGTTTATGCGAAATTTCTACAGCGATTTTTTAATTTTTGGCGAATTTTTTCCTGCGACACTAAGAAATTTTGCCCAGAATGCTTGATTGGTTCGGTGGTTGCTTCCTTTTCAGACTCAGCTACAGTCAGAATCGTCTTTTTCTTTCCTCTTTAGCTTGGAGAAAGTTGATAATTCTTTACTGATAAAAAATCATGATTTTAAAAGAGAAGGACGGATTATTTATTATCCCAATTTTGTTATTAGATTTTTTAATTGCATTTTTTATTAGCTTTTTAACTTTTTTTCCATGTTTTGCAGCGTATGACGTCACTTGATGCCACTAGAAGTCAAACACCATTGTACCAAGGGGCAATGTATTTATTATTAGTCAAACACCAGGGGGCAGTTGTGATTGGTAGCTGATAGGATTGTAGGCACAGCGGGAAGTCAACCGGGCAATTGTGATTGACAGATGAAAAGGTCATCAACTGATTGCAATTCGAACAACGAGATGTCAATTTTTAACGATTTGTTTTATGCGATTTTCAGAGTTTTTTCCTGTACGTGACGTCATTTATGTATTTATTTGAGAAATTAACAAAACAAATTATCAAATAAAGAAGAAAAAAATATTTTTTTTTCTGTTTAAAATGTTACTGATAATTCCTAATATTTTAACGTCGTTGGTTTAATTCTGTGAGGGGGTGGGGGTCGGTGAGTGTTTGGTTGTAATTTAAATATCGTGTTAATGCTCTGATAGAAACTCCCTCCTTCTCCCGGCCTCAAAAATCAGGAATTTTTTATTATTAGTCCGATTCAAGCGAAACCTTTTCTCAGGTCCCCCAGATACTAGATAACCTTCGGTATCATTTTTTAAGCCCTAGGATACCACTATTTCTGAACATTAATCACCAGGGAGGGTTATTTTCTCGGGTTCTATGGGCCCAATTTCAACCAGAATTAGTTCATTCAACTGAACACGAACTGATTAAGATATAAACAACAAATTAAGAGACAGATTTTCCGCCATCTGTTGGTAGAAAATAGAACTAAAAGATTTTCAACAGCACGCCTGCTGTACGGTGTCATAGGCAGAAGGGACACGTGCAGGAGTTTCGATCGGAAAGAGTTTTGTTTAGAACAAAATGCACCCCTAGTGGTGGGAAGTGAACTGAAACATTTTGCATGTAAAATTTGTCCGATTCAAACAAAGGGCCCAATTTCAAAGAGAATTGATTCATTCAACTTCACATGAACTAATTAACACACAGATAACTAATGGACACACAGATTTGGTACCCCATAGCAGTGGAAAGTGGAACTAAAAGACTTTTAGCACGTGCACAGCACGTCTTCTATGCATTGTCATAAGCAACAGTTAGAAGTGCCGGAGTTTCGTTCGTAAAGAGATTAGTAAAGAGTTCGGAAAGAGTTGAGAACAGAGTGCACCCCTGGCGGTGGAAAATGTAACAAAAAGATTTTGAATTTAATCTTGGTCCGATTCAAACAAAATCTTTTTGGACATTATTCCGAGCTCTCCCATGTACAAAATAAACTTCAGTGTCATTTTTTTAGCCCTTGGTTACCACCATTTATGGTTATTAATATCCAGGGGGATGATTTATTTTCTCGGGTTCTATGGGCCCAATTTCAACGGTAATCGGTTCATTCATCTTAATCTGAACTAATTAAGATATAGCTAATTATTTAAGCGATAGATTTGGTACCCCCTGGTGGTGGAAAGTGGAGCTAACAGTGTTGAAGAGAAAAATGCACAACTCAGTAACTACTAGTATTTGTTAGTCTTGTTCTCAATATTACCTTCTTTGCTGCCCATTCCATCATAACCCTTTTGCTTAGACAAGTTGATTTTAAAAGTTAAGACTTTATTTAATGTACAATAAGATTTCTCTGGGGTTTGTTAATTAATCAATTTTCGTTTAAATAAGTTTAAAAATTAAATAAATTAAATATTAAATAAGTCAAAGAGAAAATTGCGCTGTGTGATTTTTCGTAGACACCAATTAAAACCCATTTTGAGAAAAATCAATTCTTGTCCCATGCTAAATTGCAAAGCTTAAAAACTAAAAGAAATACACAATTACTGCCAAGTAAAAGTAAATTCTTCTAATCAATTTCCATTACCATTGATTTAACGCTATTTACTAAAATAATAAGAAAAAAGGAATAATCAGCATTCATTTGACTGATTGTTGTTAAAAGAATAATAGCTAAAAATGATTACATTTTGTCTTCTTATCAACAGTAATTCAATTTTAGCTTTGAAACAGAAATTGCAATTTACTTAATATTTACACAATATTTTACTTATTTTATAATTAATAATATTTTAAATCTTCCTTAAACATTCAGGCTCAACTACCAGGAGTCCCTAATATACAGGGTCATTCATAATTCCCTCCGGGGTTTCGAAACGTTATAGTAAAAAAACGAAGATGAATATGAAAAAAAGAAACATATGAAATTATTCCGAAACTATTCAAGTTTTACTTACATACATTACAGGTGTTCTATGTGTGAACCCTTGGTCACACGGCATGCATCCATGCGATAGTCCAGCCTCTGCCATACTCCGTTTCTTTAAATCTGAATCAGTGGTGTCAGTTCAACGGGCCTTTCGTAATAAATATCGAAAACAGGGACCAACAGACAAAACAATTCATGTGTGGTACCGGAAATTTAAAGAAATGGAGTATGGCAGGAACTGGACTATCGCATGGATGTATGACGTGTGACCAAGGGTTCACACATAGAACACCTGTAATGTATGTAAGTAAAACTTGAATAGTTTCGGAATAATTTCATATGTTTCTTTTTTTCATATTCGTCTTTGTTTTTTTACTATAACGTTTCGAAACCCCGGAGGGAATTATGAATGACCCTGTATATATTTAGATTTATCAAGGGAATACATAGAATAATATTCGATGATTACCTCTGATTTCTAATAGCAACATGTTTGTAGGTTCTCGCTCATCATGTCCCAGAGTTGAAAATGTTTATCGTCCTTTAGAAATGGCAGGTGCTTTATGCTCTAGTCAATCCACCATCACACCACACTTTTTAAAAATATTATGATATCTTTCAAAGTCCTTTAATAAGGACATCAATTGTTTTCTCGAAACCAAAATATGGTTTGTCGACTCTCAAACCCGAGAGAAACAAAATAAACTTTCTCTAACAAGAAAGACATCCTTCCATTTTATATAACGAAAAGAGAATGAATTCCGTTTGTTTTATTTTTTCCAAAACCATCCTGGGTCTCAGTCAGTTGGTGTGTTCCTCGCTGGTCACAAATTTGCGTGATAGAGGCAGTCTGCAGTGCCTTCAGCTCTAGAATTTGCATCCCTTTCAGTTGTCCAGTCTTCTCCCTCTCTTATTGGCTTTTCACAGTCGCATCTAATTACACTTTTTATTTTTGATGTTACATTGCCCCAGCCAAGCGCCTTATATCAAATCCTCTTCTCGTGGGAAGATATTCTCAGAAAACTTCGTGTGTGGTTTATTGCTGTATTTTTCAGAATGAGACCTACATTAACGTTCAAATTTGTTGATGCAACTGTCTTAAAATGTCTCCATTTGGTCCGTCTCGATAAGCGTGACGAATTACATACTTTTGTGCAGCCATGTTACACACAAAGTCTTGATAATGTGAATTCTCTACATTAAACAGATTCTTCTCGCGTGCACGGAGAGCCTTCTACACGATGCCGTAAGCAGCGGGAACTAGTGCCGAAGTTTCGCTCGGAAAAAGGTTTATTTAGAACTCAATGCTCCACCTGGTGGTGGAAACTGGAACTAAAATATTTTACAGCGATAGCATAGCACGTCTGCTATACACGGTATCGTAGACAGTGGCAACACGTGTCGGAAAATTTATTTAGAACAGAATGCATCCCCTGGCGTTGAACTAAAAGATTTTCCTGCGCGTGCATTGAAAATGGCTATTTTCATTGAAACCGGAACAGAAAGTTACCGATTTGATAATCCCAGACAACGATTTTTTTTTTTTTTTTACTCATTCTCGAGTATTAAGAAAAGTAATGGAAGTATTGAATCGAAACTCGCAGTCTGTAAGAAGTTTATTTTTCTGATTATGAAAATGCAAATTTAGTGAAAATCCGAAGGTAACGTTTTTTTTAACACTTTCCAACCTAGTTGAAAAGTGTTTATGACTTCGGTTTGTCTGCCGTCTGTCCGTGCTCTAACTCCCGTAAATATGCTTCAATTGTCCTGAAATTTTCGTATGTAATTATTGTTTACTAGAGCATGTTCCCTATTGCAACAGAAGTGTATAGCACTTATAGTTTTTTTACAGGGACAGACAAACGTATTCCGTTACATTACAGTCAATAGCGAATAATCGGTTCAAGAGAATTTTGATGACGCTACGTCATTTAAAACATAATGAAATTGATATATAATTATAAAGCACATTAAATCCTGCTTTTTGTAGAATATGGGGTGCAAAGCAACTATTATTCATTCACAGGGTCCAACAAAAGAATTCTTTTAAAATCGTTATATGGGCAAAAATCGTCTGCAGTGTAATTTAGTGATATTTCACTATTTCAAAGATAGTGAAAATTATATGCATTACTGAGGTCCACTATAAATTGATCTCTTGTGTGCATTGCGTTTATTTACAGGGACACACAAAAGATACTGGTTACAGTACATGTGCGATATTTACAGTCTATGTGTGATAAGTACGTTTTCAACTTTGGTTTGCATTTTTAACTTTTTTTTTCATGGTACGTGTATGTTTATAAACTCGGTTGACCATATACAGTGCTACAATTCGCAAGTACTACAGACTATGAGAGTGAATTGCTTAAGGGTAGTTTGTAATTGTGTTTACGCATTTTCCTGCTGAACTATATTTAGTAGATTAATAAATGAGTTTGTGGAATATAAATAAATTCATATACAGGGCTACGAAAAAAAGATACATTGTAGTTTACGTTTGGTAATTGATGCAAGTGAGTTTTAAGTTGCCTTTTTGCTTAATAGGTGGTGTGTACAAAAGTCTTCAGATAATATACAGGGCTGTAACAAAGATTTCGAGTGCATTTCCATCGATTGGCGAAAATTGCTAAATGTTAATATTCTAACTGAACTAAATTTTACCATACTATATATCCACATCTATTAATCATATACAGGGCTGCACAAAATAATTCGACTCTTTTTATGACTCTGGAAGGTAATTTCGAAAACTGTATTTTTCAATGTGTTATGTGTTTTATATACTGTTTACTTACATATCTTATTTCACCTTATTTAACGGTGAAGTTTCTGTTGGGAATATATCAGAAAAGTAATCTATGTTAATTGATTTCAGTGACAGATTATTTACTTTTACTTCAAACTCATCACGATAAAGAGATTAACCCAATTTCAAAAAGGAAGTGTAACTACGATGCAACATAAAGTATTTTTCCGAACACATGAATGAGAAGAAGGAAGTAATAATAAGTATGAATGACGTACGTTTGACTTTACGTCATTTCTGACCAATTACAGGCTTGGAAAGTGACATCACATAAAGGAACTGAAAAACTCTTTTTTTTCTTTCTCCATATAGAACTTTAATACTTTTTTTTCGCGTTGGAAACGAAAGATGTATAATTCATTCTCCCTTAAATTCTATTAAAGATAATCTAATGTTTAAATTAAAGAAATGTAACTGATAAAGTAATGTTAATTAAATTCTCTAAACTAAGCTATGTATAATGAATTATTTAATAATAATATTTTCTACACTCTACACACATATAGTGATCCACAGAATGGATAAAAATATTAGTGTATGCTACATTACTTTGGATACATCAAAGTTCATTAAACAACTAATGGATACACAATGTCTAACATCAAATAAATGGATTAAATAATCATGTGCTCTGGATACCTGGCTTGCTGGATTAAGATGTACTGCTCTGAATGCTGAAAAAGAAGGTAAACAAATTATCTTACTAAGTTCCGTAGAATGTATACATATATACCCTAATTGCTTTAGAGCGCGCAAATATACCACTGCCTACATTTAATACTAACATTGATTATGAAGACCGAATATTCTAAATTATGTAGAGGGTAAAAAAAAAATAGTGTCCTTGAATACTTGATTACTTAAAAGAAAAGAAATTAATTTTAGATATATTCTGAAATAGGAAAATGGCAACCTTCAAAGAAGGTAATATAATAGAAAAATTGAATTCCAGCAATTATGCTAACTGGAAATTTAAGGTGGAGATGCTCTTAATAAGAGAAGAGCTCTTTGAAATTATCACAGATAACCCACCTAACCCAATTACGCCTGATGATCAAATCTCTCAAGTAAACTGTTTCTCCTAAGGAGACTATACGGAACAAAATTATCAGAAGGAGGCAATATGATTACACATATAACAAAAATATTAGAAATAATTGACAAATTATCTGCCATAGGTGAATAAATTAAAACAAATCACATTTCAGCATTACTGTTTTGCTCACTGCCACCTTCTTATGATACCCTTATAACCGCATTAGAAGCCAGACATGAAGATGAATTAACTCTAGAGTTTATTAAAAGTAAATTCACTGACGAGTTCAACAAACGAAACGAACATTCGATTCCAAGTGATAATTCAAACAAAGCATTTAGAGCTGAAAGAAAATTTAAAAACACAGTTTTTAAAAAGGAAGAAAAATACTGCACAAACTATCGAATGAAAAATCATAACACAATTAATTGATGACATAACAAAAACAAAATAACTAATTTTAAACAAAATAACAGGAAAAACTGTTCCTCTTCCTTAGTCTTTCAAAAAGATGAAAACAATTTAAGAAGCGCGGACTCAAATGATCCGAATAATCCCAATAAAAGCACAGCTTATTTTGGAACCGAAGAAAAGAAAAATTGCACATTTATTGCAAACAAACCGCAAAATAAAGCATGAATCATAGATTCGGGCTCATCCTCCCATACATCCAATAATGAAAATTTATTTGCTGAATTTACAAATAAAGAACAAACTAACGTCGTAATTGCCAACGGCAATAAATTAAAATCCTACGGATCAGGTAACATAAACATTACCACGATAACCTCCGACGGTAAAATTCACGATGTAACATTAAAGGATGTTCTACTAGTACCAGAAATAGAAACTAATTTATTTTCGGTAGCTAAAGCTACGAAAAACGGATGCAAAATAACATTCGAAAATAACAAATGTTTTCTAGAATATGAGGGATTAATTCGTCTGGAAGGTATAAGAAAAAATAATTTATACGAAATTCAGCAAACTAGCAAAAACACAGATGAAAATTACGTAAATATGTTAACAAATTGCAAAAATAAAAACTGCATAGAACTGTGCCATAGAAGATTAGGGCATAAAAATATCGCGTCAATGAAACAAATAATGACAAAGGAATTAGCATGTGGAATTAACATAAATAATTGTTCCCATAGTACCGAAAGCAAATCTTGCATAAAAGCAAAATTAACTGACGCACCCGACCCAAAAAAAGACAGAATTTAGAGCAAATAAAATTTTGCAATTAAAAAAATTCCGATATGTGTGGTCCTATTCAAACACCAACCATTGGTGGGTAAAATTACTTTTTAACATTCATAGATGATTACCCAAGATTCACGATAATTTATCTCCTACAACATAAAAGTGAGATGTTTGAGAAATTAAAGGAATATGTTGCACTAGTCAACAATAAATTTGGCCAAAAGCCTAAAGAACTCAGAACGGACAATGGTCAAGAATTCAAAAACTCTCATATAGATAATTTTCTTAAAGAAAATAGAAGTAAGCGACAGCTGACCGTACCATATTCTCCGAGCCAGAATGGTACTGCTGAACGAAAGCATAGATCACTAATTGAAATGACCAGAACAATGTTAAGTGATTCTAATTTACCATTACATTTCTGGGGAGAGGCGATCTTCATCGCAAATCACCTACAAAATCGACTGCCGACAAAAGCCCACGAGAAAACTCCATATGAGTTATGGTCAAACAGAAGACCAAATCTAAAATACTTAAGAGTATTTGGCTGCAAAGCTTACGCATCTATAAATAAACAAAAAGGCAGAAATTAGACAATAAAGCAGTAGAAGGGATCTTTGTGGGATACAATAATTATTCTAAAGTATAGCGTATCTACACGAGCGGCAAAGATATCACTATAGCCAGAACGATGAAGTTTTTAGAAAACTATCCGAGAAATTCAAATAAAGAAAAAAGGATAGAACTAAATTTCGATGAAAACACTAATGCCAAAAACGAAAAGTCAGAAAACCCAAATCTGATAAAAATCGAAATTTCAAATGACAATAATACTCAGAATGAATCTGAACTAAATCAAACCGAACCTAGAAGATCAGACAGAATAAATAAAGGGGTTCCCCCAGATAGACTAATTTATTTGGTTAAAGACGAACAAATAAATGAACCTAAAAATTGGGAAGAAATAATAAACATGAAAAACCCAATAGAAAAAGAAAACTGGATCAAAGCGACACAGGAGGAGATAGAATCTCACAACCAAAATAAAACTTGGACATTAGTTGACCCCCCGCCAGATAGAAAAATAATAGGTTCGAAATGGTTATTCAAAACAAAATTAGGCGATAAAGGAAAAATACAAAAATACAAAGCAAGATTAGTAGCCAAAGGTTATTCGCAAAATTTTGGTATTAATTATTATGAAACATTTGCTCCAGTGGTTTCACATACAACTATAAGAACATTTTTAGCAGCTGCTGCATATCATAAATTAAACGTAAATCATGTTGATATTAGAACTGCATTTTCGTATGGAAATTTAGATGAGGAAATTTATATTACTCAGCCGGAAGGCTATGTCAAACAAAATCATGAAAACAAAGTGTGCAAATTAAATAAGGCTATTTATGGCTTAAAACAAGCAGCTAGAGCCTGGCACACAAAAATTTCAGAATCATTAAAAAAGTTAAATTTCAACCAATCAACTTCAGATACATGTTTATTTATACGTAATACAAAAGACAGTAAAACATATATTATCGTTTATGTTGGTGATATTTTGATATCCGCGAAAGAAAATGAAATTAAAGAAATTATACAGAATCTTAAAAATGAATATGAACTAAAATATTTAGGTCAATTAAACTACTACCTAGGAATTAAAATAGAAAAAACAAACAAAGGATATAAACTGAATCAAAAAATTAAAATTGAAGAATTAGTTAGAAAATTTAAATTAGAAGATGCAAAACCTTACAACACACCCATGGAAACAGGTTACGTAAACTTTGATAACGATGAAATACCATTGCCAAATAACATCGATTATAGAAAGGCAATTGGGGCGCTACTGTATATATCAACTGTCACAAGACCAGATATTTCAGCTGCGGTTAACATCCTAAGTAGAAAAACGAAAACCCTTCACAGGAGGATTGGAAGGCAACTAAAAGAGTGAAATCCTATTTAAATCACACAAAGAATTTTAAATAAGAAATAAATACTTCACACCAACCCATTTTAGAAGTATATTGTGACTCGGACTGGGCTGGAGATATACAAACTAGGAAGTCCACCAGCGGAAACTTATTTTTGTTGGGGAAAAATCCAATATTATGGATAAGCAAAAAACAAACATGTATAGCCATGTCAAGTGCTGAAGCTGAATATATTTCAACGGCAAATGCGTCACTAGAAATGATGTGGTTAATCAGACACTTGCATGAATTTAATTTGGAACAGTCATTACCTATAACTATGCATGAGGACAATCAGTCCTGCATAAAAATGATTGAATCTGAAAAGTATACTCGTCGCACCAAACATATTGATATTAGATATCATTCCATTAAGCACTTAAAGGACAATGGTACAATTAACCTAAAGTACTGCAAATCAAAGACATGATAGCGGACATCTTGACTAAGCCCACTCCCAAACATATTTTTGAAATATACAGAAAAAATTTAAGTTTAACAAATCAAATTCCAGAGATTAAGGAGGAGATTGTTGGGAATATATCAGAAAAGTAATCTCTGTTAATTGATTTCAGTGACAGATTATTTACTTTCATTTCAAACTCATCACGATAAAGAGATTAACCAAATTTCAAAAAGGAAGTGTAACTACGATGCAACATAGTGTTTTTCCGAACAAGTGAATGAGAAGAAGGAAGTAATAATAAGTATGAATGGCGTGCGTTTGACTTTACTACGTTATTTCTGACCAATTACAGGCATAGAAAGTGACATCACATAAAGGAACTGAAAAACTTAATCCTGCTTTTTGTAGAATATGGGGTGCAAAGCAACTATTATTCATTCACAGGGTCCAGCAAAAGAATTCTTTTAAAAAACGTTATATGGGCAAAAATCGTCTGCAGTGTAATTTAGTGATATTTCACTATTTCAAAGATAGTGAAAATTATATGCATTACTGAGGTCCACTATAAATTGATCTTATGTGTGCATTGCGTTTATTTACAGGGACTACGAAAAAAAGATACATTGTAGTTTACGTTTGGTAATTGATGCAAGTGAGTTTTAAGTTGCCTTTTTGCTTAATAGGTGGTGTGTACAAAAGTCTTCAGATAATATACAGGGCTGTACCAAAGATTTCGAGTGCATTTCCATCGATTGGCGAAAATTGCTAAATGTTAATATTCTAACTGAACTAAATTTTATCATACTATATATCTACATCTATTGATCATATACAGGGCTGCACAAAATAATTCGACTACTTTTATGACTCTGGAAGGTAATTTCGAAAACTGTATTTTTCAATGTGTTATGTGTTTTATATTCTTTTTACTTACATATCTTATTTCCCCTTATTTAACGGTGAAGTTTCTGTTGGGAATCTTTCAGAAAAGTAATCTCTGTTAATTGATTTCAGTGACAGATTATTTACTTTCATTTCAAACTCATCACGATAAAGAGATTAACCCAATTTCAAAAAGGAAGTGTAACTACGATGCAACATAAAGTGTTATTCCGAACACGTGAATGAGAAGAAGGAAGTAATAATAAGTATGAATGACGTACGTTTGACTTTACGTCATTTCTGACCAATTACAGGCCTGGAAAGTGACATCACATAAAGGAACTGAAAAACTCTTTTTTTCTTTCTCCATATAGAACTTTAATACTTTTTTTTTTCGCGTTGCAAACGAAAGATGTATAATTCGTTCTTCCTTAAATTCTATTAAAGATAATCTAATGTTTAAATTAAAGAAATGTAACTGATAAAGTAATGTTAATTAAATTATCTAAACTAAGCTATGTATAATGAATTATTTAATAATAATATTTTCTACACTCGTTCTTCTTTCGTTTCATATTATTTTTTGACGGGACCGGGAAACGCCGGGCGGATCAGCTAGTAATTTAATAAAACCATAAGGGTTTAAACAAAAGTTACTGGTCAGCAACACTGCTTCAAACTGAAACACGAAATAACAAAAATTATAAACCATATTTTAAAGCAAATATGGAGAAATAGTCCGATAGTTCCGAGAATTATTCCATCTAGGAATTATTTACCTTCAGCAATATGGCAGCCTGAAACGTACCCGAAAATACCATACTACTAGGATAATTATGAAATAAATTATTGAATTTAAGTCATTTTTATAAATATATATTTATTTATTATGAAAAACTCTAAATATACATATTGATGAAATATGTCTAGATTTTCAGTATTTTGTTACATGTTTTGGATTTTAATTCATTGCATTTTCTACTTTGTGGTTAACAAATAATTTTAAATGTCCCATAATATTGGTTAATAAAGATGGGAATTTTTAACACACAACAAATATTGTTTTAATTTTTACAAAACATTTAAAACAAAAGCATTTTTTTCTTTTATTTAATTTCAATTAATTTTTCATACGCATTAGTATACAATGAATCACTCATGTTTTATTGAATTTTACATGGATTTTGGTGTCGTTAGCATAGTGAAATGCATTTATTGGAATGGCATAACATTATAACTTGGACGCATATCAAATAGATATTGAAAAGCTTTATAAGTTGTAAGTTTTGTTTTTCACAAATTTTACACCCAATAATCAATAATTACAGCGGAAAAGGCAGCAAATAATAAAGTTTTTTTTTATATCTCTACTATTAGATGAAAAAATAATCACAGTTAGATTTTTTCATGTGTTTTTCCTGAACTATTCTCAGGCATTATATTATTTTGGATTTCAATTTGTTACGGACATTTTTTAAAAAAACATCTGGATATATTATCGTTCAATGTAAATAACAACGTGTGTGCACTATTTGGAATTTCCAAGGGGTCTGTCTCCCTGCACACTATTTCAGATTCAAACTTTTTGTTTAATACACTGTTACAAATTTGCAGCAAACTGTCCAGTCATTTGACCGTATTTGTAAAAAATGTTTATATAACCGTAAATTAACTATATTCTGACCATAATATGTGGAATTATATGGTCAGAATAGCGCTAAATTACGGTTATGAAACCGTTTTCTATATAAAACGGTGAAATGACTGTACAGTTTGCTGCAAATTTTTAACAGTGTAGTTTAATTGCGCAATTCACAATCACATCATTTAATCATAGACCTCGTAACATAATTCTGCGATTAAATACGAAAAATAAAACCTTATAAAAATATACGCTCCCTGAAATAAGATTTTCTTTTCTAAATTCCGCATACGATGGCTACTGATTAAATAAAATAAGATTATATTTTGATTTGTTTTATATGTATTAGCCTGAATAATCAACATTTGCAGGTAAGCGCATTAATTTTTTTCTTATATTGTTTATAAATCCTTTTATTTAAAAGAAAATATAAACAATCACATATTTCGCTAATGATGAATTTTTTAAAAAGAATTTTGCCTGCCTAACACATAGCTTAGTAAGAGAAAGTTAATAGTACACATTAAGTACAAATTATAAGGTTGAGAGTATACAGCAAGCATATTTGCCATGCTTAATGGCTTAGTAAGAAAGGGTCAATAGTATACAGTTAGTACAAAAAAGAGGTTTAATTCTACACAGCAAGTACAATATTTGCCATATAACTTAAGTCACAGAAGGAGTAGTTGTATCCGAAAAATTGTTTATAGTGTCCTAAAACAACGCTGATATTTGCAACACAAGTTAAGTCACAGTCTCGTATCTTTTAAAACTTTCGATTTTTTATTTCCACTATTTTCTATTATTATTTATTCGCTTTATGTAATGACAGCAATTTGTGATTAAATAAGACAATGATTGCTGTATCGATATAGTGGTACTCAAAACTACGAAAGCTTGGCAGTAATGCAATCTACTTATTCATTCAAAAGTATTGTTGTATTACTATTGTCTAGTGTTTGGTTTCCAAAGCTCTTTAGTACACAGGACGTACAATATTTGCAATACAAGCTAAGTCTCAATCTCATATCTGTCAAAACTTCCGATTTTTGATTATCACTATTTCCTAACAGAAATATTAATTTTATGTAATGTCAGCAATTTATGATTATATAAGACAAAGATTGATATACGGATATAGTGGTACTAAAAAATTCGAAGGTTTGACAGCAATGCAATTTGCTTATTCCTTCAAAAGTATAGTTGTATTACTATTGTTTTGTGTTTAGTTTCCAAAGATGATAGTACACAGGACGTACAATATTTGCAACACAAGTTAAATCACAATCCTATACCTATCCAAACTTTAGATTTTAGAGTACCACTACTTTTGGAGAAATTAAAATACATCTTTAAACGTTTCAATATCTGCTTAATAGCCAAACCACTTCAGAAATTAAAGACTATTATTTACAGTAAAATTGACACAATTAATTTAGAGAATTATTCAGGTATATATGAAATACCCTTTTTTAAAGAATTACTATGGCATGACAAGCAGAAAATTCAGTTGTAGAAAAAAGGGGCATATAGCTGATATTATGTATAATAGAAAAACCACAGCCATGGCAAGATTATATCAAGAAGAAACCATTTAAATAAATTTCAATGAAAGTTAGATAGTTTTCCCTCCAATATATACTATCCATACAGTATAAGAGAAATTATACAGATTGTAACACGTAAAAATACAATAAGTAACGAGGCAGCATTAACTTACGAAAATTGCGGCTCGAGGTACTCCATGGTTACAAATATAAAATAAATATCTAAGTGAAAATAAAAATAACGAGCATAATTTGAAAAAGTACGTGAAAAATTAAATGATGGCATTTCAAATAATAACTTTATAGACCGTGCAGTTGTGTAATATTCTTATTTGTTTTGATAATGTCTCCGATGGTGTCGAAACATGTGAACAGTGTAATAAAACTTATTTTACTGTTTATAAAGTTTTATTTTACGCCTTTTAGCAATTAAAAGAAGTGTACCATTATTTCCTTACAGCAATTTTTGCTTTATCTAATGACAGAAATTTTCGATTACATAAGACAAAGATTACTGTACGGATAGAGTGGTACTCAAAAATCCGAAGGTTTGGCAGCAATGCAATCTACATATTGACTCAAAAGTACAGTTGTATTATTATTGTCTAGTGTTGGGTTTTCAGAAAATAATGCTTTCTTTGTAAATGCAATTTAATTAGATAACAAATATTTTACATTTTCAGCTACATTCACTCTTTTTGCTTAAATGTTTTTTTTTCTATTTTCGCCTTAAAAAATCCATGTGATAATCTGAAATGTGTACAGACCTTATGAGAAGAAAACAAAAATAACAACATTTTCATCATTACGGTTGATTGGTTGGGTGGTTGAATGAGGTTTTATGGCACAAGGTCCCTTTAGGGACATGCTGCGCCAAAAAAGAAGATTAAATAAGAACATCAAATTGAAATATAAAATCGATTTAAAACTTTGTCAGAAAAATAAGATGAATGAAAATAACACAATTAAGTGAAACGAGTGATGTGATGATAAATGTATAGTTAAAATCATTCAATGAAAATATAACACAACGTCTAAAAGAAATAAACACAAATTTTCGCAATTAAAACATATACGATCTTTAAACTAACAGTTAATAAAATGTCCAAAGTTTCTAGCAGAAATATATTTAACTTAAACAGTAGATTACCAAATGAAACATAGTTAAAATCACGTAGGCTCGAATACCTCAAAAATAACATTATCATCATTTGAGTCAGAACTGTAAGACTCTGATTCTATAGCTTCCTCTGCATAGTGTAGCAGCTATTTGGAATCCTTTGTAGTAAGAAGCGATGTATCACGACAAGGTTTCTTGTTTTTTCACTTCCCAGTTTTCCGCTGTGGTTAAGGTTTTCTTTCTCTCTTTCTGTGCACATGATTTTGGTTTTGCTTTTTGTGTAGGGGAAACAGGTTTTTCCTTTTTGTTTCCAGATCAAACAGAAGTTTCATTTGACTCATGTTCGGTTGACTGTTTAGATTGACGATTAGAATATTCTATTTTCACAGGTTCTGAAGATGGTAGCAAAAATTCTAGTGCAGGCAAAGGCCTTATTCAAGCGGAACAATACATACTGCGGGTTTTTATCATTACTAGGGGGGATCCAATCCAGGCTTCCCGGGATAGAGAATACATGTGAAAACCATTTATTGATTTTTTATTGAAAACTCTAATAGATTATTTTTACATTTACTAATAGACATTATTTTTTTTTAATAAACATTTAAAAATTTTAGATTGCTCCCTATCAACACCAAATAGAATTTTTATATGAAATATATGTCAATTATATATTCAAATAAAATTTTGAAATTTATGAAAAGCGGTAATTTCGTATTGGCCTCGTGGCAGATGTTAATAGAGAAGAAATCACTAAAAAGTTCGTTGTCTACAAAAGTTTTTTATTATTATTATTCCGATAATTTCAGCGGTTTTAAGTGATTATTTCAATTACATGTCTGTTAAATTCGTGTTTTATTTATGCTACTTTATTTATTGCTTAATTAAGTTTTAATTTCGTTGTGGAATATTAGCTGGAAACAAATGCCGAACTTTTTATAATATTTAAAGTGCAAACGGATTAATATTTTGTAATCGTCTGCAAGCGACAGAGATAGATTTTTTTAAAAATCATGCTTGAAATTTAATTTAAATGCTATAATAAATGAGTAAATTGCAACAGTTTTCAAATAAATTGCATTTGAAAGCTGATTTTTTTTCCTATATAATAGTGTAAAAATTAAAAGTATGCGTTGTTTAGAAATTTAAAAAAAATGCATTATCAGAAATCGCAAAACCGAAATTTCATCTTTAAGTGTTGCCATTCGCAAAATGACGTCAGCGTTACGCACGGACAGGTTTGTCCTTTATAATATAGATAGTGCTTGTTAGTGTAATAGAAGAATCATTTGGTGGTAAAGAGAATTCATTTTGGGTGCCGATATGTCTTACAGATTTTATTTGTTGCTTGAGTAAACTAGAATAAGAAACTCCTACAGATGGTGTTCTAGATTCAGCAAGTTTTCGAGCTTCAGGAAAAGAAAGTTTCTGAGTGATTTTGACTGCAAGAATTTTCTTTCTCACGGATCCAGTTTGGACAAGAGCGAGAGTATGCTGCATGGACATCTTTGCAGTTTATACAGCGTTCGGATTTTTCACATGAGTTACTCTCATGTGGCCAACTTCTGAACATCTTGCGCATGTGACAGATCCACGACAAGTAGTTTTACTGTGACCATAACGCTGGTATTTAAAGCAACGGAGAGGGTTCGGAATATAAGGCCGGATGGGGCAGTTCAGGTATGCAGCTTTAATTCTGGTCGGTAGAGTAGGGCTATTGAAAGTCAGAATAACGTGCTTTGTAGTAAGCACTTGCTCATTCCAACGAATAGTGATACGGCGTACGTCTTTAACATTTTGATCTTTTAAATTATGCAAGAGTTCATATTTTGTAGAGGATAAAAATTGTGGTTCTGATATTACACCACGGCGCGTATTTAGAGTTTGGTGGACCTGAACAGAAACAGAAAAAGAACCTGTTTTGTGCACTTTGAGATAAATTCTGAGTGACTCTGAAAAAACTGTTGCGGCCAGCTCTATTTGTCACACTTCGCAGTTAATTCTGAATTGAATTGAAAGTTTTGTACGTCCCGAGTTTTCGACACCAGTAAGTTGTGGCCTGCTCCATCTCTTACACTTCTTAGCGATTCTTGAATTGAACTGAAGTTTTCGTATGTCTCGGGTTTTCGGTACCCCGAATAGAACTGAAAACTCTTTGTTTTTCTTTAGAACTGAAATGAACTGGTAAACTTTTTAGATTGTTTTTACTTGTTATCTTGAATTTGGTATGGAGTTGTGTCTCCGGTAGTTTAAACCACATTAATTATGAAGTTTTAAGATTTGTGGTGTTGAAATATTGTAATGCTTTTTTGTACATAATTTGAAGTAGATGGTTTTAAAGTTTATAAGTTTAACTTGTTTTTATTTAGTTATGAGTACATTTGTATAGACATAAGTTTAATTGAGTTCAATCAAACGTTCAGCAGTACGAAAAGAAAACTAGCTTGCACTTATTTGATAGAAAGATTTAGTTGAAATATAATCCGAAAATGAATGGTAGAGAGCTAGGTTTTCGACATTTAATGGCGCTCGATCAGGGACGCCGGGTTTGATTGAATTTTATTTGAATGAAGAATTAAATGGAGTGATAAAACTTAATGTTACTGAACAGTTATTGATGATTTCGTTTTAATATTGTTTGATTGCGTATTTTAAGAAAAGGATTGTTTTTGAAGTTTAATATATTTTAAAATTAATTTTGTTTGAAGTTATTGATAAATGTGGCTGATATGGAAAAGTTAAGGAAGAAATGTACCGTTTTGAGAACAGCGACTACTAAATTAATCAATACGTGTGAGCAATACCATGTGCAGACAGAACAGGAAGTTTTTGTTCTTACGGAATATATTGATCAGTTGAATGCTAAGTGTAATAATTTAATAACTTTAGTTGAACAGATACATAATTTAATGGATGATGAGAGCGGATTAGAAGCTGAATTCGAAACTGCGGAAACTTATTCTGAAAAAATAATTGATATGAAATCGAAGTTAACCTATGCTATGAAGACAATAGTTGAACCAAAACATTCTTCTGAGAGGGTGAGTTCGGTTAATGAAAACATTGTAACGGAGAATTTCGCTTCTTGCTCTCGTTCTAAGAAAAAATTACCGAAATTGAGTATTAATAAATGTAATGGAGAACCCGATTACTGGTTATCATTTTGGAATCTATACGATAATGCCATATATAAGAATGATAGTTTAATTGACGTTGATAAATTTAATTATTTACATTCCTTTCTTACCGGAGCTGCTGCTAACGCTATCAGTGGATTTTCGCTATCAAGTGAAAACTATATGGCAGCGATTGAACTACTGGAGAAACGTTTTGGTCGTAAAGACTTAATTATAAATGCTCATATGTGAAAATTGTTGAATTTAGAAACAGTTAAAAGTATGAACAATACTTTCGCATTACGAAAACTTTATGACAACATTGAAACACAAATAAGAAGTTTAAATTCCCTTAAAGTAACTTCAGGAACATATCGTACATTACTTATGCCAATTTTACTGAAATTGATTCCTAATGAGTTAAATTTGGAATTTGAACATAAACGAAAATCTCAAGATAATCTTTTTGAGGTCAACGAGTTGCTTGACTTTTGCGGGCTGAATTGGAATGTAGAGAAACCGCAAACAAATACAAGACAGAGTTGTCTTTTCAAATCACAAAGTGCATAGGGAAAGGAAAATAAATAAAAATATAAGCCCTACTGCTGCTTCATTGAGGGTTATGATAATGCAGTGCAGCTTTTGCGGAGATTCTGCTGAATCCATTAAGCACACTTCTGTAGCTTGTTCTAAATCTGTAGTAGAAATGAAAGCATGTTTGCGAAAAAATGAAATGTGTTACCTCAGTATGAAAAGGGGGAATTATTTGGCAAAAAATGGCTATTCAAAAATAAGATGTGAGCATTGCAGTGGAAGACATAATTCTTTAATTTGTGATACGAACAATAAAGTAGAAGAAAAAAACGTCGTGATGATAAAAATTTCAATTTATCAAATAAAACATGTACGCTGAGGGTTTTGTTGCGAACTTTAATAGTAAGAATTCGTGGAAATAGTAAAGATAAATTTGTACGATGCTTAATTGATACTGGATCACAAAAATCCTATATTTCGAAATTTGCTGCTAAAATGATGCAATATAAAAGCATCAGCGAAAATAACCTTGTTCCTACTATGTTTGGCGGAAGAGAAGTTTCTGAAATTCATCGACAATTTGTTGTGCAATTGAGTAATGACAAGGGTGATTATAAAGGTAATTTTAAGGCCCTTGATCAAACTAAAATCTGTTCTGATATTCCACAAATAGAATTATAACCCCTGTTAAACGAGCTTAAAGGAATTAGAATATTTTTGAATTACACTGTTCACATGAAAGAGAAATTGTTGTTAGAATCATCCCCACAGAAATTCATGTTCTTATTGGGGCGGATGTTGCTGGAAAATTATTTACAGGTGATATAAAATGTGGTTTGGTGCGTGTTCAAACTTACTTAGGCTAGATAGTTATGGGAAAAGTTCCTTTGGAATAAGAAAAGAAAATTGACAACCCATTTACATTTTCGATGTATGTATCAGATTATAAAATTGCTGAATTGTGGATTTTTGATACTTTGGGAATTTTCGATCCCTCCGAAAATGAAACTAAAAAGGAGTTTTAAGAACAAACATTGCAGCATTTTTTTTAAACGGTTAAAAGAGACAGTGAAGGCAGATTTGAGGTTTCTTTACCTTAGATTGAAGGCCATCCCCCCCTTTACCTAATAATCGAGAGATTGCAGAGAGAAGGTTAAAAAATACGGTTAAAATTTTGAAATATAAGGGTTTTTTGGAGGATTATGAAGCGGTATTCAAATATTGGGAAGAAGAGAAAATAATAGAAACCGTACCTGAAAATGAATGTGATAATTATTGCTATTAATTACCTCAGCATGCAGTTGTTCGAGTGAATTCCAAAACTACAAAGATAAGACCAGTATTTGATGGGTCGGCAAAAATTAAGGGGTTTCCTTCAATAAATTATTATGTAGAAAAAGGTCCGAACTTGATAGAAACTATCCTGCCATTAATAACAGGTTTCGTGAAAAATGTATCAGTGTGAGTTCATATATCAAAAAGACTTTTCTCCAGATAGTTCTTAACTCTAAGAATCGAGATTTTTTGAGATTCCTATGGTGGGAAAAGTTAAATCCAGAATTTTTAAAGATGTATACACATAGAAGGGTCGTCTTCGGAATATCTAGTAGTCCTTTCTTATTGAGTGCTACTTTAACAAAGTTGATGAATGACGTACCTGAACAGCTTAAATCAACGGCGAAAAAACTCGCTGAATCTTGGTATATTGACAATTTAGTTACTAGTGTGAACAACGAGGATGAACTGTATGAATTTAAAAATAATTCTAATGAAATTTTGGCTAGTGCTAAATTTGAATTGCAGGATTGGGCTTGTAATTTGCCAAAAAAGAACCAAGTTATAAAGAATTAGTCTTTTCCAGAAATTTCGGATTCAGATAATTCAAAATTTGAAAGTTTTGATATTTCTAATGAAAATAAAACTGTTCCTACTCTTGATCTTGTTTGGAATTTAAGTGATGATACTTTGAGTTTCGATATAAAAGGATTAAATGAATCCGACGATAAATTCATTTCCAAAAGGTTTATATTGTCCGAGGTACACGGAATTTATAATCCCATAGGCTTTATTTGTGGTATAACTCTGATTCCAAAACTTTTATTACAAAAATGTTGCGAACTAAAAGCTACATGGGATGAGCCTCGTTCTGAGGATATCGGTAAGAAATTTATTACATGGGAAAAGGATTTGTGACATTTGACAGAATTGAAAATTCCTAGGCATATGATGCTTAATCCTATATCAGATAGGGATTTGTCCTTTCATGTATTCTGTGATTCTTCTCAATAGGCGTATGCTACTTGCATTTATTTAAGGTGTAAAACCAAAACAGAGCTATCATGTCAACTTGTTCAAGCTAGTTCTAGAGTAGCCCCTCTGAAACGTACATCAATTTGTAGACTTGAATTATTGGCTTGCACTATAGGAGTTAGACTGATGGAAACTGTTAGGCAGGATTTAAAGTTGGAAATTATTCCTATATTTTATTGGACTGATTCGATGAACACACTATAGTGGGTTAATAATGATGAAAATTGGGGTGTATTAGTCATGAATAGAGAAAGGAAGAAAATAATTGGATCTTCCTTAATTGCTTTGTAAGAAGAATTTCCATATTTTACTCAAGTTTCACAGTTCCAGAAGATAATAAGAATTACTGATTGGATAAAGAGATTTATTGACAATTCTAAAATTGATAAGGAAGAACGAGTGTTAGAAAATTTAAAAATTGAGGAGATTAAAGGAGCAAAGTATTGTATGGAAAATCATGCAAAAATGTTGCTTCAAATTCAGACGCAAATAAAGAACTGGAAACTTATCCAGACCATTAACATACATATCTGAAGATCTGGAATTAGAGCCGTTAACTCCTGCTATGTCCCTTCGTGACTTAAAAGACGGTGATGTACCTGATCTGGCCAATATAGATGCAAGTTACTTTCAAAATAGATATGAATATAGAATAAAAATGCGGGAAGACTTGATAAAACGCTTCGGGTTAGAGTATTGGGGACAACTGAAGAATTATCGGAAAAAGGCAAATCGGCATCCCGAACTCTCAGTTGGAGATATTTAATGCCTGAGTGGACAGATCGGTCCGGCAGAGCCAGACCGTGGACCTTTAACGTCCCACCCGAAAGTTGCAGATATTGTTATTTTTGGTACCAAGGGGAAAAAGAATAAATTGGCCTCTGAGAAAGGTAATTCAATTGTTTCAAGGAAAGGATGGTATAGTTCGCCTGGCAAAATTACGCACTAAGTATGGTGAAATACTTCGTCCTGTACAAAGACCATATCCATTGGAGGCGAATTTTGATTCAAATAGTTTTTTCTCGGAGAAATATCAAGTGTGCTCCTACTACAGAAACTCCAGAAAATAATTCTCCCGATTGCGTGGATTTTGAAGAGAATTCTACTAGAGTGTCTAAATATGGACGAGTGATTCGAAGCCCAGAGAAGAGCATTCTCACACCATTATTTGCAAAAAGTAATATTCGTCTTATGAGTTGTAATAATTCGAACCAGGCACTTCTTGGAAGAAGGAGCCAAGAGATCCCAGGTTAGAATCCACACCTGGACATTTCCCCCCTTGTAGAAAATTACCTCTCATATGAATTATTTTTCAATTAGAATAATTGTGTTCAAATTAATCTTATGTAATTTCGTATCCAGCGTTTACTGGAGTTCCATTACCTGCGATTTATTCTGTTGAGCGAATTCAGATATCAGACCAGGTGCTGTGATCAATAAGGTTATCTGGGTGAATTAGGTCTTCCAGATTCGTCCAGGCTAGTTCAGTTGTCAGATCATTGCCAACTTCATCCAAGAGGTCCCTGGTTTGAATCCTGCCATGGACATTTCCCCCCAGATGGAAAATTACAACTCATGCGATTTATTTATTGTTTTACAATTAACCTAGTGTAATATTCGCCTTATTTGATAACAGAAATTCAGCAATTAAAAATTATTACTTTTTAAACAATGTAGTAACTCAGTGGTGTGCTTAATTAGTACCACTGCATTAAAGGAATTTGAAGAAAAAACTATAAATAAAAATATTCAATTTTTACAATAATGCTTCACTGTAAAAAAAAGACAAATGTCTCTTAATATAGGGATATAAAATATAATCACGAATCAAAGTATGCAATAACCTCTTCCGACTTATCCACGATTCCGAAAAGGGGGATTTAGAAACTAGAGAAGCCAATATATTTTCGAGACTTAAAGAAGCGTTCATATAAAAAAAAAGGTTCTATTCCTACCACTGATTTTCGGAAACGTTTCAAAGTAATTTTTATGGAATATTAATCAGTTTTCTCAACCCGGAATATAGGTTTTTCGAATGCTATCAGCTTACAAGTAAACATTTTCGTGTTCAACAAACGTGTTTTAAAGGCAAAAATGGTAAATTAACATTAACATAAAAATTAAAATAATTATTATTTTGTTACTCTCGCATGTATAAATTCAATTACGCAGCAGAAAAGGTTTAAGTGAGAATTAACAGCATCTTAAAAAACGATATTACTGTTTGAGAAAACTGATTTATACACACACAAAAAAAAACTACTTGGAAACGTTTTTGAGAATCGTGACAATAAAAAGAAACTTTGATTTTACACATGCTTCTTTAAATTTCGAAAATATATTAGTTTCTGAGGTTTTTAAACATGAAGAACGCTTTTCGGAGTCGCAGGTAATTCAGAAGATGTTACTGTGTATTTTCGTCCAAAGTTTATATTATATTTTCGTAGATTAAGAAACATTTGGCTTTCTTAACAGTGTATTTTATTATGTTTTTCTGTTGCTTGATTTTTTTTTTATTATTTAAAGTTTTAGTAGGAATTATAAGGTAAAACATAAACTATTACATTAATATTACATTTTATATATGAATTATTTAATTAATTTACATGTTTAGAAAACCTTATCTGAGAACTGTAATCTATGTAATACTTTATATCAAAATAAATTCTATATGCCGAAATAACAATCTTCTAAAAATTATATTAAAAGCTGCTGAAAATAAACTGGAAATACAATTACACATCTCGTTTTATAATCCTAAATTGATTCTGTACGAAATATTTAAAAGACAACAATATACCTAAACTATTTAATATATGCTTATTTATTTAGATAGTTATAAAATGTTTTCTTACAATTTGTCTAAGCAGTAAATATCTAATGTGTATGTAAATAATAAAACTTTAAGAATCATAATAAATATTAATGAGAATAACTTACGAATATATTCAAACATCTTCTTTTTAAATCATAAATATATTTTCCGCATAATATTTAAAAGACAACAATATATATATATATATATATATATATATAAACTGTTTAATGTATATTTATCTAGATAATTAAAAATCAAATCTTACAGTTTTCTAAACACTACATAAGTTATATGTTCTGAAATAAGAATTCTCTAAAAATAATATTAAAAGCTGTTGAAAATATATTGCACATAGTTTAATTATTTCATTTTATAATCCTAAATTGATTTTGCTCCGAATATTTAAAATGCAGCAAATCATTCAATCAGATAGTTATTTTGATTAAATGATAGAAGTATATGCTTCCTACTTAATTTGAAGTCGACGAGATAATTTTAGATTAAAAGCGCTAGAATTTTCTCGGCTTGATATTGTTTAAGTGATAGAAAGAGACGTCGTGCGGGTGTTAGTACGGGAGACATTTTATAAGGAATGTTTAAGTTAGTGCAGCTAAAGCAATTGGGGGGGGGGGGGTGCAGTTGTGTATGGGTGTTAATATGGGTTGAATTCTACGAATTCAGTTAGTGTGTTGTACTTCTTCCATTTAGGCAAGTTTGATTAATTTCATTTTGTATAAATTCATATATTAATAAACTTGGTCACTTTGCAACTTTTATACGCGTTTCTCAATATTGAAAAAAAAAAAAAAAAAAAAAAAAAAAAAAAAAAAAAAAAAAAAAAAGGACTTAATTTTCAGATTTAGCGTTGGCAAAGCATACAATTCAATTATTGCGGTTTCTGTTCCCAAAAATATTTTTATCTTTGTTTACTACTGTAGTTTTTCACCAGTATAAGTTTACACTCAAAAATAAAATTTAAAAATAACAAATATTTTTAATATAAAAATAACATTTCCACTTTTAAACAAATTAACAGCTCCTGAAAATAAACAGCATCTAGTTTTAAATATCTCGTTTTATAATCCTAAATTGATTTAGCTACGAATATTTAAAAGGCAATAAATCACTCAATAAGATAGTTATTTTGATTAAATGATAGAAATATGCTTCTAACTTAATTTGAAGTCGAAGCGATTGTTGTAGATTGAAAGCGCTAGAAGTTTCTCGGCTTGGCATTGTTTAAGTAATGGGAAGAGGCGTCGGGGAAAGTAATAAGCATGGAACTTCTCCGTCAGCCCAGCACCAATTACTGCTGTCCCTTGATGGTGTTCATGGGAGAGACATTTTATACGGAATGTTTAGGTTAGTAAAGCTAAAGCCATTGGAAGGTGTAGTTGTGTGTTTTACATGGGTTAAATTCTGCGAGTTCAGTTAGTGTCCTGTGCTTCTTCCATTTAGGCAAGTTTGATGAAATTCATTTTGTATAAAGTCATACATCAATTAACTTGGTTACTTTGCAAATTTTATACATTTCCAGCAATTTCCGAATGTTACAAATCAAAAATGTTATGCGTGAGGGACAAAAGCGGACTTCATTTACAGATTTAGTGTCGGCAAAATTATAAAATTCAAGTATTGCGGTTTTGTTTCGATAATTATTTTTATCTTTGTAGACCAGTGTATTTTTTCACCAGTATAAGTTTATGCACAAAAATAAAATTTACACATAACACATTCTTTTTTCATATAAAAATAACATTTCCACTCATAGATAAATTAAAAGCTTCTGAAAATAAACAGCAACTAGTTTTAAACATCTCGTTTTATAATCCTAAATTGATTTTGCTCCGAATAATTAAAATGCAACAACTCACTCACTAAGATAGTTATTTTGATTAAATGATAGAAATATGCTTCCTACTTAATTTGAAGTCGACGTGATAGTTGTAGATTAAAAGCACTAGAAGTTGACATTGTTTAAGTAATGGGAAGATGCGTCGGCGAACGTAATAAGCATGGAATTCCTCGTCAGCCCAGCAACAATTACCAATGTCCCCTGAGGGTATTCAAGGGGAACACATTGTCTTGGGAAAAGTAAAGATCAAGTAGTGGAGGCAGTTTGTTATCGCTTTCGACGGAAGGCAAACATTCAATATTCCATCCAAAACTTATGACATGGAAAAGTTGGTCTCTTAAAATTAAATGGAAACCCTTAGGATTTGTTTTGAACCATTAAGGTATATTTTCGTTCACAAAAATAGAAAAATATATGAAAATACAGATATTTAATTAATTAACTATCATTTCTTCCATCGTTATATATGCTTTTAATGTTTCATTTTTTAATTTAAATATATTTCAGTACGGAAAAGAATAAAAATAAATAGGGAAAAAACGCATTAGCCTTTTATTGCTTTAATTCAGTGTTTTAACACGAAACATACCGCGAATTTTACTCAAGTTTTATATAAATATTTCGCACCAGAATTTTTATTTGAAACTATTTAACTTCTTTATTTAACTTATTTCTATGTGATTGATTTGTTTTACGAAGAAAAATAAATTACGAAGAAAATTTTACTGCCACAGATAATTCAAAAATTAATAATAAAGTCATATTTTGGGTAAACCGGATTCTTACACTACATTAGGCGAGTATCAGATTTAAATGAGTGAGAAGATCTAAATTTAATTACAAATTAATGGTAATTTAGAATAGATTTTGAAGGATTTTTTGCTTATTTCATTTTTCAAAAAAAATTTAGAAATTTTTAGAAATAGTTCTAAGCGAGCATTTACATCTTAAAAGTAAGAATCATGCCAAATTAAAACCTTCTAGTTAAGCAAATTTCTGTAATAACTAAATCACAGAAATTGCAATTTTAGAACATTTTTGCTCCTGCACACATTAAAATTTCTAAATTTTTAAAAACTGTTCTGTGGAAGAATTTGTGTCTCTAACGTAACAGCCATGTAAAATTTCATGTTTCTATCCCTAACAATTTCAGATAAATCATAGTTTAGAAGTTTTTTAGAACTTTTCCAGCTCGTTTCACTCTTTTAAATTTCGATTTTTTTTAGAAACCGTTCGTAGCGAGCACTGAAATCTTAAAAATAGCCAACGTGCCAAATTTCAACTTTCTAGACCTAAAGCATCACTAAAATCACAATTTTAGAAAGTTTTTTGCTTCTGCACTTTTTTATAATTCGAATTTTGTAAAAAATTATCTTTGCGAGCATTTAAGTCTAAAAATAACAGGCATGTCAATTTTTAAGTCTTTATCCCTGACAATTTAGAATAAACCATCATTTAAAACGTTTTGTGCTCATTTTACACCTTTAAATTTCGAATTTTTAATAAACTGTTTATACCGAGCGTCTTCATATTAAAAGTTACAACTATACTAAATTTCAAATTTCTGACCCGAAAAAATCTAATTACATCATAATGTAGAACGTTTTTAGAACGTTTTACGCTTATTTCAGCCTGTTAAATTTCGAATCGTTTAGAAACCGGTCTTGGCGAGCATTTGCATTTTAAGAGTAACCACCATGCCAAATACGAAGCCGCCGATACCAGTTGTAGCACATAAATTGCAATTTTAGAACGTTCTTTTTCTGCTCCTGTTCTTTTAAATTTCGCATTTTTAGTAAACAGTTTTGGGTGGTCATTTACGTGAGTAACAGTCATGAGAAATTTCAAGTTTCTAGCCTTAACAGTTCCAAATAAATCGTAATTTAGAACGTTTTTAGAACGCTTTTCACGTATTTTCACTCTTTTAAATTTCGATTTTTTTTCAAATTGTTCTGTCGACCATTTAGGTCTTCACCCCTTGAAGGGCACCGGTATATAATATATACCACTTAATTTTAATCCCAAAATGCCACATTGACACCAGAATTTTATAACCAAATTTTAAATTTATGAGGTACATGAGGAAAAGCTTTTACTTATTTTTAAAAAAATCGTTCGTGAATCCTGGTGTCAATCAATCATTTCAATATTTTAGCCACAAGAGTACTTTGCCCCTGAAGGGGTTAAGAGCAAAAGTCATGGTAAATAAAAGTTTCTATCCCTAGCAATTCCATAGAAATCTATAATTTAGAACGCTTTTAAAACGCTTTCCGCTCATTTTACCCTTTGAAAGTTTTTACAAACCATTGTTAACATTTGTATCTTAAAAGTAACCGCCATGCCAAATTTGAAGTTTCTAATCTGTCAGTATATTAAAAAAATCGTAATTTAGAACGTTTTTTTACCTTTTTTATCCTTTAAATTTCAATTTTTTTAACTGTTTTGTGTGTGCATTTGCGTTTTAAAAAGTATCAGCTATGTCAAATTTCAAGTTTCTGTCCTTAACAATTCCATAGAAATCGCAATTTAGAATGTTTTTAGAACAATTTTCCCTCATATCACCCTTTTAAATTTCGAATTCTTTAGAAAATGTTCTTAGAGAGTATATATATATATATATATATATCTTATAAGTAACTACCTTGACCAATTTCAAGTTTCTTATCCCTTAAGTATCACAAAAATTGCAATTTTAGAACGTTTTTCGCTCCTGCAACTCCCTGAGGGTAGTGGTATTGACATAAAATATAGCCTATGTTAGAGTAGAGACTGTCACCATAATTTGCGACCATTACGTTTAAAATCGGTTCGATAGTTTCAGAGATTTCAAAGAAATTGTAATTTAGAATGTTTTTAGAACGCATGTAGCTCATTTCACCCTTTTAAATTTCGACTGTTTTATAAACTGTTCTTAGAGCGCATTTACATCTTATAAGTAACTAGCATGCCAAATTTCTAATTTATAGCTCATTTAGTTACGTAAAAATCACAATTTTAGACCGTTTTTCGCTCTTGCGCTCCCTGGGGGTAGTGGTACCAACACAAAATACAGCCTATATTACAGCAGGGAATGTCACCATTAATTTGCCAACATTACTTTTGAAAACAGTTCTGTAGTTCCAGAGATTCCATAGAAATTGTAATTTAGAATATTTTGAGAACGCTTTTCACTCATTTCACCCGTTTAAATTTCAAATTTTTTTTAGAATTTGTTATTAGAGAGCATTTACATCTTATAAGCTTGCTAAATTTGAAGTTTCTAGCTCCTTCAAGTATCGCAAAAATCGCAATTTTAGAAAGTTTTCGCTCCTGCATCCCCTGGGGGTAGTGGCACCGACATAAAATATAGCCTATGTTATAGTCTGTCTCAAAAGTTTAAGCACTCTGCAAATTTGGTTTAAAATAATTGAAGAAGAAAATATTTTATGCTAATTTACAATAAATACTCGACATTTAATCAAAATAAAATAAAATAAGCCATTTTGGGTGGTTAAAATAAAAAATATATTTATTTTTATTTAATTTTTCTTTTTTCTTGAAGAAACACTGTCTCAAAAGTTTAAGCACTTTATGCAAATTTTTTTAGAAACACGGGATTGGCCGTGTGTAATGACGTTGTATGACATCATATTGCACTTTTATAAAAATATAAAAGGTAGAGAAATTATTTCCTCTCGTTTTAAAAATGCCGAAGGGTAAAGAATTCACAAAATGTGAGATTTTGAAAGTTTTTAAATTGAAATCACAAAATAAAACTGTTTCTGAAATTACAAATGTTTTAAATCGATCAAAGCGAGGTATATATCAAGTACTCTCTAGAAATGATAATTTTAAGCGGAAACCAAGATGTGGACGACCACGTATGACGACTGTTCAGACTAATCGGAGAATACGGAGAATAGTATCTAGACAAAATATGTCCATACGGCGAATTAAAAATAATCTCAGTGTACAGGTGTCCAAAGACACTGTACATTAGGGTGGTCCTTATTTTTGAAGTTTTAAAATTCATTGCTCT
Source organism: Maratus michaelseni (assembly GCA_963931845.1). NCBI lineage: Eukaryota > Metazoa > Arthropoda > Arachnida > Araneae > Salticidae > Maratus > Maratus michaelseni. The sequence continues at coordinate 524,619,958 of OZ007586.1, forward strand.
CACCCTCTAAATTTGTTCCATTATATCTAAAAATAATTCTTGTAAAATTTAATCACTAAAAACTAATATTTATAGGTAGCTCAAGGAAGCATAAGTTTCATAATTTGGGGTCATTTTGTTGTTTTCTACTCCTTTTACTTGAACAAATGTATCTAACCCCAGTAGTAATAAAATTATTTTAATGTATTAAAAAGTCACTTATGTGCAGTATCAAATCCATAAAAGTATTTATAAATGTAATTATTAAGTTAATTATCTAAAAATAATTCATTGTTATAAAGATAATAAATGTCTGGAATTATTTGAAGAATAGAAACTGTTAAATTAGAACAAAGAAAACTGAAAAACATTCATTTTCTTCAAAATTAGATAACTTAATTGATATTGCTCATGCCAATGCATTAAACACAATCAAAATAGCTGAAGATAGAAATTTCTTGCTAGAACAGCGAGACGAGCATGAATGTTTGGTATTGACATAAATAAATCTCTTGCGGAAGGAATTGATTGCTTATAAAAAGAAGAATCTTTTGAAGAAAAGATTAGAAAAGATGAAATCTTCACGGGAGAAAGGAACAAAACTAAGCAGCTCTTGAATCTTCTACAGCTAGCTCAAATGAAGAAGATAGAAATGAATGAAAATTAACAGTTTTATTTCCTGATCATGTTGTTCGAGTATGCAGCATCAGATCCTGGTCCATCCAAAATTCAGAGAGGGGAGGGCGTATGGATACTATAACTCCAGATTTAGCAACAGCTCTAGACAGAACAAAAGTATCAGGCAGAATTTGTAGTTGCCGAAATTGCAGAGTTTAGGATATGTATTAAAAAAATCAGCATGGTTGAAAAAAAAAAGTTGGTAATACAATTAAACAATCACAAAAAAATAAAAGAACGTCTACAAAGAAATGTTCCTCTAATTGTCCATAGAAATGGGAAACTTTCACCAGAATTAATTAGTAAAGTGAAAATAGATAAACTAACAATTATAATTTCCATAAAAGGAGTTTCTCTGATGCTCTCAGTTGCTAAACTTCTTTCTACAATAGGCAAAGCATAAGACTTGCAATTTATAAAGTTCTGAATGAATGGGATATTGCAGATAAAGTGATTGGAATGAGCATTGATACCACATAAGCAAATACTGGAAATGATAAAGGTACTTGTGTCCTTTTAGATGAGAAGCTTGGTAATAAACTCTTTTTTTTGCCTGCCGTCATCATATTATGGAAATTATTGGAAAAGTATTTCATAATTCGTTGTGAATTTTGTCATCAAGTCCAGAAGTACATTTATTCAAACGTTTCCAAGGGTACTGGGGATTTCTAGATGGAGGCAAATTTGAAACAGGCTTCAAAGATAATATTAGAGTTCTTGTACAAAATGTAAAAGATGAAATTTTGGAGTTTGCCACTAGAAAAGAATCATGATCAGCACCTGGCCCAAGAGATGATTATCAAGAATTTGCAGAACTTGTTATTATTTTCCTTGGACGAATACCTATCAGGGGAATTCGTTTTATGCTTCCCAGGGCAATACATCGTGCTCCTTGGATGTCTAAGATGATATATTCTTTGAAGATATTTATCTTTAAGTCCCAATTCATTCTTACCAAAAAGGAAGAAAGAGGTCTACGTGATTTTTGTGTTTTTATAGTGAGTGTATTTCTAAGTTTGGATTACTGATTCAATAACAGAAACCCCGCCAAACAATGAATTCCAGTTAATGAATAGTTTATTAGAATATTCAAGAATATATGAAGAAATTGCAAAAGCTGCATCTGAGAAATTTTCGAAGCATCTGTAATATTTGTTAGATGTTTCTCGACTGACCCTTTTCTATAACCATGTACTTGTTTTAGAATCCCGAGAAGAAGAAAACTGCTTCCTTTAAACATTTTCATGAAAAGAAGTTTGAAGATTTTATTACCAAAGAATCTTTAAAGCTGTTCAAAGAAAGGAATTTACCCCAAGGTTTCTTTCAAGTAGACACTGAAAATTGGAACACTAACTCTGATTATAAGATTGCATTAGAAATAATGCCATCTGTTAAAGTGGTGCATGATCATGCTGAGAGAGGTATTGTTTTGATCAAAGAATACTCTAGAGTCCTTGCACGAAATGAACCTCAGTTTTAGCTAATGGTGAATGTTGTGGAGGAACACTGGAAAGCTTATCCTTACTGCAGAAAAATGGACTTAACAAATTAATCTAATTACTAATACTTTCATACTTTAAATTTTTTACATGCTTAATATTATGTTTTTATGTTATATAAAATATGAAAATAATTTACTATCGTGATAAAAATTATCACTTTGGCTTAGTTTTCTTTTGTCAATAACACAATGTTTTTAAGTGTAATCGCCAAACTTCAGCAATCTTGAGCTACCTCTAAATATATTTCTTTTTCATTCAAACTTTTCCTACTTTGTTTTTTGAACTCGTCGTTTTCGTTTATTCGAACTAATCTGGAATCACGGAAAAATAATTTTTAAGTAAAAGTTCTGTAAAAATTATAAATCTGGTTGTTTTTGACATTGTGCATAAACTTTTGAGACAGTTTTTTTTAACATTTTTTTATTATATTTTTTGCAATTATGTAATTTATTTTTTTCTACTTTTGATATTATTTATTTAAATAATGTTGCGAAATCTGCAAATAAAAAAATGTTATTCATTCTAACTTTTTATAATTCTTTGAAAATCGACATTTTATGATTGTGCTTAAACTTTTGAGACAGACCTTATAGCAGTGATTGTCACCATCAATTTTCCACCATCACGTTTAAAATTGTTTCGGTAGTTCCTGAGATTACCCCCTACAAACAAAATGTATAATCTTTATAATATTAGTATAGATTACATATGTTTCTAATTAAAGTATTATTCAGTACTGAAAAGGAGTAAAACTATGCTGACAAAACCGTGTTTGTTTGTTTATTTGTTACTTTAATTCTATATTTTAAATTATAAATACTATGTTAATTTTTAAAAGCTTTGATGTTAATCCGATGTTTATGTAATTGAGGAAATTTGAATAAGGTAAAAATTTGCATTTCCTACATCTTATGATAAATGCATTCACGATCTAAATTTCAATAAACTGATAAAAAACAAGTTACAAACATCATATTAAATACAAACTTCATATTACAGAGTTCACACGCGTGCTTACTTTTCAAGTTAACTTTTTTCTTTTTGACTACTAGTATTTCTCTAAAGAAAATTTCGCTGTATGTTATCGCTGAATCTTGCAATTAAATGAAGCAAAAACAAAGCCCTTATATGTTAAGCGTGAGCAGATGAATGGAGGAAATTTCCCAAATTGAATATAGTGCGCTCTTACGACCGGTATTTATTTTTGAATGCTGTAAAAAGAAAAGTGCAAACGAGAAAAATCACAAGGTGAAATTGAAAAATAATAATCGAAACGACAAAGGTTAACTTGGGGAAGTGTGGACCGTGATTTTAAAACGTGCGCTTCTGTGAAGTCAGTTGAATTATTTGACGACTTCTACGGCGGCTAATGGAATATATAAGTAACTAATTTTTTTCTTTTTCTTTTTCTTTCGACGAACTTCTGTTTTCTGAACTTGGCGCAAGTGGAGAAAGTGGCGCTCATGTATGTGACCAAAATTTGCATATGCTGCGCACGCAGCGCTTTGGTTTTAAACAACGACCGCAAAAAAGGAAACTGGCGTTTGTAAGCCATAATAAATTTAAAATGTACTGCGCACACTCTAAGATTAATCGCTCTGTGCGAAAAAAAGTTAAAAAAAAATTCTAGTATTCAAATGTAAGCTATTTATACCTAACCTTATATTAGTTTATTTATTACTTTAATTGGAAATCTAAAAATTAACGATATAAAAATAACATAGTAACGTTATAATAGTAACGTTCACGTTTTATTTTTTGTTTATTCATCAGAGTTTTCACGGAATTTTATTACACTGTTTTAGAATATAATCGGAGAATTTCTGCATTAAGTAAGACGAAAATTATTATTCGTAAATAGTGTATTCATGATCCTTAATCCGTACCAAATCTGATTCATACTTCATATAGTTGGGTAGATTTTAATAATAAGATGCGAGAGATGGTTATTTTTGAATATCACTATTTTCTAAAAGTAATCTTCGTATTATTATATATAAAATTTCTGCCAACACATAAAACGAATATTTCTGTTAGGAAATAGTGATACACAAAATTGGAAGATTTTTTAAGCTATGAGACTTATGGCATATATTGCACATGCCGTGTACCATGAACTCCCTTTTTTTAGTAAAATTTTGCCGATACAGTAAGTGGAGAATTTCATTTTTTACTTTTAAGTCAAATCCTTATTTCTTTTCACATAATATATAACTGCCAACCTCCGGATTTTTTAAAATAAAAAAACACACTTTGAACCACAAAATATATTTAACTACTTGTGTCTTACGTCTATGTTTTAGTAATTTGAAATCTACTTAGTTTAATTTATTACATAAATTTCTGTTTCGAAGTATGTCTTTTTTATTTAAAAAAAGCCACAAATTGACATGTACGCATACTAGCACAATGAAATTACAACAATGAGTATGTGCACAATCCATATGTGATCGTCATTCTGAAATATTAAACATTTAATGTAAACAGGGTATAGAGAATCAAACCCGGGGCAATGAAACCTGATCGCGGAAATGCTAATACACGCATTCGGATATTTTCAATGAAACGTACTGAAAAGGTTTTTTACTTTGCTCACTAAATGAATTTTATAGTGAGCTTGAGTAGCCTAAAAGCATAAATACGTAAGTGATGTGTTGGATCACCGCCCCCTAAATTCTAAGCCGGAGCGCTGATACAAAAATGGCGGCTGCCGTAAGCGGATTTTTTTTAAACGTTCATATAGTCCCCCTGAATTTAAACATCAGTAATTTCTAACAGTTTCCTTTGACTTACTTGATCTCAGAAAAATAAGGCGAAGAAAACTTTTAGAAATTATTGGTGTTCAAATTCGAGGGACCGTACAGATGCTGAAAAAAATCTACCTACGACAGCCGCCGTTTTTGTGTCAGCACGCAGGCCCAGTATTCAGGGGGCGGTGGGTTGGATAAAGTAATTAAGCATCGTGGCCTCTAAAATCTCAGAAGTCCCCAGTTGTCCAAAATTGTTGGCTAACTTTGGAGTGCTACGTTGGCCAACTGTAAGATATGTCCGCCTTGCCCTATTATTGGTGAATGAATCATTTGTCAGAAAAGAACTAACAGTGGTTCATTCGTTAGCTACTCAGATATCCGTAGATGTCGATGTGAAACGAAAAAAATATTTTTTGTTGGCCGAACGAAGCTCCAACTTAGAGGGGCTTTTGTTGGCTTATGGGTGCATATCAAATCTAAAATTTCCCAACAGTTTCCAATAACTGTCACCGATGGGCCAACTATCTGTACTACTTAGGATTAAACACTTGGACTAAATATTTTCAGTATACTTGAAGAACATCGCTTATATAAATAGATACTGATCTTAACCACATAAATGTTGGATAACAGCTGGAGTTGCATAATATACACGAAAATATCGACCATGATTCAAATGTGATTGCAAGTGATTATCATCTTGACGCAGGTCGAACAAGTAATGTTGCACATACCGAAATATATATAGATAGTCTAAACATTTACACATTTGTCCCTATATTAATAAAAGTACCAGGTGCATATGTATTTAATTTTTCTGCAAAATACTTTTGTAATCTCGTTAAAAGCTCATTCTGTTAAATAATTCTTTTTGATTGCCCTCTATAATTCAACAGATTTAACACTATAAAAAATTTAGTTTATTAATTATATATTCATAAACGCAGTTATTTTAATTGGAAAAATATCTTTGCAGATAATTTGTTAAAAGAAATGCTGAATTTCAATTTATATTTTAAAAAAGTATATCCAAATAAGAAGAAAACTCTTCCTTCTCTAAATTCATTCTGAACTAATACTCTTGAATAGTACGAAAATATTTCCTAAGTTACAAAGCATGTATGTGAATTCATAATTTGTTTCATTTTCTCCTTTGTTGGGGGAATGGAGCGAAAATTCTTATCGGTGGTATTCGAATTATCTTTTAATTAATTTTTGCATTGCATTAAAATATATTCATTTGAACTCAGGTCTGACGTCAATCAGTTATAGTTAAATCGTAATATAATTTAAAAAATAATTAATAAATGTAAGAGGTTTCAAATACTGATTCTAGTATGGTACCTCTCTTTTCTCAAATCCATGTGATAAAATACAGCTGTTATGATTGAACGGTAGTACTCTTTGTTGATTATTTTATTTCCATGTACAAAATAAATAAATGAAATATAGGCAAGTGCTGAAATTTAAAACATATTAGAAAATATTTAATTTTCAGGATTCGTACGCTTTTATCACAATTTTTTAACAGAATTTTTTACATTATTTCAAAGAAGAAAACCATTACGAATCCTGCAATTAAACGAGGTATCTGTAATTTCTGTTACCTAAATATTAAATAGAAATTTTCTATTTAAAAAATGTAGTTAAAGCGTATTAACCCTGAATTATTAATGTGATTAGTTCAGCGTCACTATTTTCCAGATATGCATGAAGAAAATTATAATTTTTAAAATTAAAAAGAAATCGAAAGGGAATAAAAGGTTAAAGGTTAGTTTAAATATATTTTACTCTTCATTTTCTTACGCAAAACTACTTTTCTTAGAATACAATTACGTTAAATTCTTCACGAATTTATACGTAATGTAACCATCTACGTAGTCACCTGGTGAAAAACTGTACAGTTAGCATTCGTATCTCGAAAACGGAAAGAGATAGGGGGAAAAGGTGATTTACAAAGTTGTAGAGAATCATCGATTTAGTACGAAAAGACACCTTGTGGACATTAATGTGAAGAATAGAATGGTTAAAACGCGCATTTGTTTTTTCGCGATTTCCTACACTATGACGTTACGAATCTTGAAAGGAAGGAGAAATGAGTAACAAAACACGACACCACAATGGGGCACAGTGGTACTCTGGTGACTCCCAATCAAAAGGACTGCGGTTCAAACCACGAGGGTTGCATCCTTGCATTGATTGTCTTTATAAACTGAGTAGATAATATGAAATCATGTATAATAATGTCCTATCAACTCAACGCAACTTGCTCTTGGTGTATCTAAATACATAAGAAACGTCACCCCTGTTCACCTGGGACAGCTATAAAAGAGACATCTTTTTGGGGTTGCATGTTGATGCTCATGGTCATGGACTGAATTTCCAAAGCTGAGTATTGTGAGTTGGTTTTACTTTACGGTAAATGTGGACGCAAAGCACGATCAACAGCAAGGTTGTACCGGCATCGTTTCCCTGCAGGCCCGCATCCTTCTCATCAAACCATCATAACTGTTGTAAAACGTTTAAGGGAGACATGCTGCGTGAGTAGTCCAGCACGATGTGACAGACCAGCTACACTCATAAAACTGTGCCTCTGATATATAAGGCACCAGCGCATATGAGAGGCACACAGACAAAGTACCTCTGATTAGCTGATAAATATCAAAGGCACAAAGAAATGAAAGGTACAAATGAATGTCTCAAATCCTATCAGAGGCACGGATGACAGAACGAAATCTATCAGAGGCACGCCGCTAAATGTGTGCCTTTTACAAAAACGGTCATTTATTCAACGGTACAGTGGGGAAGCGCGCATGCGTACAAATGTTTAACCCATGATGCATTGAGCGGGATATTTACTTTCAATGAGGGATACGGGTCTGGAGAAAGAATGGCCGCACTTGACCAGAAGAAATGGCGTCTTGTAGATTATTCGAATAGCGGCACCTGACTACACAAACAGAGTTTATATATATATCCTTTTCGCAAGACGATTATTTTGACTCAAGAGGTTTTGTGCTTTCGTTTTTTAATTACACTCGTGTTATTATTGTCATTCAGGATTACAACAATATTAATCACTGATTATAGGAGTTATGTTTCCTACGATTTAAAACGACGCCGCAGAGGTAAATGTTCCTTTGGAAAATGCAATGAATTTATGTTAGGAAACATACAATTACGTACAATGGATGGTGTCATTATTGCAATCATCCACCGGCGGATCATAATGAATATAGAGTATATTTAGTTTAGTACTTGATTATTTTCTTTGAATGTGTAGTATAAAAATTGACACTCTAAAATAAATGTTATGTTACAAACATATGTATATATCGCAGGTAAATGTATCATTCCCTTTGAAATTTAATTTTCTTATTAATAGTTATAGCTATTAATAGCTATTAAAGTGCAGTTTCTTTTATATTATATTAATCAGTGTTGAATTCAGAGGGTCGCCCCGGGGGGGGGGCATTCCCTCTCCAGAACAATGATCGAAAAGTGTGAGATTTTATTCTTTTTAATGGACAAAAGTGCACCCCCCCCCCCCCCACCGATGCCGCAAAAATCCCTCCCGGAGAAAAATGTCTGAATTCAACACTGATATTAATCTGTCAACGATATTTTTCCCACTGTAATCGAAATTTAACTGCAATAAAAAAAATAAATTCAAACACCCAAAATTTCAGCAATGGACATCCTACAAAAAGTAATAGATATTGTTTTTATAATCGTATTTTATTTAGAATCGGAATTCAATGTAATGAAAATATATACTAATGAAACAAATTAGTTATTTTCAAATAAATTTAATATTTAGGATATCAGTAATGAAATATTTATGATAAGAGCTACTTTTTGAAATTAATTGTTGTCATTATCACAAGATCAATATTATGATTATTTTACACTGATTATTTTTAACGTTTGTCTTATTTGTTTTTAATAAAGCTTTTATGCCTTTTTATGTATTTTGATATGTATAAAATAAATTGATATGTTGACAAGGTTCTTTATTCAACCACAGAACTGACTTAGGCCACATGGACACACATTTTAATATTTATTTCAAATTTATTTCAATAAATTGGGAGTGAGAAAATTTTCTATTATACATAGTATTTGCCTTACACAAAATTTAATATATGTCTTTGGATATGCCATGCTGGAAAATCTTTCTGCAGTAGAAAGAATTTACTGTAAAGATATAAATATAATATAAAATATATTTAAATTACATTCTGTGCCTCTTATAATGGTGGCACATGCATGTGCCACCATTATAAGAGGTACAGAATGTATTTTTAAATAAGAGGCACTTGAATATATAAATTCAGCGGCACACTGTGCCTCTTAATTTCAAAGGCGTTTACGCTGTGCCTCTGAATCTGAAAGGCAGTATGTACCTCTTAATTTCAAAGACACCACGTTCCTCTTAATATTTAGAGGCACAAAAATTCAGAATGTACCTCTTAAATCAGAGGCACAGTTTTAAGTGTGTAAGGTAGGACGGCATGTTCAACCGGATGAGGTATTAGCATACGCCCTGGCAAATCCGAAATGCAGCACAAGAGAGATCACTGAACACTGTGGCCTCTCAAAAAGTCAGGTTTGGAATATCCTAAGCGAATTAGGCGCTCATCCATACCGACCAACTCCTCAACAGGTTTTACTGGATGGGGATGCTGAGCGACGCTATGCATGGTGCAACTTCGTCCTAAACCGGATACAGGTCCAGCCAACATTCTTGGCAAGTATAGTGTGGACGGATGGGGCTTGCTTTTCACGGAATGGCATGTACAAGAGGCAGAACACCCATTACTGGGCGCTGGAAAATCCTAGATGTTTTCCCGGCGTTCGACATCAAATGCAGTTTTTTATTAACGTTTGGTGTGCAATTTACAATAACAAGCTGATCGGCATAGTATTTTACGATGGCACGTTAATGGGCACGCGATATTTACAACTGCTACAGAATGTAATACCCGTTTTGTGGAGAACCTGCCGTTGTTTAATCTTCGGAATCTTTGGTTTCAATATGACGACGCGCCTGCTCACAAGACATTTTGAGTGAAACAGTACCTCGACAAAGAATTCGGGAAACAAATAATTGGGTATGTCGGTTTCGAAGATTGGCCTCCACGTTCGCCGGATCTCACTCTACTGAATATTTTCCTGTGGGGATACCTGAAACAGCAGGTGTATGCCCTTAAATGACGCATTACGTACGCTGGTGCCAACGTGTCACCTTCTATGCTCCAACGTGTGCGAAGTGAAATTCAAACAAGGATCGAAATGTGCACCGCAGCTGACGGTGAGAAGTCTGAACACCTCAAATAAAGGTATATTGTTATAACTAGTTGTTGTTTTCTTTCTAAGATTGTTTTGTCACGTCATAGTGTAGGAAATCAAGAGAAACCAAATGCGCATTTTAACCGTTCTATTCTTCGCATTAATGTCCATAAGGTGTATTTTCATACTAAATCGATGATGCTCTACAACTTTGTAAATCACTTTTTTCCCCTATTTCTTTCCGTTTTCGAGATAGGAATGTTAACTCTGCAGTTTTCCTCCAGGTGGCGCCGTAGGCGGTTTCATTAAGTAGCGCATGGCTACTTTAATATACCTCGACACCACTTTTATGAATGCAGGCAGCAGCCGTTTCAAAGTTAAGAGTGTGGCAAGAGATTTTACTGGGCATACTGTATACATTTTTACTATACAAATGCTGCTTTACCCCTGTTTTTGTGATGCTTACTGTTAAATCCTACATCGATTATTGCAATTTTGGCCATCGCTTTAAAATGTCATATGTTTACTTCTGCATCTGAGTTTCATGATATTTGGATGTAAACGTTTGCTTGGAAACTCTCTATTAGGTATATGAGTATCATGATTATATCATTGCTGAACTGAACCAAGGCAACACTAGATACCGGGCTTGCTCATTCACTCTCAAAACGTCACAAATGGTGGCTGACCGCGACCAGCGATTGGTCCAAAGCAACGCGCCCATCGTTTTGTGCCAATCGCTGTATGTCTTTCCTCCTAGTTAGCGCCACTAGAGATACGAGCCGAAGCATCCGCCATTGATGTGCCTTTGGGTTTGCCATATGTACCCAGCGCCCAATAGCTTCTATGTATTATCAGAGCAACGGTGCTACATTTTGACAGTTATTTTTTATTAATTACACGTTATAATTAATTACGAAGTTTATGATGGGAGGTTGCTTAGCGACAAATTGTTCAAACTATTTTAGAAAAGGACACAGGATGTTCAAATTTCCCGAAGAAAACACAAAAAGAACAAAGTGGAACAGACTGTCGTCCAGATAAATTGGCGGGATTTTTGAAAGCGCCAAATTTAAAAGTCTGTTAAAACGTTTAAAAATGATTGATGATTATGATTCTTTTTAAATTTAATTATTTATTTATGTTTATAATATTTACATAAGTGTATAAATATGCATGAGACAACGATTATTTATACTCTTTTAATTTTTTGCAAACTTTTGAGAGTTATTAGTCAATATTTACGAAATTTTGAATTATTTACTTTCTTATTAATCCCATTAATTATTTATTTATTGTCACTACAAAGTCCCAAATAGAGAAAAAGAAATCTGAACTTCATGTATTGGAGAGAAACCTTACTTTTGTTTGCGTAGGGGTGGGGGTGGGGGGGGGGGGTAGATAACTCGCTATGAAACATGTAGGATATATTTTATTTAAATTACAGTTTTAAATATCAAACTGTTTATTGAGCCGAAGGGGAAAATCGGGAAGACGAATTTTATGAGAATTGTTTTTTATTTAAGTGATGCTTATGTAACTTAAAAACAGAAAAAAAAGAATAATTTTAAATATTTAAACTTTATGAACAGGGAGGGGCAAAGGGGAAGAAGCAGATATTTTTTTGAAAGGGGCGGGGAAGAGATAATTAGATGACTTGATATTTATTTATTTTACTAAACATTTACACATAGAACAAAAAAAAAAGATATTTTAAGATTTTAAATTTTGTGTGCTTGGTATCGGGGGGGGGGGGGGGACATGAATTTCGATGGGAAGGGAGGAAAACATTACATGATCGGTTATTTATTTATTGTTTTAATAAAGTGACAGATAGAGCAAAAAAAAAGTTTTAAAAAATTACAGTTTTAAAAATTTTAAACTGTACTGGGTTTTCTGAGAAGGGGGGAGGGGGTAGAGAGGGAAGCAAAATTTTGGGATAGAGGAAAATACAATAAAATAATAAATAGAGTTGAAAATTTAAAAAAAAAAAAATTAAGGAATTTTAAGGATTTTTATACTTTGGGTACTGTTTCAGGGGGGGGGGGAAGCAAAAGGGGGCGAAGAAAAATTCGAAAAGAGAGGGATTTAGTTGATTTTTTTAATCGGAAATTCACTGAAATGCAGAAGAGTTTCACATCTGATTAAGAAATAAGAGTTTGAAAGTAAGAACTGTTTGCAGATTTTGCATAAAAATAAGGACTTTTAAGGGGACAGATCACCTTTAAAATGGTCAAAAATTCAATTTCAAGGTTTTGATGTCAATAAATAGTGCATTTTATTCTGAGTAAAAAAAAGGTACCAATGTTTTTCAGAGGCGATAATTATTGACGCAGATATAAAGTAAAACGCAATCGTCATTCTCTGTTTTTGAATGGAGAGTGAAAACTTTAAATGCATTTAATTCACAACAATGATTTTCCAACTTGCGCGCACGATTTCTCCAAAAATAATTTAGATAGAACCTCAATTTTTTTCAAACTTATTAATGTTGTAACAATGAACAAAATGAACTAGAATCTTTTAATTTGGTCAATAAATTAAAAAATAATTAACTGTAATTCATCGAAAAGCGCATTCAGAATGCGTTTTTAATTTAATTGCAGTTAATTATTTTTTAATTTATTGATCAAATTAAAAGATTCTAGTTCATTTTGTTCATTGTTACAACATTAATAAGTTTAAAAAAAAATGAGTTTCTATCTAAATTATTTTTGGAGAAATCGTGCGCGCAAGTTTGAAAATCATTGTTGTGAATTAAATGCATTTAAAGTTTTCACTCTCCAATCAAAAACAAAGAATGACGATTGCGTTTTACTTTATATCTGCGTCGATAATTATCGCCTCTGAAAACATTGGTACCTTTTTATTCAGAATAAAATGCACTATTTACTGACATCAAAACCTTGAAATTGAATTTTTGACCATTTTAAAGGTGATCTGTCCCCTTAAGGACGAAAAATTATTTTTGAAAAATGTAAAGATTTTCAAGGATAGTACGATCTTTATAATAGAAAAACTTTCCTTCTTGTGCATACTTGCATGATGCATCGACTTAGTTCAAATAATATATGATAAATAAATTTCTTCAAACCGCCAATAAGGCGCTAAAGTCGCCAAGAAACAGGGGTGTACCCAAAGTGTACCTAAATATGGCGGTGATGCTCCGGCCCGTAACTCTAGAGGCTCTACTCCTAGTCAGCCACCTTTTGTGACGTCATCATAATGAATGAGCAAGCCCGGTATGTAGTGTAGCCCTAACTGAACTAATTAGTATATGAATTAGAGGTATGAATTTTTAAATTAGTGTTAAGTATTATGGGACCACATTTTAATTTGTATCTTTTGTAAATACTATTTCATAATTTTTTCTCAGTTACTTGTAGTATTTTAGATTCAATAATTTATTTAATTTTATATATTTTTCTTATCTTATATTTATTTATTTACAATTTTTATCTTTCTCTGTTTCAAAGAGTTTGTTTATACTTTTGTGTATCCTTTTATATTTATCCAAGATATTTCCGTTAATTCAATTTTATTTTTATTCATTTTATTTTTTCTTATATGAATTTTATCTGTATTGTTATTAAACTATATGCAATCACAATTCTAAAATATGGTAGCCTTAAGAAAAATTTAGCGACTTGCAATTTAGGCCTTCTTTCTAATTTTAGGTCTAATGCTCGTTACAGGGAAATTAGAAAGCATTTTCTTAGGATCGTCAAAAAGTTACCTATCTTATTGTCCCAATTCTCAACTAAAGTTTAAGAAAGGGTCATTCTCTAGGTCAGCCATACTCAACCTGCGGCCCGCGGGCCGCATGTGGCCCGGCGACCTTTAATATGCGGCCCGCGGCCACATAATCATTAGCTTTATTTAGAAAATTAATTGAGAAGTGCATAAAAATTTTAAGATCTACACTGTTCTTTCATGGGAAGACGAAATCTGCCCTGTTATTTATAATCACTAATTTAAAATTATCTTAAACATGTTAAAGGCCGTTTCGTTAGACAAAAGTTCTTTTTACATGTAGTTCCATCTATTTGTAGTGTCTCGCTGTATATATTTCTTAATCTTCGACACTGAACAAACATCATTATTTCAAATTAATTAAATTTTCACTATATATTTCTAAAAAAGATTTTGCATTGAGCTAATGACTGTTTTATTAAAGAAAATCTCTTAGTTTTTTTCTTTAGAAACTTGGAAATGCTGCATTATTATATTATTACGTTTATACTTATCATATAGCTAATAATGTCTATTAGGGACATAAAGGTTAAACGTTTGCCACAGTAAAAAGTTTTATATCACTAATTCCAAAAAATATATATATCTTCGTAGCATATTTTTACATCATTATGAATAGAAATCTACTACGAAATATATTGTTCGGAAATAGTGGTGTTAAATTTTTTGGTAACATTTCTTCAATCCTACTAATCATATTAACTTTATTATATAGCTTTGTTATAGTACTTTTCTTTTCTTACTATTTTAAATATACTTTTTTACATTATTATACAAGTGTGCTGCGGCCCGCCTAACGTCACAAACACATGTTTGCGGCCCGCGAAAAAAAAAGATTGAGTATGGCTGCTCTAGGTGTTTAACTTGCCCAAAAGCAGATAAAGAACAAATTGATAATAACTGTAAGTCAAATAATACAGTCCATTGTTGTAAGGCGTTCTCATATAGCAGACTTAGGACTATTACTAGCACATGTGCAGTCACATGGACGAGTGATCGTTTCAACAAAAGTGGATAGCCTTGTAATTAAAGAAGAACAAAGTTGTTTTATTCAATACTACAGGATTCATGCTCGCTATTTTCAATCGTATATGAGAACATAGATAAAAGGAATGTGACGATGCTACGTAAGTTTGATCCCAAAAGTCCAGATAATAAAATTAGTGAAATTAATGTTTCTCAATTTACAAGCAATCTTAACTAAACTCACATGACCGTTCGATAAACCTTAGAAGGCTCTGGATATGTGAGTAGTTTAATCTATTATTCAGAGTATTAAGGTCCAAACATAAAGTCCACCTACATTTTAAGAATAAACAAAATAACCCCTTTCCCACTTGATATGACTGCAAGTATAATTAAGATTAAAGAAATCATGAGTGTTAATCAGTAAGAAGCAAATAGCCAGAGGTCGATTTGAAGTAATCCGTTTTGAGATAAATAAAAATATATATACGCATTAGTAGCAGACTGTAGGTCCAGAATGGAACACAGTGTGATAATCAGAAAGATTTAGTTATGTGATAGTTAAGTGTTTATCTCTCTCTCCCCACAAAGAAATACTTCTCATCTCCTGGGTCAGTGTTGCTATTAAGTCTTCATCTCTCTTATCATCTCTCTATATGTTTCTCATTTGTATTGATAACTATAAATTAAGTATTTAATAAAGTTGTTATGTTTAAATTGGAGTTATTACCTAATACTATACAGTAGCACCTTTACATATGGTGCCGTTATGGCTGTTATCAGCCGGTGCTACTGTTGTGTTGACCGATAGGTCTTATATCAATTATAACAGAAATTTTTACAATTAGAAATGATTTCCTTATATATATTTTTTTTTCTGACAGAGATTGTATATATTAAAATTTTGCAAACTTTCATATCATGAAAAGTTATGTACTGCTATCAGGAAAATTTAAATAACTATCACATACCAAATATTTTGGCTCAACCCAGGTAAAAAAGTCAACAAAAAACCTTTAAAAAAAACTTAAGGAAATCTGAAGGTATTTCGGACAAAAATACCTTCAGTTTTCCTTAAGGCAAAAGACCTGTACTTTCCCTTCACTTTTTTGTCCGAAATACCTTCAGTTTTCCTTAAGGCAAAAGACCTGTACTTTCCCTTCACTTTTTTGTCCGAAATACCTTCAGTTTTCCTTAAGGCAAAAGACCTGTACTTTCCCTTCACTTTTTTGTCCGAAATACCTTCAGTTTTCCTTAAGGCAAAAAACCTGTACTTTCCCTTTACTTTTTTGTCCGAAATACCTTCAGTTTTCCTTAAGGCAAAAAACCTGTACTTTTCCTTTATTTTTTTGTCCGAAATACCTTCAGTTTTCCTTAAGGCAAAAAACCTGTACTTTTCCTTCACTTTTTTGTCCGTAATGCCTTTACTTTTCCTTTAGACAAAAAACCTGTACTTTTTATATGCAGAAAAAATATATTTTTTTAATAAGACTCTCTTACAATCTTTTGCACGGTCAGGGTTAAAATAAATAGTGCATTAGAGTATTATGTTGTTGGTATAGTTGAAAAGAACCAATTTGTGAACATTTCCAAGTATTTTAAACATTTTAGAAATCTCCTTAAAAAAAAAACTTCAAAGGGAGAAGTAGTAATTTTCAAACGTTTCTTTTTTAAAGTTTTAAAATTAAAATTAAACATTTAACCTTAATTTTTAGGAGGTTTTTTTTCCCATTTTGCTAAAGTATTAAAAAAAATTATGAAAATGTGTCAGCAAAATTTTTGCTAAAAAGCAAAAATAGAAAAACAAATTATAAAAGTTAAAACGTTCTAATTCTTATGCAAATGTTTGCAGAGAAATAATTATGTAGTGTTGAATTCAGGGGGTGACCTGGGGGGGGGTGGTGAAATCTCCCCTGGAGCATTGAAATTTCCCTGCCGAAAGATTTGAGATGTTATACTTTCAATGATCAAAAAGTGCAATTCCCCCCCCCCCTGGAGCGCAGAAATCCTTCCTGGGGAAAGATGTCTGAATTCAACACTGATTATGTAACATCTATTGTAATTTAGATTTCAGCTTTTCTCAAAGTACTCCCCCCCCCACACACACACACTCTCTAAAAAATCTTCTTTTTAGCAGAGCAGCGGAGTTGGTGGAAAAAATGATTGACTCTGGGATGGCGAAAGTACTAGTATTGCCTGTTGGTTCCTATTATTATTCAGATTGCTTCATTGCTGTCATTTGTTTTGAAATAGTAATAGTCGCTTTATTAAATTTGTTATTAAATAAAGGAAATATTACTATTTTAAAAAAGTGGCAGCAATCAATTAATTGGAATTAAAAAACCCGTAACTAGCAACACTGGAACTACTGGCACATTCCTGTTTGACCTTGAAGCATATGATATATATCAACCGATTTTTTTTTCTTTCTTTTTTCCCTCGTTTCATTTCTTTGAATATGGGTGTAAGCTATAATAGGTAGTCAAGACCAGGACCCAGTTACTGCAGTGGCAAACTTCCAGAAATATTTTTGTATAGGTGTCACCTTTTTAAACGCAGGATTTTTTAAATTTTAAATAAGGCAAAAATACTCTTATAAAATGCCTGCAGAACTTTGTCCCTGCATTAATCGGCACTGATCAAGACTGAAAATATTTTGAACATCCTCCCCCTTTTATCAGATACTCTATACACACTCACACAAAAACACAACTTGCATTAAATTTTTAAAATTTAATTATGTCAAAACTGTGCAACAACTGTACGTAAAATATTTTTGTATGTGTAAATTACAATTGAAAAGTTAAATTTGAAGGTATTAGATAGAAACAACAGTTGAAATCTAATAAATCTCCAAAATTTACTTTGAACAACACACACAAAAATCTATCAGTTGAATCCAAACATATTATGTTGATATGTCGACCAAAATATTTTATGCCAAATATAGTAATAGTATAAAATGCCTGCGGAACTAAATATTGGATAAGTGTCTTACAAGTAACCATATTTTGCATTACCTCAGGTTCTGCAAACTCCAAAATATGGGCGAAAGGATGTTTAATTTTGGCTGTATATCTATTCCCGCAGACCCCAAAAATAGAAGGCAGAAATTTTACAGTTTAAGTATCATTTGGGGTCTCTAGAACTGAAAAATTATGAGGGAACACAAGAAAAATAAAAGTGAAAATTCTACTATTTTGGCATTAATTCTGTTAACTTCTTCATAAAAAAGGGCAAAAATTTTATATTTTCAACATCATTAATTGTACAATTTTGGGTTCTACAGACCCGAAAAATTCAAATATTGATATCTAAAGAAGTAAATAAAATGGAAATTTATTATTTCAGATCCCGCTGACTTGGAAAGGAAATGCAAAAAGTTGTAATTTTGCACTTATTCTGTGTCCTACAGACCTGAAAAATTCTGATGTAAGGGAAGAAAATTAAAGATGAAAATTTTACTATTTCAGAAATAATTTGGTGCTGTGAATTTCCCTATTTCATCATTATTTTGGGTACCGCAGACACAGGAAAAAAAATAGGGAGAAAATTTAAAATTTTGGCATTACTCCTGGTCCCAAAGACACCTGAATAATCTGAGGGAAAACAAGACAAAAAAACAGGGAAAAAGATTTCCATTTCAATGATATTTCGGGTTCTGTGGACTCCAAAAATTGCAGAAATTTCCAATTTTTGCATTACCTCAGGTTCTGCAAACTCCAAAACATGCGAGACAAGACTACATACTAAATATAAAGTATCAACTAGAGTTTTCCAACAAAAACAATTTTCATATATTATATGCTGTACATTGAACAGTATATTGGGTCTGTTTAACATTTTTCTTCACAACCGATTGTTGACTTTCGCAGTGCCTTACTGCGACAAATTGCCCTATTTCCCAGCTCCTCCTCATGCGATGTAAACGCTCATTTTTTCCTGCAACTGACTGATAAAATGAGATTTTTGTTGAAAACTGATCAACAAATTTCACAGTTTCATTCTGTGACAAATTGACAAAATATCAGATTCGCCTTTTGCGGCTGAAAAAAATTGGGTTTTACTACGACCAATTGATAAATTTTGACATTTTCCTTCGCAACCGATTGACAGCTTTCGCAGTTTCATTCTTCAACAAATTGATGAAATGCCTGATCCCCCCCCCCTCCTCATGCAACGGAAAAACTGATTTTTTCCTGGAACAGACTGATAAAATTTGAGATTTTTGTTCACCACCAATCAACGAATTTCAGTTTCATTCTGTGACAAATTGACAAAATATCAGATTCCCTTGTGTGACTGAAAAAATTGTTTTTTCCTGCAACCAGTTGAAAAATTTTGACATTTTTCTTCGCAACTGATCAGACTTTTACAGTTTTATTCTACAACAAATTGATGAAATGACCCCGACTCTCCCCCTCTTTGTGAAACTAAAAAAATTGTCTTTTTCTGCGCCTGATGGATAAAATTTAAGATTTTTCTTCACTACTGATCGACAAATTTTGCAATTTCATTCTGTGGCAAAATGACAAAATACCCGATTGCTCTTGTACAACTGAATATACTCATTGTTTTTTTTTTGCAACAGACTGATTCACTTTGAGATTTTTCTTTGCAAACGATCGACATACTTTGCAGTTTCACCCAGTGGAAATTAATGCAATTCCTGATTTTCCCTCCCCCTTCCCCCACACGACTGAAAAATTTGTTTTGTTTTTTTCTGGTGGCCAACTGATAAATTTTGAGATTTTTTTCCGCAACCAATCAAAAAATTTTGTAATCTTTTTCCTAGTACTGATCAGCAAATTTCATGATTTTTCACTTTCAACTGATTAACATATTTTGCGATGAAAAAAAAATGAGAGGTCGTGTCAAAATGAGCAATAAGAGCCATCAGCAGGGTTGTTATGATTTACCCCAACCCGAAAAACCTGGGTGGGTTTTTTCTGAAGAAACCCAGGAAAAAACCCAACTGGGTTTTTTCAAAATTTCAACTTTAAATTACATAGGTAATATATTTCTTAATGTCAGTACACCAGTCGTAAAGTTTATCACTCCCCACCAAAAGGGAAAAAAGTCTTAATTCTTCCAATGACAATTTTTAAAACAAATAATTGTAACTTAATTTTCTATAAGTTTGTGTAACTGTCACAAACACAAAAACTAATTTTTTTTCCCATTATAAAAAATACTTTGATATATAATCCTGAAGTTGAAACTCGTAACAAAATACCACATATGCTGAGAATCCTAATTTAATGATGTAGACATGTAGAATTATTTGGTTTATTCTATTAATTAGTTATAATAAAAAATACTTTACAGCAAATATTTTTTTCCAGTTCTGCGAATTTTGTTATATTCAGTTTCAATTGTAAAAAATTTTGCTGAATTAAATATAAACGACCACCCAACTTAATCCAATAACAACATAAACTAAGGCTTAGGGAAAACCGAAATTTCCTATTTACCTCGGGCTGAGGAAATGTTACTTACTGTGCCTAAGAAAGAATATAGCAACACATTTTGAAATGCAAACAACTCAAAAAAAAAAAAAAAAATCTTGCAATCCATCATTAATCAATATGTTTCAGAATGAAATTTTTCTAGAGAAAATATTTGTTATATATAGGCAATCACTTCAATTAAAATGAATAAAGATACTTTATCCTTAACAAAATATTACAGCATATGATAATTTCATTGTTAAAACTATTACTAATAATCAAATAATAATCTCAAAGCATAATTTTGGTTATTGTCATTGATTTATATATTTTTGTAATCAATTAGTTACTTTAAATTGTATTGAGTAGTAAGTACATTTTTTTTTTCAAACATTCTGAACCACCTGTAACTTAAAAAACCCTGATAAAACCAAGTGGGTTGGGTTTTTTCTGAAAAAACCTGGGCATTTAACAACCCTGGCCATCAGGCACATAAAATATTTAAAAAGGTCTGCCGGGTGCATAAAGTTAAAAAAGGATGTTGGCACTGCACCCTACCCATATGCTAGAGTCAATATTATTCTAGAGAAAGTGATACTTTTTGACTGGCGAGAATGTAAATACAGAAATTGACACGAAAATAAAATTTATGACACTTCTACACAAAACAAAACATATGAATCTGCTTAAAGCGTAGAAGATTCTCACCTATATACAGAGCAATTCTTTTTAACAATTGCTTTGTATACATCAATTACATTTCAAAAAATAAAATAAATTACTTACCGATGAACAGGCGTGCAGAAAATGTTTTTACTCTGAACATTTCCCTCAATCCATATGAAAATTTCCCCAAAATAAATTCTGTATTACGGTAGGTATAGAAAATTTGCAATATACAAGTCACCTCTTTAAAAACCTATAGACTGAACTTGTAATATGTCTAGTTATTGGAAAGGTATGTTAATGCATGTAAGCTTTAATCTAATTCTTATGCCTAATATTTATTAATAAATGTACAATTTTAACCAACAAATACAATGTTTTTGATTACCTTTTCTGATAAATTGTCAATTATTGAGAAACTGCAATCTTACACTGTCTTTGTGGTCACTTTTCATGTTTGGTAGACCTTGAGTCCGTCTCTTGGAGAAAATCTAGTGAAATGAGAATTTCCACCATGAAAATGATGTCTGTTTAAGGATGCTTTTAATAATTCCGTAGCTTTATGCACTGGAGGTCCATTCCATGATATAAACACTTCATGAAAGAGATTATCAGATTTTAGGGTTCGGTTATAAATATGATTTCCAATAATAGAGCCAACAGATTCGCACATTCACTGCAAATTTTCAAGGAGGTAGAGTATTTCTGGTACATCAGCGTACACATCAGGACTGGTAAAAGCTTCTTTTATAATACCGCTGTCTTGATCCAGAAATGATGGTTTCTTTTCAGAATTCAGGATTTTTTTTTTAATTAAATTCAACTTTTAGAATGTTTTTTCTTCAAAGTTATCCACTGATTAAGAAGACTTTTCTCATTATTAAATTTAAATTCTTTTATATTTTTGCTCACCCATTCAGTAAAGAGCTTGTAGTGAGCTTTCCACCAATGGTGGTGTGAGATCTTCTTGATTAATTCTCTTTCTAAAGATGGGATAGAGCTCAAAATGAGTTTACTACTGAAGCATTGTCTCATATGTTTTACAATTTTTAGTTCACATATTCTTTGTTTAAGCTGAGTAGAGGTTTTTAATATTTTCCACCAATGGTGGTGGGGAATCTTCTTGATTTGATTCTTTTTCTAAAGATGGGGTATTACTAAAGTATTGTCTCACATGTTTTACAATTTTTGGTTCACATATTCTTTGTTTAAGCTGTTTAAGCTGAGCAGAGGTTTTGAATATTTTTTCTTGGTAGTTTGAAACACTCACTTTTTGTGATGTTTTCTTGTGCAATGTTAAAATTCCTGGTCACCACCGGCCACAGGGTGACTAAATGTAAAAAATTGACGACTTTATGCTATGCATCTGATTGCCAAGGGGGCGATGTCTATTTTTCATGTAGCAGTACATCTGATTTCTTAGTGCATGATTTTCGTAAGATGATCACGAAATCCAACTTAGATTGTCGTTAGACGATCGCGAAATAAAACCACGATTTTCTTCAAACGATCGCGAAATAAAACCACGATTTTCTTCAAACGATCGCGAAATAAAACCACAAAACCCGATCGCCGAAATTCATGATTTTTTCGCTCTCGTTCTTCGAAATTCATGATTTTTGCATGTCCGATCAAAGAAAGTTATGGTTTCTCTGCGTCCGATCAACGAAATTCAGGATTTTTTCGCATCCGATCGACGAAATTCATTATTTTTCCACATCCGATCGTCGAAATTCGTGATTTTGTTGCAGCTGATTGCCGAAATTCCTGATTTTTATGCTCCCGACTGACGGAAATTCATCATTTTTACGCTTCTGAACGAAGGAAATTCAGGATTTTTACGCTCCCGATTGAGTGAAGTTTGCAATTTTTTCCGGACTAATTGACGAAATACACAATTTCTGAAGATGTTGGCCACTTTTGGTTCGCGGGCCACAGGTTGTGCATGTATAATGTATATCATGTTGTGGGTTATTATTTACTGTATAAACTAGATGTGCACAACTTTTATGATGGGAGGGCAACTCACAAAAATGACTGGCTTGTCAAGGTCTACAATCCGACTCGTTCAACAAAATTCTCGATTTATACATGCCTTATCGGTTAAATTCGCGATTTTTATACACCTTATCAGCTAAATTCGCAATTTTTATGTGCCCGATTGGCGAAATTCACAATTTTTGCATGCCGATCGGCGAAATTCACAATTTTTGCATGCCCGATCGGGGAAATTAACGATTTTTGCACGCCTGCTCGACAAAATTCACGATTTTTACACTCCTGATAGGCTAAATTCATGATTTTTACTCGTTCTATTGGCTAAATTTACAATTTTCACCCGCTGATTGGCTAAATTTACAATTTTCACCCGCTGATTGGCTAAATTTACGATTTTTACACGTCTTATCGGTTAAATTCACGATTTTTATGCGCCTTATCAGCTAAATTCGCGTCTATTATTTTCCGTAATTCGTTAGCTTTGACAATATAATAATTAACACCTTAATTTATTTTTTAAATGTTTATACATAACCAAAAGATGGCTAAAAATATGTACCGACAGATACTTCTTCAAAACTGGTCTCTCTTTTAAAAAATAAGATAGATTCAACATATTTATAAAAAATACCGAGGCCTTAGTAGAAAAAATATTTCAGAGGATATATGTATTGTCAAAGTTTCGTTCATATTACCTTATTTTAGACTTTTTTTTTTTAATACTTTAATAGTGATGGAGTTAATTTAAAGTTGTTATTGTGAATTCAAATAACTCATATTTATTATTTGCATTTTCAATTACTTTTAATCAAAGTTTATAAATAATATACCAGGAAGAAAATAATTTTATAAAAATTATGATTTAAAGTAATACTATTTTAAATATTGTCCACTTGAATGATGGTATGTTACATGAAATGTTATTAAAAGCTTTTTCTTCCTTCAGTAGCACATTATTGGTGAGTAGCGCCCCTTTTTTTTTTTTTTTCTAGATTGAACACTGGGTCAGATAGGGTGAAATAGGCAGGTTTCAAAACTAAATTTATAAAAAACACAAACTGTAATTATTTGCAAAAAGTGCAAGAAAAAAAAACTGTGGGGTAAAATAGTTAAAAACTTTTCATTGTTTAAAACCTGCATTAATATTTAAAAAGTGACACACACATATATATATATATATATATATATACATTTTTTTTAAATTACACAAAAAGTACTAAATTTAATCAATAAAAAGTTTAAATTGATTCTTCAACCCTTTAACATACATTTGACATAAATAACATTTCATGTAACATACCATCATTCAAGTGAGCAATATTTAAAATAGTATTACTTTAAATCATATTTTTCATAAAATTATTTTTATCTTGGTATATTATTCATAAACTTCGATTAAAAGCAATTGAAAATGAATGTAAAAACCTTGAGAAATCATTAATTGGGTTGACAATTAATATTAACACACATGCGAAGTAGAATCAAGATCAACCAAAACGATACTTTAAATTCCATTGTAACGATACAAGGCTCAAATATTAAATTTAATTTTGTAATAAATATGAGTTATATGAATGTATAAAGTTATGTACTTTAAATTAACTCCATCGCTATTAAAGTATAAAAAAAGTCTAAAATAAGATAATATGAACGATACTTTGAACTTACACATCTCCTCCGAAATAATTTTATTTCAGTAAGGCCTCGTGGTATTTTTTTATAAATACGTTGAATGTATCTATTTTTTTAAAAGAGAGTCTAGTTTTATAGAAGTACCTGTCGGTAGATATTTTTAGCCATCTTATGGCTATGTATAAACATATTATATTGACAAAGCTAGCGAATTACAGAAAATAACAGACGAACGTTACCGCCATATGGTTACCGCTTACCGCTTATAAAGCCACGACGTGAGTCAAAATATAAACACGCGACGCGAGTTGAGTTGAGAAGTAGTGTTTCTTCTACCATTGGAAAATCACTGTGGAGTCTGAAATGCCGTGTCAGTTGCGAAAAAAAAAAAAATCAAATGTTCTAAAGGAAATTTTAAATAAATTAATAAGAATAATACATTTTTCATTTGTTTTTTTAAGTAATTTTCATAAAAACTGGAAGTCATGTCTGTAGTTAATAACCCCAAACTTAAAATAAAAGAAGAACTAAGAATTTTTCGTATGGGGGGGGGCAGTGGTGTAGCTAAGTTTTTTGGCGCCCGGGGCAAGAAGAAATTCTGCGCCCCCCCCCCTCCTCCTCTAAATAAAAAAATGACATTATTTTTTCTTAAGAGGGAAGAATGTACTTCCGGCTTGTACCATGAGGAAAATGTAGCTTCCCTCTTCCTTGTTTTTAAGATTTCAGCTAATTTTACTCAAACACACGAAACTAAAATGTGTGCAACCCGATTATAGAAGATTCATAGTTTTCGTCAATACTGAATTTGTATGGGAATTTCAAAAATTTATTTAGCTGTCGCCAAGTTGACTTCATTTATGGCGACCTACATTTATCGCCAAGATTTTTAGCCAAATATCGTCAAGCTTGACGAGAATTTGACGGTAGCATATAATATGACTATGTAGTTTTAAGCGCATGAGAGTTGCAACACAAATGATTATAACAATGAAAGTCAATTTACAAGAAACCACGTTTGCTAAAACTTATGAATTTAACCCGATTAAGGAAAAAAAATATGCTGCCTTGTTTCATTTACAAGGTGCGTACACTCTTTTTGATTTCCAAGGAGTTCCATATGTCCTACGTAAAAAAATAGAAAATGTTTTTCAATTGACTCATTGTTTTATGTTCTTTCTTTCCTTTTTTTTTTTTTTTTAATCTTTTGAACAATATATAAGGTGCATTTCATAAAATTTAAAATAGGATTCTCAGCAATATAAATAGTTTATTTTCTAAAAACAAAAATGTTAAGTAAAAAGTCTTTTTTATTGTATTTTAAAATTTGTCATGACATTTTAACTAATTAATTTTTTGAAAATGTGGTTCTTGCAGTTATAGAGCAGATTTGTAAAGAAAGCATTAAAAAAAAATGTTGCGTAAAGTTAAAAATTGTAGGAAATGTGTGGTTTTAAATTTTTCTTTAAAAATTTTTCAATTAAATACTTTTAAAACAAAATTAATTTTATCTGAAGAATTACGATTTTGCTTTCTTTCAAATTATAAAATTTTCATAAAACAATTTACTAATATCAATAAAAATTGCTTCTTAAAAATTTACAACGGTGCACCTTGTTTGCAAATTTTAAATACCGTAAACTCTTTACATTGATTTGAACACTCTTTACAAAGATACATATATCTTTGCCCATTCAGATGAAATTTTGTTATTTTCTGCTGATTTTGCTTTCTTTTAATCATGATGGTTAATCCTGTTTTGAAAAACAATCTAAAAACTATTTACAAATATGGACAATTACAAACTATTACAAATACATTATTTATGGGCTTGTTGTTAAAAAGTAGCGGCATAACTTCCGCTGTGTCTCCGAAAATTATAATATTGTGGCTTAGTCATAAAATGTATGCAGATGATCTCTGCAATAACATATCATACTTATAAAAAATCCCGGATACAGAGAGAGAGCGAGGAATTTGATTTCCAGTATAGTAAACCTCCAAAAGTTTGGTATATGGCCTACCCGTTTTTCTAGGAGCAACTCCCCCCCCCCCCACCATCCTTTACCGAATTTATTGAAAGCATTGACAAAATATGTGAGATAATTTCTGTTTAAAACGCCTCTCAATTGGACGCCCCCCCCCCCCCAACCACAGAGTTCAGAGAAAAACTCCGTGATTATATGTATACATATAATCATTTTGTGCTTCCTTTCAGGTACGTAATCAAGTAAGGTACAAATTCAGTTGAGAAATCCTTAGAAACATTCACAGAAGCTTTTTCTTTCATTATTTGGACGTATATAATAAAATATTTTACTAAAGAAAACATTCACACACACACACACAAATATTTATTATCGAAATATGTGGGATAATTTCGGTTAAGCGTCTCTCAATTAGGCGCCCCCAACGTTTAATGAATTTGTGCCTCCTTTCAGGTACGTAATCATGTAAGGTACAAAGTCTGTTGAAGTATTCCTAGAAACCTTATTCACATAAGCTTTTTCTTTCATTATTTGTACATAATAAAATATTTTACTAAAGAAAATATTCACACGCACACATACAAAAGCAATTTTTATATATTGTCGAAATATGTGAGATAATTTCTGTTAAATTTTTTTCTCAATCTGGCGCCCCTTGACAGCGGCGCCCGTGGCGGACGCCCCCCTTGCCCCCCCCCCCCTCAGCTACGCTACTGGGGGGGGGTCAATTACTACTTCCTGAATTCGGGAAGGGGAGGACTTTCCCCCTAAATCCCCCATAAAAGTTATTTATTTATTATTTTTTATATTTATGTGTTAAAAATTTATCTCAAAGGGGTGGTTCAAAGCAGTGTTGAATTAGGGTAGGGCTGGCCCGCTAGCTCTATTTTCGTTTATATGTTTGTCTTTAAAAGTTACCTTAAGCAGAGGTTCAGGAGAGTGTTGAATTCAGTGCCAGATGGGAAGAGGAGCACAAGCCCCTCCCCCCCCCCGGATTTTAAAATTTAATTAATGTAATTTTCTTTTTCGCTGATTTTGAAAGAGTGAAATTTATTCTTTTCGAGTATGTGTTTAAAAAGTACCTTAAACGGAGACTCAGGGAAGTGATGAAGTCAAAAAGAGCGGGAGCTCCCCCCCACCCCCGCAGATTTTGTAATTTTATTGACATAATTTTCTTTTTCTCCAATTTTTAAAGACAGTAAAATTAGTTTTTTTGAGTAACTTAAAATAAATAATTAAGTATTAGGAGAAAGCTAAATTATGAATATTCATTTCGTAGTGTGCGTGGGGGGGGGGGGGTACTCCCCTTAATCAGTCATGGCAGTTAATTTTTGTCCTCATTTTTCTTTTTACTTTTATGTGCTAAAAAATTACCTTAAAATTGGGCATTTCAGGGCAGTGTTGATTTCAGCCCCCCCCCCTTCAAATATGAACAATTAATTAAAATTTTAACTAATTTTCTTTTTTAAATTTATTCTTTTCGAATAACAAAATAATTAAACACTGAAAGAAAGAGGATAGAACCAAAAATTTTTTTTAAATCTTCTGCCCCCCCTCTCCACCCCTCTATGTGGCCCTGACCTTTTCCAGTAAAAAGCTATTTGAATATGAGTTAGATACTTAACCATTTAAGCTCTAATAAAACATTTAGAAAAATTTTCTACATGAAAAGCTGTTTTTCTTTTCTTACAAAATACCTGTAGTGATTTTAGGGCAGATTTTCTAAGTCACTGAAGGTAATTTGTAGGCCATAAGCTTGCTGAAATAAACCTGTATAAAACCTTTAAAAAAACCTTCATATTTCCTGCATGAAAAGCTGTTCCCGTTTTTCTTCAAAATACCTGTAATGATTTTAAGAAGATCTGGCAAGTCAGTGAAGGTAATTTGAAGGTTATAAGCGTGCTGAAATAACCCTGAATAAAACCTTTAAAAAACCTGTAATATTTCCTGAAGGAAAACCTGCAGTTTTCATTTACCTTCAAAAGACTTGTAGAAACCTTCAAAATACCTTCAAAATCATTAAATTTTTAAAGGTTTCATGCTGATTTTTTTACCTGGGAAATATGTACTTATTTAAACTGTTTATCATGACTATAACCTTTATCAGAGTTACGACTATTATGAGTGGGGGTGTGTTATGTATTAATGGGACAAATTATTTTTCTTCGATACTTTTTTCTTTCCCCTCTAATGTGTTAAGTAAATGTGTTTTATTATTAATGTGTTGAGGCTATTTTATTGTTATCATTAATATAATTCCACTATGGCAGAAAATAAAATTGCCGGATATCAAAATTTGATTAACAATTTCGATGGTGACCTGTTCTCGAATGTTAAGTATTTTTTTGATAATATTGAATCTATTGGTACTCTCGCTGAATGGAAAGACCCTGAATTGATAATAGTTTTAAAATGTAAACTGCGCGGTCCTGCGTTACAATTTTTTATTGACGACACCGAACTAAACCAAGAAAAGGAATTTAAAAACGTCAAAGAAAATTTTTTAAAATATTTTGATCAAAAAACAACTTTGAATCAAAGACAACATTTGTTTTCAAATTGCAGACAAGCACCTGGAGAATCAGTCAGGTCTTTTGCCACTAAAGTCGCAAATTTAACCGCGAAATACTTTTCTGCAGGTAATATCTCTAAACCAGATGTGGTTCCTATAGTTGATCAAACAAAACTCGCAAAATTTTTGGAAGGATTACAACCTTCTCTGAAAAATTTAGCTATGAACAGGAATCATAAAACATTTGATGAAGCTGTAGAACGAGCTCATCTGGACGAAATTAATGCACAATTTTCAGCATCTGAGGTAGTTCCTATAAATAACTTCAATTCAACTCCGAAAGTCAATATTGAGGACAAATTAAATAAAATAATTAGCAAACAAACTGAAATGACAGAACGTTTAGTTAATTCGCTTTCGGAACAGATTAAAAATTTACGGTTCCAACATCCCCCCCCCTGCCCCTCGGAATTTTACGCACACTTCCAGACATACTCGACCATCAAATTTGCATTGTGTACTGTGTGGACGAAATAATCACCAATCCCATAACTGTTATTCGCGGACTAGAAATTCACATTTATACCAATCTAGGGTCCGTACGCCGCATCAGGACACAAGACCCAGACACTACGCAGATAATACGCTTTATCAGCCGAGGTCATTTACACGGCGTCAACAACAACATACGCAATATACTAGTAACAACCCTTTAAACTCAAATCGGGGTCGATAACAGCTAAAGGGCCCCGATCACTGCAGGCTAAAACAAACATGAGAGGGAATACATCGCGATTATCAGGTATAGCGGAGTATACAATCGGAAAATACAGTCCTTTACCTATCGTCGAGATAAAAATAGGAGATGAAACTTTTAATGGTCTTTGGGACAGTGGAGCGAGCGCGTCTTTGTGTAGCTACAACGCTTTTAAGAAAATAGCTCCAAACCTTATACGTATTAATAATACAAAACCTTCTATTAAAATCTCTACTCTCAGTGGTAATGAAATAAAACTTCATTCCACTGCGGATATTTCTCTTTCTATTGGAAATAAAAACTTAAATTATAATTTTTTAATCACCCATTCTAATTTTAGCCCAGATTATGATTTTATTTTCGGATTTGACTTTATGTCATCATTTAAATGTCAAATCAATTTTGATAATAGGACTGTCTCATTTCGAGGTAATCAGATACCAATATGCAAATTTGGTCAGCAGAAAATTAATGTAATGCATGTGCAATCTTATGCAAAATTAGTCCACAAACTGAAAATTTCTCCATTACAATCCGCAGTTGTTCAAATTAAACCTAACAAGAAATTGCCTATCGGTACGAGCGTATTATTAGATCCTTTACCTTCTCGTCATGACTTGGAATTGCACAATTCAGTTTCTACTATTACTAAAGATGGAATGATTCCTCTCATAATTAATAATCTCTCTACTAGCTCTACTCTCCATCTGAATAAAAATACAAAAATAGCACAAATTGATACCCATATTGATATCTCAGAGGATAAATCCATTTATGAAAAACGGAGGCAAGAATTAAAAATGTCTGACTATAATTTCACGGGAATTCCAATCGAAGCTCGACAACAATTAGAAGCGTTAATTCACGAATATGCTGATATATTCAGCAATTCTTTAAAAACTATCGGGAAATGTACCTTGGAAGCCCCACCTATTGAATTAACTGATTCTTCGCCCATTCAATGCCGACCATTTCCGGTTCCGATTGCGTTGCGTGAAACACTTCAAAATGAGATAAGACAATTGTCGGAGGCCGGTATTATAGAGAAATCTAACAGCCGATACTCCTTTCCTCTTATCTTAGTTAAAAAGAAAACTGAAGGTAAATATAGATTAGTAATCGATTATCGTAAACTAAATGAAATTACAATTTCTTCTAATTATAAATTGCCACTTATTGCGGACATTTTAAATTCCTTAAGAAGTGCTAAGTATTATAGTACACTGGACGCGAACTCTTCTTTTCATCAAATAAAATTACGCGATGAAGATAAGCATTTAACTGCATTTTCAAGTCCTTACGGGCATTTTCAATATAATTTTTACAGTTTCGGTTTAAAAAATTCAGCGCAAATTTTTCAGGAAACAGCGGATACTGTACTTAATGGTCTCCAGGACATTATTGTCCCAGCAAACACCATTGATGATTCGATCCGTAAATTAAGACTTGTTCTTGATCGTTTTCGGCATTTCGGATTAACATTAAATCCATCTAAATGTCAATTTCTCCAGACTAGCATTAAATATTTAGGTCATGTTGTTTATAAAAATGGTTTAAAACCATTACCAGAGACACTCATTTCAATTAACCACTTTCCGGTACCTAACACGGTGCGTAAATTAAAGCGTTTTTTCGGGTTTGGCAAACTATTACAAATCTTTCGTGGAAATTTTTTCTGATGTTGTCTTACCACTAACAAACTTGACAAAGAAATCGTCAAAATTCCTATGGACGGAAAAGGCTCAGATCGCTTTTGATACGATTAAAGTTAAATTATTATCCGATGTAATGCTAAAACACCCGAATTTTAATGACATATTCTATTTAAACACGGACGCTTCCGGAGAAGCCGTTGGTGCGTCCTTATTACAGAAAGATGAAAACGGAATTTTGAGACCCATTAATTATTTTTCTTACAAATTAAAACCTCATGAAAAGAAATGGCCTGCCATTCAGCTTGAGGCATATGCTATCTTGCTAGCCATCAGGCACTATAAAGTTTATTTATATGGTCGTAAATTTATTATTCTCTCCGACTGTAAATCACTTGATTATTTAATAAAATTAGATTCCCCTGCCAGCAGACTATTTCAAGACTAGTATATAACCCCGTCAAAAATGACGGATTGTTGATCTGCGTTTCATTTTCATAAGACTTCATACAAACAAACAGCATGGAGATTTATTATTGAAATACATTTTAAAAAGGACAAATGATTTCTACAAATAAAAATAATAAGGATATATATATATATTTAGTATTAAATTTCTGAAATAGTTCAACGATTGGACAAAAGCAAATATTAACAAATAATCCATGTGCGAAAGTTTTTGTAAAAAAGTGTTATCAATGAGTTTTTAAACAGCTTGACTTACCATATAACTCATTGTTTGATTACATAAGCAAAATTAAATGGAAATTACGCTGTACTATGCATTTCTTATATTTTAATTACGTTTGATAAGAAAGAATCATTTTACAGTATATGACCCATTATCCGAAAATCCAAAATCCGGAAAAACCCGAAGTCCGGAAAGAAAAATTCGAAAATTTTTCAAATTTGTAAATTTTTACTAAAATTTTAGATTTTCTGAATTTTTTCGAAAATTTTAGAGATTCCTAATTTTTTTTCCGTCTATTGTGTTTCAATGTTTAATCACTAAAATATTGTTACTTCAGTGGCGGGTCAAAACGGTCCCCCCCCCCCTTCTCTTCCCGAAATTAAAAACAAATCATTTTTCTCTCAAATTTTAGTTTAAAATTAATTTATATTACGATTCGTTAGAAACAAAAAATAGTTATGTATTTACTTCATCAGGGGTGATTCTGTTCAAGTTTTCCTAAAAATTTAAGGCATTCGATTTCGAAAATTTAAGTCTTCAGTCCAAAATTTCGAACATAAATATCTCGAATTTTGGACGATAGTCGCCGAAAAAAATCAGTTATGTCTATCGTTCGCAGAAAAAAAGGAAAATTTCATCAAAGGATTGTGGAAACAACGTGAATTTCGTCAAAGTACCGAAAATAAAAACGCAAATTTCGTTGCAGGATTGAAAAAAAAAAAAAAAAAAAAAAAAAAAAACGCTAATTTTGTTAACAAATTGCAGAAAAACGCGATTTCCGCCGCGGAAATCGCGTTTTTCTGCAATTTGTTAACAAAATTAGCGTTTATTCCGCCAAAGGCTTACGAAGAAGACGCAAATTTCTTCCAAAGACTCCGAAAAAAATGTAAAATTTCATCAAGGGATCACAAAAAAAAAAAAAAAAAAAAAAAAAAAAAAAAATTGGTTAAAGGATCGCAAAAAAAAAAAAACTGCGAATTTCGTCAAATAATCGCGGAAAAACATGAATTTCTTCAAAGGGTCTAGAAAAAAAAAACACAAATTTCTTCAAAGCACTGCGAAAAAATGTCTAATTTCGTTAAGCGATCGCGAAAAAAGTGAAATTTCGTCAAAGGATCGAAAAAAACAACCGCTAATTTCGTTAATCTCAGAAAAAACTCGAATTTTGTCAAAGGATCGTGAATAAAAGGCAAATTTCGTCAAAGAATAGCAAAAAACGCAAATTTCCTCAAAGGATCGCAAAAAGAAAACGCAAATTTCTTCAAAGGACTACGAAAAAATGAAATTTTGTCAAAGAACAGCAGAAAAAATGCAAATTTTGTCAAAGAATCACGAAAAAAACATGAATTTTGTCAAATAATCGTGAATTTCGGGAGGACCCGAAATCCGGAACGATGGAAGACATTTCAAAATCCGCCAGTAGATGGCGACACTATACTGAATCAACCTCAAATCTCTCCCAAGGAAAATAAATCACCGCATTCTGAAAAAAAAAGTGCCTACAGATTTTTTTTTTTTTTTTTACAGAAATGTTAATACACATTTTTTTTTTTTATGAAATAGTGTTTTAAGGTTTTAACAAAATTAAAAGATTTAAAAGCTTGAATATGCCTTTACAAATATTTAAACGACGAAAGTAGATAATATAACTTCTTTTTCAGTAAGCCTAACATGGCGTTTAACTACGGTCGAATCGCAGAGTGGTACAACCCGGTACCGTTACAGACACTTTCTCGCCTTTGGATTTTATTATAAGTAAGATGGCTGTTCTTTTTTCCTCCTATATGGAATCCCCACGCCAAAAATTTTCAAATTAGTTATACAGAAAGGTACCAGCAAGGCCCCAACTCCGAGTTTCTTTTTAAACAATTCACAGCTCAAGTTGACAAACTACTCACACAAAACTTCTGGAATTTAAATATTTACTGAATTGGTTTTGCAAAAAATGATTCAATGGAGTTCAAAACTTTATAGGGGTAGAGGGGAAAAATTATAAATAAATCCATTATTAATTACTAATTGGTTTTATTAAACTTAATTTTCTACTAATATTTTTAGGATTTCGGCCTGGTTTCCCTATTAGTAGTCATTTTGGGGCGCTCTCCACGATGGTGTAGCCATTTTTATAAGACCTCTAACAGAGGCTCGGTGCCCCCCCCCCCCCCCGGTTGGAAGGAATATTATAAAAGGAAAGAAAAAAAAGAAATCTACTCTTATTTGCTCATTCCAACACATATAGCACCACTATTGATAGATTTAAAAAAAAAATTCTCAACAACTGCTGCACATCTCATTCCCCTTTACTGCCCCCCCCTCCATGGCTGTGTAATCTTTGGGGGCTATCAACTAAAAAAGGGAGGAAAAGGAAAAATAGATAATATATAAACAAGGAAATATTAATTCTTCCCACAATTAGCTCATACCAACATGTATAGCATGTTTTTTTATTTTTCCACAACTGCTGCACACATTTATCCCCTTTTCCGCCCCCCTCCCCCCATGAGAGTTCATTCTTTTGGGGGAAGGGGGGGGGGCTTTTTTTCACATTTTGCTCATACCAACTATATAAAATGTCTTTTAATTTTCCACAACTGCTGCACACATTTTTCCCCTTTTCCGCCCCCCTCCCCCCGTGAGAGTTCACTCTTTGAGGGGGGGGGGCTCTCTCTCCTTTTTTTTAATTAACTCTTTTTTACTCCCACATGTAATATTTCATGAGTTAAGTTTAATTGTTTTACAATTAAACAACAGCATTCCACTTTGATTTTCCACCCACCGCGTTTAACGTTTTTTTTTAATTCAGTTTTTTTCCCCTTCCCTTCGATTATTAATTTCGATTATTAAACTTATAATTCTTCTCTAATTTTTGGGTTTTTTGCCTGGTTTCACTATTTGTAACATTTTGGGGCGCTATACACGTTGGTAGGGCTCTTTTTTGCTATATCTCCAACTGGGGCTGAGTCCCCCCCCCCCGGTGCCGCAGTAATAATTCTACCCTTAATTTGCTCATACCATCATATAGCATGTCTCTAGTTAGATAATTTAATTTTCAATAACTGCTCCACACCCCATTCCCTGTACCCGGCCCCCTCCCTCTCATGGGCTGTTACTCCTTGGGGAGGGGCTTTCAACCTTTACAACTTTAACCCCCACATGTAATAAACCATTTTTTTTTCTCTCATCCTGTTTTTCCTACTTGTAATAATTTTAGGTCGCCCAACACGATGGTGGGGCTCTTTTCATTAAATCTTCAAATCATTAAATCTTCATCAAAAGTGGCTGAGTTACCCCCACCCCCCCCCCTTCCCGTTGAGGGAAAAATTAATTTAGCCTTTTATTTTGCACGTGCATCACTTATAGCAAGTCAATAGACAGCTAATTTCTCAACACTCCGTTGCAAACCACATTTCCCTTTCCTGTACCCCCTCCCCCATGAGCCGATTCTGTTCGGGGGGGGGGGTCTTTCCACTTTCTCAACTTTAACCCCCACATGTAATATGGTTCAGCAGTCTCACCCTGTTCAGAATAGCTTTTTCAATTACTAATTAATTAAAATTATGAAACGTTAAGTGTTCAGAGTTCCGCCTGCCATCCCCCCCACCCCCGTCTAGCTAAGACTGCGCTTCCCCGTCCCTTCTACAACACTTTAACACCATAAGTAGTGGAAATATACTAACAACACAGTAACTACAGATTAATCGTTAGTAAGTCATATCCCGCAACAAATCAAGTTGAGCAATAACCCAGTTTCTCTTCTTAAAGCATCTATGTGCTTTTTCAGAACAACTAAAGTACTAGTATCTCTCCTCATAGGCGCCCATCAATTCAGCAACACTTTTTAAAAACAGAAGGGAAAAAGAGAGGGAATGTAAAGGAAGAATTCTGTAACCCCCCCCCCCCCCCCCCGCTGCTGGTACCAACAAATCCCAGGACCTTGTAAAAACAACAATTCAAATCACAATCATTAAACACTCGACCATTGAGGGTTCCCGTTTTGCCTATAGCTATTTTAGTGAAGAGTAGGTTTAATACTGCAATTATTCATTTGTATTTTCATATCCCCCTTTTTATTATTTTCCAATCAAACACAGAGTTAGTCAGTAACTTATGGCTACAAAAATGCAATCAAACATAAACACCAGGTCAGCATCAAATCAAGCACAACTTAAACAGGTAAAAAAACCAGTTGATGCTAAGATAAAAATAAAAGAGTCTTCCAAAAAGGCTAACATAACATCCGGTAGTGCGGGTACACCAGGCAGTTCCCAGTCAATTCAGGACAAAGAAAAATTAAAGAACAAAACAAAGACAGAAGAGCAAAGCAACCAATCAACAGTCAATCTAGATAAGTACTTTGATGAAGACGACACAGTAACTGAATGCGAAGAAACGGATTCGGAATCAGAAACGAGCAAAACTAGTAAAAAAGTTGCACTTGAAATAGTTAATGCCCCCGAGGTACGCGGTACGAAGATGGAACTCCAAAAGCTATGTGATGCTCCAGAAACAGGAAAAAGAAGATCAATAACAGTTGAAAAAGCTCTCAGAGCAATAAGTTACATCAGAGTTATAGAAAAACGAACCACAAGATTGCAAAAAATCGTCTGCAGAGAGATAGATAAAGCATTGGAAATAATCTCAAGATCAATAGTAGAACTCGAAGTCAGAGTACAGCACGCAGAGGCGCAAAACGAGATATTGGAAAACATGGCGCACAGGCAGACAGAAAAGGCAGAAGACGATTCAGCAGACGAAGTACATGGGAGAGAACGGGAGATAAAAACAAACAAACCTCCAATTAACTACGCAGAGGCAGTAAAAGCAGCCACATCAACAATTATCATACAGGCAAAAGAGGACAGAACAGCTGAGGAAGTAGAAAAACAAGTTCTTAACCATTCCAAGGACCATCACGGTAATGTTAAGAGTGTACGAAAAATCAGGAATGGGGTAAAGATCATGTGCGAAAGCGCAAAGGCCGAACAGGAGCTTAAAAAGACAATTACTGAGGATCAAGAGGTAAGCGAAGCGCTAGAAATAAAAAACGCAAGCCTAAGGAAAAAAAGAATAATAATTTTCAACGTCCCGAATTGGGTCCCTGAAGACCAGGTAACATCAAAGCTCGCACGCATTCTAGGGGTTAATAATGATGAATACAACGAAGATGTCTTCAAACTGATGAAGCCGTTGGCGGCCAAGAATGAGAAAATACACATTCCAGTCACTCTCCCCGAACCTCTGGCGGACCACCTTCTTTAAAGAAGGACGGTTTGTCTGGGGTTCAAAGAATGTCCGGTGAAACATTTCGTAACAATCCAGAGATGCCACCAATGCCTCGGTTTTGACCACGTGGCATCACAATGTCCAAACACACAAATGTGCTCCAACTGCGCAGGGGAACACAGCTACAAAGACTGTAAATCAAGACGAAAAGAATGTGCCATGTGTCGTCTATATAACTGGACCAACAAAAGATGGCTGAGAGCTCAGAAACCAACAGACCATTCGACACATTTAGCACACTGCTGGATGTACCAGACTCTACTACAAATTAGACAATTAGAACTTCAGGAGGGTAAGAGGCAGCTAACAAATGGCTTAGAAGTGATACAGGGGTTAGTCTCAATTCACACGTATGGGGGGAAGCCACAAATTGCTAGGACCACTAATGAAGAACACGACAGGTATCAACTAAGAAGAAAACATCATGCTTAATACGGCCTCAAATAATCACATAAACATGCACTCACAGAATGCAACGCAAACACGAAGACCAGATGTCCTAAAAGCCATACAGATCAATCTTCACAACAGCAGCCATGCCACAAACGAATTAGGGGGATACATAGGAGCAGAAGGAATACATGTTGCTATGTTACAAGATTACTACCAGAACAAGGAGACAGGACAAATAGCAGGTATAAACCCAAAACATTGGTCAATAACAAAAACGAAAACAAACAAATCAGCTATCATAACAAAGTTAGGATTAAACCCGATAACACTAAGTGAACAAGAATTTGTATCAGCCATAACTATCGAAAACAATAAAGAAAAACTAACAATTATCAACACATAGGCTCCCCCCTCAGCCGATTTCTCAGTGGTGCTATCAGAAATTGAGAACACTTTGAAGATAGCAACGGGAGAAATCCTGCTAGTGGGAGACTTTAATGCACACTCACAAGCATGGGGATATGACAATATCGACGACAGGGGACAAAAACTCACAGACTTCATCCTTCTTAACTCACTTTTTGTCCAGAATCCACCAGGTGCCCCTCCCTCTTTCTGCACTATGAGGAATAAAAAAGAAATTAAGGGTTGGCCGGATTTAATGATAGCAACACTTAAACTAGGGAACAAAATTAAGGATTGGGAGGTCAGCGAGGACGAATCTCATAGTGATCACAAATTTATAAAATTTAAAATTCAACATGACAACACCAGCCACCACAGACACAGATTAGAAACAAAATATGGAAAACATGAAAATTTTGACAAAAACATAAAAAAAATCAGAAATAAATATATCAAAGAGTTAAAAACAGTATCGGAAATAGACCAACTAGATAATATTACCCCCAGACTCCAAAATGAAATCACAACCCTAGCGATTAACTGCTATAAAAAACGATCAACACCCGATATAACAGCCCCACCATGGTGGACAGATGAAATTAAAACGGCAAGAAACAGAGTTAGGGCCTTCAGAAGGCGATATCAAAAACAAAAAGACGAAGAGCTAAAATCTAAACAACACATAGAATACGAAAAAGAAACAGCAAAACTAAAAAAAATAGTCCAAAAAACAAAAGTTAAAACCTGGAAAAGATTCTGTGAGGACGCAACAAACAGATACGGATCCCAGTATAAACTAGCCTCGGGAAAAGTTACGAAACCCCCAAGGCTTGTAAACATCTTACCAGATAATAAAACAGTCACAATAAAGGAAACTCTTAATCACTTTCTAAATAACCTGTTTCTTACAGACCCGTCAACAGAACATAAACTTATGCCAGCCCCTCCCAGATTTAATGACTCAAGGCCCCCCGTGATAACGAAACAGGAATTAAACCGAATAATAAGAAACATAAAACAGAACAAGGCACCAGGGTATGATTACATAGATTATAATTTAATTAAAAGAATACACAATGCAGAACCACAACTTTTACTAACGCTTTTCAACACATGCCTCAAACTTAACTATTTCCCAAAATCTTCCAAATAGGTACAGTAGTACTATTCCACAAAGCTGGTAAAGACACCAAAGATCCAAAAAATTACAGACCAATATGCCTACTACCAGCATGCAGCAAAATATTAGAAAGAATAATACATGGTAGAATAAACCACCATCTAACAACTAGTAATTTCTGGAGCGCCGAACAATACGGGTTCAAACAGGGAATATCAACAGAACATGCACTAGACGAACTTATTAACAAAATTAAACAAGACAAAGAGGAAAAAATATCAAACACTGCTAATTTCTATGGACATTAAGGGCGCATTTGACAATATAAGTTGGCCGATAATAGCCAAAACCCTATAACAATCTCCCTGTCCCACATACTTAATTAATTGGATCATTAGTTTTCTGGAAGATAGATACGTAACATTAGAAGAAAATGGTATAAAAATAACAATGCAAAATTCGGCGGATGCCCACAAGGCAGCTGCCTGGGACCACTTCTGTGGCTGCTAATAGCAGATATAGCACTTAAGAAGCAATGGGGTATAAATGTCAGGATTCAGGCTTTCGCAGACGATTTTATATTAATCTTAAGATCAAAAACAAAAGAAGAACTTATCAAATTAGCAAATAAAATAATAAAAGAATTTAACGAGTGGATAACAAACAATAGATTAACATTAAATTGGGACAAAACAGAATTACTGTACCTAAATAGAGGACACACAGAGAATCTCCCAACCGAAAATTCATACAACATAGAGGACATAGAATTCAACGGTAAAAAGTTAGAAGTCAAAGAACAAATTAAATATTTAGGGGTAATGATACACAAGAATCTAAACTGGCTCCCACATTGCCAACAACAAACAAAGAAAATCAGAAAATCATTTTGGATGATGAGACGGATGGTCTCTAAGGGATGGGGTCTACAACCCAACATAATTAAAATTTGGTATAGGTCAGTAGTGGAGAAAACACTTACATACGCCGCCCCAATATGGGGGCATAACCTGAATAGACGCAGCAAGGAAGTATTATCTAGCTGTCAAAGACACTTTGCATTGGCCATAGTCATAGCTTATAGGACAGCCTCAACAGCGGCACTTCAGGTTCTATCTGGCCTGATTCCAATTCACCTTCAAGTACAATACGAAGCAGCTTACGGCACTGTCTCAAGATTACGCAAAACTGTAAACATATACAACACAACTATCCATCACACGGACTATGTTAAAAAGATCAACGTTTGGCACAACCACCCAGCAGAAACAGTAGAACCAAGATTAGGACACAATCTAAGAGACATAGTCGTATACACAGACGGTTCGAAATTGGAATCAGGCGCTACGGGATAGGCTTTCGTAGCATACAAAAATGAACAAAAAATCAAGACATGGTCGGTGCCACTAAGAAAGTGCAACAGTGTCTTCCAAGCCGAATTACTGGCCATACTGAAAGCCGCAGAATGGGGTAATACCACAGGGCAAGATTACAGCATATGCTCGGACTGCATTTCAGCAATACAAGCATTAAACAAACCCTTTAACGTAACTGAAATAATAGATACAATACAACAAACAGTAAAAAAATCAAATAATAAATTTAAAATCAGCTGGGTCAAGGCTCACGTGGGCATCCAAGGAAACGAGGATGCTGACGAATTGGCCAAACAAGCAGCACAAAACCCATACAATGCGATCCCTTACCACATGGAGAAACCAATAACAAAACTAAAGAGAACCCTGAAAGAGCTAACAATTAAGCAATGGCAGTTCGAGTGGGACTACGGGGACACAGGCAGGCTGACACACAGGTACTTCCCTAAAGTGGATACACACAGATTAATAAGCTGCAAACTACTTTCTCAAGTCTACACAGGCCATGGCGCGTTTCCAGCATATCTGCACAGATTCGCACTGGTGGAAACACCAGAATGCGAGAGTGGACTGATGGGAACTTCTAAACACTACCTCATAGCCTGCCCACTCACACAAGCACTCCATCTGGTAGGCATAACACCAAACAACGAGCAACTTTGGCACAAACAGCTAGCTCAAAACAAACATGTACAAGCAAAAGCCAAAACAGTGATCAGATGGTTAATTGATAACATAGACTTAATTTCACACTAACGTGAAGCAAAACTGAACAAGCCCTTCCCCCCATCCACACAAGATTAATTCCTCAGCAGAAACAGTAATCTAGCGTAGTGCATAGCGAAATAATAAAAAGCAATTAATAGAATCCTCTATTTTTGCAAAAAAAAGGCATTAAAAGAACTTTACTTTTACTGCACCAATATATATATATATATATATATATATATATATATATATATGTATGTATATGTGTGTGTATGTGTGTGTGTATGTGTATGTATATATATGCATATATATGTATGTATATGTGTGTATGTATGTGTATATATATACTAAAAGCACAATGTGCACCAAAAAAAAAATATCAACGAAGCCATGTATGCTAATGGCGCCTGGTGCATGTAAAATCCCTCGTGGGCGCAAAGTCCTCCAAGTTCCCTTTGAATTATACCTCTGGAGGTGCCTAGTCAGGTGAAGGTCTCGTCACCTGATCAAGGTTCTAAATTACGAGATCAATTCCTTTCTCTCTTCTTTTTTTTTAATTTAATTTTTTATTTTAAGTCTGCCATTTCAGCGAGGTTGGCTGGATGCCATGAGCTGTCAAGCAGAGAAACTGTAGCAAACCACTAGAGAACTTTACAGACAAGATGTAATACATAGCGGAAACACAAATACTTAAACTGAATTATACAAACCTGTCTATATTAGCAACCATAGTCAGTGTGAATATGGCCCGAAAGCAAGCCCCTTTCCTTATTCGACAACATACCCAGAAACCCATAATTAATAACAAACTAGAACCGGCCAACACAGTAACCAAGTAACTCTCACGAAATAGCGTTGCAGCCAAGGACACCCAAGAAGCTAATCAGGTGGATCTCCGCTATGAGGAGATTAGGCGAATTTCGCCCCGCGGCCAGGCATACAAACTCGTTAAGCTGGGCATAATGCCCGGCAGGTAGGGGCCTGGTCTGCGGATTAATAATAATAATAATCTCGTTGGTTACTAGAACTATCAAATTACGATTTTGAATTTGATCATATCAAAGGCTCAATGAATTTTTTAGGTGACTTATTATTACGAGATATAGCCCATTTCGTTAACGTTGTTAAGGCTGATGTTCCAAATCTCGAAACCATACGATGCGAACAACGCGCCGATCCCTCATTGAAGCTTATTATTGATTATTTGGAGAACAACTCGCAAACTTGTCCGGAT
The DNA here is from genome assembly GCA_963931845.1 of Maratus michaelseni. Classification (NCBI taxonomy): domain Eukaryota; kingdom Metazoa; phylum Arthropoda; class Arachnida; order Araneae; family Salticidae; genus Maratus; species Maratus michaelseni. The sequence goes on from OZ007586.1 coordinate 524,662,740, forward strand.
AAAACAGATGACTATTTCCTAGATAATGGTATACTTAAACACTTGTCGTATAGAAATATACGCGCAGCACGGAACGACTATTTTGAGTAAATTGTAATACCGAAAAAATTAGTTCCATATGTTTTGGAAGGGTCAGAAACGGTGCATTTTGCATTCTTTAAAAATTATAGAACTATTAAAGAAAAATTCTATTGGAAAAATATGTACCGCGATATAAAAAACTTTTCAAATTCTTGTACTAAATGTATTGAGAAAAAGGGTTTTAATATTACTAAATCCCCTCTTATGAAATTTGACACACCAACTCAACCAATGCAACTTTTAAGTCTTGATATCCTCGGTCCCTTAAGTATGTCTGAGAAAGGAAATAAATATGTTCTCACCGTTATTGACCACTTTACGAAATATTCTGTTCTTTTTGCACTTTCTGATATCACAGCAGACACCATTTCGTCAAAATTATTGCAGGTTATAACTACTTTTGGAGTACCTCGAGCCCTTTTGATAGACCTCGTGAAAAATTTCCAATGTAAATTATTTTCTGACCTAGCGAAAAAACTTAATATTTAGAAGCTTAAAACTACTCCTTATAGACCTCAAACAAATTCCGCTTGTGAACTTCTTAATTCGAGCATTAAAAATAGCTTAACATGTCTTTCAGAAACAATTACTGATTGGGACACATACTTAGATTATTATAATTTCATCTACAATAATTCTTATCATGATACCACACATGAGAAGCCTTCTTTTTTCATGTTCAACAGAGATCTAAATTTACCATTCCATTTGCTTGAATTGCCACCGCGACATCATTATTTTCCATGTGAAAATTATGTTGAAGAAAATCTTTCTAAATTACATTATGTATATCGAAACGTATATAAAAATTTGGAGAGAGCTTCAGACAAACAATCTCAGCTTCGCGAAAAGATTGCTAAATCTAAACAATTCCAATTAGGACAAAAAATATATTTACATACGCCTGCTACTACAAAATTAACGGGAAGAGCGTTTGCGAAACATTTTAATGGCCCATATCGCGTAATCGAAAAACATTCAGATTTAAATTATACTATATTTCACGTGAATAAGCCTTTCGCGAAACCAGTTAAAGTTTACGTTGACAGAATGTTCTCATATGTTGAAAGACGGCTTGATCTGCAAATTCCCTATACCCCACTAAACACTGAACAAGAATTACCAATTCAGATCTCTAAGGATAAAACTCCCCTATGTCCACCGCCGAGAAGTAATTTTCGGCTTTATGATAGTGAAACTGATGAATACATCCCACCTTTTATCCCATCCTCTACTGCACGTAGGAAAAAGAGTGATAACCAAGTAGTTCAAACCCCCACAATTCCCTTATCAGAGCCTTCTAGCGTACCTACTGCAAATAATGCAGATTCGCTAATTGATGCGCAAACTGTCACGCCGTTAAGGTTACGCAAGGTATGGAATTGTTCAAAGACGCAGCAGCGGAATCCTGCTTCTAGTTCGGATATAAACACTACTTCTTTAGCTGATAGAATAGTAAATTGGGCAATTGGTTCTAAATCGGACTCGCAAGACGATAGAAATTTTATTGATAAAATTTCAGATGTGTTAGCAGACAAACTGGATACTGTGGGAAATATCCAGATACAAATTTTAAAACCTCAAAAAACTAGATATTTTTATAGGCGAAATTAAATTTCATTGGATTTTTTTTAATTATTATAATGTTTTTTTTTCCTCTCTTTTCTACAGTCAAACAATTCACTACTTAAAATTAGTCGCTGAAGGAAAGACACATAGGGAGTCTTAACTTTTTTACCTTATTATAATACATACACATAAAAATTTTACCGTATTTTATTAAATTTTTAGATTTTATTGTTCTGAATTTTGTGTTTTTCGATACCTTTTGTGAGATGCGGCCGAATCTTGCATTAGGTCTCTTTTTAGTTTTTCAACCGGAAGATTTTTTTATGCGGGCGTAGAAATTATTTTTTCTGGTTGATTAATTGGTTAGGAAAAAAAGAAAACTGAAATTCTTACAATTATTCAACTACTGTTTTATATTTCATTAAATAGAACAAAATATGAAGCAAAATTAAATCAATGGGAATAATATTAGTTTTCGCAAACTATTTTTTTTTTTACTGTTCAATGTTCTATATTTTTTTAATAACACACATTTGCTAATCTACATTTTTTTTCTTTTCTTCCTTCTGTTGTCTTTTAGTCAGTATTGCGTTCATGGGTAAACATTTAGTTAAGATAAGGCTGAACGGAACTGCTTAGTTAATCGAAAGGTAGCAAAAAGATAAAGACTTTCCTTCATTGTTTTCACTTTTGACTGATATGTTCTGAATTGTAGACAATTTTTTTATGAGTATAATTGGTCACTGTTCATTTTTTTTGTTTTACAAAGATTATTTTGATTAAACTTTCCTTGTTTGTGTTTTAATTAAAGCTTTTAACACGGATCACGCCAATTTCCTGTAATTTTTCCCCCTTTTCCTTTTTAATCCTTTTCTGAATATCAGGAAATCATTTCTGTTTTATTGTACTTAAACAACTTTACTATATGTACTTTTTAAGTACTGTCAGATGTTGGAAGTTATAAAAATATAATTTTTCATATGTTTAGGTTAGATTAACAAAAACGCAATGTACAACTCTATTTCAAAAACGCAATGTACAACTCTATTTCAAAAACGCAATGTACAACTCTATTTCAAAAACGCAATGTACAACTTCAATTTAACGGATTATGCAATTTTAATTCTAACCTCATAGTAATTTTTCATTACATTTAAATATTTCAACTATTTTGGTTTGAAGATTTTTTTTCTCCCTCTTGAACAAAAAATTAAAGTTACTAGATGAAGTAATTAATTTAAATAAATACACAAGTTGTATTATAATTTAAATATGATTTTTTTTCTCAAAAAAAAAGAGATGGAGCACTTATTTTATTCTTCTCAGGAGGTAGTATATACTTTTGTTTTCCTTTACCTTAACTATTTTTAAGTTAACAGCAAGATCGCTAAGATATTGATCAGCGCTGTTATTGAAGATGGTTTCCTGTTTGCAAAATCCTCAACTTACTGTGTTCTCACAAGACCACAGATTCCTTCCTGTGTTAAGGATCATCATCGTTCCTGATCTCAAAGTTCCTTAGATGCAGACTTCCCGGAGAATTTATTCTAGTTGCGATTGTGAACTTCGGACAGAGAGCAGCACTTGTAATTACTTTCAAGTGATCTACCATAAGATTGATCTATTTTTCCAAATCTTCCAAATTCCAAGTTCATTCTAGACCACCAGGAGTTGCCTATCATCTACAGAGCGTCATCAATGCCGTAAAAGTAAGCTGTGTGGAAACATATACTGATCTAAGTTTTCGTTACTGTCATCTATAGTTGTTTTCAGTTCGACTTAAGCATCTGTGCTCTGTGCACTGGCTTTCTTACAGTGATGTGAGTTAGTTACGAGAAACGGAATATAGATAATCTATCCTTCTCTCACTCATCGTCACATGCAAAACATTACTAGCATTAGAACAGCAAGGTTTCATCTATTACGAACTACTTTGTTCTCGAAATCGTCATAGACGGGACGAGTACTGTGCCTTCATACCTTACGGAGTTACGTAGTTATGATGACCTAAGACGAAATTTTTTACGATAGTGTACCGTTACAAGAACATTTCACAATTAAATATTACACTTTCAAAGTGACATCCATTCCATTACAGTTCATATGAACATTTTACATTACTGCTGCAATGATTATGGAACTTATTTTTAGGTGTTGTTATCAGAAAAGACTTTTAGATACTTTTCTTTACATCTTAGTTGTCATTTTAGTGTTTCATATCATGGACACCGTTCTTGGATTGATTGCCAAGTTACTGAAAATTTATTAAAACAATTCTCTGTAATGCTGACGAAATATATGCATACCTGCACTGAACTTTAAAATATATAGTCACTGCATACTTTCTTATATCAATTATTACTTCTAATTATGCATTGTTATTATTAGTATCATCATGTTATATTTATTTTGAAATATTTTTTTTCTTCTAAAAATATTCTTATGTGTATATACATATATATACATATCATACTTCTGTGTGTGCATGCGGGTGTGTTTGTGTTTTTTTTCTCTCTCTCTCTCTCTTCTTCTCTTTCTTCTTCCATGGAAGATGCTGCATACTTAAATTTATCAACTGTATTCTATTTTTTAGAAGCCTTGGTACATATATAGTACACTTATTTTGTGTCATTAGTAGTTAGTTCTACGTAACTACTATTATGTTTATTTTATATGTCTATATTTCAGAGAAATGGAGTTTCCTATAGACAAAATTATTTTTTTTTCTCTTTTTTTCTGTGAGGTATGTGGAGATGTGACGATGCTACGTAAGTTTGATCCCAAAAGTCCAGATAATAAAATTAGTCAAATTAATGTTTCTCAATTTACAAGCAATCTTAACTAAACTCACATGACCGTTCGATAAACCCTCGAAGGCTCTGGACATGTGAGTAGTCTAATCTATTATTCAGAGTATTAAGGTCCAAACATAAAGTCCACCTACATTTTAAGAATAAACAAAATAACCCCTTTCCCACTTGATATGACTGCAAGTATAATTAAGATTAAAGAAATCACGAGTGTTAATCAGTAAGAAGCAAATAGCCAGAGGTCGATTTGAAGTAATCCGTTTTGAGATAAATAAAAATATATATACGCATTAGTAGCAGACTGCAGGTCCAGAATGGAACACAGTCTGATAATCAGAAAGATTTAGTTATGTGATAGTTAAGTGTTTATCTCTCTCTCCCCACAAAGAAATGCTTCTCATCTCCTGGGTAATTGTTGCTATTAAGTCTCCATCTCTCTTATCATCTCTCTATATGTTTCTCATTTGTATTGATAACTATAAATTAAGTATTTAATAAAGTTGTTATGTTTAAATTGGAGTTATTGCTTAATACTATACGGTAGCACCTTTACAGGAAGAAAATTTAAACGCTCTCACCCATTCTTTTTTACTCTTTGCAGGAAAACAAATCATTATCGAAATTTTGTTGTAGCGAGACAAAGTGTAGTTTCAAATAGAATAACTTGACAGGATAACATAACATGTTTAAAATATGCTAATTACTGTCCTTTATTTTAGAGTGAACTTCATAAGGATAGGGGACATCTAGTCACATAGTCTTCCAAACTCAGCACATAAAAAAAGGGTTACAACCATCCCTCATGACCGACGCGAAATAACTGACGAACTCAGCTTGAAAAATCGCCGATTCGATCGCCCTTGGAGATAAAAACATGCGATCGTCCAATGGTGATACGTAAAAACCGAACAAACGCCGAAATCGCGCCAACTGCCGGCGAACGGCAAAGAGTGATAACGGCACTCTTGCTAGCAGCCACGCGCCGAAGCACGTGGAGAGCGCACGCGGGAAGGAAGATTTCTTCTAACCAGAAATGAATGACCCAGTGAAAATGGCGGGCGTCGCGATTCGAGATAGATTGAACTGAAAAATTAATAAAAGTGTGATCGGAGGCTGGGTCAAAACGGGAAAGAAACATTGTAGAAACACAATTGATATGTCAAAATTAAGGTAATTGAAAATGCTGAATTGAGGAAATGATGAGATAATTGGATTTTTAAGAAAAAATATTAAAAATATTAAATTTATTGAAATAACAGGGAATTTAAGCACGTGCAATCGTAAATATTGCGATTGAACTAAAAATGTCGCATTTACAATGTGACAGGCGTTTAATATTATTTATCGCATTAAATGTAATTTATGTAACATAGAATACATTGGTCAAACTGGCAATCTATTACACATAAGAATTAATCAACACAGAACAGATATTCTATACAATAGTTCAAATAATGTTGAATATTTACATTTTCTACTTCATGACTTTAAAAATATTACTATTAAGATATTAAGCATGCATAAAATTTAAATAATAGATTGCTTTATGAATCAATTTTATTAAATCAGGTAAATCTCTTTACCATATGGACTTAATTCAAATGTTGTTAATCGACCACACCATGTATACACCAATTCAACTAAATTTCACTAATATAGAAATATTTATATTATGAATTAAATCATTCAGTCAACAAATAATCTACTATGTCACAAAGAGGAAAGCAAAAAAATAATACTCAATACAATTCAAGAAAACATATTAGCAAAGAATTAGCAAATCTGGATGTAAATTTTAACACATCGTATTATTGGTTTGATATGAGAAAACATAAAATTTATATTTTCAATAAAAAAAACACCTTTATCTTTATTACAAAGTTTTCATTTCTATTAAATTTTCTGCTCATTTCAGTGATGTTTTCTTTGATTTACTGCATTATAGATCTACACTTCTTCATGTAACCCCCCCCCAAAAAAACATACATTAAAGCAAACAATACTAAATTAATTATTATTTTTTCCAATCCAGTAATTAATAAAATTTATCTCCAGAATATTATTAACAATGACAGTAACTTCTTTCCTATTACAAATTTGACTACAATGGCTAAAATGGAGAATTATTTAGAGTTAGGTAGTTACATTCTGTTGAATGATTATGTAGGTGGGACGGTGTTGTAAGGATTAATTTATATACTTACCTATATTTAATTATATATATATATATATATATATATATATAAGAGTGATAATGCTCTAAAATGGTGGATAGATTAGCGTTAGGAAGGTACATTCTGTTGAATGATTATGGAGGTGGGTGGTGTTGTTTGGTAGACTTAAGGTAAGTTTAGTCATATACAGCTGCATTCTTTAGAATGACAATGATGGGGTGGTGGTGTTGTATTCGTTAATTTATATACCAACCTTATTTTAACCTTATATTTTTATTATTTATTTTTTTATAATTACCAGTTCAAACTGTTGCGTGTACAGCAACCGTATCTTCCTGGAGGGTCGGATGACGGTTCTATCTGAATCTCCGATTAACGAGGCTACCCAGGTTCCAGTAGAATACAATGTTTTAACTAAACTGTGATTTTAACTATTTTTTCTTCTGTTGGTGTTAGTGGTTTTGTAGTTGTGACAATAATACTGATGCGGTGTACGTAAGTACACGAAACGTCTAACCATTTGTAATGTATTTGTTTATATGTATGTTTTTAGCATTAAAAATCTGTTATTTATTATTATTTTATTTAATTTTACTTTATTTAATTAGAAAAAAAGGAAGGTTAAGTTGCTGGTTATTAGTTTCTAAGCTGATAATATTTGGTGTTTTTTTATGGTAACAATGGTTGTGGTATAGTATAGGAATTTCCATAATTTTACTAGATAATTAATATCATTTACAATATTTTTCTCACATTATTATATTTGTTTAATTATAAGGTCTGTGTTATTAGAGGGATATGTTTATAGAAAAGATTATCCCATCAAAAAACTTTCTGTAAAAAAAAAAAGCACCAGGTTCTCCTTAATGTTTTGGCCGTAAAAAGTACTGATATCTGATGTTCGCCCAAGTTAAAAGTCAAACATCCGAAATCTTTCATTCAAAATGGCTTCCTACTACTTGGCCGTTAATGCATTCTAGGTTAAAAACATTAGAAGAATGTAATACTGAGAAAAGTAAATTAGAATACATAATATACCCTGAATGATGTTAAACATGCCATATCTTTCATTTTAAATAAATAATTACGTCGATAAATCATTTCAAAATTAATGATTGGAAATTATGCATTTATCTAATATCGGAATGCAAATAGGCAAATTCGTATGATGATATTGTAGTTAAAAGCTTTGTGATACATACCATTGAGTTTCAAGAAATATTAGTTTTGATTAACCATCATTTAGTTTTACCATGGTTTAATGACCATATTGTACGGTCTATTGTCATTAACACGAATTCCAATGAATATTTTTTTCATCAAATTTCATATTGTGTTACATTATATGAGACGTTGAGAACCAGAGAGGACCATTCTCGACAGCTGTGATTTCGAAATTATGTTTTTAAAAATGTGTATTATATTTTAGTACTTTGTACAACAAAATGCGTAAGATGTTCAAAAAAATGTAGTAGACATGTAGATCGTTATACATTCTTTAGAATTTGAAAAACCTTCTAAAATGCATTAACGGCCAAGTCGCAGGAAGCCATTTTAAATGAAAGATTTCGGATGTTTGACTTTTAACTTGGGCGAACATCAGATATCAGTACTTTTTACGGCCGAAACATTAAGGAGAACCTGGCGCTTTTTTTTTTTTTTACAGAAAGTTTTTTGATCGGTATCACTGCTTTTTGTAGGTTTTATCAAATGTATAAAGGATATAAATATAATAAATGTATAAATGTCAAAGAATTTTTAAATTATTTTATTATGCTTTACAAATCTATATTTTTATTTGTAGTTTACATCAAAATACTAGCCGTCTCAGGCAAACAATATATTCTTTCTTATATGTATGCTAAGCACTTCATCATATTACTTTTATTCATAACTAGCCGAAGTACCTGGTGTTCGAGATTTAAGGAATGTTTGTGTTGAAAAATCAATTTCAAAATTAAACATGTTGTATAGATAACTTCAAAATGTTAAAATATGCCAATATTTCTATAATCGTGTTTTTATCATGATTCAATACGTTCCTCAAACTCCTATGACGTTGTACTCACCTGCTGACATCTTACCTACTTGCTTTCACTATTACTCATATTGATACTCTCTTTGTATGATTCCCAAACTTTTGAAAAAGTCCGTTAAACTTCCAATGTGACGTTATACTAATTTTCTTTTTTAATTATCGAATGACGTCCTATTAACCTGCTTTCTGTATTTATACGTGCTCATACTCAGTGTATTATTGAGAAATGTTTGAAAATTTCCGTTATATTACCAATATGACGTCATATTAATCTTTTTTCCATTGCTGAAACTTTTTATTTTTATTCTCATTTTTCACGTGGAAATCTTTCAATAGAAAATTAATTATTGTAGAAAGAATTTCATTGTGGACTTTTAATTGTTGCCAACTGCTATAACGAAAAATGTTCAAATTTAATAGGAAAAGGCGGGAAGAGTTCAATATCCTGTGCTGGTAGGTTTGGCGAGTTGTTTTTGGCGATAAATGTTTGATTTGGTTGTTGCGCTATTCAGTCTTTGGAGTTTTAACTTAACAACTGGAATTGACCTTATATACGTGACATCAAACCCCTTTTGGCAGCAGTTTGGATTTTTTGCCAATCGCGCGAACCAGCACAGGATATGGAACTCTTCCCGGAAAAGCTGTTAGATTTTTGGTTTTTTATTATTTAAAAATTAACTCTACATTATTTCGATTCCGGATTACTTTAGTTGCCTCGGCCGTGTTTTAATACACCTACACGTAGCATTTCACAATTTTGGCTTTCAAACTGTTGATTTGTATAGAAGTGCAGACAGACAAACAGATTTTCATTTTCATACATTAGATTTACTTGCTCAATCCTTCGCCAAATCGGAAGTTTCTGTTAGAGAAATTCTCTTTGCGATCATTGGCAGCATATCTTATATTTTGTGTTGTTATCCATTTCATCTTTATTGACAATTACCGTTTAATTTACTTAGGAATTTACGCTTCATGTCCGTTTGCATCGTTACACTCTCTAATACGGAGATTTTTAATCCTGTTAAGTAATCTTCTGTAATTTACACTGAAGCGAAGTGGTTCTTGTTAGACGCCTGTTAAGCTATCCATATTTACAGTAAACCATATTGATGCTAAATTTTTTCCCCTTTCATTCTAACATTGGAACGATTAAGGAAGATTAGAAAATCTACGGACGCACTGCCGTTCTTCCATTAGAAAATCATCCATTATTCTCATCTAATCGTCTTAGATAATATGTCAATATATCTTTGTTTTAAACTTTAGCTAAATTTACTGGAAAACCTGAAGCTAAAATGCGAAGAACCCCACTATAGAAGATTCATTCTAACGTACATATTGATAAACTGGATATATGTTATAAAATTATAATAATCTAGAACTGGCAGTTTCGATGCTTTAATTCTGAAAATTCTCTTTCTATAATAAAATTTTAAGAGAGTAAAGACTAACAATATAGAAAGAGTAAGTATAAAAACAGTACAATATAATAGCAAGAGCAGAGGTCTTGTGTAGTGACGAAAGATTGAAACTTTATTAACATTCGTGCGTTATGCCATTTAATTAACCGCATAATATTAATAGATGATTACTCACCCTAAAAATTCGCAATGAAAAATAGCCTCTAGCGTCAAATTCTCTCCAAGTTTTGCTACACTTAACGAAATATCGCCAAATTTGGCGACAAAAATACCCTGTTTATGTGGACGTCATAATGGTGCATATGTATTATATATGTGATGCATATACATATATATATATATATTTCAAATAAAATCCAGTGTATATATATATATATATATATAAAGTTTATTAACATCATTAAAATGCACTTAAAGAACTAACAACCCACTGGAATTTTCATTGACTGAGATTGACTGAGTGCTATTGCGATTAGAATACCGACATTTATAATAAAATTTATTTTAAGGAAGTAAAAAATAGAAAAACGGACAGATAAACTAAAAGATTTGCCTTCCCAACATTTTCGGAAAAGAATATAAAAAATTCATAATTCTTGAAACCATGTAACACCTTCAAACTCAGGCTAATTTTCTGTAATCCGGCTTTGGCGACCAACTCTGGCGTCAAATATGAGCGAGGAAATGATTGTCTATGCAACTATTATTACTTAAATGTTTATCGTACAACAAAAACACAAATGGTTGCAACAATGCAATTAATTTAATTTGCCAATTGAATGTGTTACGAACTGTATATAGCCAAATCAGCACCCCGTATTTGAAGGGTTTAAAGGCAGAAATTCTATGTTTTCAGACTTTTTTGGTTAATTTTGTGACAAAACCTACTTACTTGTCAAATTTTTTGATTCTACGACTGCTAGAAGTACCTTAGTTATTTGATGATCACCAACTTTTTAGTTATTTGATGATCACCAACTTTTTAGTTATTTGATGATCCACTGTGAGTCAGTTACAAAAAAGCCCTTTTTCGGAATCTCATATTTGGAAAAATATTAAATACAGAAATAAGAAATCTTGGAACCTAGTGCAGTTTGATTATATTAATGTGTGTTAAAAAGGAAAACTCTCTAGCTCTCCCCAAAACGCAGTTATGAGGGGGTGAAAAGCAGGCCGAAATGGTCAGGGAAAAGGTAGCTTACGGCCTGTACGAACTTGGCGGACGCACTCCTGTGCTCCCAGATATTGATATATACATTTTTAATTTATTTTATTCTACATAAATTTTAATGTTATTATACTTAGGTTGCATTCTCAAATTACCATTATGATCTTAATTTCTAGCTTCACAATTTGTTATATTACTTGTAAATTGTACTATATATTTTTTCAAAAGATATGAATAACCTCAGTTTTATGTAATATCTTTTTCTTTAACATGGTTTTAATATTTTTTTATCTTATATTTATTATTAATATTAAATGTATCATTTTATTTTATTTAAACATCCTCTATTTTAATGATGCAACAATTTTTTTAAACCATTTTAATTTATTTAAATAACGTAAATGTTACAAATATTTTACTTTAGATGGCAGCACTAAATAAATGCATCTAAAAATATTCAAATATTTTGTAAATATTTTGTTTTTTATTAGTTTGCAGTATGTTTTAATATTGAATGGAATTTATAATTTCTTAAAAAAGGGTAGTAAATGAAATTATTTCATAATTTTATAAAATATAAACTATTTTATTTAATATATGCTTTTTAAAAAATCATCTCTTTTTATTATCTAGTTTAATTAATAAATTGTAAATATCTCTTCTTTTTTCTTGCTTATAGATGGCAACAACGTAGCTAAAAATATGCATTGATGTGACGCATTTAGTATCGATTAACATTAAGTATATTGTATTCTTTCCTCTTAATTTTGTGCTGTAAATATTTTAAATATTTTCATTTCAAAATATCTTTCATTATTATCGTCATTTATAAGATTAGATAGTTTAAATTAAGATAAAAAAAATTGTAGGTGCATATGAATTATTTTTAATTTTTTAAAAATATTTTACTGTTTTATTCACTGTCAATGTAACAGTTATTCCATGTGCTTTTGTAAAATATAACGTGGTTTTTAATAGTTAAAATGTAACTGGTTGGGTATGTTTTACTGCTATATTTCTTTTTTTGTATAACAATTCATTATTCAATACCTTTTTTTATTTAAGAATGTTCTATATTCATTGTTTTTTGCACATATCATGTTCAATTATTCAATATTTCTTCATTTTTTTTCAATTTTTTAAAATTTGACTACGTAATTGATCGGGCAATTTGGGTTAATAAATTCGGTCCAGACCTATTTACTCAAACATAAATCAATTACATTTTACTTATATTAGTAGAATATTGCTCTTGAGAAAGTGCTTCACTATATAAGTTTCCACTTGCTTCTTGTAATAATTCTCACCTTCTAAACATGGGATTTTTTCTCCATATACCTTTAAGTACTTTTCCCCACGTATTTTCATTTTGAGAATCTTACATTTTAGGATATATATATGTATTGTATTATAATTATAGGTTTATCTATTGTCGCTTATTGGTGTGATTTAATGGTTATATTAACAAAAGATTTATTATATATATATATATATATATATATATATATATATATATACTAACTAACCCGCCCGCCGTTGCCTGTGACTGAGATAATTACAATCTATTCTATACAAATATGACTGAAATCTGTAAGGCTATCGTAAAAAAGTCAAATGTGCCAAACACCGTCATAATAGGGCCAATAGAACCAGAAATACTCCTGTAGGTCCAATTTCTACCACCAGGGGGCGCAATCTGTTCTGGAAGAGGCCTTTTCAGAAGACTCGAAACATCCAAATTTCCAAGTAGAATTGAAATTTAACCACATTCCCAAAATAGTGGGTTACGCAAACAATCGTTTTCAAAGGGGTTAATGTGGATATTTTTTAAAACCCAACGGTGCGTTTTGAAGAAAATGAACATGTCTATGATTTGAAGTCTACTGTTTGTCCGTATTCGCATTTCCCGAGTCGATGGCGATTTTTAAACCTGGGCCAAAAAACAAAAAGTGCGTGAATGAGCTTTGGAAATGATTTTCTTTCCGAAGGTGAAAATGAAAAATTTTCAAAACAAATACCAGATTTTAAAAAGCAAAGGGATGTAGATTAAGCACGGTATGTTTAGATTTTTGTATCTTGTTTATAAACGCCGTTTCGAATTTTTAAAGATAGGAGAAATCGTTAAAAATGCGAAATTGACTTAAGAGGCTACTTCACTGACCCTCCCAGATAGAGCAGCTGATGTTATTTCAATGGGAGAAATTTAGAAGTGTCATCTTTTTGCATTTTCCTTGAATTTAGTAATTTTTGTAGCTTTCAAAACCTGTACATTTAAATTATGCACGCTTATTGTTTTATTTCATTTTTTAATTTTAATGTGATATAAGTGCGTTATTTTAGGATTATTAAAGATTCATGTTTAGTGTCTTATCACGAAAAATCTTTTTGACATTTTGAAATTTGGTAAGGGCACAATCGTAGCATGATTATTTAGCTTTCCAAAAATGTTTTTTGTTTTGCTTTAAAGAATTTTTAAATCTATGATACAATCCGAAAAAAATGGTACTATCTTTTTTAAAACATCCGAAAAAGGTTAAAGATCAGTCCCTACAAAGTTCTGCCTTTTCTTCAAGGGGAAACTCAACGGAGAGTACAGATTCGCAGGTCGGAGTGGTAAGAAGAGTAGCATAAGAACTACCCTCTAGAGTTCTGTTAATATTGCCTTTTGCTAGTTGTAAACAAGTCATATAGGGTAAGCAGTACAATTCATTTCGAGAGCCAATATGTTTTTAAAATTCCTTCCTGAAATTATGTAGAATGCTAAATTTAGGAAATGTGTTTTACTAGTCATTTAATCATGAAGAAGAGATTGTTAGATAGCATGATAAATTTAGGATTGAAAAAAGATGTTTTAATTATTTTATTACTATTTCCTTTTTCTCTTTGAAGTCTAATATTTTTGAAAGAAATATTCTTGAATTTACATTTATACAACTACTCTCGGCAAAGGAAACAAGTGGGTAAGTGTGATCGAAGATCGCACAAAGGGTTTCGTTCAATATTCCTTTCAAAACACTTTATCCTTTCTTTAATAAATCCAAATAAATTTCCTTAAAAAAAAGTTATGTTTTTTATAAAGTAAAAATTTACCTATCTATTTTTCTCGTTTTTTCGAATATCTGAACCGGCCCGCTATTATACCGCTATTAAACTTTAAAATGTTAAAATATGTCAATATTGCCATTTTTATCATGATACAATACGTTCCTCAAACTCATATGACGTTATAATCACTTGCTGACGTCATATCTACTTGCTTTCTCTATTACTCATATTGATACTCTCTTTGTATTATTCTTAAACATTTGAAAAAGTCCGTTAAACTTCCAATATGCGTCAGATTAATTTTCTTTTTAACTATCTAATGACGTCATATTAAGCTGCTTTCTGTATTTACACATACTCTTTGTATTATTGAGAAATGCTTGAAAATTTCCGTTTTATTACCAATATGACGTCATATTAATCTTTTTTTACAAAATGTGAAACTTTTTATTTCATTTTCATTTTTCACGTGGAAATCTTTCAATAGGAAATTAGTTATTGTGGAAAGAATTTTATTGTGGACTTTTAATTGTTGGCAATTGCTATAACGAAAAATGTTTAAATTTTATAAGAAAAGGCTGTTAGATTTTTGGTTTTGTATCTCTCTATGTTAAAATAATACGATTTTTTCAAATTTTATGATTTTGAGCTTCATAGTACGTATTCAGTTAGAAGTACACAAAATTTCATGTCTGTAAGTTATATAGTTTCTGAGAACCAGCTCTGTGACGGACAGACAACGTAGCTGGACGAATAGGGTTTCGTGAGATGAACGAAACCCAAAAAAAAAGGCTAGTCTTATTAGAAATGAATAGATATACGGGGAATAAGTACATTTTTATTTTAATTTTCTCTAATACCGTTTTATAACATCTGTAACATAATTTCTTACTGAATTGGCGTTAATGTTTCATAAATAGTGATATAAAAATATAATAATATAATATAATAATATAAAAAATAATTATTGGAAGAGTTTCAAATGTACTGTAATAGTATGGAGTGCGTAAAATATTTTGTACGAATTAATCCTTATTCAAGCTAAGTCACATGCTGCAAATGCAACAGCAAAAATAAAAAAAATAACTTCTTTTATGATGTATAAAGTTTTACAATTAAAGTTTTATAATTTATAAAGTTTTGCAATTGAAGTTTTTTCAGATTTTTATTTCATAATTTAGTTGTTTTATGTTATTAAAATTGCAACCGTTATATTGATCATCAGCTTTTCATCATTTTATTAGCTCACAGGCTATCAAAGCCTGAGAGCTAATGCGCCCGCCCGTTTTGTATGTATGTACGTATGTACGTATGTATGTATGTACGTAACGCGATAACTCGTGATAGAATTATCCGTTTTGCTTCAAATTTTGTTTACAGGTCCATTCTAATAAGGGGCTTCCGTGATTAGTTTTGGGAGTTCATTGGTTAAGTATAAAGGGGGGAAATGGGGGGCTAACTCCCCCTTAATTTAGATAAATGGGTTTTTCATGCAGAAGTATCCGTTTTTCTTCAAATTTCGTATATAGGTTCATTGTGATAAGGCACTTCCCTGATTCGTTTTGGGGGTTCATTGGATAAGTATAAAGGGGGGAAACGGGGGGCTAACCCCCATAATTTAGATAAATGGGTTTTTCGTGCAGAATTATCCGATTTTCTTCAAATTTTGTATATAAGCTCATTGTGATAAGGCACTTCCCTGATTCGTTTTGGGGGTTCATTGGATAAGTATAAAGGGGGGAAACGGGGGCTACCCCCCTTAATTTAGATAAATGGGTTTTTCATGCAGAATTATCCGATTTTCTTTAAACTTTGTATATAGGCTCATTGTGATAAAGCACTTCCCTAATTAGTTTTGGAAGTTCATTGGTTAAGTATAAAGGGGGGTAAACGGGGGGCTAATCCCCCTTAATTGAGATAAATGGGTTTTTCATGCAGAATTATCTGATTTTCTTCAAATTTTTTGTTGTGGTAAGGCGCTTGCCTGATTAGTTTTGGGTTTTCATTTGTTAAGTATAAAGGGGGGAACGGGTGGGGCTTACCTCCCTTAATTTAGATAAATGGGTTTTTCAAGCAAAATTATCCGATTTTTTTCAAATTTTGTGTATAAATTCATTGTGGTAAGGCGCTTGCCTGATTAGATTTTGGTAAGGCGCTTGCCTGATTAGATTTTGGGCGTTTATTGGTTAAGTATAAAGGGTGGGAACGGGTGCTTATCCCCCCCTCCTTAATATATTGTCGATTTCTTTATTTTTCGAGTGGCATTATTCTTTGAAAAAATAGCATAATATACAATTAGTGTGAATAGCCTGTGAGCTCAATGCCCTCAGTTTAACTGGGCAGTTTTATCTATTTAATTATTTTTTATTAGCTCACAGGCTATTAAAGCCTGAGAGCTTATCTGCCCGCCGGTTCTGTATGTATGTATGTACGTATGTATGTACGTAACGCGATAACTCTTCATAGAAATATCCGTTTTCCTTTAAATTTTGTTTATAGGTTCATTGTGTTAAGGCGCTTCCCTGATTAGTTTTCGGGATTGATTGGTTAAGTATAAAGGGGGGAACGGGGGGCTAATCCCCCCCTAATTTATATAAATGGGTTTTCATGCAGAATTATTCCGTTTTCCTTCAAATTTTGTTTATAGGTTCACTGTGTTACGGCGCTTCCCTGATTAGTTTTCGGGATTGATTGGTTAAGTATAAAGGGGGGGTGAACGGGGGGGCTAATCCCCCCCCCTTAATTTATATAAATGGGTTTTTAATGCAGAATTATTCCGTTTTCCTTCAAATTTTGTTTATAGGTTCACTGTGTTAAGGCGCTTCCCTGATTAGTTTTCGGGGTTGATTGGTTAAGTATAAAGGGAGGAACGGGGGGCTTATCTCCCCTTAATTTATATAAATGGGATTTTTATGCAGAATTATTCCGTTTTCCTTCAAATTTTGTTTATAGGTTCACTGTGTTAAAGCGCTTCCCTGATTAGTTTTCGGGATTGATCGGTTATGTATAAAGGGGGGGAACGGGGGGGGCTAATTCCCCTCTTAATTTATATAAATGGGTTTTTCACGCAGGATTATCCCATTTGATTCAAAATTTGTTTATACACACAGTAAAAAGTTTTGTTGAATCAACAAAAATTTGTTTGCCCCAACGAAACTTTTTGTAAATTTATATAAATGGGATTTTTATGCAGAATTATTCCGTTTTCCTTCAAATTTTGTTTATAGGTTCACTGTGTTAAAGCGCTTCCCTGATTAGTTTTCGGGATTGATCGGTTATGTATAAAGGGGGGGAAGGGGGGGGCTAATTCCCCTCTTAATTTATATAAATGGGTTTTTCACGCAGGATTATCCCATTTGCTTCAAAATTTGTTTATACACACAGAAAAAAGTTTTGTTGAATCAACAAAAATTTGTTTGCCCCAACGAAACTTTTTGTTTAAATATGGGTCAATGGAAATTTCGTTTGAATCAACAAAAAAAAATATTGTTGATTTTTTTTGCAATTCCAAAAAAAAAAATTTGTATCGTCAGCAAAAAAATGTTTTGTTAATTCAAGTAAAATGGTTCAATTTTACTTGAATTAACAAAATTATTTTTGTTACATAGGTATATGCTATGTGTTTTTTTAACAATCTATTTTCTTTTTTCAACAAACTATATGTTGTTTGTTTAATCAATAAAATATGTTATATTACGAACTTGTTTTGTTTATACTACAAAAACATTTGTTAAATGAACCAATCTACATATGCAATTTTAACTATTTTTTAATTCATTTACAACTGTGAATTACATTTGTAAACATTGAACAATAACAAGTTAATTTTACCCGGCCGTTTTTTCAAGCGCAAACCGAGAGAATGAAAACTGCCCATGCCGGGAGTCGATCCCGGGTCCTCAGAACAGCAGCCTGACGCTGTACCACTGCGCTACCAGGAACGATATCTGAGTTCGGCATTTCTCACTCTTATATATGTCGGAACGGCTGCAATCGCAGCACAATATGGAATGTCATAAGGAGCACGCAAATTTCTGCGGCAAACATGAGACGACAGTACAAAGCACAGCATACGGCAACACATAGTTAATTTTTTATTCATTTTCAGCAGTGAATTACGCCTGTAAAAAGCAGGATAAAAACTTCCTTGTTATTATTCAAAGATTACAGGCGTATTCGACTGCTGAAAATGAGATAGAGCTATTGCAGAAATCACGAAAACTGCAACATAGCAGCGCCACCTGTTGCGCGATTTAAAGTAAAAAGTAATCAGCAACAATTTATATCAGAAAGTAACTGAATAAAAGGTTTTATTAAATTCCGTGCATTAGTTCTTGAGATAAAAACAGCGAAATCGCGTTCAGGACAACCGGAAATCGAAAATTTTCATGAATCAAATTCTTTCTTCTTGCAAAGATAGAAGACGGTAATAAATGGGACAGGGGGATTTTTAAAACTACCTTTGTCCGTCCCAGTGAAAAAAAGTTTTAATTACCCTAAAAGTATGTTAATCATGTAATTATATAGCTATATAAGTCAAATAAATCAAGTTACGTACGAGAGATATGGCTACTACACAAGAATTTAAATTTTTCAAAAATAACAAAATTTTGCTGGAATTACAAAAATATTGTAAAATTAAAAGAAACAAATTTTGTTAGTTCAAGTAAAATTGGTGAAATTTTGTTAAAATTTTGTACGAGTGTTAACTATATTTTTTTGTCCAAGCAACAAAACCAATTTTTAACACTTTCCAACCTAGTTGAAAAGTGTTTATGACTTCGGTTTGTCTGGCCGTCTGGCCGTCTGCCGTCTGGCCGTCTGGCCGTCTGCCGTCTGGCCGTCTGGCCGTCTGCCGTCTGGCCGTCTGCCGTCTGCCGTCTGTCCGTGCTCTAACTCCCGTAAATATGCTCGGATTGCTCTGCAATTTTTATATGTTATAGTCGTTATCTATAGCATGTTCCCTATTTCAACGGAAGTGTGTAGCACTTATAGTTTTTTTACAGGGGCACTCAAAAGAATTCCATTACATTGCGGTCTATGGGGGAAAATCATTTGCGGATTATTTAAATAATGTTTCACTATTTTGAACGCATTGAAATTTATATATATCACTAAGGTGCATTAGAAGAAGCTTAACATGGAATAGGGTGTGCATAGCACTTATACTTACTGTACAGGGACAGTCAAAAGAATTCCGTTACATTACATCTATGGAGAAAAATCGTCTGCAGTTTATTTAAATAATGTTTCCCTATTTAAAACGCATTGAAATTTATATGAGGTGCATTACAAGAGGCTTACTACAGAATATCGTGTGTATAGCAGTTATCGTTCATTTGCAGGGACACACAAAAGAATTCTCTACTGTCTGTTAACAATAATTCCTCGAAGTGCGTTTTAAGTTACTGAAAGGGATTTTAATTTTAACTCGCTTTTTGTCTATTAAGTGGTGTGTAAAAATTCTGTAGATCCTATACAGGGAAGCACAAAAGTTCGCGAACACATTTCCGTATTATTTAACTCCAGACAGAGAATTTTAAACTGTGCTACGCATTTCCTAACTGAACTAAAATTTATTATCCTATGTAGTATATATACAAATCTATAGATCCTATACAGGGCTGAATAAAAGTATTCGGATTACTTAGATGTTATCTTTTAGCTTATTAAACGGTATGATTTGTAAAATTATTTTAGAAGCGTTGGAAAGTGTTACATAATCTATGCTTGAAGCATGATTTTTCGTTCTTGTTTTACTTGAACTAAAATTTTGACTAAAACAACCAAAATGTACTTAACAAAACAGGTTTTGTTGTTTTAATCAATTCCTTTTTCTGGGTGTAGGTTCACTGTGTTAAGGCGCTTCCCTGATTAGTTTTTGGGATTGATTGGTTAAGTATAAAGGGGGGGGGACGGGGGTTTAATCCCCCCTTAATTTATATAAATGGGTTTTTCATGCAGAATTATCCGATTTTCTTCAAATTTTGTATATATATTCATTGTAATTAGAGACTTCCCTGATTAGTTTAAGGGGTTCATTAGTTAACTATGAGGGGGGTAACGGGGGGAGTGCCCCTTAATATATTTTTGATTTCTTTATTTTTCGAGAGAGTATAATATACAATTAGTGTGAATAGCCTGTGAGCTCAATGCCCTCAGTTTAACTGGGCAGTTTTCTTTTTATTTATATAAATGTAGAAATTCAATATTAGAATGGGATTTCCGCATTCATTTTGCACGAGGGAAGATGGGAGGGGGGATTTCGAGCCGAATTCAAATCCAAATACTACCTTAATTTGTTTTAGTATTTAGTGTATATTTAGTGTATTTAGTGTATTTAGTGTATACATAAAAATAAGATACTAAAACCACATTTAAGAATGTATATATTTTAAAAAGAAAATGTTTCTAAATGACATTTTGAAAGATAACTATTGTAAAGCTTCATTATTAAAGCTTGTTACGCTAATTTAAATCTCAGAAATGATGTGATTATACAGTTTTTTCTTTCGGTTAATTTATCATGATTCCCTTATCACAGATGAAACATTTTAAAATTATACTTTAGAAAAAAGAAAAAAAATTACTCGAAAGTTGAAGTTGTGCGATTTTGCTTAAAATATGATATAATTTTTAAATTAATAATTAAAATGAATTAGGTAGACGTGCTGAAATGTACTAATGAATATTTTCATCACATGTTTCATTTATTATCCTTGTATGATGAAATCGTGATCTTAATAATAACTCTGCAACAACGTATTGCCCATTCTACCTGTAAATAATTTTTTCAGGTGAAAACTAATTGTAGATAATATTTACAGGATAATCAATTAGTCATCTGTACCGAACCACACACACATGTGGAACACAATTGTCAGCACGGTTTGCCGTTTATTTCAAAGTTTGTCACATGAGTGTAAATTAGATTTTCCGATAAAAACTTCTTTTGTATAGAATATATCTAAAATATAGATAAAATGCTTAAGTGATACATAGAGGAACACAAAAGGCTGATAAAAACCTTTCTCTTTGTATCACTTAAGCATTTTATCTGTATTTTAATTATAATTAGTGATCTTATTATGTGATTATGTAGATGTAATTATGTTTTAATATGTAAATATCCCCTTAAGCAATATCATATACATCATTTAAAAGTAGATTTTATTTACAATCTTTTAACTGGAAAAAAAAAAGTTTTATTTCCAACTAAACCAATTATTCAATTATATTATTAAACCAATATTTCGAATTAAAGTTACTTTCTTCTACGATAATTTGTTGCAGAGTTAGTAAGGGATGTTCACTTTTTTTCCGCACATCATCTGTTGTAAATATATATTGTTTATTATATTCATTTTGCTCGTCTCAAGGCATATTTCTATTAAAGAGAGGATTCTGCCATAGACAGGTTCCTTCTCACAGGCTACTGTACTGATTTTTGCCTAAAAATATTTATACTATTCTTTAACCCTTTATGCCCCGACGTTAATTTAAAGTAGCATTGAAAAAAACTTGTTATAAAATTCATTTATTACATCGACTAGTAGTAATACAGTTTACAATGAGTTAAAGATCTTGTTCCAAAAGCATTGTTGGTTGCACAAAACAAAAATATATTTAAAAGGATGATTTCGCTTTCATTTGCATCTTTTCAGCTTTCTTGATGTTGAAAATTTTTGGTTCTCAAATATTTTTATATTTCTATTCTATCATTTGTACATTTCCTAGTTCTATAAATTAAAAAAATACTTTAATAAAAAATATTGCACGTAATTCCTACACATTCAACTTTGGTTTATTAATTTTAATTAGAAAATCCTTCTAAAATTTATTAAATGATTATGTAAATCCTCTAACGAGGTTTAAAAAATTCACGAAAAATACTTTAGAAGATGCAATTTTCATTAATTCATATTTTGGGACATAAAGGGTTAAAAATAGTTTCAAATCATCATTATTCTACGAATAAATTATTTGAACTTTTTACAAAGGTTGTTGCCAACGGCTGATCCAAGGCAGAGGTCTCGGGGTTCATGACCGCCCCCCTGAACGAAGAAAATTTCTAAAGAATATTTAAAAATATATATATTAAATTCTTTTCAAATTTCCACTTGCTCAACTAAGAGAATCTTTCCGACTGTCTGAAGCTCTACTCAAATCCAAATTAGGTAATTTCTGAAAGATCCATGAAGTCATTTTTAATATCAGATGCAAGACAATTACAAGTGCAGTTATTCAGAACAAATATGATTGAATAGCATTTTCCATTTTTCGATAAAGGCAAAGGAATTTTTGGGGAAATCTCCGTAAAATATGTGTTTTAATTTGAATTTCAGGCCACAGCAGCCAATTACTTCCTCATGACGGCATTTCTGTAACTGTCAAGTCTTAAAAATTGGCTTGAAATGCTCATTTTTCTGGATGGTTCTTTGCCTTAATAAGAAAATGGAAAATTCTTTAATTTCTTGGTATCTGAATAAAATGTGTAAATTTTATATTTTTAAAAATATTAGTACAATATTTTTGTATTTACGAATGAAAATGACTTTCTAAAAGTTTCGGAAAAGTAGCAATTTTGGATATGGCAACAGCCCTTAATATAAAAGTTGCTTATTAAGAGATATGACCCTTCCCTCCCTTCCCCCCCCCCCCCCTAAAAAAAGAGGAACCATGTCTTCCCGTCTATTTGCAGGGCTGCACCCGCCCTTGATTGTTGCGTCGGGACACATTTTACTGATTATGGAGTTTAGGCTCGGTTCGGCCCAGATAAACGAAGTCTAGCTCAACCAAACCGAGTCTGCAGAAAAAAGTAACAAGAACGAAAAATCATTCGTCAAGCATAGATTATGTAGCACTTTCCAACGCTTCTAAAATAATTTTACAAATCATTACCGTTTAATAAGCTGAAAGATGACATCTAAGTAAACAATTTGGAAAACGCATAACATATTTAAAAACGTAATTTCAGGAATTTTCAATATGTACAATATTCGGAAAAATATCCGAATACTTTTATGTAGTCCTGTATATGATCTATAGATTTGTATATATACATTGGATGCTAAATTTTAGTTTAGTTAGGAAACGCGTAGCACAGTTTAAATTCTCCTTCTGGAGTTTCTGTCAATAAACGGAAATGTGTTCGCGAACTTTTGTGCTGCCCTGTATAGGATCTACAGAATTTATACACACCACGTAATAGACAAAAAGCTAGTTAAGATTAAAATCGCGTTCAGTAACTTAAAACGCACTTCCAGGAATTATTGTTAACAGACAGCAGAGAATTCTTTTGTGTGTCCCTGTAAATGAACACACTCCTGCTATACACACACTATTCTGTAGTAAGCCTCTTGTAATGCACCTTAGTAATATATTTAAACTTCAATGCGTTTAAAATAGTGGAACATTATTTAAATAAGCCGCAGACGATTTTTCTCCATAGACGTAATGTAACGGAATTATTTTGACTGTCCCTGTAAAGTAACTCTAAGTGCTATGCACCTACTATTCCATATTAAGCTTCTTCTAATGCATCTTAGTGATCTATATAAATTTCAATGCGTTTACAATAGTGAAACATTTTTAAAATAAACCGCAAATGATTTTTCCCCATAGACCGCAATGTAACGGAATTCTTTTGAGTGTCCCTGTAAGAAAACTATAAGTGCTACACACTTCAGTTGAAATAGGGAACGTGCCATAGATAACAACAATAACATATAAAAATTGCAGAGCAATCCGAGCATATTTACGGGAGTTAGAGCACGGACAGACGGCCAGACGGCCATACGGCCAGACGGCCATCCGGCCAGACGGCCATCCGGCCATACGGCCAGACAAACCGAAGTCATAAGCACTTTTCAACTAGGTTGGAAAGTGCTAAAAACCGGAAAGATTAAACACCAGACCCGACCGGGTCCGAACATGCAGAATAAAGAAAGGCTCAAGCCCGGTCCGGCGCAGAAAAAGTAAAGACGAGGCCCGGCCGTGCCCGAGTTTTCAAAATAAAGTAAAGTCCGCGGGTTCGAGCCTCCTAAATGAAAATTGGCCCGAACCCGGCCCCGTGCAGACCTCTAAAAAGAATAACGAAAATAATGCGAAAGAGTTACAATGGTAGTTTTCGAAATTGAAAGCTAGTTATAGGATTTGCTAATAGGGACATTTTCTATTTACCATTTTTCCAGCGGTTAATATTTCAGTGCAATTTTTAAGATTAGCAGTTATTATAAATGAAGCATTATTTATTTTCACATGCAAGCCCTTTTATATATAACTGTGTCAATAATCAACTTTTTGACAGTCATATATTTTGTTTAAATGTCGTCACGTGACAAAAATCGCTTACAATTTGCTAAGTAATTTATTTATCAAAAAAAAGAAAACATCACTCGATTTCAAATCGCTTATAGTCAGGTCTGCCAAATTTTACGTTTAAAAATGAGTCAGAAAATATTTCAGAAAGTTTCGCGTTTTTTGAGCAGGGAATTTGAGAATCGCCTTAAAGTTAGTGAACATTTACGCATTTCAAACAAACGTCAGAAATGATCGCACATCCACATATACAATAAAAGTCCTTAAATAACTGGCAAACACATTTGCACTAAAAACTTAGTAATTCCCGAATTACAGTGAATTAAAATATATGAAAAATATATTATTATAAATATATGAAAAAGAATGTTTCAACTATTAATTTTTACTTTCTTCTATCTTTACAAGAAGAAAGTATTGAATTCATGAAAATTTTCAACTTCCGGTTTTCGACGGATTTATACGTTTTAGAAGGTCCTGAACACGATTTGACTATTTTTAGAAAATGTCTGTCTGTGACTCTGTCTGTCTGTATGTGCCACAAATTTTGTGGGCGCTCTATCTCAAGAACTAATGCTCGGCATTTAATAAAACTTTAGATTCAGTTAGTCCCTGATATAAATTGGTGCTAATTAGTTTTTGGTAAAAATCGCCCAACAGGTGGCGCTGCTATGCAGCATTTTGCAGGATTTACAGGATTTTAGCGATAGTCATATCTCAAGGAATAATGCACGGAATTGAATAAAAGTTGAGTTTCAGTTAGACCTTGATATATATTGATGGTGAGTGTATGCGAAACCTGTGTGAGATAGAAGAAAGTTTTGGGATTGACACATCCGACTAGTTTCATATGGAGTGAAGTAATGTTTAGAAGAAGAAATAAACAAATAAATAAGTAAGAATTTGAGATTCTAATTTCCTCTACTTCACCTTAATTGAAAAAGAAAATTTCTAATTTTATTGTTTCATTACATTATTTAAAGCTGTTAAAAAAAATAGAAATACGAAAACTCATAAAGATATAGGTTATATAACACTTTCCAACACTTCCCATATACTTTTACAAATCTTTACCGTTTAATAAGGTGAAAGATGATGTTTATGTAAATAAATTGGAATAAGCATACCATATTTAAAAACCGAATTTAAGGAATTACCAACAACATTAAAAATATATCCGAAACATTTCGTGCATTCCTGTATATGATAAATAGATTTTTATATGTATTACACGAGCAGGGAAGACCGAGCTATGCTCCGTAAAAATTTGCTTTTAGTTCAAATATTATGACCCATGACCAAAATGATCCACTAATGAAATATTCTCGAACATGTGACCAAGCCCAATTGTCTTCTCGTGCCCGACACCGACAGGATATAAAATTTAGTCAAAATAGTCTGAGCCGTTATTTAGATACAATTAGCTTGACCCTGACCCATGGTGACCCAAAATGACCCACTAATCGAATTTTCTCGAACAAGTAACCTCGCCCAATGGTTTTCTGGTGTCCCTAAACAGTAGGATACAAAATTTAGTCAAAATCGTTAGAGCCGTTTTTAACACTTTCCAACCATGTTGAAAAGTGTTTATGACTTCGGCTTGTCTGCCGTCTGTCCGTGTTCTAACTCCCGTAAATATGCTCGGATTGTCCTGAAATTTTTATATGTTATTATCGTTATCTATAGCATGTTCCCTATTTCAACGGAAGTGTGTAGCACTTATAGTTTTTTACAGGGACAGTCTAAAGTATTCCGTTACATTACAGTCAATATACTTTTCAAGTGAATTTTGATGACGCTACGTCATTTGAAACATAAGGAAATTGATATATAATTATGAAGCGCATTAAAACATGCTTTTTGTAGAATATGTGGTGCAAAGCATTTATTATTCATTTACAGGGTCAAATAAAAGAATTCTGTTACACATCATTCTATGGGGAAAATCGTTTGCAGTGTAATTTATTGATATATCGCTATTTCAAACATAATGAACAATATATGCATTACTGAGGTGCACTATAAATTGCTCTCTTGTGTGCATTGCGTTTATTTACAGGGACACACAAAATATATTGATTACAGTACATGTGAAATATTTACAGTCTATGTGTGATAAGTGCGTTTTCAACTTTGGTTTGCGTTTTTATTTTTTTTTTCATAGTACGTGGGTGTTTATAAACTCGATTGATCATATACAGGCTACACAAGGGAATTCGTAAGTGTTACAGACTATAGGATTGAATTGCTGAAGGGTAGTTTTTAATCGTGTTTACGCATTTTGCTACAGAAATATATTTAGTAGACTAACATAAGTTTGTGGAATATAAATAAATTCATATACAGGGCTACGAAAAAAAAAAACACATTGTCGTTTACATTTGGCAATTGCTGCAAGTGAGTATTAAGTTGCCTTTTAGCTTAATATGTGGTGTGTACAAAAGTCTTCAGATAATAAGCAGGACTGTACAAAAGATTTCGAGTGCATTTCATCGATTGGCGAAAATTGCTAAATGTGAATATTCTAATAGAACTAAATTTTATCATACTATATATCCACATTTATTGATCATATACAGGGCTGCACAAAATAATTCAACTATTTTTTTGACACTGAAAGGTAATTTCGAAAACTGTATTTTTCAATGTGGTATATGTTCTCTAAACTATTTACTTGTATATCTTCTTTCACCTTATTTAACGGTGAAGTCTATTTACAGTTTTCTGGCTATGTTGGAAAGTGTTTCATAATCTATGCTTGACGCATGATTTTTCGTTCTTGTTATTTTATTAATTTTAATTTATTTTTAGAAGCTAGGCTTTTTTAGAAGAACGATTGTAATATGAATTTAGCATCTTATAACGGTTTATTATTGGTGCTAATTCTTACAGTGTTCCGGTTACTTGTGAAAACGGTTATATAAATAAATGTTATTGTTACAGACGGTATGCATGGTGGTCATCCTTGATATTTTTCATCTTTATGAAATCATTCTTTTTATCAGAACTGTCACAATCGTGATGATTTGTAGCAGTACCTACTTTATTGCTTAATACAATCATGATTGTTTATGGCATTATCCATTTTATTGCTTCATAGTTTATTTTTAGTGTAATGCTCGAATTTTTTGGAAAAAAGTAAAGTTTGTTTTTTATTTAATTACATCTGAGTATTTAAATTACAGTAAACATAACTACATTAAATTTTAATAAACTTTACCTTTCTCTGTATGTATTTTACTACTTTAAATTTCATAAACCTAAAAGTTGTAGTAGAGTTGAAAATGTACGAGTTTTCGAGGGGGGATATGTTTTACAATGACACATTACGAATGTACGAGTATTGACATTGCACTAAATAATTTCTATTCGCTACAATTTCACAAACATTATAAGATGCCAAATCCAAATAACTTGAAACTTAATAAAAAGAAACATACTATATAAGCATAAATAAGAAACAGAGTAACTAAATAAATGAAAATGAACAAAATAATGAGCAATTGAATTTGACACTTCTACAAATTATAATAAATAAATAAACAAATACCTCATTTTTTTTTTCAAAGCAGCGGTTGGAACAAATAGGACACATTTCATGTAATTTATATATCCACATCTATTGATCATATACTGGGCTGCACAAAATAATTCGACTATTTTTTTTTACACTAGATTTTTCGAAAACTGTATTTTTCAATGTGTTATATGTTTTCTAAACTGTTTATTTACATATCTTCTTTCACCCTGTTTGACGGTGAAATTTCGTTACAGTTTTCTGGCTGTGTTGGAAAGTGTTTCATAATCAATGCTCGACGCATAATTTTTCGTTCTTGTTAAAATAAAATTTGCCTATATATATACATATATATAATGATAGAATGGTAAAAATTTGTTCAGTTCGTAAACACATAGCGCAGTTTAAAATCCCCCTTCTGAATTTTCCGTCATTAAACGGAAATGTGCTCGAGATATGTTGTGCTGTCGTGTGTATGATCTGTATAATTTATAAACACCAAGTAATAGACAAAAAATTTGTTAAATTTAAAAAAGCGCACCGCAAATGAAAACGCACTTCCAGCAAATATTGTTAACAGACAGAACTTTAACAGAATTATTTTGTTTGTCCCTGTAAATGAACAATGAATGGTATGCACACAGTTTTCTGTTGTAAGAAAGTCCCATGTAATACAACTCTCAGTAATATATATATATTTCAATGCATTTAAAATAGTATAACATCATTAAATTAATCCGCAAATGATTTTCCCCTATAGACCGTAATATAACGGAACTCTTTTGAGTGTCCCTTTAAAGTAACTATAAGCGCGACACAATTCATTCTCAATGTCGAACATGCCATAGTGAAATCTGAGTATATTTACGCAAGTTAGAGCACGGACAGACAGACAGACAAACCGAATTAATACACGCTTTGCAAGTATGTTGGAAAGTATTAAAAATAAAGAATCGAGTCCCGCGCAGCAGCGTGAATCTTTCCGATACATTCTTACATAGGAACTTTGCTGACATTATTACTCAATCGCTTTGGAATTGAATATTGTTTTTTTTTACATTTTTATTTCCATATATTTTGAATTATAAAAGAATGGGTACTCGAAGACAACTTTTTCCTGTTGTGTATAAAATCAATACAAAACACCATCTTTGACAACGTTTTCCGAATGATGTTTTGCCTTCATAGGATTTTTTTTTCTTTTCAGTATCTGAATATCTGTAAATAATTTCATGCATTTGAAACAAATATATATTTGATTTTAAGAATGTGTTAGAAAATAAAGTTTAGACTTGAGACCCAGCTGAGCTATCTGAGAAAGTGTAATTGGAAACCTATCTCATATTTACTAATTACTTTTCTCCCGTTAGGATATCCTGTACCTCACTATTCGCCTGAGGCAAAGAGGGTCTTGTGTTACGTTGTGGGATGACCTTTTTGTTTGCTAATTGCAAGCTTAGTAAATATCATTGGACTTTAAAAGAGTCAATCTTTGTCACTGAGATACACCTTACAAATGGCAACGGCATTTCTTTTTTAGGCTATTTCGATTTTTCAACTGAGTGAAGTAGCCTCTTAAGATGTAAAACGTTTTCGAATGGGTTAACATGATTTTTAACACTTTCCAACCTAGTTGAAAAGTGTTTATGACTTCGGTTTGTCTGGCCGTATGGCCGTCTGCCGTCTGGCCGTCTGCCGTCTGCCGTCTGTCCGTGCTCTAACTCCCGTAAATATGCTCGGATTGCTCTGCAATTTTTATATGTTATTGTCGTTATCTATAGCATGTTCCCTATTTCAACGGAAGTGTGTAGCACTTATAGTTTTTTTACAGGGACACTCAAAAGAATTCCGTTACATTGCGGTCTATGGGGAAAAATCATTTGCGGTTTATTTAAATAATGTTTCAGTATTTTAAACGCATTGAAATTTATATATATCACTAAGGTGCATTAGACGAAGCTTAATATGGAATAGGGTGTGCATAGAACTTATAGTTTCTTTACAGGGACAGTTAAAAGAATTCCGTTACATTACCTCTATGGAGAAAAATCGTCTGCGGTTTATTTAAATAATGTTTCACTATTTTAAACGCATTGAAATTTATATATTTCACTAAGGTGCATTACAAGAGGCTTACAACAGAATATTGTGTGTATAGCAGTCATCGTTCATTTACAGGGACACACAAAAGAATTCTCAACTGTCTGTTAACAATAATTCCTGGAAGTGCGTTTTAAGTTACTGAACACGATTTTAATTTTAACTCGCTTTTTGTCTATTACGTGATCTGTATAAATTCTGTAGATCCTATACAGGGAAGCACAAAAGTTCGCGGACACATTTCCGTTTAGTGACAGAAACTCCAGACGGAGAATTTTAAACTGTGCTACGCGTTTCCTAACTGAACTAAAATTTAGCATCCTATGTATTATATTTACAGATCTATAGATCCTATACAGGGCTGAATAAAAGTATTCGGATATTTTACTGAATATTGTATATGTTGGAAATTCCTGAAATTATGTTTTTAAATATATTATGCGTTTTCCAAATTGTTTACTTAGATGTCATCTTTCTGCTTATTAAACGGTATGATTTGTAAAATTATTTTGGAAGCGTTGGAAAGTGTTACATAATCTATGCTTGACGCATGATTTTTCGTTCTTGTTTATAAAAGATAAAGGTTTCTGCCTAAACCCGATAGAACGTAGATGTCTTTAGGTGTGTTTGTTTTTTGTCTGGTTGCTTTAGAAAGCCGATGCCAGATTTTAACCCTTTAAACGTTAGGCCCGTGTTTTTCCGTATCTGGTAGTCATGTTAAAATTGCTGTAGACAAAAATATTATTAACATAATACTTTTTTGAGCCGTATATAGAATGAGGAGATATTAAAGATATCATAGCATCAAACTGCTATTAAAAACTATATATATTCTGGGATTTACAAACATATTTATAGAAATATAGGAAAATCTTCAAACGGTGAAAGGGTTTTAAATATCGCAGAAAATCGGAATTCGCAAAAGTGAGTCCTGCGCGCGAATTGTTTTTTTGAAGGCTTAATGTTTGAATTTTTCAAAAATAAATACAGATGTTAAAACAGGAATAAGTGTAGATATTGTCTGGTATTTTTAGTTTTTCGTAACTTGCTCTAAACCTCCGATGCAAATTTTTCAAAATCGCCGAAATCGCAATAATCGCGAAACATCATACAGAAAATTTACCTTTTCGAAGGGTTAATTTACGTATTGTTTAAAATTAATGGTTGTTTTGAAAAGTTCAAAGTCAGTTCTTTAATTTGGTGACTTTTGTTTTTCCGTATCATTTATAGTGCGGTGAATGCAAGGCTCGGAAAACGTCAGAAAATAAAAAACATGAATTAGATACTTATTGATAATTTTTTTTGAAAGGGTTAAATATGAATTTTTTTTTCAAACCAACCAGATCGTTTGAGACGTAAATATACGTTCTCTGAGACTATGTAGACGGTTTTTCTGTATTCTCAGCCGTTCGCCCATAGCGAATTTAGAAAACGTACAAAAGAAACGGGATGACTCGTGCTTTGTTTCTTCTATTTATGGAGATGCGAATAAAGGGCTTCTGAGCATGCGCGTGCGGATTTCGGAAGAGTGATTTTTTATTTGTGATCTTTGATCAGTTTTTAACTAATAACTACTCTAATTTTCAAAATGATAAAATTCTGAAGCTCAGGTGCAACAGGAGAGGATTAGGACTACCTAAATCTAAATTTTCAGGCTTCTAGGTGGGCTAGATTTTGATAGCCATCGCCAACAGACATACACACAGGCACACAGACAGAAACTTTTTTTTCTTAGTATGTGACGGTCATCTTTGATTGTCAGGCCGTGTGGTAGAGCAGGAGACAAAAATAAGTCTATTTTAAGACAAAAACCAGTTTATTAAAACCAATCCGGTAGGGAAGTTGAGCGAGCTCCACTTGTTTTTTCCTAACTTTAATAAAAAGAAAGATTTTAGCTTGCGACTTGAAGCTGCGTAAAAAATCAAAACTATACAATAATCAAAATTAATCTATCAGGGCTCAAATTCACGATGCAACAATTTGATATTTCAAACTTAATAAGCACTGATACAGGCTTAATTCAACTTAACAGGAGCGTAAAGCTTAACTATAACTGTCGAGGCCAAATATCAATCTCAAGACTCGATGCGAGGTCTCGAGGCTAAATCTCAATGTCAAGTCTCAAAGGCAATCTCGTCTAAGTCTCTCCTAAGTCTGCCTCTCGGCTAGGTCTAAAATCTCCCGGCCTCTCGGCTAAGTCTGCTCTAAAAGAAAAATTCACCACTTATATGCTCCACCGTATCGATTGACCAGCTCCAAAAAATTTGCATAACTGAAAGAAAACAGCGACTCACAATTTCCGAGATTTAGACATCCATCGAACGTTAGAGAAAGAGATCATTGATAAAACTTTTACGCACATGGCCGGTTGATGGACAAAAACTACGATCTCATTCAAAACATCGCCTACTCACGTGACGAGAGTAGTCGATCCCTTACAACCCCCCCCCCTCCCCCCAGAAATTGTGAAAGAAAAAGCGGTGGTCGAAATGCAGACCAGCGTCTTTTTCTTTAAAAATTTCGAACCAAAAAACACAACAGGTGATGGGTAAATTAAATTAAAAAAAAGAGTCGAAATGTAAAATTTTGTACTTTTATCCCATCATTAAACAAACTGGTCAAATCGATAAAAAAAACTTTCTGTACAACATCCTTTAAATATGAAGTACCACAAAATATTCTCACAAAATTTTCCGCAAAAAAAATTCAGAGATTGCCAAAATCCGTACGCAGTTTTACCTCACAAAATTCCACCAAGTGCCCAAAAAAGTGCAAATTCAAATTGCCTATCAAATAAAGTACCTTTCTCAAACTTACAATTCCCCATTATGCCAAAGAACTGACATCCCCAAACTCATCGTAGATTCTCGCT
This sequence comes from Maratus michaelseni, assembly GCA_963931845.1. NCBI lineage: Eukaryota > Metazoa > Arthropoda > Arachnida > Araneae > Salticidae > Maratus > Maratus michaelseni. The sequence goes on from OZ007586.1 coordinate 524,695,858, forward strand.
CAGAGTACAGAGGGCACATACTAACAGCTATGAGGAGCTGTGAAAGTAAAACAATGCCTTATCTATACTAATATTATGAAGGAGTAAAGATTGTTTATTTGTTTGTTTGTAGGGGGTAATCTCTGGAACTACCGAACCGATTTCAAAAGTGATGGTGGCAAATGGATGGTGACAACCCCTACTCCAACATAGGCTATATTTTATGTCTGTGCCACTATCCCAGGGGGGTGCAGGAGCGAAAAAGTTCTAAAATTGCGATCTTTTCTATACAGAAGAGGCTAGATATTTGAAATTTGGCCTTGTCGTAACTTATAAGATGTAAATGCTCTCTAAGAACAAAATAAAAAAAAAATCGAAATTTAAAAGGGTGAAATGAGCGAAAGGCGTTCTAAAAACATTCTAAATTACAATTTCTATGGAATCTCTAGAACTACCGAACCGATTTGAAATTTGGCGTTGTAGTTACTTATAAGATGTAAATGCTCTCTAAGAACAAAATAAAAAAAATCGAAATTTAAAAGGGTGAAATGAGCGAAAAGCGTTCTAAAAACATTCTAAATTACAATTTCTATGGAATCTCTAGAACTACCGAACCGATTTGAAATTTGGTGTTGTAGTTACTTATAAGACGTAAATGCTCTCTAAGAACAAAATAAAAAGAATTTGAAATTTAAAAGGGTGAAAAGAGCGAAATGCGTTCTAAAAACATTCTAAATTACAATTTCTATGGAATCTCTAGAACTACCGAACCGATTTGAAATTTGGCGTTGTAGTTACTTATAAGATGTAAATGCTCTCTAAGAACAAAATAAAAAAAATTCGAAATTTAAAATTGTGAAATGAGCGAAAAGCGTTCTAAACACATTCTAAATTATAATTTCTATGTAATCTCTAGAACTACCGAACCGATTTGAAATTTGGCGTTTTAGTTACTTATAAGATATAAATGCTCTCTAAGAACAAAATAAAAAAAAATTCGAAATTTAAAAGGGTGAAATGAGCGAAAAGCGTTCTAAAAACATTCGAAATTACAATTTCTATGGAATCTCTAGAACTACCGAACCGATTTGAAATTTGGCGTTGTAGTTACTTATAAGATGTAAATGCTCTCTAAGAACAAAATAAAAAAAAATCGAAATTTAAAATTGTGAAATGAGCGAAAAGCGTTCTAAACACATTCTAAATTATAATTTCTATGTAATCTCTAGAACTACCGAACCGATTTGAAATTTGGCATTTTAGTTACTTATAAGATGTAAATGCTCTCTAAGAACAACAACAACAAAAAAATTCGAAATTTAAAAGGGTGAAATGAGCGAAAAGCGTTCTAAAAAAATTCTAAATCACAATTTCTATGGAATCTCTAGAACTACCGAACCGATTTCAAAAGTGATGGTTGCAAATTGATGGTGACAACCCTTGCTCCAACATAGGCTATATTTTATGTCGGTGTCACTAACCCCAGGGGGGGTGTGCAGGAGCGAAAAACTTTCTAAAATTGAGATGTTTTTGATACTGAAGGAGCTAGAAATTTGAAAATTGGAACCGTGAATGAGCGAAAAGCGTTCTAAAAACATTCTAAATTACAATTTCTATGGAATCTCTGGAACTACCGAACCGATTTGAAATTTGGCGTTGTAGTTACTTATAAGATGTAAATGCTCTCTAAGAACAAAATAAAAAAAAATTCGAAATTTAAAAGGTTGAAATGAGCGAAAAGTGTTCTAAAAACATTCTAAATTACAATTTCTATGGAATCTCTAGAACTACCGAACCGATTTGAAATTTGGCGTTGTAGTTACTTATAAGATGTAAATGCTCTCTAAGAACAAAATAAAAAAAATTTTGAAATTTAAAAGGGTGAAATGAGCGAAAAGCGTTCTAAAACATTCTAAATTACAATTTCTATGGAATCTCTAGAACTACCGAACCGATTTGAAATTTGGCGTTGTAGTTACTTATAAGATGTAAATGCTCTCTAAGAACAAAAAAAGAATTTGAAATTTAAAAGTGTGAAATGAGCGAAAAGCGTTCTAAAAACATTCTAACTTACAATTTCTATGGAATCTCTAGAACTACCGAACCGATTTGAAATTTGGCGTTGTAGTTACTTATAAGACGTAAATGCTCTCTAAGAACAAAATAAAAAGAATTTGAAATTTAAAAGGGTGAAAAGAGCGAAAAGCGTTCTAAAAACATTATAAATTACAATTTCTATGGAATCTCTAGAACTACCGAACCGATTTGAAATTTGGCGTTGTAGTTACTTATAAGATGTAAATGCTCTCTAAGAACAAAATAAAAAAAATTCGAAATTTAAAATTGTGAAATGAGCGAAAAGCGTTCTAAACACATTCTAAATTATAATTTCTATGTAATCTCTAGAACTACCGAACCGATTTGAAATTTGGCGTTTTAGTTACTTATAAGATATAAATGCTCTCTAAGAACAAAATAAAAAAAAATTCGAAATTTAAAAGGGTGAAATGAGCGAAAAGCGTTCTAAAAACATTCTAAATTACAATTTCTATGGAATATCTAGAACTACCGAACAGATTTGAAATTTGGCATTTTAGTTACTTATAAGATGTAAATGCTCTCTAAGAACAACAACAACAAAAAATTCGAAATTTAAAAGGGTGAAATGAGCGAAAAGCGTTCTAAAAACATTCTAAATCACAATTTCTATGGAATCTCTAGAACTACCGAACCGATTTCAAAAGTGATGGTGGCAAATTGTTGGTGACAACCCCTGCTCCAACATAGGCTATATTTTATGTCGGTGTCACTAGCCCCAGGGGGGGTGTGCAGGAGCGAAAAACTTTCTAAAATTGAGATGTTTTTTATACTGAAGGAGCTAGAAATTTGAAAAATGGAACCGTGAAATGAGCGAAAAGCGTTCTAAAAACATTCTAAATTCCAATTTCTATGGAATCTCTGGAACTACCGAACCGATTTGAAATTTGGCGTTGTAGTTACTTATAAGATGTAAATGCTCTCTAAGAACAAAATAAAAAAAAATTCGAAATTTAAAAGGTTGAAATGAGCGAAAAGCGTTCTAAAAACATTCTAAATTACAATTTCTATGGAATCTCTAGAACTACCGAACCGATTTGAAATTTGGCGTTGTAGTTACTTATAAGATGTAAATGCTCTCTAAGAAAAAATTAAAAAAAAAATTTGAAATTTAAAAGGGTGAAATGAGCGAAAAGCGTTCTAAAAACATTCTAAATTACAATTTCTATGGAATCTCTAGAACTACCGAACCGATTTGAAATTTGGCGTTGTAGTTACTTATAAGATGTAAATGCTCTCTAAGAACAAAATAAAAAAAAATTTGAAATTTAAAAGGGTGAAATGAGCGAAAAGCGTTCTAAAAACATTCTAAATTACAATTTCTATGGAATCTCTAGAACTACCGAACCGATTTGAAATTTGGCGTTGTAGTTACTTATAAGATGTAAATGCTCTCTAAGAACAAAATAAAAAAAATTCGAAATTTAAAATTGTGAAATGAGCGAAAAGCGTTCTAAACACATTCTAAATTATAATTTCTATGTAATCTCTAGAACTACCGAACCGATTTGAAATTTGGCATTTTAGTTACTTATAAGATGTAAATGCTCTCTAAGAACAACAACAACAAAAAAATTCGAAATTTAAAAGGGTGAAATGAGCGAAAAGCGTTCTAAAAAAATTCTAAATCACAATTTCTATGGAATCTCTAGAACTACCGAACCGATTTCAAAAGTGATGGTTGCAAATTGATGGTGACAACCCTTGCTCCAACATAGGCTATATTTTATGTCGGTGTCACTAACCCCAGGGGGGGTGTGCAGGAGCGAAAAACTTTCTAAAATTGAGATGTTTTTGATACTGAAGGAGCTAGAAATTTGAAAATTGGAACCGTGAATGAGCGAAAAGCGTTCTAAAAACATTCTAAATTACAATTTCTATGGAATCTCTGGAACTACCGAACCGATTTGAAATTTGGCGTTGTAGTTACTTATAAGATGTAAATGCTCTCTAAGAACAAAATAAAAAAAAATTCGAAATTTAAAAGGTTGAAATGAGCGAAAAGTGTTCTAAAGACATTCTAAATTACAATTTCTATGGAATCTCTAGAACTACCGAACCGATTTGAAATTTGGCGTTGTAGTTACTTATAAGATGTAAATGCTCTCTAAGAACAAAATAAAAAAAAATTTGAAATTTAAAAGGGTGAAATGAGCGAAAAGCGTTCTAAAAACATTCTAAATTACAATTTCTATGGAATCTCTAGAACTACCGAACCGATTTGAAATTTGGCGTTGTAGTTACTTATAAGATGTAAATGCTCTCTAAGAACAAAAAAAAAAATTTGAAATTTAAAAGGGTGAAATGAGCGAAAAGCGTTCTAAAAACATTCTAACTTACAATTTCTATGGAATCTCTAGAACTACCGAACCGATTTGAAATTTGGCGTTGTAGTTACTTATAAGACGTAAATGCTCTCTAAGAACAAAATAAAAAGAATTTGAAATTTAAAAGGGTGAAAAGAGCGAAAAGCGTTCTAAAAACATTCTAAATTACAATTTCTATGGAATCTCTAGAACTACCGAACCGATTTGAAATTTGGCGTTGTAGTTACTTATAAGATGTAAATGCTCTCTAAGAACAAAATAAAAAAAATTCGAAATTTAAAATTGTGAAATGAGCGAAAAGCGTTCTAAACACATTCTAAATTATAATTTCTATGTAATCTCTAGAACTACCGAACCGATTTGAAATTTGGCGTTTTAGTTACTTATAAGATATAAATGCTCTCTAAGAACAAAATAAAAAAAAATTCGAAATTTAAAAGGGTGAAATGAGCGAAAAGCGTTCTAAAAACATTCTAAATTACAATTTCTATGGAATATCTAGAACTACCGAACAGATTTGAAATTTGGCATTTTAGTTACTTATAAGATGTAAATGCTCTCTAAGAACAACAACAACAAAAAATTCGAAATTTAAAAGGGTGAAATGAGCGAAAAGCGTTCTAAAAACATTCTAAATCACAATTTCTATGGAATCTCTAGAACTACCGAACCGATTTCAAAAGTGATGGTGGCAAATTGTTGGTGACAACCCCTGCTCCAACATAGGCTATATTTTATGTCGGTGTTACTAGCCCCAGGGGGGGTGTGCAGGAGCGAAAAACTTTCTAAAATTGAGATGTTTTTTATACTGAAGGAGCTAGAAATTTGAAAAATGGAACCGTGAAATGAGCGAAAAGCGTTCTAAAAACATTCTAAATTCCAATTTCTATGGAATCTCTGGAACTACCGAACCGATTTGAAATTTGGCGTTGTAGTTACTTATAAGATGTAAATGCTCTCTAAGAACAAAATAAAAAAAAATTCGAAATTTAAAAGGTTGAAATGAGCGAAAAGCGTTCTAAAAACATTCTAAATTACAATTTCTATGGAATCTCTAGAACTACCGAACCGATTTGAAATTTGGCGTTGTAGTTACTTATAAGATGTAAATGCTCTCTAAGAAAAAATTAAAAAAAAAATTTGAAATTTAAAAGGGTGAAATGAGCGAAAAGCGTTCTAAAAACATTCTAAATTACAATTTCTATGGAATCTCTAGAACTACCGAACCGATTTGAAATTTGGCGTTGTAGTTACTTATAAGATGTAAATGCTCTCTAAGAACAAAATAAAAAAAAATTTGAAATTTAAAAGGGTGAAATGAGCGAAAAGCGTTCTAAAAACATTCTAAATTACAATTTCTATGGAATCTCTAGAACTACCGAACCGATTTGAAATTTGGCGTTGTAGTTACTTATAAGATGTAAATGCTCTCTAAGAACAAAATAAAAAAAATTCGAAATTTAAAATTGTGAAATGAGCGAAAAGCGTTCTAAACACATTCTAAATTATAATTTCTATGTAATCTCTAGAACTACCGAACCGATTTGAAATTTGGCATTTTAGTTACTTATAAGATGTAAATGCTCTCGAAGAACAACAACAACAAAAAAATTCGAAATTTAAAAGGGTGAAATGAGCGAAAAGCGTTCTAAAAAAATTCTAAATCACAATTTCTATGGAATCTCTAGAACTACCGAACCGATTTCAAAAGTGATGGTTGCAAATTGATGGTGACAACCCTTGCTCCAACATAGGCTATATTTTATGTCGGTGTCACTAACCCCAGGGGGGGTGTGCAGGAGCGAAAAACTTTCTAAAATTGAGATGTTTTTGATACTGAAGGAGCTAGAAATTTGAAAATTGGAACCGTGAATGAGCGAAAAGCGTTCTAAAAACATTCTAAATTACAATTTCTATGGAATCTCTGGAACTACCGAACCGATTTGAAATTTGGCGTTGTAGTTACTTATAAGATGTAAATGCTCTCTAAGAACAAAATAAAAAAAAATTCGAAATTTAAAAGGTTGAAATGAGCGAAAAGTGTTCTAAAGACATTCTAAATTACAATTTCTATGGAATCTCTAGAACTACCGAACCGATTTGAAATTTGGCGTTGTAGTTACTTATAAGATGTAAATGCTCTCTAAGAACAAAATAAAAAAAAATTTGAAATTTAAAAGGGTGAAATGAGCGAAAAGCGTTCTAAAAACATTCTAAATTACAATTTCTATGGAATCTCTAGAACTACCGAACCGATTTGAAATTTGGCGTTGTAGTTACTTATAAGATGTAAATGCTCTCTAAGAACAAAAAAAAAAAATTTGAAATTTAAAAGGGTGAAATGAGCGAAAAGCGTTCTAAAAACATTCTAACTTACAATTTCTATGGAATCTCTAGAACTACCGAACCGATTTGAAATTTGGCGTTGTAGTTACTTATAAGACGTAAATGCTCTCTAAGAACAAAATAAAAAGAATTTGAAATTTAAAAGGGTGAAAAGAGCGAAAAGCGTTCTAAAAACATTCTAAATTACAATTTCTATGGAATCTCTAGAACTACCGAACCGATTTGAAATTTGGCGTTGTAGTTACTTATAAGATGTAAATGCTCTCTAAGAACAAAATAAAAAAAATTCGAAATTTAAAATTGTGAAATGAGCGAAAAGCGTTCTAAACACATTCTAAATTATAATTTCTATGTAATCTCTAGAACTACCGAACCGATTTGAAATTTGGCGTTTTAGTTACTTATAAGATATAAATGCTCTCTAAGAACAAAATAAAAAAAAATTCGAAATTTAAAAGGGTGAAATGAGCGAAAAGCGTTCTAAAAACATTCTAAATTACAATTTCTATGGAATATCTAGAACTACCGAACAGATTTGAAATTTGGCATTTTAGTTACTTATAAGATGTAAATGCTCTCTAAGAACAACAACAACAAAAAAATTCGAAATTTAAAAGGGTGAAATGAGCGAAAAGCGTTCTAAAAACATTCTAAATCACAATTTCTATGGAATCTCTAGAACTACCGAACCGATTTCAAAAGTGATGGTGGCAAATTGTTGGTGACAACCCCTGCTCCAACATAGGCTATATTTTATGTCGGTGTCACTAGCCCCAGGGGGGGTGTGCAGGAGCGAAAAACTTTCTAAAATTGAGATGTTTTTTATACTGAAGGAGCTAGAAATTTGAAAAATGGAACCGTGAAATGAGCGAAAAGCGTTCTAAAAACATTCTAAATTCCAATTTCTATGGAATCTCTGGAACTACCGAACCGATTTGAAATTTGGCGTTGTAGTTACTTATAAGATGTAAATGCTCTCTAAGAACAAAATAAAAAAAAATTCGAAATTTAAAAGGTTGAAATGAGCGAAAAGCGTTCTAAAAACATTCTAAATTACAATTTCTATGGAATCTCTAGAACTACCGAACCGATTTGAAATTTGGCGTTGTAGTTACTTATAAGATGTAAATGCTCTCTAAGAAAAAATTAAAAAAAAAATTTGAAATTTAAAAGGGTGAAATGAGCGAAAAGCGTTCTAAAAACATTCTAAATTACAATTTCTATGGAATCTCTAGAACTACCGAACCGATTTGAAATTTGGCGTTGTAGTTACTTATAAGATGTAAATGCTCTCTAAGAACAAAATAAAAAAAAATTTGAAATTTAAAAGGGTGAAATGAGCGAAAAGCGTTCTAAAAACATTCTAAATTACAATTTCTACGGAATCTCTAGAACTACCGAACCGATTTGAAATTTGGCGTTGTAGTTACTTATAAGATGTAAATGCTCTCTAAGAACAAAATAAAAAAATTTTTGAAATTAAAAGGGTGAAATGAGCGAAAAGCGTTCTAAAAACATTCTAAATTACAATTTCTATGGAATCTCTAGAACTACCGAACCGATTTGAAATTTGGCGTTGTAGTTACTTATAAGATGTAAATGCTCTCTAAGAACAAAATAAAAAAAATTTGAAATTTAAAAGGGTGAAATGACCGAAAAGCGTTCTAAAAACATTATAAATTACAATTTCTATGGAATATCTAGAACTACCGAACAGATTTGAAATTTGGCTTTTTAGTTACTTATAAGATGTAAATGCTCTCTAAGAACAACAAAAAAAAAAAATTCGAAATTTAAAAGGGTGAAATGAGCGAAAAGCGTTCTAAAAACATTCTAAATCACAATTTCTATGGAATCTCTAGAACTACCGAACCGATTTGAAATTTGGCATTTTAGTTACTTATAAGATGTAAATGCTCTCTAAGAACAACAACAACAAAAAAATTCGAAATTTGAAAGGGTGAAATGAGCGAAAAGCGTTCTAAAAAAATTCTAAATCACAATTTCTATGGAAACTCTAGAACTACCGAACCGATTTCAAAAGTGATGGTGGCAAATTGATGGTGACAACCCTTGCTCCAACATAGGCTATATTTTATGTCGGTGTCACTAACCCCAGGGGGGGTGTGCAGGAGCGAAAAACTTTCTAAAATTGAGATGTTTTTGATACTGAAGGAGCTAGAAATTTGAAAATTGGAACCGTGAATGAGCGAAAAGCGTTCTAAAAACATTCTAAATTACAATTTCTATGGAATCTCTGGAACTACCGAACCGATTTGAAATTTGGCGTTGTAGTTACTTATAAGATGTAAATGCTCTCTAAGAACAAAATAAAAAAAAATTCGAAATTTAAAAGGTTGAAATGAGCGAAAAGTGTTCTAAAGACATTCTAAATTACAATTTCTATGGAATCTCTAGAACTACCGAACCGATTTGAAATTTGGCGTTGTAGTTACTTATAAGATGTAAATGCTCTCTAAGAACAAAATAAAAAAAAATTTGAAATTTAAAAGGGTGAAATGAGCGAAAAGCGTTCTAAAAACATTCTAAATTACAATTTCTATGGAATCTCTAGAACTACCGAACCGATTTGAAATTTGGCGTTGTAGTTACTTATAAGATGTAAATGCTCTCTAAGAACAAAAAAAAAAATTTGAAATTTAAAAGGGTGAAATGAGCGAAAAGCGTTCTAAAAACATTCTAACTTACAATTTCTATGGAATCTCTAGAACTACCGAACCGATTTGAAATTTGGCGTTGTAGTTACTTATAAGACGTAAATGCTCTCTAAGAACAAAATAAAAAGAATTTGAAATTTAAAAGGGTGAAAAGAGCGAAAAGCGTTCTAAAAACATTCTAAATTACAATTTCTATGGAATCTCTAGAACTACCGAACCGATTTGAAATTTGGCGTTGTAGTTACTTATAAGATGTAAATGCTCTCTAAGAACAAAATAAAAAAAATTCGAAATTTAAAATTGTGAAATGAGCGAAAAGCGTTCTAAACACATTCTAAATTATAATTTCTATGTAATCTCTAGAACTACCGAACCGATTTGAAATTTGGCGTTTTAGTTACTTATAAGATATAAATGCTCTCTAAGAACAAAATAAAAAAAAATTCGAAATTTAAAAGGGTGAAATGAGCGAAAAGCGTTCTAAAAACATTCTAAATTACAATTTCTATGGAATATCTAGAACTACCGAACAGATTTGAAATTTGGCATTTTAGTTACTTATAAGATGTAAATGCTCTCTAAGAACAACAACAACAAAAAATTCGAAATTTAAAAAGGTGAAATGAGCGAAAAGCGTTCTAAAAACATTCTAAATCACAATTTCTATGGAATCTCTAGAACTACCGAACCGATTTCAAAAGTGATGGTGGCAAATTGTTGGTGACAACCCCTGCTCCAACATAGGCTATATTTTATGTCGGTGTCACTAGCCCCAGGGGGGGTGTGCAGGAGCGAAAAACTTTCTAAAATTGAGATGTTTTTTATACTGAAGGAGCTAGAAATTTGAAAAATGGAACCGTGAAATGAGCGAAAAGCGTTCTAAAAACATTCTAAATTCCAATTTCTATGGAATCTCTGGAACTACCGAACCGATTTGAAATTTGGCGTTGTAGTTACTTATAAGATGTAAATGCTCTCTAAGAACAAAATAAAAAAAAATTCGAAATTTAAAAGGTTGAAATGAGCGAAAAGCGTTCTAAAAACATTCTAAATTACAATTTCTATGGAATCTCTAGAACTACCGAACCGATTTGAAATTTGGCGTTGTAGTTACTTATAAGATGTAAATGCTCTCTAAGAAAAAATTAAAAAAAAAATTTGAAATTTAAAAGGGTGAAATGAGCGAAAAGCGTTCTAAAAACATTCTAAATTACAATTTCTATGGAATCTCTAGAACTACCGAACCGATTTGAAATTTGGCGTTGTAGTTACTTATAAGATGTAAATGCTCTCTAAGAACAAAATAAAAAAAAATTTGAAATTTAAAAGGGTGAAATGAGCGAAAAGCGTTCTAAAAACATTCTAAATTACAATTTCTATGGAATCTCTAGAACTACCGAACCGATTTGAAATTTGGCGTTGTAGTTACTTATAAGATGTAAATGCTCTCTAAGAACAAAATAAAAAAAATTCGAAATTTAAAATTGTGAAATGAGCGAAAAGCGTTCTAAACACATTCTAAATTATAATTTCTATGTAATCTCTAGAACTACCGAACCGATTTGAAATTTGGCATTTTAGTTACTTATAAGATGTAAATGCTCTCTAAGAACAACAACAACAAAAAAATTCGAAATTTAAAAGGGTGAAATGAGCGAAAAGCGTTCTAAAAAAATTCTAAATCACAATTTCTATGGAATCTCTAGAACTACCGAACCGATTTCAAAAGTGATGGTTGCAAATTGATGGTGACAACCCTTGCTCCAACATAGGCTATATTTTATGTCGGTGTCACTAACCCCAGGGGGGGTGTGCAGGAGCGAAAAACTTTCTAAAATTGAGATGTTTTTGATACTGAAGGAGCTAGAAATTTGAAAATTGGAACCGTGAATGAGCGAAAAGCGTTCTAAAAACATTCTAAATTACAATTTCTATGGAATCTCTGGAACTACCGAACCGATTTGAAATTTGGCGTTGTAGTTACTTATAAGATGTAAATGCTCTCTAAGAACAAAATAAAAAAAAATTCGAAATTTAAAAGGTTGAAATGAGCGAAAAGTGTTCTAAAGACATTCTAAATTACAATTTCTATGGAATCTCTAGAACTACCGAACCGATTTGAAATTTGGCGTTGTAGTTACTTATAAGATGTAAATGCTCTCTAAGAACAAAATAAAAAAAAATTTGAAATTTAAAAGGGTGAAATGAGCGAAAAGCGTTCTAAAAACATTCTAAATTACAATTTCTATGGAATCTCTAGAACTACCGAACCGATTTGAAATTTGGCGTTGTAGTTACTTATAAGATGTAAATGCTCTCTAAGAACAAAAAAAAAAAATTTGAAATTTAAAAGGGTGAAATGAGCGAAAAGCGTTCTAAAAACATTCTAACTTACAATTTCTATGGAATCTCTAGAACTACCGAACCGATTTGAAATTTGGCGTTGTAGTTACTTATAAGACGTAAATGCTCTCTAAGAACAAAATAAAAAGAATTTGAAATTTAAAAGGGTGAAAAGAGCGAAAAGCGTTCTAAAAACATTCTAAATTACAATTTCTATGGAATCTCTAGAACTACCGAACCGATTTGAAATTTGGCGTTGTAGTTACTTATAAGATGTAAATGCTCTCTAAGAACAAAATAAAAAAAATTCGAAATTTAAAATTGTGAAATGAGCGAAAAGCGTTCTAAACACATTCTAAATTATAATTTCTATGTAATCTCTAGAACTACCGAACCGATTTGAAATTTGGCGTTTTAGTTACTTATAAGATATAAATGCTCTCTAAGAACAAAATAAAAAAAAATTCGAAATTTAAAAGGGTGAAATGAGCGAAAAGCGTTCTAAAAACATTCTAAATTACAATTTCTATGGAATATCTAGAACTACCGAACAGATTTGAAATTTGGCATTTTAGTTACTTATAAGATGTAAATGCTCTCTAAGAACAACAACAACAAAAAAATTCGAAATTTAAAAGGGTGAAATGAGCGAAAAGCGTTCTAAAAACATTCTAAATCACAATTTCTATGGAATCTCTAGAACTACCGAACCGATTTCAAAAGTGATGGTGGCAAATTGTTGGTGACAACCCCTGCTCCAACATAGGCTATATTTTATGTCGGTGTCACTAGCCCCAGGGGGGGTGTGCAGGAGCGAAAAACTTTCTAAAATTGAGATGTTTTTTATACTGAAGGAGCTAGAAATTTGAAAAATGGAACCGTGAAATGAGCGAAAAGCGTTCTAAAAACATTCTAAATTCCAATTTCTATGGAATCTCTGGAACTACCGAACCGATTTGAAATTTGGCGTTGTAGTTACTTATAAGATGTAAATGCTCTCTAAGAACAAAATAAAAAAAAATTCGAAATTTAAAAGGTTGAAATGAGCGAAAAGCGTTCTAAAAACATTCTAAATTACAATTTCTATGGAATCTCTAGAACTACCGAACCGATTTGAAATTTGGCGTTGTAGTTACTTATAAGATGTAAATGCTCTCTAAGAAAAAATTAAAAAAAAAATTTGAAATTTAAAAGGGTGAAATGAGCGAAAAGCGTTCTAAAAACATTCTAAATTACAATTTCTATGGAATCTCTAGAACTACCGAACCGATTTGAAATTTGGCGTTGTAGTTACTTATAAGATGTAAATGCTCTCTAAGAACAAAATAAAAAAAAATTTGAAATTTAAAAGGGTGAAATGAGCGAAAAGCGTTCTAAAAACATTCTAAATTACAATTTCTATGGAATCTCTAGAACTACCGAACCGATTTGAAATTTGGCGTTGTAGTTACTTATAAGATGTAAATGCTCTCTAAGAACAAAATAAAAAAATTTTTGAAATTAAAAGGGTGAAATGAGCGAAAAGCGTTCTAAAAACATTCTAACTTACAATTTCTATGGAATCTCTAGAACTACCGAACCGATTTGAAATTTGGCGTTGTAGTTACTTATAAGACGTAAACGCTCTCTAAGAACAAAATAAAAAGAATTTGAAATTTAAAAGGGTGAAAAGAGCGAAAAGCGTTCTAAAAACATTCTAAATTACAATTTCTATGGAATCTCTAGAACTACCGAACCGATTTGAAATTTGGCGTTGTAGTTACTTATAAGATGTAAATGCTCTCTAAGAACAAAATAAAAAAAATTCGAAATTTAAAATTGTGAAATGAGCGAAAAGCGTTCTAAACACATTCTAAATTATAATTTCTATGTAATCTCTAGAACTACCGAACCGATTTGAAATTTGGCGTTTTAGTTACTTATAAGATATAAATGCTCTCTAAGAACAAAATAAAAAAAAATTCGAAATTTAAAAGGGTGAAATGACCGAAAAGCGTTCTAAAAACATTGTAAATTACAATTTCTATGGAATATCTAGAACTACCAACAGATTTGAAATTTGGCTTTTTAGTTACTTATAAGATGTAAATGCTCTCTAAGAACAACAAAAACAAAATTCGAAATTTAAAAGGGTGAAATGAGCGAAAAGCGTTCTAAAAACATTCTAAATCACAATTTCTATGGAATCTCTAGAACTACCGAACCGATTTGAAATTTGGCGTTGTAGTTACTTATAAGATGTAAATGCTCTCTAAGAACAAAATAAAAAAAAATTTGAAATTTAAAAGGGTAAAATGAGCGAAAAGCGTTCTAAAAACATTCTAAATTACAATTTCTATGGAATCTCTAGAACTACCGAAACGATTTGAAATTTGGCGTTGTAGTTACTTATAAGATGTAAATGCTCTCTAAGAACATAAAAAAAATTGAAATTTAAAAGGGTGAAATGAGCGAAAAGCGTTCTAAAAACATTCTAAATTACAATTTCTATGGAATCTCTAGAACTACCGAACCGATTTGAAATTTGGCGTTGTAGTTACTTATAAGATGTAAATGCTCTCTAAGAACAAAATAAAAAAAAATTTGAAATTTAAAAGGGTGAAATGAGCGAAAAGCGTTCTAAAAACATTCTAAATTACAATTTCTATGGAATCTCTAGAACTACCGAACCGATTTGAAATTTGGCGTTGTAGTTACTTATAAGATGTAAATGCTCTCTAAGAACAAAATAAAAAAAATTTTGAAATTAAAAGGGTGAAATGAGCGAAAAGCGTTCTAAAAACATTCTAAATTACAATTTCTATGGAATCTCTAGAACTACCGAACCGATTTGAAATTTGGCGTTGTAGTTACTTATAAGATGTAAATGCTCTCTAAGAACAAAATAAAAAAATTTGAAATTTAAAAGGGTGAAATGACCGAAAAGCGTTCTAAAAACATTGTAAATTACAATTTCTATGGAATATCTAGAACTACCAACAGATTTGAAATTTGGCTTTTTAGTTACTTATAAGATGTAAATGCTCTCTAAGAACAACAAAAACAAAATTCGAAATTTAAAAGGGTGAAATGAGCGAAAAGCGTTCTAAAAACATTCTAAATCACAATTTCTATGGAATCTCTAGAACTACCGAACCGATTTGAAATTTGGCATTTTAGTTACTTATAAGATGTAAATGCTCTCTAAGAACAACAACAAAAAAAAAATTCGAAATTTAAAAGGGTGAAATGAGCGAAAAGCGTTCTAAAAAAATTCTAAATCACAATTTCTATGGAAACTCTAGAACTACCGAACCGATTTCAAAAGTGATGGTGGCAAGTTGATGGTGACAACCCTTGCTCCAACATAGGCTATATTTTATGTCGGTGTCACTAACCCCAGGGGGGGTGTGCAGGAGCGAAAAACTTTCTAAAATTGAGATGTTTTTGATACTGAAGGAGCTAGAAATTTGAAAATTGGAACCGTGAAACGAGCGAAAAGCGTTCTAAAAACATTCTAAATTACAATTGCTATGGAATCTCTGGAACTACCGAACCGATTTGAAATTTGGCGTTGTAGTTACTTATAAGATGTAAATGCTCTCTAAGAACAAAATAAAAAAAAATTCGAAATTTAAAAGGTTGAAATGAGCGAAAAGCGTTCTAAAAACATTCTAAATTACAATTTCTATGGAATCTCTAGAACTACCGAACCGATTTGAAATTTGGCGTTGTAGTTACTTATAAGATGTAAATGCTCTCTAAGAACAAAATAAAAAAAAATTTGAAATTTAAAAGGGTGAAATGAGCGAAAAGCGTTCTAAAAACATTCTAAATTACAATTTCGATGGAATCTCTAGAACTACCGAACCGATTTGAAATTTGGCGTTGTAGTTACTTATAAGATGTAAATGCTCTCTAAGAACAAAAAAAAAATTGAAATTTAAAAGGGTGAAATGAGCGAAAAGCGTTCTAAAAACATTCTAAATTACAATTTCTATGGAATCTCTAGAACTACCGAACCGATTTGAAATTTGGCGTTGTAGTTACTTATAAGACGTAAATGCTCTCTAAGAACAAAATAAAAAGAATTTGAAATTTAAAAGGGTGAAAAGAGCGAAAAGCGTTCTAAAAACATTCTAAATTACAATTTCTATGGAATCTCTAGAACTACCGAACCGATTTGAAATTTGGCGTTGTAGTTACTTATAAGATGTAAATGCTCTCTAAGAACAAAATAAAAAAAATTCGAAATTTAAAATTGTGAAATGAGCGAAAAGCGTTCTAAACACATTCTAAATTATAATTTCTATGTAATCTCTAGAACTACCGAACAGATTTGAAATTTGGCATTTTAGTTACTTATAAGATGTAAATGCTCTCTAAGAACAACAACAACAAAAAAATTCGATATTTAAAAGGGTGCAATGAGCGAAAAGCGTTCTAAAAACATTCTAAATCACAATTTCTATGGAATCTCTAGAACTACCGAACCGATTTCAAAAGTGATGGTGGCAAATTGATGGTGACAACCCCTGTTCCAACATAGGCTATATTTTATGTCGGTGTCACTAACCCCAGGGGGTTGTGCAGAAGCGAAAATCTTTCTAAAATTGAGATGTTTTTTATACTGAAGGAGCTAGAAATTTGAAAAATGGAACTGTGAAATGAGCGAAAAGCGTTCTAAAAACATTCTAAATTCCAATTTCTATGGAATCTCTGGAACTACCGAACCGATTTGAAATTTGGCGTTGTAGTTACTTATAAGATGTAAATGCTCTCTAAGAACAAAATAAAAAAAAAATCGAAATTTAAAAGGTTGAAATGAGCGAAAAGCGTTCTAAAAACATTCTAAATTACAATTTCTATGGAATCTCTAGAACTACCGAACCGATTTGAAATTTGGCGTTGTAGTTACTTATAAGATGTAAATGCTCTCTAAGAACAAAAAAAAAATTGAAATTTAAAAGGGTGAAATGAGCGAAAAACGTTCTAAAAACATTCTAAATTACAATTTCTATGGAATCTCTAGAACTACCGAACCGATTCGAAATTTGGCGTTGTAGTTACTTATAAGATGTAAATGCTCTCTAAGAACAAAATAAAAAAAATTCGAAATTTAAAATTGTGAAATGAGCGAAAAGCGTTGTAAAAACATTCTAAATTACAATTTCTATAGCATCTCTAGAACTACCGAACCGATTTGAAATTTGGCGTTGTAGTTACTTATAAGATGTAAATGCTCTCTAAGAACAAAATAAAAAAAAATTTGAAATTTAAAGGGTGAAATGAGCGAAAAGCGTTCTAAAAACATTCTAAATTACAATTTCTATGGAATCTCTAGAACTACCGAACCGATTTGAAATTTGGCGTTTTAGTTACTTATAAGATATAAATGCTCTCTAAGAACAAAATAAAAAAAAATTCGAAATTTAAAAGGGTGAAATGAGCGAAAATCGTTCTAAAAACATTCTAAATTACAATTTCTATGGAATATCTAGAACTACCGAACAGATTTGTAATTTGGCATTTTACTTACTTATAAGATGTAAATGCTTTCTAAGAACAACAACAAAAAAAAAATTCGAAATTTAAAAGGGTGCAATGAGCGAAAAGCGTTCTAAAAACATTCTAAATCACAATTTCTATGGAATCTCTAGAACTACCGAACCGATTTCAAAAGTGATGGTCGCAAATTGATGGTGACAACCCCTGCTCCAACATAGGCTATATTTTATGTCGGTGTCACTAACCCCAGGGGGGGTGTGCAGGAGCGAAAAACTTTCTAAAATTGAGATGTTTTTGATACTGAAGGAGCTAGAAATTTGAAAATTGGAACCGTGAAACGAGCGAAAAGCGTTCTAAAAACATTCTAAATTACAATTTCTATGGAATATCTAGAACTACCGAACAGATTTGAAATTTGGCTTTTTAGTTACTTATAAGATGTAAATGCTCTCTAAGAACAACAAAAAAAAAATTCGAAATTTAAAAGGGTGAAATGAGCGAAAAGCGTTCTAAAAACATTCTAAATCACAATTTCTATGGAATCTCTAGAACTACCGAACCGATTTGAAATTTGGCATTTTAGTTACTTATAAGATGTAAATGCTCTCTAAGAACAACAACAACAAAAAAATTCGAAATTTAAAAGGGTGAAATGAGCGAAAAGCGTTCTAAAAAAATTCTAAATCACAATTTCTATGGAAACTCTAGAACTACCGAACCGATTTCAAAAGTGATGGTGGCAAATTGATGGTGACAACCCTTGCTCCATCATAGGCTATATTTTATGTCGGTGTCACTAACCCCAGGGGGGGGTGTGCAGGAGCGAAAAACTTTCTAAAATTGAGATGTTTTTGATACTGAAGGAGCTAGAAATTTGAAAATTGGAACCGTGAAACGAGCGAAAAGCGTTCTAAAAACATTCTAAATTACAATTGCTATGGAATCTCTGGAACTACCGAACCGATTTGAAATTTGGCGTTGTAGTTACTCATAAGATGTAAATGCTCTCTAAGAACAAAATAAAAAAAAATTCGAAATTTAAAAGGTTGAAATGAGCGAAAAGCGTTCTAAAACATTCTAAATTACAATTTCTATGGAATCTCTAGAACTACCGAACCGATTTGAAATTTGGCGTTGTAGTTACTTATAAGATGTAAATGCTCTCTAAGAACAAAAAAAAAAAAATTGAAATTTAAAAGGGTGAAATGAGCGAAAAGCGTTCTAAAAACATTCTAAATTACAATTTCTATGGAATCTCTAGAACTACCGAACCGATTTGAAATTTGGCGTTGTAGTTACTTATAAGATGTAAATGCTCTCTAAGAACAAAAAAAAAATTGAAATTTAAAAGGGTGAAATGAGCGAAAAGCGTTCTAAAAACATTCTAAATTACAATTTCTATGGAATCTCTAGAACTACCGAACCGATTTGAAATTTGGCGTTGTAGTTACTTATAAGATGTAAATGCTCTCTAAGAACAAAAAAAAAATTGAAATTTAAAAGGGTGAAATGAGCGAAAAGCGTTCTAAAAACATTCTAAATTACAATTTCTATGGAATCGCTAGAACTACCGAACCGATTTGAAATTTGGCGTTGTAGTTACTTATAAGACGTAAATGCTCTCTAAGAACAAAATAAAAAGAATTTGAAATTTAAAAGGGTGAAAAGAGCGAAAAGCGTTCTAAAAACATTCTAAATTACAATTTCTATGGAATCTCTAGAACTACCGAACCGATTTGAAATTTGGCGTTGTAGTTACTTATAAGATGTAAATGCTCTCTAAGAACAAAATAAAAAAAATTCGAAATTTAAAATTGTGAAATGAGCGAAAAGCGTTCTAAACACATTCTAAATTATAATTTCAATGTAATCTCTAGAACAACCGAACAGATTTGAAATTTGGCATTTTAGTTACTTATAAGAAGTAAATGCTCTCTAAGAACAACAACAACAAAAAAATTCGATATTTAAAAGGGTGCAATGAGCGAAAAGCGTTCTAAAAACATTCTAAATTACAATTTCTATGGAATCTCTAGAACGACCGAACCGATTTGAAATTTGGCGTTGTAGTTACTTATAAGATGTAAATGCTCTCTAAGAACAAAATAAAAAAAATTTTGAAATTTAAAAGGGTGAAATGAGCAAAAAGCGTTCTAAAAACATTCTAAATTACAATTTCTATGGAATCTCTAGAACTACCGAACCGATTTGAAATTTGGCGTTGTAGTTACTTATAAGATGTAAATGCTCTCTAAGAACAAAATAAAAAAAAATTTGACATTTAAAAGGGTAAAATGACCGAAAAGCGTTCTAAAAACATTCTAAATTACAATTTCTATGGAATCTCTAGAACTACGGAACCGATTTGAAATTTGGCGTTGTAGTTACTTATAAGATGTAAATGCTCTCTAAGAACAAAATAAAAAAAATTCGAAATTTAAAATTGTGAAATGAGCGAAAAGCGTTCTAAACACATTCTAAATCATAATTTCTATGTAATCTCTAGAACTACCGAACAGATTTGAAATTTGGCATTTTAGTTACTTATAAGATGTAAATGCTCTCTAAGAACAAAATAAAAAAAAAATTGAAATTTAAAAGGGTGAAATGAGCGAAAAGCGTTCTAAAAACATTCTAAATTACAATTTCTATGGAATCTCTAGAACTACCGAACCGATTTGAAATTTGGCGTTGTAGTTACTTATAAGATGTAAATGCTCTCTAAGAACAAAAAAAAATTGAAATTTAAAAGGGTGAAATGAGCGAAAAGCGTTCTAAAAACATTCTAAATTACAATTTCTATGGAATCTCTAGAACTACCGAACCGATTTGAAATTTGGCGTTGTAGTTACTTATAAGACGTAAATGATCTCTAAGAACAAAATAAAAAGAATTTGAAATTTAAAAGGGTGAAAAGAGTAAAAGCGTTCTAAAAACATTCTAAATTACAATTTCTATGGAATCTCTAGAACTACCGAACCGATTTGAAATTTGGCGTTGTAGTTACTTATAAGATGTAAATGCTCTCTAAGAACAAAATAAAAAAAATTCGAAATTTAAAATTGTGAAATGAGCGAAAAGCGTTCTAAACACATTCTAAATTATAATTTCTATGTAATCTCTAGAACTACCGAACAGATTTGAAATTTGGCATTTTAGTTACTTATAAGATGTAAATGCTCTCTAAGAACAACAACAACAAAAAAATTCGATATTTAAAAGGGTGCAATGAGCGAAAAGCGTTCTAAAAACATTCTAAATCACAATTTCTATGGAATCTCTAGAACTACCGAACCGATTTCAAAAGTGATGGTGGCAAATTGATGGTGACAACCCCTGCTCCAACATAGGCTATATTTTATGTCGGTGTCACTAACCCCAGGGGGGTGTGCAGGAGCGAAAAACTTTCTAAAATTGAGATGTTTTTTATACTGAAGGAGCTAGAAATTTGAAAAATGGAACTGTGAAATGAGCGAAAAGCGTTCTAAAAACATTCTAAATTCCAATTTCTATGGAATCTCTGGAACTACCGAACCGATTTGAAATTTGGCGTTGTAGTTACTTATAAGATGTAAATGCTCTCTAAGAACAAAATAAAAAAAAATTCGAAATTTAAAAGGTTGAAATGATCGAAAAGCGTTCTAAAAACATTCTAAATTACAATTTCTATGGAATCCCTAGAACTACCGAACCGATTTGAAATTTGGCGTTGTAGTTACTTATAAGATGTAAATGCTCTCTAAGAACAAAATAAAAAAAAAATTGAAATTTAAAAGGCTGAAATGAGCGAAAAACGTTCTAAAAACATTCTAAATTACAATTTCTATGGAATCTCTAGAACTACCGAACCGATTTGAAATTTGGCGTTGTAGTTACTTATAAGATGTAAATGCTCTCTAAGAACAAAATAAAAAAAATTCGAAATTTAAAATTGTGAAATGAGCGAAAAGCGTTCTAAAAACATTCTAAATTACAATTTCTATAGCATCTCTAGAACTACCGAACCGATTTCAAAAGTGATGGTGGCAAATTGATGGTGACAACCCTTGCTCCAAAATAGGCTATATTTTATGTCGGTGTCACTAACCCCAGGGGGGGGTGTGCAGGAGCGAAAAACTTTCTAAAATTGAGATGTTTTTGATACTGAAGGAGCTAGAAATTTGAAAATTGGAACCGTGAAACGAGCGAAAAGCGTTCTAAAAACATTCTAAATTACAATTGCTATGGAATCTCTGGAACTACCGAACCGATTTGAAATTTGGCGTTGTAGTTACTCATAAGATGTAAATGCTCACTAAGAACAAAATAAAAAAAATTCGAAATTTAAAAGGTTGAAATGAGCGAAAAGCGTTCTAAAAACATTCTAAATTACAATTTCTATGGAATCTCTAGAACTACCGAACCGATTTGAAATTTGGCGTTGTAGTTACTTATAAGATGTAAATGCTCTCTAAGAACAAAATAAAAAAAAAATTGAAATTTAAAAGGGTGAAATGAGCGAAAAGCGTTCTAAAAACATTCTAAATTACAATTTCTATGGAATCTCTAGAACTACCGAACCGATTTGAAATTTGGCGTTGTAGTTACTTATAAGATGTAAATGCTCTCTAAGAACAAAAAAAAATTGAAATTTAAAAGGGTGAAATGAGCGAAAAGCGTTCTAAAAACATTCTAAATTACAATTTCTATGGAATCTCTAGAACTACCGAACCGATTTGAAATTTGGCGTTGTAGTTACTTATAAGACGTAAATGCTCTCTAAGAACAAAATAAAAAGAATTTGAAATTTAAAAGGGTGAAAAGAGTAAAAGCGTTCTAAAAACATTCTAAATTACAATTTCTATGGAATCTCTAGAACTACCGAACCGATTTGAAATTTGGCGTTGTAGTTACTTATAAGATGTAAATGCTCTCTAAGAACAAAATAAAAAAAATTCGAAATTTAAAATTGTGAAATGAGCGAAAAGCGTTCTAAACACATTCTAAATTATAATTTCTATGTAATCTCTAGAACTACCGAACAGATTTGAAATTTGGCATTTTAGTTACTTATAAGATGTAAATGCTCTCTAAGAACAACAACAACAAAAAAATTCGATATTTAAAAGGGTGCAATGAGCGAAAAGCGTTCTAAAAACATTCTAAATCACAATTTCTATGGAATCTCTAGAACTACCGAACCGATTTCAAAAGTGATGGTGGCAAATTGATGGTGACAACCCCTGCTCCAACATAGGCTATATTTTATGTCGGTGTCACTAACCCCAGGGGGGTGTGCAGGAGCGAAAACTTTCTAAAATTGAGATGTTTTTTATACTGAAGGAGCTAGAAATTTGAAAAATAGAACTGTGAAATGAGCGAAAAGCGTTCTAAAAACATTCTAAATTCCAATTTCTATGGAATCTCTGGAACTACCGAACCGATTTGAAATTTGGCGTTGTAGTTACTTATAAGATGTAAATGCTCTCTAAGAACAAAATAAAAAAAAATTCGAAATTTAAAAGGTTGAAATGATCGAAAAGCGTTCTAAAAACATTCTAAATTACAATTTCTATGGAATCCCTAGAACTACCGAACCGATTTGAAATTTGGCGTTGTAGTTACTTATAAGATGTAAATGCTCTCTAAGAACAAAATAAAAAAAAAATTGAAATTTAAAAGGCTGAAATGAGCGAAAAACGTTCTAAAAACATTCTAAATTACAATTTCTATGGAATCTCTAGAACTACCGAACTGATTTGAAATTTGGCGTTGTAGTTACTTATAAGATGTAAATGCTCTCTAAGAACAAAATAAAAAAAAATCGAAATTTAAAATTGTGAAATGAGCGAAAAGCGTTCTAAAAACATTCAAAATTACAATTTCTATAGCATCTCTAGAACTACCGAACCGATTTGAAATTTGGCGTTGTAGTTACTTATAAGATGTAAATGCTCTCTAAGAACAAAATAAAAAAAAATTTGAAATTTAAAAGGGTGAAATGAGCGAAAAGCGTTCTAAAAACATTCTAAATTACAATTTCTATGGAATCTCTAGAACGACCGAACCGATTTGAAATTTGGCGTTGTAGTTACTTATAAGATGTAAATGCTCTCTAAGAACAAAATAAAAAAAAAATTTGAAATTTAAAAGGGTTAAATGAGCAAAAAGCGTTCTAAAAACATTCTAAATTACAATTTCTATGGAATCTCTAGAACTACCGAACCGATTTGAAATTTGGCGTTGTAGTTACTTATAAGATGTAAATGCTCTCTAAGAACAAAATAAAAAAAATTTTGACATTTAAAAGGGTGAAATGACCGAAAAGCGTTCTAAAAACATTCTAAATTACAATTTCTATGGAATATCTAGAACTACCGAACAGATCTGAAATTTGGCGTTGTAGTTACTTATAAGACGTAAATGCTCTCTAAGAACAAAATAAAAAGAATTTGAAATTTAAAAGGGTGAAAAGAGCGAAAAGCGTTCTAAAAACATTCTAAATTACAATTTCTATGGAATCTCTAGAACTACGGAACCGATTTGAAATTTGGCGTTTTAGTTACTTATAAGATATAAATGCTCTCTAAGAACAAAATAAAAAAAAATTCGAAATTTAAAAGGGTGAAATGAGCGAAAAGCGTTCTAAAAACATTCTAAATTACAATTTCTATGGAATATCTAGAACTACCGAACAGATTTGTAATTTGGCATTTTACTTACTTATAAGATGTAAATGCTTTCTAAGAACAACAACAAAAAAAAATTCGAAATTTAAAAGGATGCAATGAGCGAAAAGCGTTCTAAAAACATTCTAAATCACAATTTCTATGGAATCTCTAGAACTACCGAACCGATTTCAAAAGTGATGGTGGCAAATTGATGGTGACATCCCCTGCTCCAACATAGGCTATATTTTAAGTCGGTGTCACTAACCCCAGGGGGGTGTGCAGGAGCGAAAACTTTCTAAAATTGAGATATTTTTTATACTGAAGGAGCTAGAAATTTGAAAAATGGAACTGTGAAATGAGCGAAAAGTGTTCTAAAAACATTCTAAATTACAATTTCTATGGAATCTCTAGAACTACCGAACCGATTTGAAATTTGGCGTTGTAGTTGCTTATAAGATGTAAATGCTCTCTAAGAACAAAATAAAAAAAATTTGAAATTTAAAAGGGTGAAATGACCGAAAAGCGTTCTAAAAACATTGTAAATTACAATTTCTATGGAATATCTAGAACTACCGAACAGATTTGAAATTTGGCTTTTTAGTTACTTATAAGATGTAAATGCTCTCTAAGAACAACAAAAAAAAAATTCGAAATTTAAAAGGGTGAAATGAGCGAAAAGCGTTCTAAAAACATTCTAAATCACAATTTCTATGGAATCTTTGGAACTACCGAACCGATTTGAAATTTGGCATTTTAGTTACTTATAAGATGTAAATGCTCTCTAAGAACAACAACAACAAAAAAATTCGAAATTTAAAAGGGTGAAATGAGCGAAAAGCGTTCTAAAAACATTCTAAATCACAATTTCTATGGAATCTTTGGAACTACCGAACCGATTTGTAATTTGGCATTTTACTTACTTATAAGATGTAAATGCTTTCTAAGAACAACAACAAAAAAAAATTCGAAATTTAAAAGGGTGCAATGAGCGAAAAGCGTTCTAAAAACATTCTAAATCACAATTTCTATGGAAACTCTAGAACTACCGAACCGATTTCAAAAGTGATGGTGGCAAATTGATGGTGACAACCCTTGCTCCAACATAGGCTATATTTTATGTCGGTGTCACTAACCCCAGGGGGGGCGTGTGCAGGAGCGAAAAACTTTCTAAAATTGAGATGTTTTTGATACTGAAGGAGCTAGAAATTTGAAAATTGGAACCGTGAAACGAGCGAAAAGCGTTCTAAAAACATTCTAAATTACAATTGCTATGGAATCTCTGGAACTACCGAACCGATTTGAAATTTGGCGTTGTAGTTACTCATAAGATGTAAATGCTCACTAAGAACAAAATAAAAAAAAATTCCAAATTTAAAAGGTTGAAATGAGCGAAAAGCGTTCTAAAAACATTCTAAATTACAATTTCTATGGAATCTCTAGAACTACCGAACCGATTTGAAATTTGGCGTTGTAGTTACTTATAAGATGTAAATGCTCTCTAAGAACAAAATAAAAAAAAAATTTAAATTTAAAAGGGTGAAATGAGCGAAAAGCGTTCTAAAAACATTCTAAATTACAATTTCTATGGAATCTCTAGAACTACCGAACCGATTTGAAATTTGGCGTTGTAGTTACTTATAAGATGTAAATGCTCTCTAAGAACAAAAAAAAATTGAAATTTAAAAGGGTGAAATGAGCGAAAAGCGTTCTAAAAACATTCTAAATTACAATTTCTATGGAATCTCTAGAACTACCGAACCGATTTGAAATTTGGCGTTGTAGTTACTTATAAGACGTAAATGCTCTCTAAGAACAAAATAAAAAGAATTTGAAATTTAAAAGGGTGAAAAGAGTAAAAGCGTTCTAAAAACATTCTAAATTACAATTTCTATGGAATCTCTAGAACTACCGAACCGATTTGAAATTTGGCGTTGTAGTTACTTATAAGATGTAAATGCTCTCTAAGAACAAAATAAAAAAATTTCGAAATTTAAAATTGTGAAATGAGCGAAAAGCGTTCTAAACACATTCTAAATTATAATTTCTATGTAATCTCTAGAACTACCAAACAGATTTGAAATTTGGCATTTTAGTTACTTATAAGATGTAAATGCTCTCTAAGAACAACAACAAAAAAAAATTCGAAATTTAAAAGGGTGCAATGAGCGAAAAGCGTTCTAAAAACATTCTAAATCACAATTTCTATGGAATCTCTAGAACTACCGAACCGATTTCAAAAGTGATGGTGGCAAATTGATGGTGACAACCCCTGCTCCAACATAGGCTATATTTTATGTCGGTGTCACTAACCCCAGGGGGGTGTGCAGGAGCGAAAAACTTTCTAAAATTGAGATATTTTTTATACTGAAGGAGCTAGAAATTTGAAAAATGGAACTGTGAAATGAGCGAAAAGTGTTCTAAAAACATTCTAAATTACAATTTCTATGGAATCTCTAGAACTACCGAACCGATTTGAAATTTGGCGTTGTAGTTACTTATAAGATGTAAATGCTCTCTAAGAACAAAATAAAAAAAATTTGAAATTTAAAAGGGTGAAATGACCGAAAAGCGTTCTAAAAACATTGTAAATTACAATTTCTATGGAATATCTAGAACTACCGAACAGATTTGAAATTTGGCTTTTTAGTTACTTATAAGATGTAAATGCTCTCTAAGAACAACAAAAAAAAATTCGAAATTTAAAAGGGTGAAATGAGCGAAAAGCGTTCTAAAAACATTCTAAATCACAATTTCTATGGAATCTTTGGAACTACCGAACCGATTTGAAATTTGGCATTTTAGTTACTTATAAGATGTAAATGCTCTCTAAGAACAACAACAACAAAAAAATTCGAAATTTAAAAGGGTGAAATGAGCGAAAAGCGTTCTAAAAAAATTCTAAATCACAATTTCTATGGAAACTCTAGAACTACCGAACCGATTTCAAAAGTGATGGTGGCAAATTGATGGTGACAACCCTTGCTCCAACATAGGCTATATTTTATGTCGGTGTCACTAACCCCAGGGGGGGGTGTGCAGGAGCGAAAAACTTTCTAAAATTGAGATGTTTTTGATACTGAAGGAGCTAGAAATTTGAAAATTGGAACCGTGAAACGAGCGAAAAGCGTTCTAAAAACATTCTAAATTACAATTGCTATGGAATCTCTGGAACTACCGAACCGATTTGAAATTTGGCGTTGTAGTTACTCATAAGATGTAAATGCTCACTAAGAACAAAATAAAAAAAAATTCGAAATTTTAAAGGTTGAAATGAGCGAAAAGCGTTCTAAAAACATTCTAAATTACAATTTCTATGGAATCTCTAGAACTACCGAACCGATTTGAAATTTGGCGTTGTAGTTACTTATAAGATGTAAATGCTCTCTAAGAACAAAATAAAAAAAATTTTGAAATTTAAAAGGGTGAAATGAGCAAAAAGCGTTCTAAAAACATTCTAAATTACAATTTCTATGGAATATCTAGAACTACCGAACAGATCTGAAATTTGGCGTTGTAGTTACTTATAAGACGTAAATGCTCTCTAAGAACAAAATAAAAAGAATTTGAAATTTAAAAGGGTGAAAAGAGCGAAAAGCGTTCTAAAAACATTCTAAATTACAATTTCTATGGAATCTCTAGAACTACGGAACCGATTTGAAATTTGGCGTTGTAGTTACTTATAAGATGTAAATGCTCTCTAAGAACAAAATAAAAAAAATTCGAAATTTAAAATTGTGAAATGAGCGAAAAGCGTTCTAAACACATTCTAAATTATAATTTCTATGTAATCTCTAGAACTACCGAACCGATTTGAAATTTGGCGTTTTAGTTACTTATAAGATATAAATGCTCTCTAAGAACAAAATAAAAAAAAATTCGAAATTTAAAAGGGTGAAATGAGCGAAAAGCGTTCTAAAAACATTCTAAATTACAATTTCTATGGAATATCTAGAACTACCGAACAGATTTGTAATTTGGCATTTTACTTACTTATAAGATGTAAATGCTTTCTAAGAACAACAACAACAAAAAATTCGAAATTTAAAAGGGTGCAATGAGCGAAAAGCGTTCTAAAAACATTCTAAATCACAATTTCTATGGAATCTCTAGAACTACCGAACCGATTTCAAAAGTGATGGTGGCAAATTGATGGTGACAACCCCTGCTCCAACATAGGCTATATTTTATGTCGGTGTCACTAACCCCAGGGGGGTGTGCAGGAGCGAAAAACTTTCTAAAATTGAGATATTTTTTTATACTGAAGGAGCTAGAAATTTGAAAAATGGAACTGTGAAATGAGCGAAAAGTGTTCTAAAAACATTCTAAATTACAATTTCTATGGAATCTCTAGAACTACCGAACCGATTTGAAATTTGGCGTTGTAGTTACTTATAAGATGTAAATGCTCTCTAAGAACAAAATAAAAAAAATTTGAAATTTAAAAGGGTGAAATGACCGAAAAGCGTTCTAAAAACATTGTAAATTACAATTTCTATGGAATATCTAGAACTACCGAACAGATTTGAAATTTGGCTTTTTAGTTACTTATAAGATGTAAATGCTCTCTAAGAACAACAAAAAAAATTCGAAATTTAAAAGGGTGAAATGAGCGAAAAGCGTTCTAAAAACATTCTAAATCACAATTTCTATGGAATCTTTGGAACTACCGAACCGATTTGAAATTTGGCATTTTAGTTACTTATAAGATGTAAATGCTCTCTAAGAACAACAACAACAAAAAAATTCGAAATTTAAAAGGGTGAAATGAGCGAAAAGCGTTCTAAAAAAATTCTAAATCACAATTTCTATGGAAACTCTAGAACTACCGAACCGATTTCAAAAGTGATGGTGGCAAATTGATGGTGACAACCCTTGCTCCAACATAGGCTATATTTTATGTCGGTGTCACTAACCCCAGGGGGGGGGTGTGCAGGAGCGAAAAACTTTCTAAAATTGAGATGTTTTTGATACTGAAGGAGCTAGAAATTTGAAAATTGGAACCGTGAAACGAGCGAAAAGCGTTCTAAAAACATTCTAAATTACAATTGCTATGGAATCTCTGGAACTACCGAACCGATTTGAAATTTGGCGTTGTAGTTACTCATAAGATGTAAATGCTCACTAAGAACAAAATAAAAAAAAATTCGAAATTTAAAAGGTTGAAATGAGCGAAAAGCGTTCTAAAAACATTCTAAATTACAATTTCTATGGAATCTCTAGAACTACCGAACCGATTTGAAATTTGGCGTTGTAGTTACTTATAAGATGTAAATGCTCTCTAAGAACAAAATAAAAAAAAATTGAAATTTAAAAGGGTGAAATGAGCGAAAAGCGTTCTAAAAACATTCTAAATTACAATTTCTATGGAATCTCTAGAACTACCGAACCGATTTGAAATTTGGCGTTGTAGTTACTTATAAGATGTAAATGCTCTCTAAGAACAAAAAAAAATTGAAATTTAAAAGGGTGAAATGAGCGAAAAGCGTTCTAAAAACATTCTAAATTACAATTTCTATGGAATCTCTAGAACTACCGAACCGATTTGAAATTTGGCGTTGTAGTTACTTATAAGACGTAAATGCTCTCTAAGAACAAAATAAAAAGAATTTGAAATTTAAAAGGGTGAAAAGAGTAAAAGCGTTCTAAAAACATTCTAAATTACAATTTCTATGGAATCTCTAGAACTACCGAACCGATTTGAAATTTGGCGTTGTAGTTACTTATAAGATGTAAATGCTCTCTAAGAACAAAATAAAAAAAAATCGAAATTTAAAATTGTGAAATGAGCGAAAAGCGTTCTAAACACATTCTAAATCATAATTTCTATGTAATCTCTAGAACTACCGAACAGATTTGAAATTTGGCATTTTAGTTACTTATAAGATGTAAATGCTCTCTAAGAACAAAATAAAAAAAAAATTGAAATTTAAAAGGGTGAAATGAGCGAAAAGCGTTCTAAAAACATTCTAAATTACAATTTCTATGGAATCTCTAGAACTACCGAACCGATTTGAAATTTGGCGTTGTAGTTACTTATAAGATGTAAATGCTCTCTAAGAACAAAAAAAAATTGAAATTTAAAAGGGTGAAATGAGCGAAAAGCGTTCTAAAAACATTCTAAATTACAATTTCTATGGAATCTCTAGAACTACCGAACCGATTTGAAATTTGGCGTTGTAGTTACTTATAAGACGTAAATGATCTCTAAGAACAAAATAAAAAGAATTTGAAATTTAAAAGGGTGAAAAGAGTAAAAGCGTTCTAAAAACATTCTAAATTACAATTTCTATGGAATCTCTAGAACTACCGAACCGATTTGAAATTTGGCGTTGTAGTTACTTATAAGATGTAAATGCTCTCTAAGAACAAAATAAAAAAAATTCGAAATTTAAAATTGTGAAATGAGCGAAAAGCGTTCTAAACACATTCTAAATTATAATTTCTATGTAATCTCTAGAACTACCGAACAGATTTGAAATTTGGCATTTTAGTTACTTATAAGATGTAAATGCTCTCTAAGAACAACAACAACAAAAAAATTCGATATTTAAAAGGGTGCAATGAGCGAAAAGCGTTCTAAAAACATTCTAAATCACAATTTCTATGGAATCTCTAGAACTACCGAACCGATTTCAAAAGTGATGGTGGCAAATTGATGGTGACAACCCCTGCTCCAACATAGGCTATATTTTATGTCGGTGTCACTAACCCCAGGGGGGTGTGCAGGAGCGAAAAACTTTCTAAAATTGAGATGTTTTTTATACTGAAGGAGCTAGAAATTTGAAAAATGGAACTGTGAAATGAGCGAAAAGCGTTCTAAAAACATTCTAAATTCCAATTTCTATGGAATCTCTGGAACTACCGAACCGATTTGAAATTTGGCGTTGTAGTTACTTATAAGATGTAAATGCTCTCTAAGAACAAAATAAAAAAAAATTCGAAATTTAAAAGGTTGAAATGATCGAAAAGCGTTCTAAAAACATTCTAAATTACAATTTCTATGGAATCCCTAGAACTACCGAACCGATTTGAAATTTGGCGTTGTAGTTACTTATAAGATGTAAATGCTCTCTAAGAACAAAATAAAAAAAAAATTGAAATTTAAAAGGCTGAAATGAGCGAAAAACGTTCTAAAAACATTCTAAATTACAATTTCTATGGAATCTCTAGAACTACCGAACCGATTTGAAATTTGGCGTTGTAGTTACTTATAAGATGTAAATGCTCTCTAAGAACAAAATAAAAAAAATTCGAAATTTAAAATTGTGAAATGAGCGAAAAGCGTTCTAAAAACATTCTAAATTACAATTTCTATAGCATCTCTAGAACTACCGAACCGATTTCAAAAGTGATGGTGGCAAATTGATGGTGACAACCCTTGCTCCAAAATAGGCTATATTTTATGTCGGTGTCACTAACCCCAGGGGGGGGTGTGCAGGAGCGAAAAACTTTCTAAAATTGAGATGTTTTTGATACTGAAGGAGCTAGAAATTTGAAAATTGGAACCGTGAAACGAGCGAAAAGCGTTCTAAAAA
This sequence comes from Maratus michaelseni, assembly GCA_963931845.1. NCBI lineage: Eukaryota > Metazoa > Arthropoda > Arachnida > Araneae > Salticidae > Maratus > Maratus michaelseni. The sequence goes on from OZ007586.1 coordinate 524,727,300, forward strand.
CATTCTAAATTACAATTGCTATGGAATCTCTGGAACTACCGAACCGATTTGAAATTTGGCGTTGTAGTTACTCATAAGATGTAAATGCTCACTAAGAACAAAATAAAAAAAATTCGAAATTTAAAAGGTTGAAATGAGCGAAAAGCGTTCTAAAAACATTCTAAATTACAATTTCTATGGAATCTCTAGAACTACCGAACCGATTTGAAATTTGGCGTTGTAGTTACTTATAAGATGTAAATGCTCTCTAAGAACAAAATAAAAAAAAAATTGAAATTTAAAAGGGTGAAATGAGCGAAAAGCGTTCTAAAAACATTCTAAATTACAATTTCTATGGAATCTCTAGAACTACCGAACCGATTTGAAATTTGGCGTTGTAGTTACTTATAAGATGTAAATGCTCTCTAAGAACAAAAAAAAATTGAAATTTAAAAGGGTGAAATGAGCGAAAAGCGTTCTAAAAACATTCTAAATTACAATTTCTATGGAATCTCTAGAACTACCGAACCGATTTGAAATTTGGCGTTGTAGTTACTTATAAGACGTAAATGCTCTCTAAGAACAAAATAAAAAGAATTTGAAATTTAAAAGGGTGAAAAGAGTAAAAGCGTTCTAAAAACATTCTAAATTACAATTTCTATGGAATCTCTAGAACTACCGAACCGATTTGAAATTTGGCGTTGTAGTTACTTATAAGATGTAAATGCTCTCTAAGAACAAAATAAAAAAAATTCGAAATTTAAAATTGTGAAATGAGCGAAAAGCGTTCTAAACACATTCTAAATTATAATTTCTATGTAATCTCTAGAACTACCGAACAGATTTGAAATTTGGCATTTTAGTTACTTATAAGATGTAAATGCTCTCTAAGAACAACAACAACAAAAAAATTCGATATTTAAAAGGGTGCAATGAGCGAAAAGCGTTCTAAAAACATTCTAAATCACAATTTCTATGGAATCTCTAGAACTACCGAACCGATTTCAAAAGTGATGGTGGCAAATTGATGGTGACAACCCCTGCTCCAACATAGGCTATATTTTATGTCGGTGTCACTAACCCCAGGGGGGTGTGCAGGAGCGAAAACTTTCTAAAATTGAGATGTTTTTTATACTGAAGGAGCTAGAAATTTGAAAAATAGAACTGTGAAATGAGCGAAAAGCGTTCTAAAAACATTCTAAATTCCAATTTCTATGGAATCTCTGGAACTACCGAACCGATTTGAAATTTGGCGTTGTAGTTACTTATAAGATGTAAATGCTCTCTAAGAACAAAATAAAAAAAAATTCGAAATTTAAAAGGTTGAAATGATCGAAAAGCGTTCTAAAAACATTCTAAATTACAATTTCTATGGAATCCCTAGAACTACCGAACCGATTTGAAATTTGGCGTTGTAGTTACTTATAAGATGTAAATGCTCTCTAAGAACAAAATAAAAAAAAAATTGAAATTTAAAAGGCTGAAATGAGCGAAAAACGTTCTAAAAACATTCTAAATTACAATTTCTATGGAATCTCTAGAACTACCGAACTGATTTGAAATTTGGCGTTGTAGTTACTTATAAGATGTAAATGCTCTCTAAGAACAAAATAAAAAAAAATCGAAATTTAAAATTGTGAAATGAGCGAAAAGCGTTCTAAAAACATTCAAAATTACAATTTCTATAGCATCTCTAGAACTACCGAACCGATTTGAAATTTGGCGTTGTAGTTACTTATAAGATGTAAATGCTCTCTAAGAACAAAATAAAAAAAAATTTGAAATTTAAAAGGGTGAAATGAGCGAAAAGCGTTCTAAAAACATTCTAAATTACAATTTCTATGGAATCTCTAGAACGACCGAACCGATTTGAAATTTGGCGTTGTAGTTACTTATAAGATGTAAATGCTCTCTAAGAACAAAATAAAAAAAAAATTTGAAATTTAAAAGGGTTAAATGAGCAAAAAGCGTTCTAAAAACATTCTAAATTACAATTTCTATGGAATCTCTAGAACTACCGAACCGATTTGAAATTTGGCGTTGTAGTTACTTATAAGATGTAAATGCTCTCTAAGAACAAAATAAAAAAAATTTTGACATTTAAAAGGGTGAAATGACCGAAAAGCGTTCTAAAAACATTCTAAATTACAATTTCTATGGAATATCTAGAACTACCGAACAGATCTGAAATTTGGCGTTGTAGTTACTTATAAGACGTAAATGCTCTCTAAGAACAAAATAAAAAGAATTTGAAATTTAAAAGGGTGAAAAGAGCGAAAAGCGTTCTAAAAACATTCTAAATTACAATTTCTATGGAATCTCTAGAACTACGGAACCGATTTGAAATTTGGCGTTTTAGTTACTTATAAGATATAAATGCTCTCTAAGAACAAAATAAAAAAAAATTCGAAATTTAAAAGGGTGAAATGAGCGAAAAGCGTTCTAAAAACATTCTAAATTACAATTTCTATGGAATATCTAGAACTACCGAACAGATTTGTAATTTGGCATTTTACTTACTTATAAGATGTAAATGCTTTCTAAGAACAACAACAAAAAAAAATTCGAAATTTAAAAGGATGCAATGAGCGAAAAGCGTTCTAAAAACATTCTAAATCACAATTTCTATGGAATCTCTAGAACTACCGAACCGATTTCAAAAGTGATGGTGGCAAATTGATGGTGACATCCCCTGCTCCAACATAGGCTATATTTTAAGTCGGTGTCACTAACCCCAGGGGGGTGTGCAGGAGCGAAAACTTTCTAAAATTGAGATATTTTTTATACTGAAGGAGCTAGAAATTTGAAAAATGGAACTGTGAAATGAGCGAAAAGTGTTCTAAAAACATTCTAAATTACAATTTCTATGGAATCTCTAGAACTACCGAACCGATTTGAAATTTGGCGTTGTAGTTGCTTATAAGATGTAAATGCTCTCTAAGAACAAAATAAAAAAAATTTGAAATTTAAAAGGGTGAAATGACCGAAAAGCGTTCTAAAAACATTGTAAATTACAATTTCTATGGAATATCTAGAACTACCGAACAGATTTGAAATTTGGCTTTTTAGTTACTTATAAGATGTAAATGCTCTCTAAGAACAACAAAAAAAAAATTCGAAATTTAAAAGGGTGAAATGAGCGAAAAGCGTTCTAAAAACATTCTAAATCACAATTTCTATGGAATCTTTGGAACTACCGAACCGATTTGAAATTTGGCATTTTAGTTACTTATAAGATGTAAATGCTCTCTAAGAACAACAACAACAAAAAAATTCGAAATTTAAAAGGGTGAAATGAGCGAAAAGCGTTCTAAAAACATTCTAAATCACAATTTCTATGGAATCTTTGGAACTACCGAACCGATTTGTAATTTGGCATTTTACTTACTTATAAGATGTAAATGCTTTCTAAGAACAACAACAAAAAAAAATTCGAAATTTAAAAGGGTGCAATGAGCGAAAAGCGTTCTAAAAACATTCTAAATCACAATTTCTATGGAAACTCTAGAACTACCGAACCGATTTCAAAAGTGATGGTGGCAAATTGATGGTGACAACCCTTGCTCCAACATAGGCTATATTTTATGTCGGTGTCACTAACCCCAGGGGGGGCGTGTGCAGGAGCGAAAAACTTTCTAAAATTGAGATGTTTTTGATACTGAAGGAGCTAGAAATTTGAAAATTGGAACCGTGAAACGAGCGAAAAGCGTTCTAAAAACATTCTAAATTACAATTGCTATGGAATCTCTGGAACTACCGAACCGATTTGAAATTTGGCGTTGTAGTTACTCATAAGATGTAAATGCTCACTAAGAACAAAATAAAAAAAAATTCCAAATTTAAAAGGTTGAAATGAGCGAAAAGCGTTCTAAAAACATTCTAAATTACAATTTCTATGGAATCTCTAGAACTACCGAACCGATTTGAAATTTGGCGTTGTAGTTACTTATAAGATGTAAATGCTCTCTAAGAACAAAATAAAAAAAAAATTTAAATTTAAAAGGGTGAAATGAGCGAAAAGCGTTCTAAAAACATTCTAAATTACAATTTCTATGGAATCTCTAGAACTACCGAACCGATTTGAAATTTGGCGTTGTAGTTACTTATAAGATGTAAATGCTCTCTAAGAACAAAAAAAAATTGAAATTTAAAAGGGTGAAATGAGCGAAAAGCGTTCTAAAAACATTCTAAATTACAATTTCTATGGAATCTCTAGAACTACCGAACCGATTTGAAATTTGGCGTTGTAGTTACTTATAAGACGTAAATGCTCTCTAAGAACAAAATAAAAAGAATTTGAAATTTAAAAGGGTGAAAAGAGTAAAAGCGTTCTAAAAACATTCTAAATTACAATTTCTATGGAATCTCTAGAACTACCGAACCGATTTGAAATTTGGCGTTGTAGTTACTTATAAGATGTAAATGCTCTCTAAGAACAAAATAAAAAAATTTCGAAATTTAAAATTGTGAAATGAGCGAAAAGCGTTCTAAACACATTCTAAATTATAATTTCTATGTAATCTCTAGAACTACCAAACAGATTTGAAATTTGGCATTTTAGTTACTTATAAGATGTAAATGCTCTCTAAGAACAACAACAACAAAAAAATTCGATATTTAAAAGGGTGCAATGAGCGAAAAGCGTTCTAAAAACATTCTAAATCACAATTTCTATGGAATCTCTAGAACTACCGAACCGATTTCAAAAGTGATGGTGGCAAATTGATGGTGACAACCCCTGCTCCAACATAGGCTATATTTTATGTCGGTGTCACTAACCCCAGGGGGGTGTGCAGGAGCGAATAACTTTCTAAAATTGAGATGTTTTTTATACTGAAGGAGCTAGAAATTTGAAAAATGGAACTGTGAAATGAGCGAAAAGCGTTCTAAAAACATTCTAAATTCCAATTTCTATGGAATCTCTGGAACTACCGAACCGATTTGAAATTTGGCGTTGTAGTTACTTATAAGATGTAAATGCTCTCTAAGAACAAAATAAAAAAAAATTCGAAATTTAAAAGGTTGAAATGATCGAAAAGCGTTCTAAAAACATTCTAAATTACAATTTCTATGGAATCCCTAGAACTACCGAACCGATTTGAAATTTGGCGTTGTAGTTACTTATAAGATGTAAATGCTCTCTAAGAACAAAATAAAAAAAAAATTGAAATTTAAAAGGCTGAAATGAGCGAAAAACGTTCTAAAAACATTCTAAATTACAATTTCTATGGAATCTCTAGAACTACCGAACCGATTTGAAATTTGGCGTTGTAGTTACTTATAAGATGTAAATGCTCTCTAAGAACAAAATAAAAAAAATTCGAAATTTAAAATTGTGAAATGAGCGAAAAGCGTTCTAAAAACATTCTAAATTACAATTTCTATAGCATCTCTAGAACTACCGAACCGATTTGAAATTTGGCGTTGTAGTTACTTATAAGATGTAAATGCTCTCTAAGAACAAAATAAAAAAAAATTTGAAATTTAAAAGGGTGAAATGAGCGAAAAGCGTTCTAAAAACATTCTAAATTACAATTTCTATGGAATCTCTAGAACTACCGAACAGATCTGAAATTTGGCGTTGTAGTTACTTATAAGACGTAAATGCTCTCTAAGAACAAAATAAAAAGAATTTGAAATTTAAAAGGGTGAAAAGAGCGAAAAGCGTTCTAAAAACATTCTAAATTACAATTTCTATGGAATCTCTAGAACTACCGAACCGATTTGAAATTTGGCGTTGTAGTTACTTATAAGATGTAAATGCTCTCTAAGAACAAAATAAAAAAAATTCGAAATTTAAAATTGTGAAATGAGCGAAAAGCGTTCTAAACACATTCTAAATTATAATTTCTATGTAATCTCTAGAACTACCGAACCGATTTGAAATTTGGCGTTTTAGTTACTTATAAGATATAAATGCTCTCTAAGAACAAAATAAAAAAAAATTCGAAATTTAAAAGGGTGAAATGAGCGAAAAGCGTTCTAAAAACATTCTAAATTACAATTTCTATGGAATATCTAGAACTACCGAACAGATTTGTAATTTGGCATTTTAGTTACTTATAAGATGTAAATGCTTTCTAAGAACAACAACAAAAAAAAAAATTCGAAATTTAAAAGTGTGAAAAGAGCGAAAAGCGTTCTAAAAACATTCTAAATTACAATTTCTATGGAATCTCTAGAACTACCGAACCGATTTGAAATTTGGCGTTGTAGTTACTTATAAGACGTAAATGCTCTCTAAGAACAAAATAAAAAGAATTTGAAATTTAAAAGGGTGAAAAGAGCGAAAAGCGTTCTAAAAACATTCTAAATTACAATTTCTATGGAATCTCTAGAACTACCGAACCGATTTGAAATTTGGCGTTGTAGTTACTTATAAGATGTAAATGCTCTCTAAGAACAAAATAAAAAAAATTCGAAATTTAAAATTGTGAAATGAGCGAAAAGCGTTCTAAACACATTCTAAATTATAATTTCTATGTAATCTCTAGAACTACCGAACCGATTTGAAATTTGGCGTTTTAGTTACTTATAAGATATAAATGCTCTCTAAGAACAAAATAAAAAAAAATTCGAAATTTAAAAGGGTGAAATGAGCGAAAAGCGTTCTAAAAACATTCTAAATTACAATTTCTATGGAATATCTAGAACTACCGAACAGATTTGTAATTTGGCATTTTAGTTACTTATAAGATGTAAATGCTTTCTAAGAACAACAACAAAAAAAAAATTCGAAATTTAAAATTGTGAAATGAGCGAAAAGCGTTCTAAACACATTCTAAATTATAATTTCTATGTAATCTCTAGAACTACCGAACAGATTTGAAATTTGGCATTTTAGTTACTTATAAGATGTAAATGCTCTCTAAGAACAACAACAACAAAAAAATTCGATATTTAAAAGGGTGCAATGAGCGAAAAGCGTTCTAAAAACATTCTAAATCACAATTTCTATGGAATCTCTAGAACTACCGAACCGATTTCAAAAGTGATGGTGGCAAATTGATGGTGACAACCCCTGCTCCAACATAGGCTATATTTTATGTCGGTGTCACTAACCCCAGGGGGGTGTGCAGGAGCGAAAAACTTTCTAAAATTGAGATGTTTTTTATACTGAAGGAGCTAGAAATTTGAAAAATGGAACTGTGAAATGAGCGAAAAGCGTTCTAAAAACATTCTAAATTCCAATTTCTATGGAATCTCTGGAACTACCGATCCGATTTGAAATTTGGCGTTGTAGTTACTTATAAGATGTAAATGCTCTCTAAGAACAAAAAAAAATTGAAATTTAAAAGGGTGAAATGAGCGAAAAGCGTTCTAAAAACATTCTAAATTACAATTTCTATGGAATCTCTAGAACTACCGAACCGATTTGAAATTTGGCGTTGTAGTTACTTATAAGACGTAAATGCTCTCTAAGAACAAAATAAAAAGAATTTGAAATTTAAAAGGGTGAAAAGAGTAAAAGCGTTCTAAAAACATTCTAAATTACAATTTCTATGGAATCTCTAGAACTACCGAACCGATTTGAAATTTGGCGTTGTAGTTACTTATAAGATGTAAATGCTCTCTAAGAACAAAATAAAAAAAATTCGAAATTTAAAATTGTGAAATGAGCGAAAAGCGTTCTAAACACATTCTAAATTATAATTTCTATGTAATCTCTAGAACTACCGAACAGATTTGAAATTTGTCATTTTAGTTACTTATAAGATGAAAATGCTCTCTAAGAACAACAACAACAAAAAAATTCGATATTTAAAAGGGTGCAATGAGCGAAAAGCGTTCTAAAAACATTCTAAATCACAATTTCTATGGAATCTCTAGAACTACCGAACCGATTTCAAAAGTGATGGTGGCAAATTGATGGTGACAACCCCCTCTCCAACATAGGCTATATTTTATGTCGGTGTCACTAACCCCAGGGGGGTGTGCAGGAGCGAAATTCTTTCTAAAATTGAGATGTTTTTTATACTGAAGGAGCTAGAAATTTGAAAAATAGAACTGTGAAATGAGCGAAAAGCGTTCTAAAAACATTCTAAATTCCAATTTCTATGGAATCTCTGGAACTACCGAACCGATTTGAAATTTGGCGTTGTAGTTACTTATAAGATGTAAATGCTCTCTAAGAACAAAATAAAAAAAAATTCGAAATTTAAAAGGTTGAAATGATCGAAAAGCGTTCTAAAAACATTCTAAATTACAATTTCTATGGAATCCCTAGAACTACCGAACCGATTTGAAATTTGGCGTTGTAGTTACTTATAAGATGTAAATGCTCTCTAAGAACAAAATAAAAAAAAAATTGAAATTTAAAAGGCTGAAATGAGCGAAAAACGTTCTAAAAACATTCTAAATTACAATTTCTATGGAATCTCTAGAACTACCGAACTGATTTGAAATTTGGCGTTGTAGTTACTTATAAGATGTAAATGCTCTCTAAGAACAAAATAAAAAAAAATCGAAATTTAAAATTGTGAAATGAGCGAAAAGCGTTCTAAAAACATTCTAAATTACAATTTCTATAGCATCTCTAGAACTACCGAACCGATTTGAAATTTGGCGTTGTAGTTACTTATAAGATGTAAATGCTCTCTAAAAACAAAATAAAAAAAAAATTGAAATTTAAAAGGGTGAAATGAGCGAAAAGCGTTCTAAAAACATTCTAAATTACAATTTCTATGGAATCTCTAGAACGACCGAACCGATTTGAAATTTGGCGTTGTAGTTACTTATAAGATGTAAATGCTCTCTAAGAACAAAATAAAAAAAAATTTTGAAATTTAAAAGGGTGAAATGAGCAAAAAGCGTTCTAAAAACATTCTAAATTACAATTTCTATGGAATCTCTAGAACTACCGAACCGATTTGAAATTTGGCGTTGTAGTTACTTATAAGGTGTAAATGCTCTCTAAGAACAAAATAAAAAAAAATTTGACATTTAAAAGGGTGAAATGACCGAAAAGCGTTCTAAAAACATTCTAAATTACAATTTCTATGGAATATCTAGAACTACCGAACAGATCTGAAATTTGGCGTTGTAGTTACTTATAAGACGTAAATGCTCTCTAAGAACAAAATAAAAAGAATTTGAAATTTAAAAGGGTGAAAAGAGCGAAAAGCGTTCTAAAAACATTCTAAATTACAATTTCTATGGAATCTCTAGAACTACGGAACCGATTTGAAATTTGGCGTTGTAGTTACTTATAAGATGTAAATGCTCTCTAAGAACAAAATAAAAAAAATTCGAAATTTAAAATTGTGAAATGAGCGAAAAGCGTTCTAAACACATTCTAAATTATAATTTCTATGTAATCTCTAGAACTACCGAACCGATTTGAAATTTGGCGTTTTAGTTACTTATAAGATATAAATGCTCTCTAAGAACAAAATAAAAAAAATTCGAAATTTAAAAGGGTGAAATGAGCGAAAAGCGTTCTAAAAACATTCTAAATTACAATTTCTATGGAATATCTAGAACTACCGAACAGATTTGTAATTTGGCATTTTACTTACTTATAAGATGTAAATGCTTTCTAAGAACAACAACAAAAAAAAATTCGAAATTTAAAAGGGTGCAATGAGCGAAAAGCGTTCTAAAAACATTCTAAATCACAATTTCTATGGAATCTTTAGAACTACCGAACCGATTTCAAAAGTGATGGTGGCAAATTGATGGTGACAACCCCTGCTCCAACATAGGCTATATTTTAAGTCGGTGTCACTAACCCCAGGGGGGTGTGCAGGAGCGAAAAACTTTCTAAAATTGAGATATTTTTTATACTGAAGGAGCTAGAAATTTGAAAAATGGAACTGTGAAATGAGCGAAAAGTGTTCTAAAAACATTCTAAATTACAATTTCTATGGAATCTCTAGAACTACCGAACCGATTTGAAATTTGGCGTTGTAGTTACTTATAAGATGTAAATGCTCTCTAAGAACAAAATAAAAAAAATTTGAAATTTAAAAGGGTGAAATGACCGAAAAGCGTTCTAAAAACATTGTAAATTACAATTTCTATGGAATATCTAGAACTACCGAACAGATTTGAAATTTGGCTTTTTAGTTACTTATAAGATGTAAATGCTCTCTAAGAACAACAAAAAAAAATTCGAAATTTAAAAGGGTGAAATGAGCGAAAAGCGTTCTAAAAACATTCTAAATCACAATTTCTATGGAATCTTTGGAACTACCGAACCGATTTGTGATTTGGCATTTTACTTACTTATAAGATGTAAATGCTTTCTAAGAACAACAACAAAAAAAAATTCGAAATTTAAAAGGGTGCAATGAGCGAAAAGCGTTCTAAAAACATTCTAAATCACAATTTCTATGGAAACTCTAGAACTACCGAACCGATTTCAAAAGTGATGGTGGCAAATTGATGGTGACAACCCTTGCTCCAACATAGGCTATATTTTATGTCGGTGTCACTAACCCCAGGGGGGGCGTGTGCAGGAGCGAAAAACTTTCTAAAATTGAGATGTTTTTGATACTGAAGGAGCTAGAAATTTGAAAATTGGAACCGTGAAACGAGCGAAAAGCGTTCTAAAAACATTCTAAATTACAATTGCTATGGAATCTCTGGAACTACCGAACCGATTTGAAATTTGGCGTTGTAGTTACTCATAAGATGTAAATGCTCACTAAGAACAAAATAAAAAAAAATTCCAAATTTAAAAGGTTGAAATGAGCGAAAAGCGTTCTAAAAACATTCTAAATTACAATTTCTATGGAATCTCTAGAACTACCGAACCGATTTGAAATTTGGCGTTGTAGTTACTTATAAGATGTAAATGCTCTCTAAGAACAAAAAAAAATTGAAATTTAAAAGGGTGAAATGAGCGAAAAGCGTTCTAAAAACATTCTAAATTACAATTTCTATGGAATCTCTAGAACTACCGAACCGATTTGAAATTTGGCGTTGTAGTTACTTATAAGACGTAAATGCTCTCTAAGAACAAAATAAAAAGAATTTGAAATTTAAAAGGGTGAAAAGAGTAAAAGCGTTCTAAAAACATTCTAAATTACAATTTCTATGGAATCTCTAGAACTACCGAACCGATTTGAAATTTGGCGTTGTAGTTACTTATAAGATGTAAATGCTCTCTAAGAACAAAATAAAAAAAATTCGAAATTTAAAATTGTGAAATGAGCGAAAAGCGTTCTAAACACATTCTAAATTATAATTTCTATGTAATCTCTAGAACTACCAAACAGATTTGAAATTTGGCATTTTAGTTACTTATAAGATGTAAATGCTCTCTAAGAACAACAACAACAAAAACATTCGATATTTAAAAGGGTGCAATGAGCGAAAAGCGTTCTAAAAACATTTTAATCACAATTTCTATGGAATCTCTAGAACTACCGAACCGATTTAAAAAGTGATGGTGGCAAATTGATGGTGACAACCCCTGCTCCAACATAGGCTATATTTTATGTCGGTGTCACTAACCCCAGGGGGGGTGTGCAGGAGCGAAAAACTTTCTAAAATTGAGATGTTTTTGATACTGAAGGAGCTAGAAATTTGAAAATTGGAACCGTGAAACGAGCGAAAAGCGTTCTAAAAACATTCTAAATTACAATTTCTATGGAATATCTAGAACTACCGAACAGATTTGAAATTTGGCTTTTTAGTTACTTATAAGATGTAAATGCTCTCTAAGAACAACAAAAAAAAAATTCGAAATTTAAAAGGGTGAAATGAGCGAAAAGTGTTCTAAAAACATTCTAAATCACAATTTCTATGGAATCTCTAGAACTACCGAACCGATTTGAAATTTGGCATTTTAGTTACTTATAAGATGTAAATGCTCTCTAAGAACAACAACAACAAAAAAATTCGAAATTTAAAAGGGTGAAATGAGCGAAAAGCGTTCTAAAAACATTCTAAATCACAATTTCTATGTAATCTCTAGAACAACCGAACAGATTTGAAATTTGGCATTTTAGTTACTTATAAGAAGTAAATGCTCTCTAAGAACAACAACAACAAAAAAATTCGATATTTAAAAGGGTGCAATGAGCGAAAAGCGTTCTAAAAACATTCTAAATTACAATTTCTATGGAATCTCTAGAACGACCGAACCGATTTGAAATTTGGCGTTGTAGTTACTTATAAGATGTAAATGCTCTCTAAGAACAAAATAAAAAAAATTTTGAAATTTAAAAGGGTGAAATGAGCAAAAAGCGTTCTAAAAACATTCTAAATTACAATTTCTATGGAATCTCTAGAACTACCGAACCGATTTGAAATTTGGCGTTGTAGTTACTTATAAGATGTAAATTCTCTCTAAGAACAAAATAAAAAAAATTCGAAATTTAAAATTGTGAAATGAGCGAAAAGCGTTCTAAACACATTCTAAATTATAATTTCTATGTAATCTCTAGAACTACCGAACCGATTTGAAATTTGGCGTTTTAGTTACTTATAAGATATAAATGCTCTCTAAGAACAAAATAAAAAAAAATTCGAAATTTAAAAGGGTGAAATGAGCGAAAAGCGTTCTAAAAACATTCTAAATTACAATTTCTATGGAATATCTAGAACTACCGAACAGATTTGTAATTTGGCATTTTACTTACTTATAAGATGTAAATGCTTTCTAAGAACAACAACAACAAAAAATTCGAAATTTAAAAGGGTGCAATGAGCGAAAAGCGTTCTAAAAACATTCTAAATCACAATTTCTATGGAATCTCTAGAACTACCGAACCGATTTCAAAAGTGATGGTGGCAAATTGATGGTGACAACCCCTGCTCCAACATAGGCTATATTTTATGTCGGTGTCACTAACCCCAGGGGGGTGTGCAGGAGCGAAAAACTTTCTAAAATTGAGATATTTTTTATACTGAAGGAGCTAGAAATTTGAAAAATGGAACTGTGAAATGAGCGAAAAGTGTTCTAAAAACATTCTAAATTACAATTTCTATGGAATCTCTAGAACTACCGAACCGATTTGAAATTTGGCGTTGTAGTTACTTATAAGATGTAAATGCTCTCTAAGAACAAAATAAAAAAAATTTGAAATTTAAAAGGGTGAAATGACCGAAAAGCGTTCTAAAAACATTGTAAATTACAATTTCTATGGAATATCTAGAACTACCGAACAGATTTGAAATTTGGCTTTTTAGTTACTTATAAGATGTAAATGCTCTCTAAGAACAACAAAAAAAAATTCGAAATTTAAAAGGGTGAAATGAGCGAAAAGCGTTCTAAAAACATTCTAAATCACAATTTCTATGGAATCTTTGGAACTACCGAACCGATTTGAAATTTGGCATTTTAGTTACTTATAAGATGTAAATGCTCTCTAAGAACAACAACAACAAAAAAATTCGAAATTTAAAAGGGTGAAATGAGCGAAAAGCGTTCTAAAAAAATTCTAAATCACAATTTCTATGGAATCTCTAGAACTACCGAACCGATTTGAAATTTGGCGTTGTAGTTACTTATAAGATGTAAATGCTCTCTAAGAACAAAAAAAAAATTGAAATTTAAAAGGGTGAAATGAGCGAAAAGCGTTCTAAAAACATTCTAAATTACAATTTCTATGGAATCTCTAGAACTACCGAACCGATTTGAAATTTGGCGTTGTAGTTACTTATAAGATGTAAATGCTCTCTAAGAACAAAATAAAAAAAAATTGAAATTTAAAAGGGTGAAATGAGCGAAAAGCGTTCTAAAAACATTCTAAATTACAATTTCTATGGAATCTCTAGAACTACCGAACCGATTTGAAATTTGGCGTTGTAGTTACTTATAAGATGTAAATGCTCTCTAAGAACAAAAAAAAAATTGAAATTTAAAAGGGTGAAATGAGCGAAAAGCGTTCTAAAAACATTCTAAATTACAATTTCTATGGAATCGCTAGAACTACCGAACCGATTTGAAATTTGGCGTTGTAGTTACTTATAAGACGTAAATGCTCTCTAAGAACAAAATAAAAAGAATTTGAAATTTAAAAGGGTGAAAAGAGCGAAAAGCGTTCTAAAAACATTCTAAATTACAATTTCTATGGAATCTCTAGAACTACCGAACCGATTTGAAATTTGGCGTTGTAGTTACTTATAAGATGTAAATGCTCTCTAAGAACAAAATAAAAAAAATTCGAAATTTAAAATTGTGAAATGAGCGAAAAGCGTTCTAAACACATTCTAAATTATAATTTCAATGTAATCTCTAGAACAACCGAACAGATTTGAAATTTGGCATTTTAGTTACTTATAAGAAGTAAATGCTCTCTAAGAACAACAACAACAAAAAAATTCGATATTTAAAAGGGTGCAATGAGCGAAAAGCGTTCTAAAAACATTCTAAATTACAATTTCTATGGAATCTCTAGAACGACCGAACCGATTTGAAATTTGGCGTTGTAGTTACTTATAAGATGTAAATGCTCTCTAAGAACAAAATAAAAAAAATTTTGAAATTTAAAAGGGTGAAATGAGCAAAAAGCGTTCTAAAAACATTCTAAATTACAATTTCTATGGAATCTCTAGAACTACCGAACCGATTTGAAATTTGGCGTTGTAGTTACTTATAAGATGTAAATGCTCTCTAAGAACAAAATAAAAAAAAAATTTGACATTTAAAAGGGTAAAATGACCGAAAAGCGTTCTAAAAACATTCTAAATTACAATTTCTATGGAATCTCTAGAACTACGGAACCGATTTGAAATTTGGCGTTGTAGTTACTTATAAGATGTAAATTCTCTCTAAGAACAAAATAAAAAAAATTCGAAATTTAAAATTGTGAAATGAGCGAAAAGCGTTCTAAACACATTCTAAATTATAATTTCTATGTAATCTCTAGAACTACCGAACCGATTTGAAATTTGGCGTTTTAGTTACTTATAAGATATAAATGCTCTCTAAGAACAAAATAAAAAAAAATTCGAAATTTAAAAGGGTGAAATGAGCGAAAAGCGTTCTAAAAACATTCTAAATTACAATTTCTATGGAATATCTAGAACTACCGAACAGATTTGTAATTTGGCATTTTACTTACTTATAAGATGTAAATGCTTTCTAAGAACAACAACAAAAAAAAATTCGAAATTTAAAAGGGTGCAATGAGCGAAAAGCGTTCTAAAAACATTCTAAATCACAATTTCTATGGAATCTCTAGAACTACCGAACCGATTTCAAAAGTGATGGTGGCAAATTGATGGTGACAACCCCTGCTCCAACATAGGCTATATTTTATGTCGGTGTCACTAACCCCAGGGGGGTGTGCAGGAGCGAAAAACTTTCTAAAATTGAGATATTTTTTATACTGAAGGAGCTAGAAATTTGAAAAATGGAACTGTGAAATGAGCGAAAAGTGTTCTAAAAACATTCTAAATTACAATTTCTATGGAATCTCTAGAACTACCGAACCGATTTGAAATTTGGCGTTGTAGTTACTTATAAGATGTAAATGCTCTCTAAGAACAAAATAAAAAAAATTTGAAATTTAAAAGGGTGAAATGACCGAAAAGCGTTCTAAAAACATTGTAAATTACAATTTCTATGGAATATCTAGAACTACCGAACAGATTTGAAATTTGGCTTTTTAGTTACTTATAAGATGTAAATGCTCTCTAAGAACAACAAAAAAAAATTCGAAATTTAAAAGGGTGAAATGAGCGAAAAGCGTTCTAAAAACATTCTAAATCACAATTTCTATGGAATCTTTGGAACTACCGAACCGATTTGAAATTTGGCATTTTAGTTACTTATAAGATGTAAATGCTCTCTAAGAACAACAACAACAAAAAAATTCGAAATTTAAAAGGGTGAAATGAGCGAAAAGCGTTCTAAAAAAATTCTAAATCACAATTTCTATGGAAACTCTAGAACTACCGAACCGATTTCAAAAGTGATGGTGGCAAATTGATGGTGACAACCCTTGCTCCAACATAGGCTATATTTTATGTCGGTGTCACTAACCCCAGGGGGGGGTGTGCAGGAGCGAAAAACTTTCTAAAATTGAGATGTTTTTGATACTGAAGGAGCTAGAAATTTGAAAATTGGAACCGTGAAACGAGCGAAAAGCGTTCTAAAAACATTCTAAATTACAATTGCTATGGAATCTCTGGAACTACCGAACCGATTTGAAATTTGGCGTTGTAGTTACTCATAAGATGTAAATGCTCACTAAGAACAAAATAAAAAAAAATTCGAAATTTAAAAGGTTGAAATGAGCGAAAAGCGTTCTAAAAACATTCTAAATTACAATTTCTATGGAATCTCTAGAACTACCGAACCGATTTGAAATTTGGCGTTGTAGTTACTTATAAGATGTAAATGCTCTCTAAGAACAAAATAAAAAAAAAATTTGACATTTAAAAGGGTAAAATGACCGAAAAGCGTTCTAAAAACATTCTAAATTACAATTTCTATGGAATATCTAGAACTACCGAACAGATCTGAAATTTGGCGTTGTAGTTACTTATAAGACGTAAATGCTCTCTAAGAACAAAATAAAAAGAATTTGAAATTTAAAAGGGTGAAAAGAGCGAAAAGCGTTCTAAAAACATTCTAAATTACAATTTCTATGGAATCTCTAGAACTACGGAACCTATTTGAAATTTGGCGTTGTAGTTACTTATAAGATGTAAATGCTCTCTAAGAACAAAATAAAAAAAATTCGAAATTTAAAATTGTGAAATGAGCGAAAAGCGTTCTAAACACATTCTAAATTATAATTTCTATGTAATCTCTAGAACTACCGAACCGATTTGAAATTTGGCGTTTTAGTTACTTATAAGATATAAATGCTCTCTAAGAACAAAATAAAAAAAAATTCGAAATTTAAAAGGGTGAAATGAGCGAAAAGCGTTCTAAAACACTCTAAATTACAATTTCTATGGAATATCTAGAACTACCGAACAGATTTGTAATTTGGCATTTTACTTACTTATAAGATGTAAATGCTTTCTAAGAACAACAACAAAAAAAAATTCGAAATTTAAAAGGGTGCAATGAGCGAAAAGCGTTCTAAAAACATTCTAAATCACAATTTCTATGGAATCTCTAGAACTACCGAACCGATTTCAAAAGTGATGGTGGCAAATTGATGGTGACAACCCCTGCTCCAACATAGGCTATATTTTATGTCGGTGTCACTAACCCCAGGGGGGTGTGCAGGAGCGAAAAACTTTCTAAAATTGAGATATTTTTTTATACTGAAGGAGCTAGAAATTTGAAAAATGGAACTGTGAAATGAGCGAAAAGTGTTCTAAAAACATTCTAAATTACAATTTCTATGGAATCTCTAGAACTACCGAACCGATTTGAAATTTGGCGTTGTAGTTACTTATAAGATGTAAATGCTCTCTAAGAACAAAATAAAAAAAATTTGAAATTTAAAAGGGTGAAATGACCGAAAAGCGTTCTAAAAACATTGTAAATTACAATTTCTATGGAATATCTAGAACTACCGAACAGATTTGAAATTTGGCTTTTTAGTTACTTATAAGATGTAAATGCTCTCTAAGAACAACAAAAAAAATTCGAAATTTAAAAGGGTGAAATGAGCGAAAAGCGTTCTAAAAACATTCTAAATCACAATTTCTATGGAATCTTTGGAACTACCGAACCGATTTGAAATTTGGCATTTTAGTTACTTATAAGATGTAAATGCTCTCTAAGAACAACAACAACAAAAAAATTCGAAATTTAAAAGGGTGAAATGAGCGAAAAGCGTTCTAAAAAAATTCTAAATCACAATTTCTATGGAAACTCTAGAACTACCGAACCGATTTCAAAAGTGATGGTGGCAAATTGACGGTGACAACCCTTGCTCCAACATAGGCTATATTTTATGTCGGTGTCACTAACCCCAGGGGGGGGTGTGCAGGAGCGAAAAACTTTCTAAAATTGAGATGTTTTTGATACTGAAGGAGCTAGAAATTTGAAAATTGGAACCGTGAAACGAGCGAAAAGCGTTCTAAAAACATTGTAAATTACAATTGCTATGGAATCTCTGGAACTACCGAACCGATTTGAAATTTGGCGTTGTAGTTACTCATAAGATGTAAATGCTCACTAAGAACAAAATAAAAAAAAATTCGAAATTTAAAAGGTTGAAATGAGCGAAAAGCGTTCTAAAAACATTCTAAATTACAATTTCTATGGAATCTCTAGAACTACCGAACCGATTTGAAATTTGGCGTTGTAGTTACTTATAAGATGTAAATGCTCTCTAAGAACAAAATAAAAAAAAATTGAAATTTAAAAGGGTGAAATGAGCGAAAAGCGTTCTAAAAACATTCTAAATTACAATTTCTATGGAATCTCTAGAACTACCGAACCGATTTGAAATTTGGCGTTGTAGTTACTTATAAGATGTAAATGCTCTCTAAGAACAAAAAAAAATTGAAATTTAAAACTGTGAAATGAGCGAAAAGCGTTCTAAAAACATTCTAAATTACAATTTCTATGGAATCTCTAGAACTACCGAACCGATTTGAAATTTGGCGTTGTAGTTACTTATAAGACGTAAATGCTCTCTAAGAACAAAATAAAAAGAATTTGAAATTTAAAAGGGTGAAAAGAGTAAAAGCGTTCTAAAAACATTCTAAATTACAATTTCTATGGAATCTCTAGAACTACCGAACCGATTTGAAATTTGGCGTTGTAGTTACTTATAAGATGTAAATGCTCTCTAAGAACAAAATAAAAAAAATTCGAAATTTAAAATTGTGAAATGAGCGAAAAGCGTTCTAAACACATTCTAAATCATAATTTCTATGTAATCTCTAGAACTACCGAACAGATTTGAAATTTGGCATTTTAGTTACTTATAAGATGTAAATGCTCTCTAAGAACAAAATAAAAAAAAAATTGAAATTTAAAAGGGTGAAATGAGCGAAAAGCGTTCTAAAAACATTCTAAATTACAATTTCTATGGAATCTCTAGAACTACCGAACCGATTTGAAATTTGGCGTTGTAGTTACTTATAAGATGTAAATGCTCTCTAAGAACAAAAAAAAATTGAAATTTAAAAGGGTGAAATGAGCGAAAAGCGTTCTAAAAACATTCTAAATTACAATTTCTATGGAATCTCTAGAACTACCGAACCGATTTGAAATTTGGCGTTGTAGTTACTTATAAGACGTAAATGCTCTCTAAGAACAAAATAAAAAGAATTTGAAATTTAAAAGGGTGAAAAGAGTAAAAGCGTTCTAAAAACATTCTAAATTACAATTTCTATGGAATCTCTAGAACTACCGAACCGATTTGAAATTTGGCGTTGTAGTTACTTATAAGATGTAAATGCTCTCTAAGAACAACAACAACAAAAAAATTCGATATTTAAAAGGGTGCAATGAGCGAAAAGCGTTCTAAAAACATTCTAAATCACAATTTCTATGGAATCTCTAGAACTACCGAACCGATTTCAAAAGTGATGGTGGCAAATTGATGGTGACAACCCCTGCTCCAACATAGGCTATATTTTATGTCGGTGTCACTAACCCCAGGGGGGTGTGCAGGAGCGAAAAACTTTCTAAAATTGAGATGTTTTTTATACTGAAGGAGCTAGAAATTTGAAAAATGGAACTGTGAAATGAGCGAAAAGCGTTCTAAAAACATTCTAAATTCCAATTTCTATGGAATCTCTGGAACTACCGAACCGATTTGAAATTTGGCGTTGTAGTTACTTATAAGATGTAAATGCTCTCTAAGAACAAAATAAAAAAAAATTCGAAATTTAAAAGGTTGAAATGATCGAAAAGCGTTCTAAAAACATTCTAAATTACAATTTCTATGGAATCCCTAGAACTACCGAACCGATTTGAAATTTGGCGTTGTAGTTACTTATAAGATGTAAATGCTCTCTAAGAACAAAATAAAAAAAAAATTGAAATTTAAAAGGCTGAAATGAGCGAAAAACGTTCTAAAAACATTCTAAATTACAATTTCTATGGAATATCTAGAACTACCGAACAGATCTGAAATTTGGCGTTGTAGTTACTTATAAGACGTAAATGCTCTCTAAGAACAAAATAAAAAGAATTTGAAATTTAAAAGGGTGAAAAGAGCGAAAAGCGTTCTAAAAACATTCTAAATTACAATTTCTATGGAAACTCTAGAACTACCGAACCGATTTCAAAAGTGATGGTGGCAAATTGATGGTGACAACCCTTGCTCCAACATAGGCTATATTTTATGTCGGTGTCACTAACCCCAGGGGGGGGTGTGCAGGAGCGAAAAACTTTCTAAAATTGAGATGTTTTTGATACTGAAGGAGCTAGAAATTTGAAAATTGGAACCGTGAAACGAGCGAAAAGCGTTCTAAAAACATTCTAAATTACAATTGCTATGGAATCTCTGGAACTACCGAACCGATTTGAAATTTGGCGTTGTAGTTACTCATAAGATGTAAATGCTCACTAAGAACAAAATAAAAAAAATTCGAAATTTAAAAGGTTGAAATGAGCGAAAAGCGTTCTAAAAACATTCTAAATTACAATTTCTATGGAATCTCTAGAACTACCGAACCGATTTGAAATTTGGCGTTGTAGTTACTTATAAGATGTAAATGCTCTCTAAGAACAAAATAAAAAAAAAATTTGACATTTAAAAGGGTAAAATGACCGAAAAGCGTTCTAAAAACATTTTAAATTACAATTTCTATGGAATATCTAGAACTACCGAACAGATCTGAAATTTGGCGTTGTAGTTACTTATAAGACGTAAATGCTCTCTAAGAACAAAATAAAAAGAATTTGAAATTTAAAAGGGTGAAAAGAGCGAAAAGCGTTCTAAAAACATTCTAAATTACAATTTCTATGGAATCTCTAGAACTACGGAACCGATTTGAAATTTGGCGTTGTAGTTACTTATAAGATGTAAATGCTCTCTAAGAACAAAATAAAAAAAATTCGAAATTTAAAATTGTGAAATGAGCGAAAAGCGTTCTAAACACATTCTAAATTATAATTTCTATGTAATCTCTAGAACTACCGAACCGATTTGAAATTTGGCGTTTTAGTTACTTATAAGATATAAATGCTCTCTAAGAACAAAATAAAAAAAAATTCGAAATTTAAAAGGGTGAAATGAGCGAAAAGCGTTCTAAAAACATTCTAAATTACAATTTCTATGGAATATCTAGAACTACCGAACAGATTTGTAATTTGGCATTTTACTTACTTATAAGATGTAAATGCTTTCTAAGAACAACAACAAAAAAAAATTCGAAATTTAAAAGGGTGCAATGAGCGAAAAGCGTTCTAAAAACATTCTAAATCACAATTTCTATGGAATCTCTAGAACTACCGAACCGATTTCAAAAGTGATGGTGGCAAATTGATGGTGACAACCCCTGCTCCAACATAGGCTATATTTTATGTCGGTGTCACTAACCCCAGGGGGGTGTGCAGGAGCGAAAAACTTTCTAAAATTGAGATATTTTTTTATACTGAAGGAGCTAGAAATTTGAAAAATGGAACTGTGAAATGACCGAAAAGCGTTCTAAAAACATTGTAAATTACAATTTCTATGGAATATCTAGAACTACCGAACAGATTTGAAATTTGGCTTTTTAGTTACTTATAAGATGTAAATGCTCTCTAAGAACAACAAAAAAAATTCGAAATTTAAAAGGGTGAAATGAGCGAAAAGCGTTCTAAAAACATTCTAAATCACAATTTCTATGGAATCTTTGGAACTACCGAACCGATTTGAAATTTGGCATTTTAGTTACTTATAAGATGTAAATGCTCTCTAAGAACAACAACAACAAAAAAATTCGAAATTTAAAAGGGTGAAATGAGCGAAAAGCGTTCTAAAAAAATTCTAAATCACAATTTCTATGGAAACTCTAGAACTACCGAACCGATTTCAAAAGTGATGGTGGCAAATTGATGGTGACAACCCTTGCTCCAACATAGGCTATATTTTATGTCGGTGTCACTAACCCCAGGGGGGGGGTGTGCAGGAGCGAAAAACTTTCTAAAATTGAGATGTTTTTGATACTGAAGGAGCTAGAAATTTGAAAATTGGAACCGTGAAACGAGCGAAAAGCGTTCTAAAACATTCTAAATTACAATTGCTATGGAATCTCTGGAACTACCGAACCGATTTGAAATTTGGCGTTGTAGTTACTCATAAGATGTAAATGCTCACTAAGAACAAAATAAAAAAAAATTCGAAATTTAAAAGGTTGAAATGAGCGAAAAGCGTTCTAAAAACATTCTAAATTACAATTTCTATGGAATCTCTAGAACTACCGAACCGATTTGAAATTTGGCGTTGTAGTTACTTATAAGATGTAAATGCTCTCTAAGAACAAAATAAAAAAAAATTGAAATTTAAAAGGGTGAAATGAGCGAAAAGCGTTCTAAAAACATTCTAAATTACAATTTCTATGGAATCTCTAGAACTACCGAACCGATTTGAAATTTGGCGTTGTAGTTACTTATAAGATGTAAATGCTCTCTAAGAACAACAACAACAAAAAATTGAAATTTAAAAGGGTGAAATGAGCGAAAAGCGTTCTAAAAACATTCTAAATCACAATTTCTATGGAATCTTTGGAACTACCGAACCGATTTGAAATTTGGCATTTTAGTTACTTATAAGATGTAAATGCTCTCTAAGAACAACAACAACAAAAAAATTCGAAATTTAAAAGGGTGAAATGAGCGAAAAGCGTTCTAAAAAAATTCTAAATCACAATTTCTATGGAAACTCTAGAACTACCGAACCGATTTCAAAAGTGATGGTGGCAAATTGATGGTGACAACCCTTGCTCCAACATAGGCTATATTTTATGTCGGTGTCACTAACCCCAGGGGGGGGGTGTGCAGGAGCGAAAAACTTTCTAAAATTGAGATGTTTTTGATACTGAAGGAGCTAGAAATTTGAAAATTGGAACCGTGAAACGAGCGAAAAGCGTTCTAAAACATTCTAAATTACAATTGCTATGGAATCTCTGGAACTACCGAACCGATTTGAAATTTGGCGTTGTAGTTACTCATAAGATGTAAATGCTCACTAAGAACAAAATAAAAAAAAATTCGAAATTTAAAAGGTTGAAATGAGCGAAAAGCGTTCTAAAAACATTCTAAATTACAATTTCTATGGAATCTCTAGAACTACCGAACCGATTTGAAATTTGGCGTTGTAGTTACTTATAAGATGTAAATGCTCTCTAAGAACAAAATAAAAAAAAATTGAAATTTAAAAGGGTGAAATGAGCGAAAAGCGTTCTAAAAACATTCTAAATTACAATTTCTATGGAATCTCTAGAACTACCGAACCGATTTGAAATTTGGCGTTGTAGTTACTTATAAGATGTAAATGCTCTCTAAGAACAAAAAAAAATTGAAATTTAAAAGGGTGAAATGAGCGAAAAGCGTTCTAAAAACATTCTAAATTACAATTTCTATGGAATCTCTAGAACTACCGAACCGATTTGAAATTTGGCGTTGTAGTTACTTATAAGACGTAAATGCTCTCTAAGAACAAAATAAAAAGAATTTGAAATTTAAAAGGGTGAAAAGAGTAAAAGCGTTCTAAAAACATTCTAAATTACAATTTCTATGGAATCTCTAGAACTACCGAACCGATTTGAAATTTGGCGTTGTAGTTACTTATAAGATGTAAATGCTCTCTAAGAACAAAATAAAAAAAATTCGAAATTTAAAATTGTGAAATGAGCGAAAAGCGTTCTAAACACATTCTAAATCATAATTTCTATGTAATCATTAGAACTACCGAACAGATTTGAAATTTGGCATTTTAGTTACTTATAAGATGTAAATGCTCTCTAAGAACAAAATAAAAAAAAAATTGAAATTTAAAAGGGTGAAATGAGCGAAAAGCGTTCTAAAAACATTCTAAATTACAATTTCTATGGAATCTCTAGAACTACCGAACCGATTTGAAATTTGGCGTTGTAGTTACTTATAAGATGTAAATGCTCTCTAAGAACAAAAAAAATTTAAATTTAAAAGGGTGAAATGAGCGAAAAGCGTTCTAAAAACATTCTAAATTACAATTTCTATGGAATCTCTAGAACTACCGAACCGATTTGAAATTTGGCGTTGTAGTTACTTATAAGACGTAAATGCTCTCTAAGAACAAAATAAAAAGAATTTGAAATTTAAAAGGGTGAAAAGAGTAAAAGCGTTCTAAAAACATTCTAAATTACAATTTCTATGGAATCTCTAGAACTACCGAACCGATTTGAAATTTGGCGTTGTAGTTACTTATAAGATGTAAATGCTCTCTAAGAACAAAATAAAAAAAATTCGAAATTTAAAATTGTGAAATGAGCGAAAAGCGTTCTAAACACATTCTAAATTATAATTTCTATGTAATCTCTAGAACTACCGAACAGATTTGAAATTTGGCATTTTAGTTACTTATAAGATGTAAATGCTCTCTAAGAACAACAACAACAAAAAAATTCGATATTTAAAAGGGTGCAATGAGCGAAAAGCGTTCTAAAAACATTCTAAATCACAATTTCTATGGAATCTCTAGAACTACCGAACCGATTTCAAAAGTGATGGTGGCAAATTGATGGTGACAACCCCTGCTCCAACATAGGCTATATTTTATGTCGGTGTCACTAACCCCAGGGGGGTGTGCAGGAGCGAAAAACTTTCTAAAATTGAGATGTTTTTTATACTGAAGGAGCTAGAAATTTGAAAAATGGAACTGTGAAATGAGCGAAAAGCGTTCTAAAAACATTCTAAATTCCAATTTCTATGGAATCTCTGGAACTACCGAACCGATTTGAAATTTGGCGTTGTAGTTACTTATAAGATGTAAATGCTCTCTAAGAACAAAATAAAAAAAAATTCGAAATTTAAAAGGTTGAAATGATCGAAAAGCGTTCTAAAAACATTCTAAATTACAATTTCTATGGAATCCCTAGAACTACCGAACCGATTTGAAATTTGGCGTTGTAGTTACTTATAAGATGTAAATGCTCTCTAAGAACAAAATAAAAAAAAAATTGAAATTTAAAAGGCTGAAATGAGCGAAAAACGTTCTAAAAACATTCTAAATTACAATTTCTATGGAATCTCTAGAACTACCGAACCGATTTGAAATTTGGCGTTGTAGTTACTTATAAGATGTAAATGCTCTCTAAGAACAAAATAAAAAAAATTCGAAATTTAAAATTGTGAAATGAGCGAAAAGCGTTCTAAAAACATTCTAAATTACAATTTCTATAGCATCTCTAGAACTACCGAACCGATTTCAAAAGTGATGGTGGCAAATTGATGGTGACAACCCTTGCTCCAAAATAGGCTATATTTTATGTCGGTGTCACTAACCCCAGGGGGGGGGTGTGCAGGAGCGAAAAACTTTCTAAAATTGAGATGTTTTTGATACTGAAGGAGCTAGAAATTTGAAAATTGGAACCGTGAAACGAGCGAAAAGCGTTCTAAAAACATTCTAAATTACAATTGCTATGGAATCTCTGGAACTACCGAACCGATTTGAAATTTGGCGTTGTAGTTACTCATAAGATGTAAATGCTCACTAAGAACAAAATAAAAAAAATTCGAAATTTAAAAGGTTGAAATGAGCGAAAAGCGTTCTAAAAACATTCTAAATTACAATTTCTATGGAATCTCTAGAACTACCGAACCGATTTGAAATTTGGCGTTGTAGTTACTTATAAGATGTAAATGCTCTCTAAGAACAAAAAAAAATTGAAATTTAAAAGGGTGAAATGAGCGAAAAGCGTTCTAAAAACATTCTAAATTACAATTTCTATGGAATCTCTAGAACTACCGAACCGATTTGAAATTTGGCGTTGTAGTTACTTATAAGACGTAAACGCTCTCTAAGAACAAAATAAAAAGAATTTGAAATTTAAAAGGGTGAAAAGAGTAAAAGCGTTCTAAAAACATTCTAAATTACAATTTCTATGGAATCTCTAGAACTACCGAACCGATTTGAAATTTGGCGTTGTAGTTACTTATAAGATGTAAATGCTCTCTAAGAACAAAATAAAAAAAATTCGAAATTTAAAATTGTGAAATGAGCGAAAAGCGTTCTAAACACATTCTAAATTATAATTTCTATGTAATCTCTAGAACTACCGAACAGATTTGAAATTTGGCATTTTAGTTACTTATAAGATGTAAATGCTCTCTAAGAACAACAACAACAAAAAAATTCGATATTTAAAAGGGTGCAATGAGCGAAAAGCGTTCTAAAAACATTCTAAATCACAATTTCTATGGAATCTCTAGAACTACCGAACCGATTTCAAAAGTGATGGTGGCAAATTGATGGTGACAACCCCTGCTCCAACATAGGCTATATTTTATGTCGGTGTCACTAACCCCAGGGGGGTGTGCAGGAGCGAAAAACTTTCTAAAATTGAGATGTTTTTTATACTGAAGGAGCTAGAAATTTGAAAAATAGAACTGTGAAATGAGCGAAAAGCGTTCTAAAAACATTCTAAATTCCAATTTCTATGGAATCTCTGGAACTACCGAACCGATTTGAAATTTGGCGTTGTAGTTACTTATAAGATGTAAATGCTCTCTAAGAACAAAATAAAAAAAAATTCGAAATTTAAAAGGTTGAAATGATCGAAAAGCGTTCTAAAAACATTCTAAATTACAATTTCTATGGAATCCCTAGAACTACCGAACCGATTTGAAATTTGGCGTTGTAGTTACTTATAAGATGTAAATGCTCTCTAAGAACAAAATAAAAAAAAAATTGAAATTTAAAAGGCTGAAATGAGCGAAAAACGTTCTAAAAACATTCTAAATTACAATTTCTATGGAATCTCTAGAACTACCGAACTGATTTGAAATTTGGCGTTGTAGTTACTTATAAGATGTAAATGCTCTCTAAGAACAAAATAAAAAAAAATCGAAATTTAAAATTGTGAAATGAGCGAAAAGCGTTCTAAAAACATTCTAAATTACAATTTCTATAGCATCTCTAGAACTACCGAACCGATTTGAAATTTGGCGTTGTAGTTACTTATAAGATGTAAATGCTCTCTAAGAACAAAATAAAAAAAAATTTGAAATTTAAAAGGGTGAAATGAGCGAAAAGCGTTCTAAAAACATTCTAAATTACAATTTCTATGGAATCTCTAGAACGACCGAACCGATTTGAAATTTGGCGTTGTAGTTACTTATAAGATGTAAATGCTCTCTAAGAACAAAATAAAAAAAAATTTTGAAATTTAAAAGGGTGAAATGAGCAAAAAGCGTTCTAAAAACATTCTAAATTACAATTTCTATGGAATCTCTAGAACTACCGAACCGATTTGAAATTTGGCGTTGTAGTTACTTATAAGATGTAAATGCTCTCTAAGAACAAAATAAAAAAAATTTTGACATTTAAAAGGGTGAAATGACCGAAAAGCGTTCTAAAAACATTCTAAATTACAATTTCTATGGAATATCTAGAACTACCGAACAGATCTGAAATTTGGCGTTGTAGTTACTTATAAGACGTAAATGCTCTCTAAGAACAAAATAAAAAGAATTTGAAATTTAAAAGGGTGAAAAGAGCGAAAAGCGTTCTAAAAACATTCTAAATTACAATTTCTATGGAATCTCTAGAACTACGGAACCGATTTGAAATTTGGCGTTGTAGTTACTTATAAGATGTAAATGCTCTCTAAGAACAAAATAAAAAAAATTCGAAATTTAAAATTGTGAAATGAGCGAAAAGCGTTCTAAACACATTCTAAATTATAATTTCTATGTAATCTCTAGAACTACCGAACCGATTTGAAATTTGGCGTTTTAGTTACTTATAAGATATAAATGCTCTCTAAGAACAAAATAAAAAAAAATTCGAAATTTAAAAGGGTGAAATGAGCGAAAAGCGTTCTAAAAACATTCTAAATTACAATTTCTATGGAATATCTAGAACTACCGAACAGATTTGTAATTTGGCATTTTACTTACTTATAAGATGTAAATGCTTTCTAAGAACAACAACAAAAAAAAATTCGAAATTTAAAAGGATGCAATGAGCGAAAAGCGTTCTAAAAACATTCTAAATCACAATTTCTATGGAATCTCTAGAACTACCGAACCGATTTCAAAAGTGATGGTGGCAAATTGATGGTGACAACCCCTGCTCCAACATAGGCTATATTTTAAGTCGGTGTCACTAACCCCAGGGGGGTGTGCAGGAGCGAAAACTTTCTAAAATTGAGATATTTTTTATACTGAAGGAGCTAGAAATTTGAAAAATGGAACTGTGAAATGAGCGAAAAGTGTTCTAAAAACATTCTAAATTACAATTTCTATGGAATCTCTAGAACTACCGAACCGATTTGAAATTTGGCGTTGTAGTTACTTATAAGATGTAAATGCTCTCTAAGAACAAAATAAAAAAAATTTGAAATTTAAAAGGGTGAAATGACCGAAAAGCGTTCTAAAAACATTGTAAATTACAATTTCTATGGAATATCTAGAACTACCGAACAGATTTGAAATTTGGCTTTTTAGTTACTTATAAGATGTAAATGCTCTCTAAGAACAACAAAAAAAAAAAATTCGAAATTTAAAAGGGTGAAATGAGCGAAAAGCGTTCTAAAAACATTCTAAATCACAATTTCTATGGAATCTTTGGAACTACCGAACCGATTTGAAATTTGGCATTTTAGTTACTTATAAGATGTAAATGCTCTCTAAGAACAACAACAACAAAAAAATTCGAAATTTAAAAGGGTGAAATGAGCGAAAAGCGTTCTAAAAACATTCTAAATCACAATTTCTATGGAATCTTTGGAACTACCGAACCGATTTGTAATTTGGCATTTTACTTACTTATAAGATGTAAATGCTTTCTAAGAACAACAACAAAAAAAAATTCGAAATTTAAAAGGGTGCAATGAGCGAAAAGCGTTCTAAAAACATTCGAAATCACAATTTCTATGGAAACTCTAGAACTACCGAACCGATTTCAAAAGTGATGGTGGCAAATTGATGGTGACAACCCTTGCTCCAACATAGGCTATATTTTATGTCGGTGTCACTAACCCCAGGGGGGGCGTGTGCAGGAGCGAAAAACTTTCTAAAATTGAGATGTTTTTGATACTGAAGGAGCTAGAAATTTGAAAATTGGAACCGTGAAACGAGCGAAAAGCGTTCTAAAAACATTCTAAATTACAATTGCTATGGAATCTCTGGAACTACCGAACCGATTTGAAATTTGGCGTTGTAGTTACTTATAAGATGTAAATGCTCTCTAAGAACAAAATAAAAAAAAATTCGAAATTTAAAAGGGTGAAATGAGCGAAAAGCGTTCTAAAAACATTCTAAATTACAATTTCTATGGAATCTCTAGAACTACCGAACCGATTTGAAATTTGGCGTTGTAGTTACTTATAAGATGTAAATGCTCTCTAAGAACAAAATAAAAAAAAAATTTAAATTTAAAAGGGTGAAATGAGCGAAAAGCGTTCTAAAAACATTCTAAATTACAATTTCTATGGAATCTCTAGAACTACCGAACCGATTTGAAATTTGGCGTTGTAGTTACTTATAAGATGTAAATGCTCTCTAAGAACAAAAAAAAATTGAAATTTAAAAGGGTGAAATGAGCGAAAAGCGTTCTAAAAACATTCTAAATTACAATTTCTATGGAATCTCTAGAACTACCGAACCGATTTGAAATTTGGCGTTGTAGTTACTTATAAGACGTAAATGCTCTCTAAGAACAAAATAAAAAGAATTTGAAATTTAAAAGGGTGAAAAGAGTAAAAACGTTCTAAAAACATTCTAAATTACAATTTCTATGGAATCTCTAGAACTACCGAACCGATTTGAAATTTGGCGTTGTAGTTACTTATAAGATGTAAATGCTCTCTAAGAACAAAATAAAAAAATTTCGAAATTTAAAATTGTGAAATGAGCGAAAAGCGTTCTAAACACATTCTAAATTATAATTTCTATGTAATCTCTAGAACTACCAAACAGATTTGAAATTTGGCATTTTAGTTACTTATAAGATGTAAATGCTCTCTAAGAACAACAACAACAAAAAAATTCGATATTTAAAAGGGTGCAATGAGCGAAAAGCGTTCTAAAAACATTCTAAATCACAATTTCTATGGAATCTCTAGAACTACCGAACCGATTTCAAAAGTGATGGTGGCAAATTGATGGTGACAACCCCTGCTCCAACATAGGCTATATTTTATGTCGGTGTCACTAACCCCAGGGGGGTGTGCAGGAGCGAAAAACTTTCTAAAATTGAGATGTTTTTTATACTGAAGGAGCTAGAAATTTGAAAAATGGAACTGTGAAATGAGCGAAAAGCGTTCTAAAAACATTCTAAATTCCAATTTCTATGGAATCTCTGGAACTACCGAACCGATTTGAAATTTGGCGTTGTAGTTACTTATAAGATGTAAATGCTCTCTAAGAACAAAATAAAAAAAAATTCGAAATTTAAAAGGTTGAAATGATCGAAAAGCGTTCTAAAAACATTCTAAATTACAATTTCTATGGAATCCCTAGAACTACCGAACCGATTTGAAATTTGGCGTTGTAGTTACTTATAAGATGTAAATGCTCTCTAAGAACAAAATAAAAAAAAAATTGAAATTTAAAAGGCTGAAATGAGCGAAAAACGTTCTAAAAACATTCTAAATTACAATTTCTA
The DNA here is from genome assembly GCA_963931845.1 of Maratus michaelseni. Taxonomy (NCBI): domain Eukaryota; kingdom Metazoa; phylum Arthropoda; class Arachnida; order Araneae; family Salticidae; genus Maratus; species Maratus michaelseni. Next base: position 524,757,899 of record OZ007586.1, read on the forward strand.
TGGAATCTCTAGAACTACCGAACCGATTTGAAATTTGGCGTTGTAGTTACATATAAGATGTAAATGCTCTCTAAGAACAAAATAAAAAAAATTCGAAATTTAAAATTGTGAAATGAGCGAAAAGCGTTCTAAAAACATTCTAAATTACAATTTCTATAGCATCTCTAGAACTACCGAACCGATTTGAAATTTGGCGTTGTAGTTACTTATAAGATGTAAATGCTCTCTAAGAACAAAATAAAAAAAAAATTGAAATTTAAAAGGGTGAAATGAGCGAAAAGCGTTCTAAAAACATTCTAAATTACAATTTCTATGGAATCTCTAGAACTACCGAACAGATCTGAAATTTGGCGTTGTAGTTACTTATAAGACGTAAATGCTCTCTAAGAACAAAATAAAAAGAATTTGAAATTTAAAAGGGTGAAAAGAGCGAAAAGCGTTCTAAAAACATTCTAAATTACAATTTCTATGGAATCTCTAGAACTACCGAACCGATTTGAAATTTGGCATTTTAGTTACTTATAAGATGTAAATGCTCTCTAAGAACAAAATAAAAAAAAAATTGAAATTTAAAAGGGTGAAATGAGCGAAAAGCGTTCTAAAAACATTCTAAATTACAATTTCTATGGAATCTCTAGAACTACCGAACCGATTTGAAATTTGGCGTTGTAGTTACTTATAAGATGTAAATGCTCTCTAAGAACAAAAAAAAATTGAAATTTAAAAGGGTGAAATGAGCGAAAAGCGTTCTAAAAACATTCTAAATTACAATTTCTATGGAATCTCTAGAACTACCGAACCGATTTGAAATTTGGCGTTGTAGTTACTTATAAGACGTAAATGCTCTCTAAGAACAAAATAAAAAGAATTTGAAATTTAAAAGGGTGAAAAGAGTAAAAGCGTTCTAAAAACATTCTAAATTACAATTTCTATGGAATCTCTAGAACTACCGAACCGATTTGAAATTTGGCGTTGTAGTTACTTATAAGATGTAAATGCTCTCTAAGAACAAAATAAAAAAAATTCGAAATTTAAAATTGTGAAATGAGCGAAAAGCGTTCTAAACACATTCTAAATTATAATTTCTATGTAATCTCTAGAACTACCGAACAGATTTGAAATTTGGCATTTTAGTTACTTATAAGATGTAAATGCTCTCTAAGAACAACAACAACAAAAAAATTCGATATTTAAAAGGGTGCAATGAGCGAAAAGCGTTCTAAAAACATTCTAAATCACAATTTCTATGGAATCTCTAGAACTACCGAACCGATTTCAAAAGTGATGGTGGCAAATTGATGGTGACAACCCCTGCTCCAACATAGGCTATATTTTATGTCGGTGTCACTAACCCCAGGGGGGTGTGCAGGAGCGAAAAACTTTCTAAAATTGAGATGTTTTTTATACTGAAGGAGCTAGAAATTTGAAAAATGGAACAGTGAAATGAGCGAAAAGCGTTCTAAAAACATTCTAAATTCCAATTTCTATGGAATCTCTGGAACTACCGAACCGATTTGAAATTTGGCGTTGTAGTTACTTATAAGATGTAAATGCTCTCTAAGAACAAAATAAAAAAAAATTCGAAATTTAAAAGGTTGAAATGATCGAAAAGCGTTCTAAAAACATTCTAAATTACAATTTCTATGGAATCCCTAGAACTACCGAACCGATTTGAAATTTGGCGTTGTAGTTACTTATAAGATGTAAATGCTCTCTAAGAACAAAATAAAAAAAAAATTGAAATTTAAAAGGCTGAAATGAGCGAAAAACGTTCTAAAAACATTCTAAATTACAATTTCTATGGAATCTCTAGAACTACCGAACTGATTTGAAATTTGGCGTTGTAGTTACTTATAAGATGTAAATGCTCTCTAAGAACAAAATAAAAAAAAATCGAAATTTAAAATTGTGAAATGAGCGAAAAGCGTTCTAAAAACATTCTAAATTACAATTTCTATAGCATCTCTAGAACTACCGAACCGATTTGAAATTTGGCGTTGTAGTTACTTATAAGATGTAAATGCTCTCTAAGAACAAAATAAAAAAAAATTTGAAATTTAAAAGGGTGAAATGAGCGAAAAGCGTTCTAAAAACATTCTAAATTACAATTTCTATGGAATCTCTAGAACGACCGAACCGATTTGAAATTTGGCGTTGTAGTTACTTATAAGATGTAAATGCTCTCTAAGAACAAAATAAAAAAAAAATTTGAAATTTAAAAGGGTGAAATGAGCAAAAAGCGTTCTAAAAACATTCTAAATTACAATTTCTATGGAATCTCTAGAACTACCGAACCGATTTGAAATTTGGCGTTGTAGTTACTTATAAGATGTAAATGCTCTCTAAGAACAAAATAAAAAAAATTTTGACATTTAAAAGGGTGAAATGACCGAAAAGCGTTCTAAAAACATTCTAAATTACAATTTCTATGGAATATCTAGAACTACCGAACAGATCTGAAATTTGGCGTTGTAGTTACTTATAAGACGTAAATGCTCTCTAAGAACAAAATAAAAAGAATTTGAAATTTAAAAGGGTGAAAAGAGCGAAAAGCGTTCTAAAAACATTCTAAATTACAATTTCTATGGAATCTCTAGAACTACGGAACCGATTTGAAATTTGGCGTTGTAGTTACTTATAAGATGTAAATGCTCTCTAAGAACAAAATAAAAAAAATTCGAAATTTAAAATTGTGAAATGAGCGAAAAGCGTTCTAAACACATTCTAAATTATAATTTCTATGTAATCTCTAGAACTACCGAACCGATTTGAAATTTGGCGTTTTAGTTACTTATAAGATATAAATGCTCTCTAAGAACAAAATAAAAAAAAATTCGAAATTTAAAAGGGTGAAATGAGCGAAAAGCGTTCTAAAAACATTCTAAATTACAATTTCTATGGAATATCTAGAACTACCGAACAGATTTGTAATTTGGCATTTTACTTACTTATAAGATGTAAATGCTTTCTAAGAACAACAACAAAAAAAAATTCGAAATTTAAAAGGATGCAATGAGCGAAAAGCGTTCTAAAAACATTCTAAATCACAATTTCTATGGAATCTCTAGAACTACCGAACCGATTTCAAAAGTGATGGTGGCAAATTGATGGTGACAACCCCTGCTCCAACATAGGCTATATTTTAAGTCGGTGTCACTAACCCCAGGGGGGTGTGCAGGAGCGAAAACTTTCTAAAATTGAGATATTTTTTATACTGAAGGAGCTAGAAATTTGAAAATTGGAACCGTGAAACGAGCGAAAAGCGTTCTAAAAACATTCTAAATTACAATTGCTATGGAATCTCTGGAACTACCGAACCGATTTGAAATTTGGCGTTGTAGTTACTTATAAGATGTAAATGCTCTCTAAGAACAAAATAAAAAAAATTTGAAATTTAAAAGGGTGAAATGACCGAAAAGCGTTCTAAAAACATTGTAAATTACAATTTCTATGGAATATCTAGAACTACCGAACAGATTTGAAATTTGGCTTTTTAGTTACTTATAAGATGTAAATGCTCTCTAAGAACAACAAAAAAAAAAAATTCGAAATTTAAAAGGGTGAAATGAGCGAAAAGCGTTCTAAAAACATTCTAAATCACAATTTCTATGGAATCTTTGGAACTACCGAACCGATTTTAAATTTGGCATTTTAGTTACTTATAAGATGTAAATGCTCTCTAAGAACAACAACAACAAAAAAATTCGAAATTTAAAAGGGTGAAATGAGCGAAAAGCGTTCTAAAAACATTCTAAATCACAATTTCTATGGAATCTTTGGAACTACCGAACCGATTTGTAATTTGGCATTTTACTTACTTATAAGATGTAAATGCTTTCTAAGAACAACAACAAAAAAAAATTCGAAATTTAAAAGAGTGCAATGAGCGAAAAGCGTTCTAAAAACATTCTAAATCACAATTTCTATGGAAACTCTAGAACTACCGAACCGATTTCAAAAGTGATGGTGGCAAATTGATGGTGACAACCCTTGCTCCAACATAGGCTATATTTTATGTCGGTGTCACTAACCCCAGGGGGGGCGTGTGCAGGAGCGAAAAACTTTCTAAAATTGAGATGTTTTTGATACTGAAGGAGCTAGAAATTTGAAAATTGGAACCGTGAAACGAGCGAAAAGCGTTCTAAAAACATTCTAAATTACAATTGCTATGGAATCTCTGGAACTACCGAACCGATTTGAAATTTGGCGTTGTAGTTACTCATAAGATGTAAATGCTCACTAAGAACAAAATAAAAAAAAATTCCAAATTTAAAAGGTTGAAATGAGCGAAAAGCGTTCTAAAAACATTCTAAATTACAATTTCTATGGAATCTCTAGAACTACCGAACCGATTTGAAATTTGGCGTTGTAGTTACTTATAAGACGTAAATGCTCTCTAAGAACAAAATAAAAAGAATTTGAAATTTAAAAGGGTGAAAAGAGTAAAAGCGTTCTAAAAACATTCTAAATTACAATTTCTATGGAATCTCTAGAACTACCGAACCGATTTGAAATTTGGCGTTGTAGTTACTTATAAGATGTAAATGCTCTCTAAGAACAAAATAAAAAAAATTCGAAATTTAAAATTGTGAAATGAGCGAAAAGCGTTCTAAACACATTCTAAATTATAATTTCTATGTAATCTCTAGAACTACCAAACAGATTTGAAATTTGGCATTTTAGTTACTTATAAGATGTAAATGCTCTCTAAGAACAACAACAACAAAAAAATTCGATATTTAAAAGGGTGCAATGAGCGAAAAGCGTTCTAAAAACATTCTAAATCACAATTTCTATGGAATCTCTAGAACTACCGAACCGATTTCAAAAGTGATGGTGGCAAATTGATGGTGACAACCCCTGCTCCAACATAGGCTATATTTTATGTCGGTGTCACTAACCCCAGGGGGGTGTGCAGGAGCGAAAAACTTTCTAAAATTGAGATGTTTTTTATACTGAAGGAGCTAGAAATTTGAAAAATGGAACTGTGAAATGAGCGAAAAGCGTTCTAAAAACATTCTAAATTCCAATTTCTATGGAATCTCTGGAACTACCGAACCGATTTGAAATTTGGCGTTGTAGTTACTTATAAGATGTAAATGCTCTCTAAGAACAAAATAAAAAAAAATTCGAAATTTAAAAGGTTGAAATGATCGAAAAGCGTTCTAAAAACATTCTAAATTACAATTTCTATGGAATCCCTAGAACTACCGAACCGATTTGAAATTTGGCGTTGTAGTTACTTATAAGATGTAAATGCTCTCTAAGAACAAAATAAAAAAAAAATTTAAATTTAAAAGGCTGAAATGAGCGAAAAACGTTCTAAAAACATTCTAAATTACAATTTCTATGGAATCTCTAGAACTACCGAACCGATTTGAAATTTGGCGTTGTAGTTACTTATAAGATGTAAATGCTCTCTAAGAACAAAATAAAAAAAATTCGAAATTTAAAATTGTGAAATGAGCGAAAAGCGTTCTAAAAACATTCTAAATTACAATTTCTATAGCATCTCTAGAACTACCGAACCGATTTGAAATTTGGCGTTGTAGTTACTTATAAGATGTAAATGCTCTCTAAGAACAAAATAAAAAAAAATTTGAAATTTAAAAGGGTGAAATGAGCGAAAAGCGTTCTAAAAACATTCTAAATTACAATTTCTATGGAATCTCTAGAACTACCGAACAGATCTGAAATTTGGCGTTGTAGTTACTTATAAGACGTAAATGCTCTCTAAGAACAAAATAAAAAGAATTTGAAATTTAAAAGGGTGAAAAGAGCGAAAAGCGTTCTAAAAACATTCTAAATTACAATTTCTATGGAATCTCTAGAACTACCGAACCGATTTGAAATTTGGCGTTGTAGTTACTTATAAGATGTAAATGCTCTCTAAGAACAAAATAAAAAAAATTCGAAATTTAAAATTGTGAAATGAGCGAAAAGCGTTCTAAACACATTCTAAATTATAATTTCTATGTAATCTCTAGAACTACCGAACCGATTTGAAATTTGGCGTTTTAGTTACTTATAAGATATAAATGCTCTCTAAGAACAAAATAAAAAAAAATTCGAAATTTAAAAGGGTGAAATGAGCGAAAAGCGTTCTAAAAACATTCTAAATTACAATTTCTATGGAATATCTAGAACTACCGAACAGATTTGTAATTTGGCATTTTAGTTACTTATAAGATGTAAATGCTTTCTAAGAACAACAACAAAAAAAAAAATTCGAAATTTAAAAGTGTGAAAAGAGCGAAAAGCGTTCTAAAAACATTCTAAATTACAATTTCTATGGAATCTCTAGAACTACCGAACCGATTTGAAATTTGGCGTTGTAGTTACTTATAAGACGTAAATGCTCTCTAAGAACAAAATAAAAAGAATTTGAAATTTAAAAGGGTGAAAAGAGCGAAAAGCGTTCTAAAAACATTCTAAATTACAATTTCTATGGAATCTCTAGAACTACCGAACCGATTTGAAATTTGGCGTTGTAGTTACTTATAAGATGTAAATGCTCTCTAAGAACAAAATAAAAAAAATTCGAAATTTAAAATTGTGAAATGAGCGAAAAGCGTTCTAAACACATTCTAAATTATAATTTCTATGTAATCTCTAGAACTACCGAACCGATTTGAAATTTGGCGTTTTAGTTACTTATAAGATATAAATGCTCTCTAAGAACAAAATAAAAAAAAATTCGAAATTTAAAAGGGTGAAATGAGCGAAAAGCGTTCTAAAAACATTCTAAATTACAATTTCTATGGAATATCTAGAACTACCGAACAGATTTGTAATTTGGCATTTTAGTTACTTATAAGATGTAAATGCTTTCTAAGAACAACAACAAAAAAAAATTCGAAATTTAAAATTGTGAAATGAGCGAAAAGCGTTCTAAACACATTCTAAATTATAATTTCTATGTAATCTCTAGAACTACCGAACAGATTTGAAATTTGGCATTTTAGTTACTTATAAGATGTAAATGCTCTCTAAGAACAAACACAACAAAAAAATTCGATATTTAAAAGGGTGCAATGAGCGAAAAGCGTTCTAAAAACATTCTAAATCACAATTTCTATGGAATCTCTAGAACTACCGAACCGATTTCAAAAGTGATGGTGGCAAATTGATGGTGACAACCCCTGCTCCAACATAGGCTATATTTTATGTCGGTGTCACTAACCCCAGGGGGGTCTGCAGGAGCGAAAAACTTTCTAAAATTGAGATGTTTTTTATACTGAAGGAGCTAGAAATTTGAAAAATGGAACTGTGAAATGAGCGAAAAGCGTTCTAAAAACATTCTAAATTCCAATTTCTATGGAATCTCTGGAACTACCGATCCGATTTGAAATTTGGCGTTGTAGTTACTTATAAGATGTAAATGCTCTCTAAGAACAAAAAAAAATTGAAATTTAAAAGGGTGAAATGAGCGAAAAGCGTTCTAAAAACATTCTAAATTACAATTTCTATGGAATCTCTAGAACTACCGAACCGATTTGAAATTTGGCGTTGTAGTTACTTATAAGACGTAAATGCTCTCTAAGAACAAAATAAAAAGAATTTGAAATTTAAAAGGGTGAAAAGAGTAAAAGCGTTCTAAAAACATTCTAAATTACAATTTCTATGGAATCTCTAGAACTACCGAACCGATTTGAAATTTGGCGTTGTAGTTACTTATAAGATGTAAATGCTCTCTAAGAACAAAATAAAAAAAATTCGAAATTTAAAATTGTGAAATGAGCGAAAAGCGTTCTAAACACATTCTAAATTAGAATTTCTATGTAATCTCTAGAACTACCGAACAGATTTGAAATTTGTCATTTTAGTTACTTATAAGATGTAAATGCTCTCTAAGAACAACAACAACAAAAAAATTCGATATTTAAAAGGGTGCAATGAGCGAAAAGCGTTCTAAAAACATTCTAAATCACAATTTCTATGGAATCTCTAGAACTACCGAACCGATTTCAAAAGTGATGGTGGCAAATTGATGGTGACAACCCCCTCTCCAACATAGGCTATATTTTATGTCGGTGTCACTAACCCCAGGGGGGTGTGCAGGAGCGAAATACTTTCTAAAATTGAGATGTTTTTTATACTGAAGGAGCTAGAAATTTGAAAAATAGAACTGTGAAATGAGCGAAAAGCGTTCTAAAAACATTCTAAATTCCAATTTCTATGGAATCTCTGGAACTACCGAACCGATTTGAAATTTGGCGTTGTAGTTACTTATAAGATGTAAATGCTCTCTAAGAACAAAATAAAAAAAAATTCGAAATTTAAAAGGTTGAAATGATCGAAAAGCGTTCTAAAAACATTCTAAATTACAATTTCTATGGAATCCCTAGAACTACCGAACCGATTTGAAATTTGGCGTTGTAGTTACTTATAAGATGTAAATGCTCTCTAAGAACAAAATAAAAAAAAATTGAAATTTAAAAGGCTGAAATGAGCGAAAAACGTTCTAAAAACATTCTAAATTACAATTTCTATGGAATCTCTAGAACTACCGAACTGATTTGAAATTTGGCGTTGTAGTTACTTATAAGATGTAAATGCTCTCTAAGAACAAAATAAAAAAAAATCGAAATTTAAAATTGTGAAATGAGCGAAAAGCGTTCTAAAAACATTCTAAATTACAATTTCTATAGCATCTCTAGAACTACCGAACCGATTTGAAATTTGGCGTTGTAGTTACTTATAAGATGTAAATGCTCTCTAAGAACAAAAAAAAAAAATTGAAATTTAAAAGGGTGAAATGAGCGAAAAGCGTTCTAAAAACATTCTAAATTACAATTTCTATGGAATCTCTAGAACTACCGAACCGATTTGAAATTTGGCGTTGTAGTTACTTATAAGATGTAAATGCTCTCTAAGAACAAAATAAAAAAAAATTCGAAATTTAAAAGGTTGAAATGATCGAAAAGCGTTCTAAAAACATTCTAAATTACAATTTCTATGGAATCTCTAGAACTACCGAACCGATTTGAAATTTGGCGTTGTAGTTACTTATAAGATGTAAATGCTCTCTAAGAACAAAATAAAAAAAATTTTGACATTTAAAAGGGTGAAATGACCGAAAAGCGTTCTAAAAACATTCTAAATTACAATTTCTATGGAATATCTAGAACTACCGAACAGATCTGAAATTTGGCGTTGTAGTTACTTATAAGACGTAAATGCTCTCTAAGAACAAAATAAAAAGAATTTGAAATTTAAAAGGGTGAAAAGAGCGAAAAGCGTTCTAAAAACATTCTAAATTACAATTTCTATGGAATCTCTAGAACTACGGAACCGATTTGAAATTTGGCGTTGTAGTTACTTATAAGATGTAAATGCTCTCTAAGAACAAAATAAAAAAAATTCGAAATTTAAAATTGTGAAATGAGCGAAAAGCGTTCTAAACACATTCTAAATTATAATTTCTATGTAATCTCTAGAACTACCGAACCGATTTGAAATTTGGCGTTTTAGTTACTTATAAGATATAAATGCTCTCTAAGAACAAAATAAAAAAAAATTCGAAATTTAAAAGGGTGAAATGAGCGAAAAGCGTTCTAAAAACATTCTAAATTACAATTTCTATGGAATATCTAGAACTACCGAACAGATTTGTAATTTGGCATTTTACTTACTTATAAGATGTAAATGCTTTCTAAGAACAACAACAAAAAAAAATTCGAAATTTAAAAGGATGCAATGAGCGAAAAGCGTTCTAAAAACATTCTAAATCACAATTTCTATGGAATCTCTAGAACTACCGAACCGATTTCAAAAGTGATGGTGGCAAATTGATGGTGACAACCCCTGCTCCAACATAGGCTATATTTTAAGTCGGTGTCACTAACCCCAGGGGGGTGTGCAGGAGCGAAAACTTTCTAAAATTGAGATATTTTTTATACTGAAGGAGCTAGAAATTTGAAAAATGGAACTGTGAAATGAGCGAAAAGTGTTCTAAAAACATTTTAAATTACAATTTCTATGGAATCTCTAGAACTACCGAACCGATTTGAAATTTGGCGTTGTAGTTACTTATAAGATGTAAATGCTCTCTAAGAACAAAATAAAAAAAATTTGAAATTTAAAAGGGTGAAATGACCGAAAAGCGTTCTAAAAACATTGTAAATTACAATTTCTATGGAATATCTAGAACTACCGAACAGATTTGAAATTTGGCTTTTTAGTTACTTATAAGATGTAAATGCTCTCTAAGAACAACAAAAAAAAAAAATTCGAAATTTAAAAGGGTGAAATGAGCGAAAAGCGTTCTAAAAACATTCTAAATCACAATTTCTATGGAATCTTTGGAACTACCGAACCGATTTTAAATTTGGCATTTTAGTTACTTATAAGATGTAAATGCTCTCTAAGAACAACAACAACAAAAAAATTCGAAATTTAAAAGGGTGAAATGAGCGAAAAGCGTTCTAAAAACATTCTAAATCACAATTTCTATGGAATCTTTGGAACTACCGAACCGATTTGTAATTTGGCATTTTACTTACTTATAAGATGTAAATGCTTTCTAAGAACAACAACAAAAAAAAATTCGAAATTTAAAAGAGTGCAATGAGCGAAAAGCGTTCTAAAAACATTCTAAATCACAATTTCTATGGAAACTCTAGAACTACCGAACCGATTTCAAAAGTGATGGTGGCAAATTGATGGTGACAACCCTTGCTCCAACATAGGCTATATTTTATGTCGGTGTCACTAACCCCAGGGGGGGCGTGTGCAGGAGCGAAAAACTTTCTAAAATTGAGATGTTTTTGATACTGAAGGAGCTAGAAATTTGAAAATTGGAACCGTGAAACGAGCGAAAAGCGTTCTAAAAACATTCTAAATTACAATTGCTATGGAATCTCTGGAACTACCGAACCGATTTGAAATTTGGCGTTGTAGTTACTCATAAGATGTAAATGCTCACTAAGAACAAAATAAAAAAAAATTCCAAATTTAAAAGGTTGAAATGAGCGAAAAGCGTTCTAAAAACATTCTAAATTACAATTTCTATGGAATCTCTAGAACTACCGAACCGATTTGAAATTTGGCGTTGTAGTTACTTATAAGATGTAAATGCTCTCTAAGAACAAAAAAAAATTGAAATTTAAAAGGGTGAAATGAGCGAAAAGCGTTCTAAAAACATTCTAAATTACAATTTCTATGGAATCTCTAGAACTACCGAACCGATTTGAAATTTGGCGTTGTAGTTACTTATAAGACGTAAATGCTCTCTAAGAACAAAATAAAAAGAATTTGAAATTTAAAAGGGTGAAAAGAGTAAAAGCGTTCTAAAAACATTCTAAATTACAATTTCTATGGAATCTCTAGAACTACCGAACCGATTTGAAATTTGGCGTTGTAGTTACTTATAAGATGTAAATGCTCTCTAAGAACAAAATAAAAAAAATTCGAAATTTAAAATTGTGAAATGAGCGAAAAGCGTTCTAAACACATTCTAAATTATAATTTCTATGTAATCTCTAGAACTACCAAACAGATTTTAAATTTGGCATTTTAGTTACTTATAAGATGTAAATGCTCTCTAAGAACAACAACAACAAAAAAATTCGATATTTAAAAGGGTGCAATGAGCGAAAAGCGTTCTAAAAACATTCTAAATCACAATTTCTATGGAATCTCTAGAACTACCGAACCGATTTCAAAAGTGATGGTGGCAAATTGATGGTGACAACCCCTGCTCCAACATAGGCTATATTTTATGTCGGTGTCACTAACCCCAGGGGGGTGTGCAGGAGCGAAAAACTTTCTAAAATTGAGATGTTTTTTATACTGAAGGAGCTAGAAATTTGAAAAATGGAACTGTGAAATGAGCGAAAAGCGTTCTAAAAACATTCTAAATTCCAATTTCTATGGAATCTCTGGAACTACCGAACCGATTTGAAATTTGGCGTTGTAGTTACTTATAAGATGTAAATGCTCTCTAAGAACAAAATAAAAAAAAATTCGAAATTTAAAAGGTTGAAATGATCGAAAAGCGTTCTAAAAACATTCTAAATTACAATTTCTATGGAATCCCTAGAACTACCGAACCGATTTGAAATTTGGCGTTGTAGTTACTTATAAGATGTAAATGCTCTCTAAGAACAAAATAAAAAAAAAATTGAAATTTAAAAGGCTGAAATGAGCGAAAAACGTTCTAAAAACATTCTAAATTACAATTTCTATGGAATCTCTAGAACTACCGAACCGATTTGAAATTTGGCGTTGTAGTTACTTATAAGATGTAAATGCTCTCTAAGAACAAAATAAAAAAAATTCGAAATTTAAAATTGTGAAATGAGCGAAAAGCGTTCTAAAAACATTCTAAATTACAATTTCTATAGCATCTCTAGAACTACCGAACCGATTTGAAATTTGGCGTTGTAGTTACTTATAAGATGTAAATGCTCTCTAAGAACAAAATAAAAAAAAATTTGAAATTTAAAAGGGTGAAATGAGCGAAAAGCGTTCTAAAAACATTCTAAATTACAATTTCTATGGAATCTCTAGAACTACCGAACAGATCTGAAATTTGGCGTTGTAGTTACTTATAAGACGTAAATGCTCTCTAAGAACAAAATAAAAAGAATTTGAAATTTAAAAGGGTGAAAAGAGCGAAAAGCGTTCTAAAAACATTCTAAATTACAATTTCTATGGAATCTCTAGAACTACCGAACCGATTTGAAATTTGGCGTTGTAGTTACTTATAAGATGTAAATGCTCTCTAAGAACAAAATAAAAAAAATTCGAAATTTAAAATTGTGAAATGAGCGAAAAGCGTTCTAAACACATTCTAAATTATAATTTCTATGTAATCTCTAGAACTACCGAACCGATTTGAAATTTGGCGTTTTAGTTACTTATAAGATATAAATGCTCTCTAAGAACAAAATAAAAAAAAATTCGAAATTTAAAAGGGTGAAATGAGCGAAAAGCGTTCTAAAAACATTCTAAATTACAATTTCTATGGAATATCTAGAACTACCGAACAGATTTGTAATTTGGCATTTTAGTTACTTATAAGATGTAAATGCTTTCTAAGAACAACAACAAAAAAAAAAATTCGAAATTTAAAAGTGTGAAAAGAGCGAAAAGCGTTCTAAAAACATTCTAAATTACAATTTCTATGGAATCTCTAGAACTACCGAACCGATTTGAAATTTGGCGTTGTAGTTACTTATAAGACGTAAATGCTCTCTAAGAACAAAATAAAAAGAATTTGAAATTTAAAAGGGTGAAAAGAGCGAAAAGCGTTCTAAAAACATTCTAAATTACAATTTCTATGGAATCTCTAGAACTACCGAACCGATTTGAAATTTGGCGTTGTAGTTACTTATAAGATGTAAATGCTCTCTAAGAACAAAATAAAAAAAATTCGAAATTTAAAATTGTGAAATGAGCGAAAAGCGTTCTAAACACATTCTAAATTATAATTTCTATGTAATCTCTAGAACTACCGAACCGATTTGAAATTTGGCGTTTTAGTTACTTATAAGATATAAATGCTCTCTAAGAACAAAATAAAAAAAAATTCGAAATTTAAAAGGGTGAAATGAGCGAAAAGCGTTCTAAAAACATTCTAAATTACAATTTCTATGGAATATCTAGAACTACCGAACAGATTTGTAATTTGGCATTTTAGTTACTTATAAGATGTAAATGCTTTCTAAGAACAACAACAAAAAAAAATTCGAAATTTAAAATTGTGAAATGAGCGAAAAGCGTTCTAAACACATTCTAAATTATAATTTCTATGTAATCTCTAGAACTACCGAACAGATTTGAAATTTGGCATTTTAGTTACTTATAAGATGTAAATGCTCTCTAAGAACAAACACAACAAAAAAATTCGATATTTAAAAGGGTGCAATGAGCGAAAAGCGTTCTAAAAACATTCTAAATCACAATTTCTATGGAATCTCTAGAACTACCGAACCGATTTCAAAAGTGATGGTGGCAAATTGATGGTGACAACCCCTGCTCCAACATAGGCTATATTTTATGTCGGTGTCACTAACCCCAGGGGGGTCTGCAGGAGCGAAAAACTTTCTAAAATTGAGATGTTTTTTATACTGAAGGAGCTAGAAATTTGAAAAATGGAACTGTGAAATGAGCGAAAAGCGTTCTAAAAACATTCTAAATTCCAATTTCTATGGAATCTCTGGAACTACCGATCCGATTTGAAATTTGGCGTTGTAGTTACTTATAAGATGTAAATGCTCTCTAAGAACAAAAAAAAATTGAAATTTAAAAGGGTGAAATGAGCGAAAAGCGTTCTAAAAACATTCTAAATTACAATTTCTATGGAATCTCTAGAACTACCGAACCGATTTGAAATTTGGCGTTGTAGTTACTTATAAGACGTAAATGCTCTCTAAGAACAAAATAAAAAGAATTTGAAATTTAAAAGGGTGAAAAGAGTAAAAGCGTTCTAAAAACATTCTAAATTACAATTTCTATGGAATCTCTAGAACTACCGAACCGATTTGAAATTTGGCGTTGTAGTTACTTATAAGATGTAAATGCTCTCTAAGAACAAAATAAAAAAAATTCGAAATTTAAAATTGTGAAATGAGCGAAAAGCGTTCTAAACACATTCTAAATTAGAATTTCTATGTAATCTCTAGAACTACCGAACAGATTTGAAATTTGTCATTTTAGTTACTTATAAGATGTAAATGCTCTCTAAGAACAACAACAACAAAAAAATTCGATATTTAAAAGGGTGCAATGAGCGAAAAGCGTTCTAAAAACATTCTAAATCACAATTTCTATGGAATCTCTAGAACTACCGAACCGATTTCAAAAGTGATGGTGGCAAATTGATGGTGACAACCCCCTCTCCAACATAGGCTATATTTTATGTCGGTGTCACTAACCCCAGGGGGGTGTGCAGGAGCGAAATACTTTCTAAAATTGAGATGTTTTTTATACTGAAGGAGCTAGAAATTTGAAAAATAGAACTGTGAAATGAGCGAAAAGCGTTCTAAAAACATTCTAAATTCCAATTTCTATGGAATCTCTGGAACTACCGAACCGATTTGAAATTTGGCGTTGTAGTTACTTATAAGATGTAAATGCTCTCTAAGAACAAAATAAAAAAAAATTCGAAATTTAAAAGGTTGAAATGATCGAAAAGCGTTCTAAAAACATTCTAAATTACAATTTCTATGGAATCCCTAGAACTACCGAACCGATTTGAAATTTGGCGTTGTAGTTACTTATAAGATGTAAATGCTCTCTAAGAACAAAATAAAAAAAAAATTGAAATTTAAAAGGCTGAAATGAGCGAAAAACGTTCTAAAAACATTCTAAATTACAATTTCTATGGAATCTCTAGAACTACCGAACTGATTTGAAATTTGGCGTTGTAGTTACTTATAAGATGTAAATGCTCTCTAAGAACAAAATAAAAAAAAATCGAAATTTAAAATTGTGAAATGAGCGAAAAGCGTTCTAAAAACATTCTAAATTACAATTTCTATAGCATCTCTAGAACTACCGAACCGATTTGAAATTTGGCGTTGTAGTTACTTATAAGATGTAAATGCTCTCTAAGAACAAAAAAAAAAAAATTGAAATTTAAAAGGGTGAAATGAGCGAAAAGCGTTCTAAAAACATTCTAAATTACAATTTCTATGGAATCTCTAGAACGACCGAACCGATTTGAAATTTGGCGTTGTAGTTACTTATAAGATGTAAATGCTCTCTAAGAACAAAATAAAAAAAAATTTTGAAATTTAAAAGGGTGAAATGAGCAAAAAGCGTTCTAAAAACATTCTAAATTACAATTTCTATGGAATCTCTAGAACTACCGAACCGATTTGAAATTTGGCGTTGTAGTTACTTATAAGATGTAAATGCTCTCTAAGAACAAAATAAAAAAAAATTTGACATTTAAAAGGGTGAAATGACCGAAAAGCGTTCTAAAAACATTCTAAATTACAATTTCTATGGAATATCTAGAACTACCGAACAGATCTGAAATTTGGCGTTGTAGTTACTTATAAGACGTAAATGCTCTCTAAGAACAAAATAAAAAGAATTTGAAATTTAAAAGGGTGAAAAGAGCGAAAAGCGTTCTAAAAACATTCTAAATTACAATTTCTATGGAATCTCTAGAACTACGGAACCGATTTGAAATTTGGCGTTGTAGTTAC
This sequence comes from Maratus michaelseni, assembly GCA_963931845.1. Lineage (NCBI taxonomy): Eukaryota > Metazoa > Arthropoda > Arachnida > Araneae > Salticidae > Maratus > Maratus michaelseni. The sequence continues at coordinate 524,774,062 of OZ007586.1, forward strand.
TTATAAGATGTAAATGCTCTCTAAGAACAAAATAAAAAAAATTCGAAATTTAAAATTGTGAAATGAGCGAAAAGCGTTCTAAACACATTCTAAATTATAATTTCTATGTAATCTCTAGAACTACCGAACCGATTTGAAATTTGGCGTTTTAGTTACTTATAAGATATAAATGCTCTCTAAGAACAAAATAAAAAAAATTCGAAATTTAAAAGGGTGAAATGAGCGAAAAGCGTTCTAAAAACATTCTAAATTACAATTTCTATGGAATATCTAGAACTACCGAACAGATTTGTAATTTGGCATTTTACTTACTTATAAGATGTAAATGCTTTCTAAGAACAACAACAAAAAAAAATTCGAAATTTAAAAGGGTGCAATGAGCGAAAAGCGTTCTAAAAACATTCTAAATCACAATTTCTCTGGAATCTCTAGAACTACCGAACCGATTTCAAAAGTGATGGTGGCAAATTGATGGTGACAACCCCTGCTCCAACATAGGCTATATTTTAAGTCGGTGTCACTAACCCCAGGGGGGTGTGCAGGAGCGAAAAACTTTCTAAAATTGAGATATTTTTTATACTGAAGGAGCTAGAAATTTGAAAAATGGAACTGTGAAATGAGCGAAAAGTGTTCTAAAAACATTCTAAATTACAATTTCTATGGAATCTCTAGAACTACCGAACAAATTTGAAATTTGGCGTTGTAGTTACTCATAAGATGTAAATGCTCACTAAGAACAAAATAAAAAAAAATTCCAAATTTAAAAGGTTGAAATGAGCGAAAAGCGTTCTAAAAACATTGTAAATTACAATTTCTATGGAATATCTAGAACTACCGAACAGATTTGAAATTTGGCTTTTTAGTTACTTATAAGATGTAAATGCTCTCTAAGAACAACAAAAAAAAATTCGAAATTTAAAAGGGTGAAATGAGCGAAAAGCGTTCTAAAAACATTCTAAATCACAATTTCTATGGAATCTTTGGAACTACCGAACCGATTTGTAATTTGGCATTTTACTTACTTATAAGATGTAAATGCTTTCTAAGAACAACAACAACAAAAAATTCGAAATTTAAAAGGGTGCAATGAGCGAAAAGCGTTCTAAAAACATTCTAAATCACAATTTCTATGGAAACTCTAGAACTACCGAACCGATTTCAAAAGTGATGGTGGCAAATTGATGGTGACAACCCTTGCTCCAACATAGGCTATATTTTATGTCGGTGTCACTAACCCCAGGGGGGTGTGTGCAGGAGCGAAAAACTTTCTAAAATTGAGATGTTTTTGATACTGAAGGAGCTAGAAATTTGAAAATTGGAACCGTGAAACGAGCGAAAAGCGTTCTAAAAACATTCTAAATTACAATTGCTATGGAATCTCTGGAACTACCGAACCGATTTGAAATTTGGCGTTGTAGTTACTCATAAGATGTAAATGCTCACTAAGAACAAAATAAAAAAAAATTCCAAATTTAAAAGGTTGAAATGAGCGAAAAGCGTTCTAAAAACATTCTAAATTACAATTTCTATGGAATCTCTAGAACTACCGAACCGATTTGAAATTTGGCGTTGTAGTTACTTATAAGATGTAAATGCTCTCTAAGAACAAAAAAAAATTGAAATTTAAAAGGGTGAAATGAGCGAAAAGCGTTCTAAAAACATTCTAAATTACAATTTCTATGGAATCTCTAGAACTACCGAACCGATTTGAAATTTGGCGTTGTAGTTACTTATAAGACGTAAATGCTCTCTAAGAACAAAATAAAAAGAATTTGAAATTTAAAAGGGTGAAAAGAGTAAAAGCGTTCTAAAAACATTCTAAATTACAATTTCTATGGAATCTCTAGAACTACCGAACCGATTTGAAATTTGGCGTTGTAGTTACTTATAAGATGTAAATGCTCTCTAAGAACAAAATAAAAAAAATTCGAAATTTAAAATTGTGAAATGAGCGAAAAGCGTTCTAAACACATTCTAAATTATAATTTCTATGTAATCTCTAGAACTACCAAACAGATTTGAAATTTGGCATTTTAGTTACTTATAAGATGTAAATGCTCTCTAAGAACAACAACAACAAAAAAATTCGATATTTAAAAGGGTGCAATGTGCGAAAAGCGTTCTAAAAACATTTTAATCACAATTTCTATGGAATCTCTAGAACTACCGAACCGATTTCAAAAGTGATGGTGGCAAATTGATGGTGACAACCCCTGCTCCAACATAGGCTATATTTTATGTCGGTGTCACTAACCCAAGGGGGGTGTGCAGGAGCGAAAAGCTTTCTAAAATTGAGATGTTTTTTATACTGAAAGAGCTAGAAATTTGAAAAATGGAACTGTGAAATGAGCGAAAAGCGTTCTAAAAACATTCTAAATTCCAATTTCTATGGAATCTCTGGAACTACCGAACCGATTTGAAATTTGGCGTTGTAGTTACTTATAAGATGTAAATGCTCTCTAAGAACAAAATAAAAAAAAATTCGAAATTTAAAAGGTTGAAATGATCGAAAAGCGTTCTAAAAACATTCTAAATTACAATTTCTATGGAATCCCTAGAACTACCGAACCGATTTGAAATTTGGCGTTGTAGTTACTTATAAGATGTAAATGCTCTCTAAGAACAAAATAAAAAAAAATTGAAATTTAAAAGGCTGAAATGAGCGAAAAACGTTCTAAAAACATTCTAAATTACAATTTCTATGGAATCTCTAGAACTACCGAACCGATTTGAAATTTGGCGTTGTAGTTACTTATAAGATGTAAATGCTCTCTAAGAACAAAATAAAAAAAATTCGAAATTTAAAATTGTGAAATGAGCGAAAAGCGTTCTAAAAACATTCTAAATTACAATTTCTATAGCATCTCTAGAACTACCGAACCGATTTGAAATTTGGCGTTGTAGTTACTTATAAGATGTAAATGCTCTCTAAGAACAAAATAAAAAAAAATTTGAAATTTAAAAGGGTGAAATGAGCGAAAAGCGTTCTAAAAACATTCTAAATTACAATTTCTATGGAATCTCTAGAACTACCGAACTGATTTGAAATTTGGCGTTGTAGTTACTTATAAGATGTAAATGCTCTCTAAGAACAAAATAAAAAAAAATCGAAATTTAAAATTGTGAAATGAGCGAAAAGCGTTCTAAAAACATTCTAAATTACAATTTCTATAGCATCTCTAGAACTACCGAACCGATTTGAAATTTGGCGTTGTAGTTACTTATAAGATATAAATGCTCTCTAAGAACAAAATAAAAAAAAATTCGAAATTTAAAAGGGTGAAATGAGCGAAAAGCGTTCTAAAAACATTCTAAATTACAATTTCTATGGAATCTCTAGAACTACCGAACCGATTTGAAATTTGGCGTTGTAGTTACTTATAAGATGTAAATGCTCTCTAAGAACAAAATAAAAAAAATTCGAAATTTAAAATTGTGAAATGAGCGAAAAGCGTTCTAAAAACATTCTAAATTACAATTTCTATAGCATCTCTAGAACTACCGAACCGATTTGAAATTTGGCGTTGTAGTTACTTATAAGATGTAAATGCTCTCTAAGAACAAAATAAAAAAAAATTTGAAATTTAAAAGGGTGAAATGAGCGAAAAGCGTTCTAAAAACATTCTAAATTACAATTTCTATGGAATCTCTAGAACTACCGAACTGATTTGAAATTTGGTGTTGTAGTTACTTATAAGATGTAAATGCTCTCTAAGAACAAAATAAAAAAAATCGAAATTTAAAAGGGTGAAATGAGCGAAAAGCGTTCTAAAAACATTCTAAATTACAATTTCTATGGAATGTCTAGAACTACCGAACAGATTTGTAATTTGGCATTTTAGTTACTTATAAGATGTAAATGCTTTCTAAGAACAACAACAAAAAAAAAATTCGAAATTTAAAATTGTGAAAAGAGCGAAAAGCGTTCTAAAAACATTCTAAATTACAATTTCTATGGAATCTCTAGAACTACCGAACAGATCTGAAATTTGGCGTTGTAGTTACTTATAAGACGTAAATGCTCTCTAAGGACAAAATAAAAAGAATTTGAAATTTAAAAGGGTGAAAAGAGCGAAAAGCGTTCTAAAAACATTCTAAATTACAATTTCTATGGAATCTCTAGAACTACCGAACCGATTTGAAATTTGGCGTTGTAGTTACTTATAAGATGTAAATGCTCTCTAAGAACAAAATAAAAAAAATTCGAAATTTAAAATTGTGAAATGAGCGAAAAGCGTTCTAAACACATTCTAAATTATAATTTCTATGTAATCTCTAGAACTACCGAACCGATGTGAAATTTGGCGTTTTAGTTACTTATAAGATATAAATGCTCTCTAAGAACAAAATAAAAAAAATTCGAAATTTAAAAGGGTGAAATGAGCGAAAAGCGTTCTAAAAACATTCTAAATTACAATTTCTATGGAATATCTAGAACTACCGAACAGATTTGTAATTTGGCATTTTAGTTACTTATAAGATGTAAATGCTTTCTAAGAACAACAACAACAAAAAAATTCGAAATTTAAAAGTGTGAAAAGAGCGAAAAGCGTTCTAAAAACATTCTAAATTACAATTTCTATGGAATCTCTAGAACTACCGAACCGATTTGAAATTTGGCGTTGTAGTTACTTATAAGACGTAAATGCTCTCTAAGAACAAAATAAAAATAATTTGAAATTTAAAAGGGTGAAAAGACCGAAAAGCGTTCTAAAAACATTCTAAATTACAATTTCTATGGAATCTCTAGAACTACCGAACCGATTTGAAATTTGGCGTTGTAGTTACTTATAAGATGTAAATGCTCTCTAAGAACAAAATAAAAAAAATTCGAAATTTAAAATTGTGAAATGAGCGAAAAGCGTTCTAAACACATTCTAAATTATAATTTCTATGTAATCTCTAGAACTACCGAACCGATTTGAAATTTGGCGTTTTAGTTACTTATAAGATATAAATGCTCTCTAATAACAAAATAAAAAAAAATTCGAAATTTAAAAGGGTGAAATGAGCGAAAAGCGTTCTAAAAACATTCTAAATTACAATTTCTATGGAATATCTAGAACTACCGAACAGATTTGTAATTTGGCATTTTAGTTACTTATAAGATGTAAATGCTTTCTAAGAACAACAACCAAAAAAAAATTCGAAATTTAAAATTGTGAAATGAGCGAAAAGCGTTCTAAACACATTCTAAATTATAATTTCTATGTAATCTCTAGAACTACCGAACAGATTTGAAATTTGGCATTTTAGTTACTTATAAGATGTAAATGCTCTCTAAGAACAACAACAACAAAAAAATTCGATATTTAAAAGGGTGCAATGAGCGAAAAGCGTTCTAAAAACATTCTAAATCACAATTTCTATGGAATCTCTAGAACTACCGAACCGATTTCAAAAGTGATGGTGGCAAATTGATGGTGACAACCCCTGCTCCAACATAGGCTATATTTTATGTCGGTGTCACTAACCCCAGGGGGGTGTGCAGGAGCGAAAAACTTTCTAAAATTGAGATGTTTTTTATACTGAAGGAGCTAGAAATTTGAAAAATGGAACTGTGAAATGAGCGAAAAGCGTTCTAAAAACATTCTAAATTCCAATTTCTATGGAATCTCTGGAACTACCGAACCGATTTGAAATTTGACGTTGTAGTTACTTATAAGATGTAAATGCTCTCTAAGAACAAAATAAAAAAAAATTCGAAATTTAAAAGGTTGAAATGATCGAAAAGCGTTCTAAAAACATTCTAAATTACAATTTCTATGGAATCCCTAGAACTACCGAACCGATTTGAAATTTGGCGTTGTAGTTACTTATAAGATGTAAATGCTCTCTAAGAACAAAATAAAAAAAATTCAAAATTTAATATTGTGAAATGAGCGAAAAGCGTTCTAAAAACATTCTAAATTACAATTTCTATAGCATCTCTAGAACTACCGAACCGATTTGAAATTTGGCGTTGTAGTTACTTATAAGATGTAAATGCTCTCTAAGAACAAAATAAAAAAAAAATTGAAATTTAAAAGGGTGAAATGAGCGAAAAGCGTTCTAAAAACATTCTAAATTACATTTTCTATGGAATCTCTAGAACTACCGAACAGATCTGAAATTTGGCGTTGTAGTTACTTATAAGACGTAAATGCTCTCTAAGAACAAAATAAAAAGAATTTGAAATTTAAAAGGGTGAAAAGAGCGAAAAGCGTTCTAAAAACATTCTAAATTACAATTTCTGTGGAATCTCTAGAACTACCGAACCGATTTGAAATTTGGCGTTGTAGTTACTTATAAGATGTAAATGCTCTCTAAGAACAAAATAAAAAAAATTCGAAATTTAAAATTGTGAAATGAGCGAAAAGCGTTCTAAACACATTCTAAATTATAATTTCTATGTAATCTCTAGAACTACCGAACCGATTTGAAATTTGGCGTTTTAGTTACTTATAAGATATAAATGCTCTCTAAGAACAAAATAAAAAAAAATTCGAAATTTAAAAGGGTGAAATGAGCGAAAAGCGTTCTAAAAACATTCTAAATTACAATTTCTATGGAATATCTAGAACTACCGAACAGATTTGTAATTTGGCATTTTAGTTACTTATAAGATGTAAATGCTTTCTAAGAACAACAACAAAAAAAAAATTCGACATTTAAAAGGGTGCAATGAGCGAAAAGTGTTCTAAAAACATTCTAAATAACAATTTCTATGGAATCTCTAGAACTACCGAACCGATTTCAAAAGTGATGGTGGCAAATTGATGGTGACAACCCCTGCTCCAACATAGGCTATATTTTATGTCGGTGTCTCTAACCCCAGGGGGGTGTGCAGGAGCGAAAACTTTCTAAAATTGAGATGTTTTTTATACTGAAGGAGCTAAAAATTTGAAAAATGGAACTGTGAAATGAGCGAAAAGCGTTCTAAAAACATTCTAAATTCCAATTTCTATGGAATCTCTGGAACTACCGAACCGATTTGAAATTTGGCGTTGTAATTACTTATAAGATGTAAATGCTCTCTAAGAACAAAATAAAGAAAAATTCGAAATTTAAAAGGTTGAAATGAGCGAAAAGCGTCCTAAAAACATTCTAAATTACAATTTCTATGGAATCTCTAGAACTACCGAACCGATTTGAAATTTGGCGTTGTAGTTACTTATAAGATGTAAATGCTCTCTAAGAACAAAACAAAAAAAAATTTGAAATTTAAAAGGGTGAAATGAGCGAAAAGCGTTCTAAAAACATTCTAAATTACAATTTCTATGGAATCTCTAGAACTACCGAACCGATTTGAAATTTGGCGTTGTAGTTACTTATAAGATGTAAATGCTCTCTAAGAACAAAATAAAAAAAATTCGAAATTTAAAATTGTGAAATGAGCGAAAAGCGTTCTAAACACATTCTAAATTATAATTTCTATGTAATCTCTAGAACTACCGAACAGATTTGAAATTTGTCATTTTAGTTACTTATAAGATGTAAATGCTCTCTAAGAACAACAACAACAAAAAAATTCGATATTTAAAAGGGTGCAATGAGCGAAAAGCGTTCTAAAAACATTCTAAATCACAATTTCTATGGAATCTCTAGAACTACCGAACCGATTTCAAAAGTGATGGTGGCAAATTGATGGTGACAACCCCCTCTCCAACATAGGCTATATTTTATGTCGGTGTCACTAACCCCAGGGGGGTGTGCAGGAGCGAAATACTTTCTAAAATTGAGATGTTTTTTATACTGAAGGAGCTAGAAATTTGAAAAATAGAACTGTGAAATGAGCGAAAAGCGTTCTAAAAACATTCTAAATTCCAATTTCTATGGAATCTCTGGAACTACCGAACCGATTTGAAATTTGGCGTTGTAGTTACTTATAAGATGTAAATGCTCTCTAAGAACAAAATAAAAAAAAATTCGAAATTTAAAAGGTTGAAATGATCGAAAAGCGTTCTAAAAACATTCTAAATTACAATTTCTATGGAATCCCTAGAACTACCGAACCGATTTGAAATTTGGCGTTGTAGTTACTTATAAGATGTAAATGCTCTCTAAGAACAAAATAAAAAAAAATTGAAATTTAAAAGGCTGAAATGAGCGAAAAACGTTCTAAAAACATTCTAAATTACAATTTCTATGGAATCTCTAGAACTACCGAACTGATTTGAAATTTGGCGTTGTAGTTACTTATAAGATGTAAATGCTCTCTAAGAACAAAATAAAAAAAAATCGAAATTTAAAATTGTGAAATGAGCGAAAAGCGTTCTAAAAACATTCTAAATTACAATTTCTATAGCATCTCTAGAACTACCGAACCGATTTGAAATTTGGCGTTTTAGTTACTTATAAGATATAAATGCTCTCTAAGAACAAAATAAAAAAAAATTGAAATTTAAAAGGCTGAAATGAGCGAAAAACGTTCTAAAAACATTCTAAATTACAATTTCTATGGAATCTCTAGAACTACCGAACTGATTTGTAATTTGGCATTTTACTTACTTATAAGATGTAAATGCTTTCTAAGAACAACAACAAAAAAAAATTCGAAATTTAAAAGGGTGCAATGAGCGAAAAGCGTTCTAAAAACATTCTAAATCACAATTTCTATGGAATCTCTAGAACTACCGAACCGATTTCAAAAGTGATGGTGGCAAATTGATGGTGACGACCCCTGCTCCAACATAGGCTATATTTTAAGTCGGTGTCACTAACCCCAGGGGGGTGTGCAGGAGCGAAAAACTTTCTAAAATTGAGATATTTTTTATACTGAAGGAGCTAGAAATTTGAAAAATGGAACTGTGAAATGAGCGAAAAGTGTTCTAAAAACATTCTAAATTACAATTTCTATGGAATCTCTAGAACTACCGAACCGATTTGAAATTTGGCGTTGTAGTTACTTATAAGATGTAAATGCTCTCTAAGAACAAAATAAAAAAAATTTGAAATTTAAAAGGGTGAAATGACCGAAAAGCGTTCTAAAAACATTGTAAATTACAATTTCTATGGAATATCTAGAACTACCGAACAGATTTGAAATTTGGCTTTTTAGTTACTTATAAGATGTAAATGCTCTCTAAGAACAACAAAAAAAAAATTCGAAATTTAAAAGGGTGAAATGAGCGAAAAGCGTTCTAAAAACATTCTAAATCACAATTTCTATGGAATCTTTGGAACTACCGAACCGATTTGTAATTTGGCATTTTACTTACTTATAAGATGTAAATGCTTTCTAAGAACAACAACAAAAAAAAATTCGAAATTTAAAAGGGTGCAATGAGCGAAAAGCGTTCTAAAAACATTCTAAATCACAATTTCTATGGAAACTCTAGAACTACCGAACCGATTTCAAAAGTGATGGTGGCAAATTGATGGTGACAACCCTTGCTCCAACATAGGCTATATTTTATGTCGGTGTCACTAACCCCAGGGGGGGCGTGTGCAGGAGCGAAAAACTTTCTAAAATTGAGATGTTTTTGATACTGAAGGAGCTAGAAATTTGAAAATTGGAACCGTGAAACGAGCGAAAAGCGTTCTAAAAACATTCTAAATTACAATTGCTATGGAATCTCTGGAACTACCGAACCGATTTGAAATTTGGCGTTGTAGTTACTCATAAGATGTAAATGCTCACTAAGAACAAAATAAAAAAAAATTCCAAATTTAAAAGGTTGAAATGAGCGAAAAGCGTTCTAAAAACATTCTAAATTACAATTTCTATGGAATCTCTAGAACTACCGAACCGATTTGAAATTTGGCGTTGTAGTTACTTATAAGATGTAAATGCTCTCTAAGAACAAAAAAAAATTGAAATTTAAAAGGGTGAAATGAGCGAAAAGCGTTCTAAAAACATTCTAAATTACAATTTCTATGGAATCTCTAGAACTACCGAACCGATTTGAAATTTGGCGTTGTAGTTACTTATAAGACGTAAATGCTCTCTAAGAACAAAATAAAAAGAATTTGAAATTTAAAAGGGTGAAAAGAGTAAAAGCGTTCTAAAAACATTCTAAATTACAATTTCTATGGAATCTCTAGAACTACCGAACCGATTTGAAATTTGGCGTTGTAGTTACTTATAAGATGTAAATGCTCTCTAAGAACAAAATAAAAAAAATTCGAAATTTAAAATTGTGAAATGAGCGAAAAGCGTTCTAAACACATTCTAAATTATAATTTCTATGTAATCTCTAGAACTACCAAACAGATTTGAAATTTGGCATTTTAGTTACTTATAAGATGTAAATGCTCTCTAAGAACAACAACAACAAAAAAATTCGATATTTAAAACGGTGCAATGAGCGAAAAGCGTTCTAAAAACATTTTAATCACAATTTCTATGGAATCTCTAGAACTACCGAACCGATTTCAAAAGTGATGGTGGCAAATTGATGGTGACAACCCCTGCTCCAACATAGGCTATATTTTATGTCGGTGTCACTAACCCCAGGGGGGTGTGCAGGAGCGAAAAACTTTCTAAAATTGAGATGTTTTTTATACTGAAAGAGCTAGAAATTTGAAAAATGGAACTGTGAAATGAGCGAAAAGCGTTCTAAAAACATTCTAAATTCCAATTTCTATGGAATCTCTGGAACTACCGAACCGATTTGAAATTTGGCGTTGTAGTTACTTATAAGATGTAAATGCTCTCTAAGAACAAAATAAAAAAAAATTCGAAATTTAAAAGGTTGAAATGATCGAAAAGCGTTCTAAAAACATTCTAAATTACAATTTCTATGGAATCCCTAGAACTACCGAACCGATTTGAAATTTGGCGTTGTAGTTACTTATAAGATGTAAATGCTCTCTAAGAACAAAATAAAAAAAAATTGAAATTTAAAAGGCTGAAATGAGCGAAAAACGTTCTAAAAACATTCTAAATTACAATTTCTATGGAATCTCTAGAACTACCGAACCGATTTGAAATTTGGCGTTGTAGTTACTTATAAGATGTAAATGCTCTCTAAGAACAAAATAAAAAAAATTCGAAATTTAAAATTGTGAAATGAGCGAAAAGCGTTCTAAAAACATTCTAAATTACAATTTCTATAGCATCTCTAGAACTACCGAACCGATTTGAAATTTGGCGTTGTAGTTACTTATAAGATGTAAATGCTCTCTAAGAACAAAATAAAAAAAAATTTGAAATTTAAAAGGGTGAAATGAGCGAAAAGCGTTCTAAAAACATTCTAAATTACAATTTCTATGGAATCTCTAGAACTACCGAACTGATTTGAAATTTGGCGTTGTAGTTACTTATAAGATGTAAATGCTCTCTAAGAACAAAATAAAAAAAAATCGAAATTTAAAATTGTGAAATGAGCGAAAAGCGTTCTAAAAACATTCTAAATTACAATTTCTATAGCATCTCTAGAACTACCGAACCGATTTGAAATTTGGCGTTGTAGTTACTTATAAGATATAAATGCTCTCTAAGAACAAAATAAAAAAAAATTCGAAATTTAAAAGGGTGAAATGAGCGAAAAGCGTTCTAAAAACATTCTAAATTACAATTTCTATGGAATCCCTAGAACTACCGAACCGATTTGAAATTTGGCGTTGTAGTTACTTATAAGATGTAAATGCTCTCTAAGAACAAAATAAAAAAAATTGAAATTTAAAAGGCTGAAATGAGCGAAAAACGTTCTAAAAACATTCTAAATTACAATTTCTATGGAATCTCTAGAACTACCGAACCGATTTGAAATTTGGCGTTGTAGTTACTTATAAGATGTAAATGCTCTCTAAGAACAAAATAAAAAAAATTCGAAATTTAAAATTGTGAAATGAGCGAAAAGCGTTCTAAAAACATTCTAAATTACAATTTCTATAGCATCTCTAGAACTACCGAACCGATTTGAAATTTGGCGTTGTAGTTACTTATAAGATGTAAATGCTCTCTAAGAACAAAATAAAAAAAAATTTGAAATTTAAAAGGGTGAAATGAGCGAAAAGCGTTCTAAAAACATTCTAAATTACAATTTCTATGGAATCTCTAGAACTACCGAACTGATTTGAAATTTGGTGTTGTAGTTACTTATAAGATGTAAATGCTCTCTAAGAACAAAATAAAAAAAAATCGAAATTTAAAAGGGTGAAATGAGCGAAAAGCGTTCTAAAAACATTCTAAATTACAATTTCTATGGAATATCTAGAACTACCGAACAGATTTGTAATTTGGCATTTTAGTTACTTATAAGATGTAAATGCTTTCTAAGAACAACAACAAAAAAAAAATTCGAAATTTAAAATTGTGAAAAGAGCGAAAAGCGTTCTAAAAACATTCTAAATTACAATTTCTATGGAATCTCTAGAACTACCGAACAGATCTGAAATTTGGCGTTGTAGTTACTTATAAGACGTAAATGCTCTCTAAGGACAAAATAAAAAGAATTTGAAATTTAAAAGGGTGAAAAGAGCGAAAAGCGTTCTAAAAACATTCTAAATTACAATTTCTATGGAATCTCTAGAACTACCGAACCGATTTGAAATTTGGCGTTGTAGTTACTTATAAGATGTAAATGCTCTCTAAGAACAAAATAAAAAAAATTCGAAATTTAAAATTGTGAAATGAGCGAAAAGCGTTCTAAACACATTCTAAATTATAATTTCTATGTAATCTCTAGAACTACCGAACCGATGTGAAATTTGGCGTTTTAGTTACTTATAAGATATAAATGCTCTCTAAGAACAAAATAAAAAAAAATTCGAAATTTAAAAGGGTGAAATGAGCGAAAAGCGTTCTAAAAACATTCTAAATTACAATTTCTATGGAATATCTAGAACTACCGAACAGATTTGTAATTTGGCATTTTAGTTACTTATAAGATGTAAATGCTTTCTAAGAACAACAACAAAAAAAAATTCGAAATTTAAAAGTGTGAAAAGAGCGAAAAGCGTTCTAAAAACATTCTAAATTACAATTACTATGGAATCTCTAGAACTACCGAACCGATTTGAAATTTGGCGTTGTAGTTACTTATAAGACGTAAATGCTCTCTAAGAACAAAATAAAAAGAATTTGAAATTTAAAAGGGTGAAAAGAGCGAAAAGCGTTCTAAAAACATTCTAAATTACAATTTCTATGGAATCTCTAGAACTACCGAACCGATTTGAAATTTGGCGTTGTAGTTACTTATAAGATGTAAATGCTCTCTAAGAACAAAATAAAAAAAATTCGAAATTTAAAATTGTGAAATGAGCGAAAAGCGTTCTAAACACATTCTAAATTATAATTTCTATGTAATCTCTAGAACTACCGAACCGATTTGAAATTTGGCGTTTTAGTTACTTATAAGATATAAATGCTCTCTAAGAACAAAATAAAAAAAAAATCGAAATTTAAAAGGGTGAAATGAGCGAAAAGCGTTCTAAAAACATTCTAAATTACAATTTCTATGGAATATCTAGAACTACCGAACAGATTTGTAATTTGGCATTTTAGTTACTTATAAGATGTAAATGCTTTCTAAGAACAACAACCAAAAAAAAATTCGAAATTTAAAATTGTGAAATGAGCGAAAAGCGTTCTAAACACATTCTAAATTATAATTTCTATGTAATCTCTAGAACTACCGAACAGATTTGAAATTTGGCATTTTAGTTACTTATAAGATGTAAATGCTCTCTAAGAACAACAACGACAAAAAAATTCGATATTTAAAAGGGTGCAATGAGCGAAAAGCGTTCTAAAAACATTTTAATCACAATTTCTATGGAATCTCTAGAACTACCGAACCGATTTCAAAAGTGATGGTGGCAAATTGATGGTGACAACCCCTGCTCCAACATAGGCTATATTTTATGTCGGTGTCACTAACCCCAGGGGGGTGTGCAGGAGCGAAAAACTTTCTAAAATTGAGATGTTTTTTATACTGAAAGAGCTAGAAATTTGAAAAATGGAACTGTGAAATGAGCGAAAAGCGTTCTAAAAACATTCTAAATTCCAATTTCTATGGAATCTCTGGAACTACCGAACCGATTTGAAATTTGGCGTTGTAGTTACTTATAAGATGTAAATGCTCTCTAAGAACAAAATAAAAAAAAATTCGAAATTTAAAAGGTTGAAATGATCGAAAAGCGTTCTAAAAACATTCTAAATTACAATTTCTATGGAATCCCTAGAACTACCGAACCGATTTGAAATTTGGCGTTGTAGTTACTTATAAGATGTAAATGCTCTCTAAGAACAAAATAAAAAAAAATTGAAATTTAAAAGGCTGAAATGAGCGAAAAACGTTCTAAAAACATTCTAAATTACAATTTCTATGGAATCTCTAGAACTACCGAACCGATTTGAAATTTGGCGTTGTAGTTACTTATAAGATGTAAATGCTCTCTAAGAACAAAATAAAAAAAATTCGAAATTTAAAATTGTGAAATGAGCGAAAAGCGTTCTAAAAACATTCTAAATTACAATTTCTATAGCATCTCTAGAACTACCGAACCGATTTGAAATTTGGCGTTGTAGTTACTTATAAGATGTAAATGCTCTCTAAGAACAAAATAAAAAAAAATTTGAAATTTAAAAGGGTGAAATGAGCGAAAAGCGTTCTAAAAACATTCTAAATTACAATTTCTATGGAATCTCTAGAACTACCGAACTGATTTGAAATTTGGCGTTGTAGTTACTTATAAGATGTAAATGCTCTCTAAGAACAAAATAAAAAAAAATCGAAATTTAAAATTGTGAAATGAGCGAAAAGCGTTCTAAAAACATTCTAAATTACAATTTCTATAGCATCTCTAGAACTACCGAACCGATTTGAAATTTGGCGTTGTAGTTACTTATAAGATATAAATGCTCTCTAAGAACAAAATAAAAAAAAATTCGAAATTTAAAAGGGTGAAATGAGCGAAAAGCGTTCTAAAAACATTCTAAATTACAATTTCTATGGAATCCCTAGAACTACCGAACCGATTTGAAATTTGGCGTTGTAGTTACTTATAAGATGTAAATGCTCTCTAAGAACAAAATAAAAAAAATTGAAATTTAAAAGGCTGAAATGAGCGAAAAACGTTCTAAAAACATTCTAAATTACAATTTCTATGGAATCTCTAGAACTACCGAACCGATTTGAAATTTGGCGTTGTAGTTACTTATAAGATGTAAATGCTCTCTAAGAACAAAATAAAAAAAATTCGAAATTTAAAATTGTGAAATGAGCGAAAAGCGTTCTAAAAACATTCTAAATTACAATTTCTATAGCATCTCTAGAACTACCGAACCGATTTGAAATTTGGCGTTGTAGTTACTTATAAGATGTAAATGCTCTCTAAGAACAAAATAAAAAAAAATTTGAAATTTAAAAGGGTGAAATGAGCGAAAAGCGTTCTAAAAACATTCTAAATTACAATTTCTATGGAATCTCTAGAACTACCGAACTGATTTGAAATTTGGTGTTGTAGTTACTTATAAGATGTAAATGCTCTCTAAGAACAAAATAAAAAAAAATCGAAATTTAAAAGGGTGAAATGAGCGAAAAGCGTTCTAAAAACATTCTAAATTACAATTTCTATGGAATATCTAGAACTACCGAACAGATTTGTAATTTGGCATTTTAGTTACTTATAAGATGTAAATGCTTTCTAAGAACAACAACAAAAAAAAAATTCGAAATTTAAAATTGTGAAAAGAGCGAAAAGCGTTCTAAAAACATTCTAAATTACAATTTCTATGGAATCTCTAGAACTACCGAACAGATCTGAAATTTGGCGTTGTAGTTACTTATAAGACGTAAATGCTCTCTAAGGACAAAATAAAAAGAATTTGAAATTTAAAAGGGTGAAAAGAGCGAAAAGCGTTCTAAAAACATTCTAAATTACAATTTCTATGGAATCTCTAGAACTACCGAACCGATTTGAAATTTGGCGTTGTAGTTACTTATAAGATGTAAATGCTCTCTAAGAACAAAATAAAAAAAATTCGAAATTTAAAATTGTGAAATGAGCGAAAAGCGTTCTAAACACATTCTAAATTATAATTTCTATGTAATCTCTAGAACTACCGAACCGATGTGAAATTTGGCGTTTTAGTTACTTATAAGATATAAATGCTCTCTAAGAACAAAATAAAAAAAAATTCGAAATTTAAAAGGGTGAAATGAGCGAAAAGCGTTCTAAAAACATTCTAAATTACAATTTCTATGGAATATCTAGAACTACCGAACAGATTTGTAATTTGGCATTTTAGTTACTTATAAGATGTAAATGCTTTCTAAGAACAACAACAAAAAAAAAATTCGAAATTTAAAAGTGTGAAAAGAGCGAAAAGCGTTCTAAAAACATTCTAAATTACAATTTCTATGGAATCTCTAGAACTACCGAACCGATTTGAAATTTGGCGTTGTAGTTACTTATAAGACGTAAATGCTCTCTAAGAACAAAATAAAAAGAATTTGAAATTTAAAAGGGTGAAAAGAGCGAAAAGCGTTCTAAAAACATTCTAAATTACAATTTCTATGGAATCTCTAGAACTACCGAACCGATTTGAAATTTGGCGTTGTAGTTACTTATAAGATGTAAATGCTCTCTAAGAACAAAATAAAAAAAATTCGAAATTTAAAATTGTGAAATGAGCGAAAAGCGTTCTAAACACATTCTAAATTATAATTTCTATGTAATCTCTAGAACTACCGAACCGATTTGAAATTTGGCGTTTTAGTTACTTATAAGATATAAATGCTCTCTAAGAACAAAATAAAAAAAAAATCGAAATTTAAAAGGGTGAAATGAGCGAAAAGCGTTCTAAAAACATTCTAAATTACAATTTCTATGGAATATCTAGAACTACCGAACAGATTTGTAATTTGGCATTTTAGTTACTTATAAGATGTAAATGCTTTCTAAGAACAACAACCAAAAAAAAATTCGAAATTTAAAATTGTGAAATGAGCGAAAAGCGTTCTAAACACATTCTAAATTATAATTTCTATGTAATCTCTAGAACTACCGAACAGATTTGAAATTTGGCATTTTAGTTACTTATAAGATGTAAATGCTCTCTAAGAACAACAACGACAAAAAAATTCGATATTTAAAAGGGTGCAATGAGCGAAAAGCGTTCTAAAAACATTCTAAATCACAATTTCTATGGAATCTCTAGAACTACCGAACCGATTTCAAAAGTGATGGTGGCAAATTGATGGTGACAACCCCTGCTCCAACATAGGCTATATTTTATGTCGGTGTCACTAACCCCAGGGGGGTGTGCAGGAGCGAAAAACTTTCTAAAATTGAGATGTTTTTTATACAGAAGGAGCTAGAAATTTGAAAAATGGAACTGTGAAATGAGCGAAAAGCGTTCTAAAAACATTCTAAATTCCAATTTCTATGGAATCTCTGGAACTACCGAACCGATTTGAAATTTGGCGTTGTAGTTACTTATAAGATGTAAATGCTCTCTAAGAACAAAATAAAAAAAAATTCGAAATTTAAAAGGTTGAAATGATCGAAAAGCGTTCTAAAAACATTCTAAATTACAATTTCTATGGAATCCCTAGAACTACCGAACCGATTTGAAATTTGGCGTTGTAGTTACTTATAAGATGTAAATGCTCTCTAAGAACAAAATAAAAAAAAAATTGAAATTTAAAAGGCTGAAATGAGCGAAAAACGTTCAAAAAACATTCTAAATTACAATTTCTATGGAATCTCTAGAACTACCGAACCTATTTGAAATTTGGCGTTGTAGTTACTTATAAGATGTAAATGCTCTCTAAGAACAAAATAAAAAAAATTCAAAATTTAATATTGTGAAATGAGCGAAAAGCGTTCTAAAAACATTCTAAATTACAATTTCTATAGCATCTCTAGAACTACCGAACCGATTTGAAATTTGGCTTTGTAGTTACTTATAAGATGTAAATGCTCTCTAAGAACAAAATAAAAAAAAATTTGAAATTTAAAAGGGTGAAATGAGCGAAAAGCGTTCTAAAAACATTCTAAATTACATTTTCTATGGAATCTCTAGAACTACCGAACAGATCTGAAATTTGGCGTTGTAGTTACTTATAAGACGTAAATGCTCTCTAAGAACAAAATAAAAAGAATTTGAAATTTAAAAGGGTGAAAAGAGCGAAAAGCGTTCTAAAAACATTCTAAATTACAATTTCTGTGGAATCTCTAGAACTACCGAACCGATTTGAAATTTGGCGTTGTAGTTACTTATAAGATGTAAATGCTCTCTAAGAACAAAATAAAAAAAATTCGAAATTTAAAATTGTGAAATGAGCGAAAAGCGTTCTAAACACATTCTAAATTATAATTTCTATGTAATCTCTAGAACTACCGAACCGATTTGAAATTTGGCGTTTTAGTTACTTATAAGATATAAATGCTCTCTAAGAACAAAATAAAAAAAAATTCGAAATTTAAAAGGGTGAAATGAGCGAAAAGCGTTCTAAAAACATTCTAAATTACAATTTCTATGGAATATCTAGAACTACCGAACAGATTTGTAATTTGGCATTTTAGTTACTTATAAGATGTAAATGCTTTCTAAGAACAACAACAAAAAAAAATTCGACATTTAAAAGGGTGCAATGAGCGAAAAGTGTTCTAAAAACATTCTAAATCACAATTTCTATGGAATCTCTAGAACTACCGAACCGATTTCAAAAGTGATGGTGGCAAATTGATGGTGACAACCCCTGCTCCAACATAGGCTATATTTTATGTCGGTGTCTCTAACCCCAGGGGGGTGTGCAGGAGCGAAAACTTTCTAAAATTGAGATGTTTTTTATACTGAAGGAGCTAAAAATTTGAAAAATGGAACTGTGAAATGAGCGAAAAGCGTTCTAAAAACATTCTAAATTCCAATTTCTATGGAATCTCTGGAACTACCGAACCGATTTGAAATTTGGCGTTGTAATTACTTATAAGATGTAAATGCTCTCTAAGAACAAAATAAAGAAAAATTCGAAATTTAAAAGGTTGAAATGAGCGAAAAGCGTCCTAAAAACATTCTAAATTACAATTTCTATGGAATCTCTAGAACTACCGAACCGATTTGAAATTTGGCGTTGTAGTTACTTATAAGATGTAAATGCTCTCTAAGAACAAAACAAAAAAAAATTTGAAATTTAAAAGGGTGAAATGAGCGAAAAGCGTTCTAAAAACATTCTAAATTACAATTTCTATGGAATCTCTAGAACTACCGAACCGATTTGAAATTTGGCGTTGTAGTTACTTATAAGATGTAAATGCTCTCTAAGAACAAAATAAAAAAAATTCGAAATTTAAAATTGTGAAATGAGCGAAAAGCGTTCTAAACACATTCTAAATTATAATTTCTATGTAATCTCTAGAACTACCGAACAGATTTGAAATTTGTCATTTTAGTTACTTATAAGATGTAAATGCTCTCTAAGAACAACAACAACAAAAAAATTCGATATTTAAAAGGGTGCAATGAGCGAAAAGCGTTCTAAAAACATTCTAAATCACAATTTCTATGGAATCTCTAGAACTACCGAACCGATTTCAAAAGTGATGGTGGCAAATTGATGGTGACAACCCCCTCTCCAACATAGGCTATATTTTATGTCGGTGTCACTAACCCCAGGGGGGTGTGCAGGAGCGAAATACTTTCTAAAATTGAGATGTTTTTTATACTGAAGGAGCTAGAAATTTGAAAAATAGAACTGTGAAATGAGCGAAAAGCGTTCTAAAAACATTCTAAATTCCAATTTCTATGGAATCTCTGGAACTACCGAACCGATTTGAAATTTGGCGTTGTAGTTACTTATAAGATGTAAATGCTCTCTAAGAACAAAATAAAAAAAAATTCGAAATTTAAAAGGTTGAAATGATCGAAAAGCGTTCTAAAAACATTCTAAATTACAATTTCTATGGAATCCCTAGAACTACTGAACCGATTTGAAATTTGGCGTTGTAGTTACTTATAAGATGTAAATGCTCTCTAAGAACAAAATAAAAAAAAAATTGAAATTTAAAAGGCTGAAATGAGCGAAAAACGTTCTAAAAACATTCTAAATTACAATTTCTATGGAATCTCTAGAACTACCGAACTGATTTGAAATTTGGCGTTGTAGTTACTTATAAGATGTAAATGCTCTCTAAGAACAAAATAAAAAAAAATCGAAATTTAAAATTGTGAAATGAGCGAAAAGCGTTCTAAAAACATTCTAAATTACAATTTCTATAGCATCTCTAGAACTACCGAACCGATTTGAAATTTGGCGTTGTAGTTACTTATAAGATGTAAATGCTCTCTAAGAACAAAATAAAAAAAAAATTGAAATTTAAAAGGGTGAAATGAGCGAAAAGCGTTCTAAAAACATTCTAAATTACAATTTCTATGGAATCTCTAGAACGACCGAACCGATTTGAAATTTGGCGTTGTAGTTACTTATAAGATGTAAATGCTCTCTAAGAACAAAATAAAAAAAAATTTTGAAATTTAAAAGGGTGAAATGAGCAAAAAGCGTTCTAAAAACATTCTAAATTACAATTTCTATGGAATCTCTAGAACTACCGAACCGATTTGAAATTTGGCGTTGTAGTTACTTATAAGATGTAAATGCTCTCTAAGAACAAAATAAAAAAAAAATTGACATTTAAAAGGGTGAAATGACCGAAAAGCGTTCTAAAAACATTCTAAATTACAATTTCTATGGAATATCTAGAACTACCGAACAGATCTGAAATTTGGCGTTGTAGTTACTTATAAGACGTAAATGCTCTCTAAGAACAAAATAAAAAGAATTTGAAATTTAAAAGGGTGAAAAGAGCGAAAAGCGTTCTAAAAACATTCTAAATTACAATTTCTATGGAATCTCTAGAACTACGGAACCGATTTGAAATTTGGCGTTGTAGTTACTTATAAAATGTAAATGCTCTCTAAGAACAAAATAAAAAAAATTCGAAATTTAAAATTGTGAAATGAGCGAAAAGCGTTCTAAACACATTCTAAATTATAATTTCTATGTAATCTCTAGAACTACCGAACCGATTTGAAATTTGGCGTTTTAGTTACTTATAAGATATAAATGCTCTCTAAGAACAAAATAAAAAAAATTCGAAATTTAAAAGGGTGAAATGAGCGAAAAGCGTTCTAAAAACATTCTAAATTACAATTTCTATGGAATATCTAGAACTACCGAACAGATTTGTAATTTGGCATTTTACTTACTTATAAGATGTAAATGCTTTCTAAGAACAACAACAAAAAAAAATTCGAAATTTAAAAGGGTGCAATGAGCGAAAAGCGTTCTAAAAACATTCTAAATCACAATTTCTATGGAATCTCTAGAACTACCGAACCGATTTCAAAAGTGATGGTGGCAAATTGATGGTGACGACCCCTGCTCCAACATAGGCTATATTTTAAGTCGGTGTCACTAACCCCAGGGGGGTGTGCAGGAGCGAAAAACTTTCTAAAATTGAGATATTTTTTATACTGAAGGAGCTAGAAATTTGAAAAATGGAACTGTGAAATGAGCGAAAAGTGTTCTAAAAACATTCTAAATTACAATTTCTATGGAATCTCTAGAACTACCGAACCGATTTGAAATTTGGCGTTGTAGTTACTTATAAGATGTAAATGCTCTCTAAGAACAAAATAAAAAAAATTTGAAATTTAAAAGGGTGAAATGACCGAAAAGCGTTCTAAAAACATTGTAAATTACAATTTCTATGGAATATCTAGAACTACCGAACAGATTTGAAATTTGGCTTTTTAGTTACTTATAAGATGTAAATGCTCTCTAAGAACAACAAAAAAAAAATTCGAAATTTAAAAGGGTGAAATGAGCGAAAAGCGTTCTAAAAACATTCTAAATCACAATTTCTATGGAATCTTTGGAACTACCGAACCGATTTGTAATTTGGCATTTTACTTACTTATAAGATGTAAATGCTTTCTAAGAACAACAACAAAAAAAAATTCGAAATTTAAAAGGGTGCAATGAGCGAAAAGCGTTCTAAAAACATTCTAAATTACATTTTCTATGGAATCTCTAGAACTACCGAACAGATCTGAAATTTGGCGTTGTAGTTACTTATAAGACGTAAATGCTCTCTAAGAACAAAATAAAAAGAATTTGAAATTTAAAAGGGTGAAAAGAGCGAAAAGCGTTCTAAAAACATTCTAAATTACAATTTCTGTGGAATCTCTAGAACTACCGAACCGATTTGAAATTTGGCGTTGTAGTTACTTATAAGATGTAAATGCTCTCTAAGAACAAAATAAAAAAAATTCGAAATTTAAAATTGTGAAATGAGCGAAAAGCGTTCT
The DNA here is from genome assembly GCA_963931845.1 of Maratus michaelseni. Classification (NCBI taxonomy): domain Eukaryota; kingdom Metazoa; phylum Arthropoda; class Arachnida; order Araneae; family Salticidae; genus Maratus; species Maratus michaelseni. The sequence goes on from OZ007586.1 coordinate 524,796,308, forward strand.
AAACACATTCTAAATTATAATTTCTATGTAATCTCTAGAACTACCGAACCGATTTGAAATTTGGCGTTTTAGTTACTTATAAGATATAAATGCTCTCTAAGAACAAAATAAAAAAAAAATCGAAATTTAAAAGGGTGAAATGAGCGAAAAGCGTTCTAAAAACATTCTAAATTACAATTTCTATGGAATATCTAGAACTACCGAACAGATTTGTAATTTGGCATTTTAGTTACTTATAAGATGTAAATGCTCTCTAAGAACAACAACAACAAAAAAATTCGATATTTAAAAGGGTGCAATGAGCGAAAAGCGTTCTAAAAACATTCTAAATCACAATTTCTATGGAATCTCTAGAACTACCGAACCGATTTCAAAAGTGATGGTGGCAAATTGATGGTGACAACCCCTGCTCCAACATAGGCTATATTTTATGTCGGTGTCACTAACCCCAGGGGGGTGTGCAGGAGCGAAAAACTTTCTAAAATTGAGATGTTTTTTATACAGAAGGAGCTAGAAATTTGAAAAATGGAACTGTGAAATGAGCGAAAAGCGTTCTAAAAACATTCTAAATTCCAATTTCTATGGAATCTCTGGAACTACCGAACCGATTTGAAATTTGGCGTTGTAGTTACTTATAAGATGTAAATGCTCTCTAAGAACAAAATAAAAAAAAATTCGAAATTTAAAAGGTTGAAATGATCGAAAAGCGTTCTAAAAACATTCTAAATTACAATTTCTATGGAATCCCTAGAACTACCGAACCGATTTGAAATTTGGCGTTGTAGTTACTAATAAGATGTAAATGCTCTCTAAGAACAAAATAAAAAAAAAATTGAAATTTAAAAGGCTGAAATGAGCGAAAAACGTTCAAAAAACATTCTAAATTACAATTTCTATGGAATCTCTAGAACTACCGAACCTACTTGAAATTTGGCGTTGTAGTTACTTATAAGATGTAAATGCTCTCTAAGAACAAAATAAAAAAAATTCAAAATTTAATATTGTGAAATGAGCGAAAAGCGTTCTAAAAACATTCTAAATTACAATTTCTATAGCATCTCTAGAACTACCGAACCGATTTGAAATTTGGCTTTGTAGTTACTTATAAGATGTAAATGCTCTCTAAGAACAAAATAAAAAAAAATTTGAAATTTAAAAGGGTGAAATGAGCGAAAAGCGTTCTAAAAACATTCTAAATTACATTTTCTATGGAATCTCTAGAACTACCGAACAGATCTGAAATTTGGCGTTGTAGTTACTTATAAGACGTAAATGCTCTCTAAGGACAAAATAAAAAGAATTTGAAATTTAAAAGGGTGAAAAGAGCGAAAAGCGTTCTAAAAACATTCTAAATTACAATTTCTGTGGAATCTCTAGAACTACCGAACCGATTTGAAATTTGGCGTTGTAGTTACTTATAAGATGTAAATGCTCTCTAAGAACAAAATAAAAAAAATTCGAAATTTAAAATTGTGAAATGAGCGAAAAGCGTTCTAAACACATTCTAAATTATAATTTCTATGTAATCTCTAGAACTACCGAACCGATTTGAAATTTGGCGTTGTAGTTACTTATAAGATGTAAATGCTCTCTAAGAACAAAATAAAAAAAAAATTGAAATTTAAAAGGGTGAAATGAGCGAAAAGCGTTCTAAAAACATTCTAAATTACAATTTCTATGGAATCTCTAGAACGACCGAACCGATTTGAAATTTGGCGTTGTAGTTACTTATAAGATGTAAATGCTCTCTAAGAACAAAATAAAAAAAAAATTGAAATTTAAAAGGGTGAAATGAGCGAAAAGCGTTCTAAAAACATTCTAAATTACAATTTCTATGGAATCTCTAGAACGACCGAACCGATTTGAAATTTGGCGTTGTAGTTACTTATAAGATGTAAATGCTCTCTAAGAACAAAATAAAAAAAAATTTTGAAATTTAAAAGGGTGAAATGAGCAAAAAGCGTTCTAAAAACATTCTAAATTACAATTTCTATGGAATCTCTAGAACTACCGAACCGATTTGAAATTTGGCGTTGTAGTTACTTATAAGATGTAAATGCTCTCTAAGAACAAAATAAAAAAAAAATTGACATTTAAAAGGGTGAAATGACCGAAAAGCGTTCTAAAAACATTCTAAATTACAATTTCTATGGAATATCTAGAACTACCGAACAGATCTGAAATTTGGCGTTGTAGTTACTTATAAGACGTAAATGCTCTCTAAGAACAAAATAAAAAGAATTTGAAATTTAAAAGGGTGAAAAGAGCGAAAAGCGTTCTAAAAACATTCTAAATTACAATTTCTATGGAATCTCTAGAACTACGGAACCGATTTGAAATTTGGCGTTGTAGTTACTTATAAAATGTAAATGCTCTCTAAGAACAAAATAAAAAAAATTCGAAATTTAAAATTGTGAAATGAGCGAAAAGCGTTCTAAACACATTCTAAATTATAATTTCTATGTAATCTCTAGAACTACCGAACCGATTTGAAATTTGGCGTTTTAGTTACTTATAAGATATAAATGCTCTCTAAGAACAAAATAAAAAAAATTCGAAATTTAAAAGGGTGAAATGAGCGAAAAGCGTTCTAAAAACATTCTAAATTACAATTTCTATGGAATATCTAGAACTACCGAACAGATTTGTAATTTGGCATTTTACTTACTTATAAGATGTAAATGCTTTCTAAGAACAACAACAAAAAAAAATTCGAAATTTAAAAGGGTGCAATGAGCGAAAAGCGTTCTAAAAACATTCTAAATCACAATTTCTATGGAATCTCTAGAACTACCGAACCGATTTCAAAAGTGATGGTGGCAAATTGATGGTGACGACCCCTGCTCCAACATAGGCTATATTTTAAGTCGGTGTCACTAACCCCAGGGGGGTGTGCAGGAGCGAAAAACTTTCTAAAATTGAGATATTTTTTATACTGAAGGAGCTAGAAATTTGAAAAATGGAACTGTGAAATGAGCGAAAAGTGTTCTAAAAACATTCTAAATTACAATTTCTATGGAATCTCTAGAACTACCGAACCGATTTGAAATTTGGCGTTGTAGTTACTTATAAGATGTAAATGCTCTCTAAGAACAAAATAAAAAAAATTTGAAATTTAAAAGGGTGAAATGACCGAAAAGCGTTCTAAAAACATTGTAAATTACAATTTCTATGGAATATCTAGAACTACCGAACAGATTTGAAATTTGGCTTTTTAGTTACTTATAAGATGTAAATGCTCTCTAAGAACAACAAAAAAAAAATTCGAAATTTAAAAGGGTGAAATGAGCGAAAAGCGTTCTAAAAACATTCTAAATCACAATTTCTATGGAATCTTTGGAACTACCGAACCGATTTGTAATTTGGCATTTTACTTACTTATAAGATGTAAATGCTTTCTAAGAACAACAACAAAAAAAAATTCGAAATTTAAAAGGGTGCAATGAGCGAAAAGCGTTCTAAAAACATTCTAAATTACATTTTCTATGGAATCTCTAGAACTACCGAACAGATCTGAAATTTGGCGTTGTAGTTACTTATAAGACGTAAATGCTCTCTAAGAACAAAATAAAAAGAATTTGAAATTTAAAAGGGTGAAAAGAGCGAAAAGCGTTCTAAAAACATTCTAAATTACAATTTCTGTGGAATCTCTAGAACTACCGAACCGATTTGAAATTTGGCGTTGTAGTTACTTATAAGATGTAAATGCTCTCTAAGAACAAAATAAAAAAAATTCGAAATTTAAAATTGTGAAATGAGCGAAAAGCGTTCTAAACACATTCTAAATTATAATTTCTATGTAATCTCTAGAACTACCGAACCGATTTGAAATTTGGCGTTTTAGTTACTTATAAGATATAAATGCTCTCTAAGAACAAAATAAAAAAAAAATCGAAATTTAAAAGGGTGAAATGAGCGAAAAGCGTTCTAAAAACATTCTAAATTACAATTTCTATGGAATATCTAGAACTACCGAACAGATTTGTAATTTGGCATTTTAGTTACTTATAAGATGTAAATGCTCTCTAAGAACAACAACAACAAAAAAATTCGATATTTAAAAGGGTGCAATGAGCGAAAAGCGTTCTAAAAACATTCTAAATCACAATTTCTATGGAATCTCTAGAACTACCGAACCGATTTCAAAAGTGATGGTGGCAAATTGATGGTGACAACCCCTGCTCCAACATAGGCTATATTTTATGTCGGTGTCACTAACCCCAGGGGGGTGTGCAGGAGCGAAAAACTTTCTAAAATTGAGATGTTTTTTATACAGAAGGAGCTAGAAATTTGAAAAATGGAACTGTGAAATGAGCGAAAAGCGTTCTAAAAACATTCTAAATTCCAATTTCTATGGAATCTCTGGAACTACCGAACCGATTTGAAATTTGGCGTTGTAGTTACTTATAAGATGTAAATGCTCTCTAAGAACAAAATAAAAAAAAATTCGAAATTTAAAAGGTTGAAATGATCGAAAAGCGTTCTAAAAACATTCTAAATTACAATTTCTATGGAATCCCTAGAACTACCGAACCGATTTGAAATTTGGCGTTGTAGTTACTTATAAGATGTAAATGCTCTCTAAGAACAAAATAAAAAAAAAATTGAAATTTAAAAGGCTGAAATGAGCGAAAAACGTTCAAAAAACATTCTAAATTACAATTTCTATGGAATCTCTAGAACTACCGAACCTACTTGAAATTTGGCGTTGTAGTTACTTATAAGATGTAAATGCTCTCTAAGAACAAAATAAAAAAAATTCAAAATTTAATATTGTGAAATGAGCGAAAAGCGTTCTAAAAACATTCTAAATTACAATTTCTATAGCATCTCTAGAACTACCGAACCGATTTGAAATTTGGCTTTGTAGTTACTTATAAGATGTAAATGCTCTCTAAGAACAAAATAAAAAAAAATTTGAAATTTAAAAGGGTGAAATGAGCGAAAAGCGTTCTAAAAACATTCTAAATTACATTTTCTATGGAATCTCTAGAACTACCGAACAGATCTGAAATTTGGCGTTGTAGTTACTTATAAGACGTAAATGCTCTCTAAGGACAAAATAAAAAGAATTTGAAATTTAAAAGGGTGAAAAGAGCGAAAAGCGTTCTAAAAACATTCTAAATTACAATTTCTGTGGAATCTCTAGAACTACCGAACCGATTTGAAATTTGGCGTTGTAGTTACTTATAAGATGTAAATGCTCTCTAAGAACAAAATAAAAAAAATTCGAAATTTAAAATTGTGAAATGAGCGAAAAGCGTTCTAAACACATTCTAAATTATAATTTCTATGTAATCTCTAGAACTACCGAACCGATTTGAAATTTGGCGTTGTAGTTACTTATAAGATGTAAATGCTCTCTAAGAACAAAATAAAAAAAAAATTGAAATTTAAAAGGGTGAAATGAGCGAAAAGCGTTCTAAAAACATTCTAAATTACAATTTCTATGGAATCTCTAGAACGACCGAACCGATTTGAAATTTGGCGTTGTAGTTACTTATAAGATGTAAATGCTCTCTAAGAACAAAATAAAAAAAAATTTTGAAATTTAAAAGGGTGAAATGAGCAAAAAGCGTTCTAAAAACATTCTAAATTACAATTTCTATGGAATCTCTAGAACTACCGAACCGATTTGAAATTTGGCGTTGTAGTTACTTATAAGATGTAAATGCTCTCTAAGAACAAAATAAAAAAAAAATTGACATTTAAAAGGGTGAAATGACCGAAAAGCGTTCTAAAAACATTCTAAATTACAATTTCTATGGAATATCTAGAACTACCGAACAGATCTGAAATTTGGCGTTGTAGTTACTTATAAGACGTAAATGCTCTCTAAGAACAAAATAAAAAGAATTTGAAATTTAAAAGGGTGAAAAGAGCGAAAAGCGTTCTAAAAACATTCTAAATTACAATTTCTATGGAATCTCTAGAACTACGGAACCGATTTGAAATTTGGCGTTGTAGTTACTTATAAAATGTAAATGCTCTCTAAGAACAAAATAAAAAAAATTCGAAATTTAAAATTGTGAAATGAGCGAAAAGCGTTCTAAACACATTCTAAATTATAATTTCTATGTAATCTCTAGAACTACCGAACCGATTTGAAATTTGGCGTTTTAGTTACTTATAAGATATAAATGCTCTCTAAGAACAAAATAAAAAAAATTCGAAATTTAAAAGGGTGAAATGAGCGAAAAGCGTTCTAAAAACATTCTAAATTACAATTTCTATGGAATATCTAGAACTACCGAACAGATTTGTAATTTGGCATTTTACTTACTTATAAGATGTAAATGCTTTCTAAGAACAACAACAAAAAAAAATTCGAAATTTAAAAGGGTGCAATGAGCGAAAAGCGTTCTAAAAACATTCTAAATCACAATTTCTATGGAATCTCTAGAACTACCGAACCGATTTCAAAAGTGATGGTGGCAAATTGATGGTGACGACCCCTGCTCCAACATAGGCTATATTTTAAGTCGGTGTCACTAACCCCAGGGGGGTGTGCAGGAGCGAAAAACTTTCTAAAATTGAGATATTTTTTATACTGAAGGAGCTAGAAATTTGAAAAATGGAACTGTGAAATGAGCGAAAAGTGTTCTAAAAACATTCTAAATTACAATTTCTATGGAATCTCTAGAACTACCGAACCGATTTGAAATTTGGCGTTGTAGTTACTTATAAGATGTAAATGCTCTCTAAGAACAAAATAAAAAAAATTTGAAATTTAAAAGGGTGAAATGACCGAAAAGCGTTCTAAAAACATTGTAAATTACAATTTCTATGGAATATCTAGAACTACCGAACAGATTTGAAATTTGGCTTTTTAGTTACTTATAAGATGTAAATGCTCTCTAAGAACAACAAAAAAAAAATTCGAAATTTAAAAGGGTGAAATGAGCGAAAAGCGTTCTAAAAACATTCTAAATCACAATTTCTATGGAATCTTTGGAACTACCGAACCGATTTGTAATTTGGCATTTTACTTACTTATAAGATGTAAATGCTTTCTAAGAACAACAACAAAAAAAAATTCGAAATTTAAAAGGGTGCAATGAGCGAAAAGCGTTCTAAAAACATTCTAAATTACATTTTCTATGGAATCTCTAGAACTACCGAACAGATCTGAAATTTGGCGTTGTAGTTACTTATAAGACGTAAATGCTCTCTAAGAACAAAATAAAAAGAATTTGAAATTTAAAAGGGTGAAAAGAGCGAAAAGCGTTCTAAAAACATTCTAAATTACAATTTCTGTGGAATCTCTAGAACTACCGAACCGATTTGAAATTTGGCGTTGTAGTTACTTATAAGATGTAAATGCTCTCTAAGAACAAAATAAAAAAAATTCGAAATTTAAAATTGTGAAATGAGCGAAAAGCGTTCTAAACACATTCTAAATTATAATTTCTATGTAATCTCTAGAACTACCGAACCGATTTGAAATTTGGCGTTTTAGTTACTTATAAGATATAAATGCTCTCTAAGAACAAAATAAAAAAAAAATCGAAATTTAAAAGGGTGAAATGAGCGAAAAGCGTTCTAAAAACATTCTAAATTACAATTTCTATGGAATATCTAGAACTACCGAACAGATTTGTAATTTGGCATTTTAGTTACTTATAAGATGTAAATGCTCTCTAAGAACAACAACAACAAAAAAATTCGATATTTAAAAGGGTGCAATGAGCGAAAAGCGTTCTAAAAACATTCTAAATCACAATTTCTATGGAATCTCTAGAACTACCGAACCGATTTCAAAAGTGATGGTGGCAAATTGATGGTGACAACCCCTGCTCCAACATAGGCTATATTTTATGTCGGTGTCACTAACCCCAGGGGGGTGTGCAGGAGCGAAAAACTTTCTAAAATTGAGATGTTTTTTATACAGAAGGAGCTAGAAATTTGAAAAATGGAACTGTGAAATGAGCGAAAAGCGTTCTAAAAACATTCTAAATTCCAATTTCTATGGAATCTCTGGAACTACCGAACCGATTTGAAATTTGGCGTTGTAGTTACTTATAAGATGTAAATGCTCTCTAAGAACAAAATAAAAAAAAATTCGAAATTTAAAAGGTTGAAATGATCGAAAAGCGTTCTAAAAACATTCTAAATTACAATTTCTATGGAATCCCTAGAACTACCGAACCGATTTGAAATTTGGCGTTGTAGTTACTTATAAGATGTAAATGCTCTCTAAGAACAAAATAAAAAAAAAATTGAAATTTAAAAGGCTGAAATGAGCGAAAAACGTTCAAAAAACATTCTAAATTACAATTTCTATGGAATCTCTAGAACTACCGAACCTACTTGAAATTTGGCGTTGTAGTTACTTATAAGATGTAAATGCTCTCTAAGAACAAAATAAAAAAAATTCAAAATTTAATATTGTGAAATGAGCGAAAAGCGTTCTAAAAACATTCTAAATTACAATTTCTATAGCATCTCTAGAACTACCGAACCGATTTGAAATTTGGCTTTGTAGTTACTTATAAGATGTAAATGCTCTCTAAGAACAAAATAAAAAAAAATTTGAAATTTAAAAGGGTGAAATGAGCGAAAAGCGTTCTAAAAACATTCTAAATTACATTTTCTATGGAATCTCTAGAACTACCGAACAGATCTGAAATTTGGCGTTGTAGTTACTTATAAGACGTAAATGCTCTCTAAGGACAAAATAAAAAGAATTTGAAATTTAAAAGGGTGAAAAGAGCGAAAAGCGTTCTAAAAACATTCTAAATTACAATTTCTGTGGAATCTCTAGAACTACCGAACCGATTTGAAATTTGGCGTTGTAGTTACTTATAAGATGTAAATGCTCTCTAAGAACAAAATAAAAAAAATTCGAAATTTAAAATTGTGAAATGAGCGAAAAGCGTTCTAAACACATTCTAAATTATAATTTCTATGTAATCTCTAGAACTACCGAACCGATGTGAAATTTGGCGTTTTAGTTACTTATAAGATATAAATGCTCTCTAAGAACAAAATAAAAAAAAATTCGAAATTTAAAAGGGTGAAATGAGCGAAAAGCGTTCTAAAAACATTCTAAATTACAATTTCTATGGAATATCTAGAACTACCGAACAGATTTGTAATTTGGCATTTTAGTTACTTATAAGATGTAAATGCTTTCTAAGAACAACAACAAAAAAAAAATTCGAAATTTAAAAGTGTGAAAAGAGCGAAAAGCGTTCTAAAAACATTCTAAATTACAATTTCTATGGAATCTCTAGAACTACCGAACCGATTTCAAAAGTGATGGTGGCAAATTGATGGTGACAACCCCTGCTCCAACATAGGCTATATTTTATGTCGGTGTCTCTAACCCCAGGGGGGTGTGCAGGAGCGAAAACTTTCTAAAATTGAGATGTTTTTTATACTGAAGGAGCTAAAAATTTGAAAAATGGAACTGTGAAATGAGCGAAAAGCGTTCTAAAAACATTCTAAATTCCAATTTCTATGGAATCTCTGGAACTACCGAACCGATTTGAAATTTGGCGTTGTAATTACTTATAAGATGTAAATGCTCTCTAAGAACAAAATAAAGAAAAATTCGAAATTTAAAAGGTTGAAATGAGCGAAAAGCGTCCTAAAAACATTCTAAATTACAATTTCTATGGAATCTCTAGAACTACCGAACCGATTTGAAATTTGGCGTTGTAGTTACTTATAAGATGTAAATGCTCTCTAAGAACAAAACAAAAAAAAATTTGAAATTTAAAAGGGTGAAATGAGCGAAAAGCGTTCTAAAAACATTCTAAATTACAATTTCTATGGAATCTCTAGAACTACCGAACCGATTTGAAATTTGGCGTTGTAGTTACTTATAAGATGTAAATGCTCTCTAAGAACAAAATAAAAAAAATTCGAAATTTAAAATTGTGAAATGAGCGAAAAGCGTTCTAAACACATTCTAAATTATAATTTCTATGTAATCTCTAGAACTACCGAACAGATTTGAAATTTGTCATTTTAGTTACTTATAAGATGTAAATGCTCTCTAAGAACAACAACAACAAAAAAATTCGATATTTAAAAGGGTGCAATGAGCGAAAAGCGTTCTAAAAACATTCTAAATCACAATTTCTATGGAATCTCTAGAACTACCGAACCGATTTCAAAAGTGATGGTGGCAAATTGATGGTGACAACCCCCTCTCCAACATAGGCTATATTTTATGTCGGTGTCACTAACCCCAGGGGGGTGTGCAGGAGCGAAATACTTTCTAAAATTGAGATGTTTTTTATACTGAAGGAGCTAGAAATTTGAAAAATAGAACTGTGAAATGAGCGAAAAGCGTTCTAAAAACATTCTAAATTCCAATTTCTATGGAATCTATGGAACTACCGAACCGATTTGAAATTTGGCGTTGTAGTTACTTATAAGATGTAAATGCTCTCTAAGAACAAAATAAAAAAAAATTCGAAATTTAAAAGGTTGAAATGATCGAAAAGCGTTCTAAAAACATTCTAAATTACAATTTCTATGGAATCCCTAGAACTACTGAACCGATTTGAAATTTGGCGTTGTAGTTACTTATAAGATGTAAATGCTCTCTAAGAACAAAATAAAAAAAAAATTGAAATTTAAAAGGCTGAAATGAGCGAAAAACGTTCTAAAAACATTCTAAATTACAATTTCTATGGAATCTCTAGAACTACCGAACTGATTTGAAATTTGGCGTTGTAGTTACTTATAAGATGTAAATGCTCTCTAAGAACAAAATAAAAAAAAATCGAAATTTAAAATTGTGAAATGAGCGAAAAGCGTTCTAAAAACATTCTAAATTACAATTTCTATAGCATCTCTAGAACTACCGAACCGATTTGAAATTTGGCGTTGTAGTTACTTATAAGATGTAAATGCTCTCTAAGAACAAAATAAAAAAAAAATTGAAATTTAAAAGGGTGAAATGAGCGAAAAGCGTTCTAAAAACATTCTAAATTACAATTTCTATGGAATCTCTAGAACGACCGAACCGATTTGAAATTTGGCGTTGTAGTTACTTATAAGATGTAAATGCTCTCTAAGAACAAAATAAAAAAAAATTTTGAAATTTAAAAGGGTGAAATGAGCAAAAAGCGTTCTAAAAACATTCTAAATTACAATTTCTATGGAATCTCTAGAACTACCGAACCGATTTGAAATTTGGCGTTGTAGTTACTTATAAGATGTAAATGCTCTCTAAGAACAAAATAAAAAAAAATTTGACATTTAAAAGGGTGAAATGACCGAAAAGCGTTCTAAAAACATTCTAAATTACAATTTCTATGGAATATCTAGAACTACCGAACAGATCTGAAATTTGGCGTTGTAGTTACTTATAAGACGTAAATGCTCTCTAAGAACAAAATAAAAAGAATTTGAAATTTAAAAGGGTGAAAAGAGCGAAAAGCGTTCTAAAAACATTCTAAATTACAATTTCTATGGAATCTCTAGAACTACGGAACCGATTTGAAATTTGGCGTTGTAGTTACTTATAAAATGTAAATGCTCTCTAAGAACAAAATAAAAAAAATTCGAAATTTAAAATTGTGAAATGAGCGAAAAGCGTTCTAAACACATTCTAAATTATAATTTCTATGTAATCTCTAGAACTACCGAACCGATTTGAAATTTGGCGTTTTAGTTACTTATAAGATATAAATGCTCTCTAAGAACAAAATAAAAAAAATTCGAAATTTAAAAGGGTGAAATGAGCGAAAAGCGTTCTAAAAACATTCTAAATTACAATTTCTATGGAATATCTAGAACTACCGAACAGATTTGTAATTTGGCATTTTACTTACTTATAAGATGTAAATGCTTTCTAAGAACAACAACAAAAAAAAATTCGAAATTTAAAAGGGTGCAATGAGCGAAAAGCGTTCTAAAAACATTCTAAATCACAATTTCTATGGAATCTCTAGAACTACCGAACCGATTTCAAAAGTGATGGTGGCAAATTGATGGTGACGACCCCTGCTCCAACATAGGCTATATTTTAAGTCGGTGTCACTAACCCCAGGGGGGTGTGCAAGAGCGAAAAACTTTCTAAAATTGAGATATTTTTTATACTGAAGGAGCTAGAAATTTGAAAAATGGAACTGTGAAATGAGCGAAAAGTGTTCTAAAAACATTCTAAATTACAATTTCTATGGAATCTCTAGAACTACCGAACCGATTTGAAATTTGGCGTTGTAGTTACTTATAAGATGTAAATGCTCTCTAAGAACAAAATAAAAAAAATTTGAAATTTAAAAGGGTGAAATGACCGAAAAGCGTTCTAAAAACATTGTAAATTACAATTTCTATGGAATATCTAGAACTACCGAACAGATTTGAAATTTGGCTTTTTAGTTACTTATAAGATGTAAATGCTCTCTAACAACAACAAAAAAAAAAATCGAAATTTAAAAGGGTGAAATGAGCGAAAAGTGTTCTAAAAACATTCTAAATCACAATTTCTATGGAATCTTTGGAACTACCGAACCGATTTGTAATTTGGCATTTTACTTACTTATAAGATGTAAATGCTTTCTAAGAACAACAACAAAAAAAAATTCGAAATTTAAAAGGGTGCAATGAGCGAAAAGCGTTCTAAAAACATTCTAAATCACAATTTCTATGGAAACTCTAGAACTACCGAACCGATTTCAAAAGTGATGGTGGCAAATTGATGGTGACAACCCTTGCTCCAACATAGGCTATATTTTATGTCGGTGTCACTAACCCCAGGGGGGGCGTGTGCAGGAGCGAAAAACTTTCTAAAATTGAGATGTTTTTGATACTGAAGGAGCTAGAAATTTGAAAATTGGAACCGTGAAACGAGCGAAAAGCGTTCTAAAAACATTCTAAATTACAATTGCTATGGAATCTCTGGAACTACCGAACCGATTTGAAATTTGGCGTTGTAGTTACTCATAAGATGTAAATGCTCACTAAGAACAAAATAAAAAAAAATTCCAAATTTAAAAGGTTGAAATGAGCGAAAAGCGTTCTAAAAACATTCTAAATTACAATTTCTATGGAATCTCTAGAACTACCGAACCGATTTGAAATTTGGCGTTGTAGTTACTTATAAGATGTAAATGCTCTCTAAGAACAAAAAAAAATTGAAATTTAAAAGGGTGAAATGAGCGAAAAGCGTTCTAAAAACATTCTAAATTACAATTTCTATGGAATCTCTAGAACTACCGAACCGATTTGAAATTTGGCGTTGTAGTTACTTATAAGACGTAAATGCTCTCTAAGAACAAAATAAAAAGAATTTGAAATTTAAAAGGGTGAAAAGAGTAAAAGCGTTCTAAAAACATTCTAAATTACAATTTCTATGGAATCTCTAGAACTACCGAACCGATTTGAAATTTGGCGTTGTAGTTACTTATAAGATGTAAATGCTCTCTAAGAACAAAATAAAAAAAATTCGAAATTTAAAATTGTGAAATGAGCGAAAAGCGTTCTAAACACATTCTAAATTATAATTTCTATGTAATCTCTAGAACTACCAAACAGATTTGAAATTTGGCATTTTAGTTACTTATAAGATGTAAATGCTCTCTAAGAACAACAACAACAAAAAAATTCGATATTTAAAAGGGTGCAATGAGCGAAAAGCGTTCTAAAAACATTTTAATCACAATTTCTATGGAATCTCTAGAACTACCGAACCGATTTCAAAAGTGATGGTGGCAAATTGATGGTGACAACCCCTGCTCCAACATAGGCTATATTTTATGTCGGTGTCACTAACCCCAGGGGGGTGTGCAGGAGCGAAAAACTTTCTAAAATTGAGATGTTTTTTATACTGAAAGAGCTAGAAATTTGAAAAATGGAACTGTGAAATGAGCGAAAAGCGTTCTAAAAACATTCTAAATTCCAATTTCTATGGAATCTCTGGAACTACCGAACCGATTTGAAATTTGGCGTTGTAGTTACTTATAAGATGTAAATGCTCTCTAAGAACAAAATAAAAAAAAATTCGAAATTTAAAAGGTTGAAATGATCGAAAAGCGTTCTAAAAACATTCTAAATTACAATTTCTATGGAATCCCTAGAACTACCGAACCGATTTGAAATTTGGCGTTGTAGTTACTTATAAGATGTAAATGCTCTCTAAGAACAAAATAAAAAAAAATTGAAATTTAAAAGGCTGAAATGAGCGAAAAACGTTCTAAAAACATTCTAAATTACAATTTCTATAGCATCTCTAGAACTACCGAACCGATTTGAAATTTGGCGTTGTAGTTACTTATAAGATATAAATGCTCTCTAAGAACAAAATAAAAAAAAATTCGAAATTTAAAAGGGTGAAATGAGCGAAAAGCGTTCTAAAAACATTCTAAATTACAATTTCTATGGAATCCCTAGAACTACCGAACCGATTTGAAATTTGGCGTTGTAGTTACTTATAAGATGTAAATGCTCTCTAAGAACAAAATAAAAAAAAATTGAAATTTAAAAGGCTGAAATGAGCGAAAAGCGTTCTAAAAACATTCTAAATTACAATTTCTATGGAATCTCTAGAACTACCGAACTGATTTGAAATTTGGTGTTGTAGTTACTTATAAGATGTAAATGCTCTCTAAGAACAAAATAAAAAAAAATTGAAATTTAAAAGGCTGAAATGAGCGAAAAACGTTCTAAAAACATTCTAAATTACAATTTCTATGGAATCTCTAGAACTACCGAACCGATTTGAAATTTGGCGTTGTAGTTACTTATAAGATGTAAATGCTCTCTAAGAACAAAATAAAAAAAATTCGAAATTTAAAATTGTGAAATGAGCGAAAAGCGTTCTAAAAACATTCTAAATTACAATTTCTATAGCATCTCTAGAACTACCGAACCGATTTGAAATTTGGCGTTGTAGTTACTTATAAGATGTAAATGCTCTCTAAGAACAAAATAAAAAAAAATTTGAAATTTAAAAGGGTGAAATGAGCGAAAAGCGTTCTAAAAACATTCTAAATTACAATTTCTATGGAATCTCTAGAACTACCGAACTGATTTGAAATTTGGTGTTGTAGTTACTTATAAGATGTAAATGCTCTCTAAGAACAAAATAAAAAAAAAAATCGAAATTTAAAAGGGTGAAATGAGCGAAAAGCGTTCTAAAAACATTCTAAATTACAATTTCTATGGAATATCTAGAACTACCGAACAGATTTGTAATTTGGCATTTTAGTTACTTATAAGATGTAAATGCTTTCTAAGAACAACAACAAAAAAAAAATTCGAAATTTAAAATTGTGAAAAGAGCGAAAAGCGTTCTAAAAACATTCTAAATTACAATTTCTATGGAATCTCTAGAACTACCGAACAGATCTGAAATTTGGCGTTGTAGTTACTTATAAGACGTAAATGCTCTCTAAGGACAAAATAAAAAGAATTTGAAATTTAAAAGGGTGAAAAGAGCGAAAAGCGTTCTAAAAACATTCTAAATTACAATTTCTATGGAATCTCTAGAACTACCGAACCGATTTGAAATTTGGCGTTGTAGTTACTTATAAGATGTAAATGCTCTCTAAGAACAAAATAAAAAAAATTCGAAATTTAAAATTGTGAAATGAGCGAAAAGCGTTCTAAACACATTCTAAATTATAATTTCTATGTAATCTCTAGAACTACCGAACCGATGTGAAATTTGGCGTTTTAGTTACTTATAAGATATAAATGCTCTCTAAGAACAAAATAAAAAAAAATTCGAAATTTAAAAGGGTGAAATGAGCGAAAAGCGTTCTAAAAACATTCTAAATTACAATTTCTATGGAATATCTAGAACTACCGAACAGATTTGTAATTTGGCATTTTAGTTACTTATAAGATGTAAATGCTTTCTAAGAACAACAACAAAAAAAAAATTCGAAATTTAAAAGTGTGAAAAGAGCGAAAAGCGTTCTAAAAACATTCTAAATTACAATTTCTATGGAATCTCTAGAACTACCGAACCGATTTGAAATTTGGCGTTGTAGTTACTTATAAGACGTAAATGCTCTCTAAGAACAAAATAAAAAGAATTTGAAATTTAAAAGGGTGAAAAGAGCGAAAAGCGTTCTAAAAACATTCTAAATTACAATTTCTATGGAATCTCTAGAACTACCGAACCGATTTGAAATTTGGCGTTGTAGTTACTTATAAGATGTAAATGATCTCTAAGAACAAAATAAAAAAAATTCGAAATTTAAAATTGTGAAATGAGCGAAAAGCGTTCTAAACACATTCTAAATTATAATTTCTATGTAATCTCTAGAACTACCGAACCGATTTGAAATTTGGCGTTTTAGTTACTTATAAGATATAAATGCTCTCTAAGAACAAAATAAAAAAAAAATCGAAATTTAAAAGGGTGAAATGAGCGAAAAGCGTTCTAAAAACATTCTAAATTACAATTTCTATGGAATATCTAGAACTACCGAACAGATTTGTAATTTGGCATTTTAGTTACTTATAAGATGTAAATGCTTTCTAAGAACAACAACCAAAAAAAAATTCGAAATTTAAAATTGTGAAATGAGCGAAAAGCGTTCTAAACACATTCTAAATTATAATTTCTATGTAATCTCTAGAACTACCGAACAGATTTGAAATTTGGCATTTTAGTTACTTATAAGATGTAAATGCTCTCTAAGAACAACAACAACAAAAAAATTCGATATTTAAAAGGGTGCAATGAGCGAAAAGCGTTCTAAAAACATTCTAAATCACAATTTCTATGGAATCTCTAGAACTACCGAACCGATTTCAAAAGTGATGGTGTCAAATTGATGGTGACAACCCCTGCTCCAACATAGGCTATATTTTATGTCGGTGTCACTAACCCCAGGGGGGTGTGCAGGAGCGAAAAACTTTCTAAAATTGAGATGTTTTTTATACTGAAGGAGCTAGAAATTTGAAAAATGGAACTGTGAAATGAGCGAAAAGCGTTCTAAAAACATTCTAAATTCCAATTTCTATGGAATCTCTGGAACTACCGAACCGATTTGAAATTTGGCGTTGTAGTTACTTATAAGATGTAAATGCTCTCTAAGAACAAAATAAAAAAAAATTCGAAATTTAAAAGGTTGAAATGATCGAAAAGCGTTCTAAAAACATTCTAAATTACAATTTCTATGGAATCCCTAGAACTACCGAACCGATTTGAAATTTGGCGTTGTAGTTACTTATAAGATGTAAATGCTCTCTAAGAACAAAATAAAAAAAAATTGAAATTTAAAAGGCTGAAATGAGCGAAAAACGTTCTAAAAACATTCTAAATTACAATTTCTATAGCATCTCTAGAACTACCGAACCGATTTGAAATTTGGCGTTGTAGTTACTTATAAGATATAAATGCTCTCTAAGAACAAAATAAAAAAAAATTCGAAATTTAAAAGGGTGAAATGAGCGAAAAGCGTTCTAAAAACATTCTAAATTACAATTTCTATGGAATCCCTAGAACTACCGAACCGATTTGAAATTTGGCGTTGTAGTTACTTATAAGATGTAAATGCTCTCTAAGAACAAAATAAAAAAAAATTGAAATTTAAAAGGCTGAAATGAGCGAAAAGCGTTCTAAAAACATTCTAAATTACAATTTCTATGGAATCTCTAGAACTACCGAACTGATTTGAAATTTGGTGTTGTAGTTACTTATAAGATGTAAATGCTCTCTAAGAACAAAATAAAAAAAAATTGAAATTTAAAAGGCTGAAATGAGCGAAAAACGTTCTAAAAACATTCTAAATTACAATTTCTATGGAATCTCTAGAACTACCGAACCGATTTGAAATTTGGCGTTGTAGTTACTTATAAGATGTAAATGCTCTCTAAGAACAAAATAAAAAAAATTCGAAATTTAAAATTGTGAAATGAGCGAAAAGCGTTCTAAAAACATTCTAAATTACAATTTCTATAGCATCTCTAGAACTACCGAACCGATTTGAAATTTGGCGTTGTAGTTACTTATAAGATGTAAATGCTCTCTAAGAACAAAATAAAAAAAAATTTGAAATTTAAAAGGGTGAAATGAGCGAAAAGCGTTCTAAAAACATTCTAAATTACAATTTCTATGGAATCTCTAGAACTACCGAACTGATTTGAAATTTGGTGTTGTAGTTACTTATAAGATGTAAATGCTCTCTAAGAACAAAATAAAAAAAAAAATCGAAATTTAAAAGGGTGAAATGAGCGAAAAGCGTTCTAAAAACATTCTAAATTACAATTTCTATGGAATATCTAGAACTACCGAACAGATTTGTAATTTGGCATTTTAGTTACTTATAAGATGTAAATGCTTTCTAAGAACAACAACAAAAAAAAAATTCGAAATTTAAAATTGTGAAAAGAGCGAAAAGCGTTCTAAAAACATTCTAAATTACAATTTCTATGGAATCTCTAGAACTACCGAACAGATCTGAAATTTGGCGTTGTAGTTACTTATAAGACGTAAATGCTCTCTAAGGACAAAATAAAAAGAATTTGAAATTTAAAAGGGTGAAAAGAGCGAAAAGCGTTCTAAAAACATTCTAAATTACAATTTCTATGGAATCTCTAGAACTACCGAACCGATTTGAAATTTGGCGTTGTAGTTACTTATAAGATGTAAATGCTCTCTAAGAACAAAATAAAAAAAATTCGAAATTTAAAATTGTGAAATGAGCGAAAAGCGTTCTAAACACATTCTAAATTATAATTTCTATGTAATCTCTAGAACTACCGAACCGATGTGAAATTTGGCGTTTTAGTTACTTATAAGATATAAATGCTCTCTAAGAACAAAATAAAAAAAAATTCGAAATTTAAAAGGGTGAAATGAGCGAAAAGCGTTCTAAAAACATTCTAAATTACAATTTCTATGGAATATCTAGAACTACCGAACAGATTTGTAATTTGGCATTTTAGTTACTTATAAGATGTAAATGCTTTCTAAGAACAACAACAAAAAAAAAATTCGAAATTTAAAAGTGTGAAAAGAGCGAAAAGCGTTCTAAAAACATTCTAAATTACAATTTCTATGGAATCTCTAGAACTACCGAACCGATTTGAAATTTGGCGTTGTAGTTACTTATAAGACGTAAATGCTCTCTAAGAACAAAATAAAAAGAATTTGAAATTTAAAAGGGTGAAAAGAGCGAAAAGCGTTCTAAAAACATTCTAAATTACAATTTCTATGGAATCTCTAGAACTACCGAACCGATTTGAAATTTGGCGTTGTAGTTACTTATAAGATGTAAATGATCTCTAAGAACAAAATAAAAAAAATTCGAAATTTAAAATTGTGAAATGAGCGAAAAGCGTTCTAAACACATTCTAAATTATAATTTCTATGTAATCTCTAGAACTACCGAACCGATTTGAAATTTGGCGTTTTAGTTACTTATAAGATATAAATGCTCTCTAAGAACAAAATAAAAAAAAAATCGAAATTTAAAAGGGTGAAATGAGCGAAAAGCGTTCTAAAAACATTCTAAATTACAATTTCTATGGAATATCTAGAACTACCGAACAGATTTGTAATTTGGCATTTTAGTTACTTATAAGATGTAAATGCTTTCTAAGAACAACAACCAAAAAAAAATTCGAAATTTAAAATTGTGAAATGAGCGAAAAGCGTTCTAAACACATTCTAAATTATAATTTCTATGTAATCTCTAGAACTACCGAACAGATTTGAAATTTGGCATTTTAGTTACTTATAAGATGTAAATGCTCTCTAAGAACAACAACAACAAAAAAATTCGATATTTAAAAGGGTGCAATGAGCGAAAAGCGTTCTAAAAACATTCTAAATCACAATTTCTATGGAATCTCTAGAACTACCGAACCGATTTCAAAAGTGATGGTGTCAAATTGATGGTGACAACCCCTGCTCCAACATAGGCTATATTTTATGTCGGTGTCACTAACCCCAGGGGGGTGTGCAGGAGCGAAAAACTTTCTAAAATTGAGATGTTTTTTATACTGAAGGAGCTAGAAATTTGAAAAATGGAACTGTGAAATGAGCGAAAAGCGTTCTAAAAACATTCTAAATTCCAATTTCTATGGAATCTCTGGAACTACCGAACCGATTTGAAATTTGGCGTTGTAGTTACTTATAAGATGTAAATGCTCTCTAAGAACAAAATAAAAAAAAATTCGAAATTTAAAAGGTTGAAATGATCGAAAAGCGTTCTAAAAACATTCTAAATTACAATTTCTATGGAATCCCTAGAACTACCGAACCGATTTGAAATTTGGCGTTGTAGTTACTTATAAGATGTAAATGCTCTCTAAGAACAAAATAAAAAAAAAATTGAAATTTAAAAGGCTGAAATGAGCGAAAAACGTTCAAAAAACATTCTAAATTACAATTTCTATGGAATCTCTAGAACTACCGAACCTATTTGAAATTTGGCGTTGTAGTTACTTATAAGATGTAAATGCTCTCTAAGAACAAAATAAAAAAAATTCAAAATTTAATATTGTGAAATGAGCGAAAAGCGTTCTAAAAACATTCTAAATTACAATTTCTATAGCATCTCTAGAACTACCGAACCGATTTGAAATTTGGCGTTGTAGTTACTTATAAGATGTAAATGCTCTCTAAGAACAAAATAAAAAAAAATTTGAAATTTAAAAGGGTGAAATGAGCGAAAAGCGTTCTAAAAACATTCTAAATTACATTTTCTATGGAATCTCTAGAACTACCGAACAGATCTGAAATTTGGCGTTGTAGTTACTTATAAGACGTAAATGCTCTCTAAGAACAAAATAAAAAGAATTTGAAATTTAAAAGGGTGAAAAGAGCGAAAAGCGTTCTAAAAACATTCTAAATTACAATTTCTGTGGAATCTCTAGAACTACCGAACCGATTTGAAATTTGGCGTTGTAGTTACTTATAAGATGTAAATGCTCTCTAAGAACAAAATAAAAAAAATTCGAAATTTAAAATTGTGAAATGAGCGAAAAGCGTTCTAAACACATTCTAAATTATAATTTCTATGTAATCTCTAGAACTACCGAACCGATTTGAAATTTGGCGTTTTAGTTACTTATAAGATATAAATGCTCTCTAAGAACAAAATAAAAAAAAATTCGAAATTTAAAAGGGTGAAATGAGCGAAAAGCGTTCTAAAAACATTCTAAATTACAATTTCTATGGAATATCTAGAACTACCGAACAGATTTGTAATTTGGCATTTTAGTTACTTATAAGATGTAAATGCTTTCTAAGAACAACAACAAAAAAAAAATTCGACATTTAAAAGGGTGCAATGAGCGAAAAGTGTTCTAAAAACATTCTAAATCACAATTTCTATGGAATCTCTAGAACTACCGAACCGATTTCAAAAGTGATGGTGGCAAATTGATGGTGACAACCCCTGCTCCAACATAGGCTATATTTTATGTCGGTGTCTCTAACCCCAGGGGGGTGTGCAGGAGCGAAAACTTTCTAAAATTGAGATGTTTTTTATACTGAAGGAGCTAAAAATTTGAAAAATGGAACTGTGAAATGAGCGAAAAGCGTTCTAAAAACATTCTAAATTCCAATTTCTATGGAATCTCTGGAACTACCGAACCGATTTGAAATTTGGCGTTGTAATTACTTATAAGATGTAAATGCTCTCTAAGAACAAAATAAAGAAAAATTCGAAATTTAAAAGGTTGAAATGAGCGAAAAGCGTCCTAAAAACATTCTAAATTACAATTTCTATGGAATCTCTAGAACTACCGAACCGATTTGAAATTTGGCGTTGTAGTTACTTATAAGATGTAAATGCTCTCTAAGAACAAAATTAAAAAAAATTTGAAATTTAAAAGTGTGAAATGAGCGAAAAGCGTTCTAAAAACATTCTAAATTACAATTTCTATGGAATCTCTAGAACTACCGAACCGATTTGAAATTTGGCATTGTAGTTACTTATAAGATGTAAATGCTCTCTAAGAATAAAATTTTAAAAAAATTCGAAATTTAAAAGGGTGAAATGAGCGAAAAGCGTTCTAAAAACATTCTAAATTTCAATTTCTATGGAATCTCTAGAACTACCGAACCGATTTGAAATTTGGCGTTGTAGTTACTTATAAGATGTAAATGATCTCTAAGAACAAAAAAAAAATTCGAAATTTAAAAGGGTGAAATGAGCGAAAAGCGTTCTAAAAACATTCTAAATTACAATTTCTGTGGAATCTCTAGAACTACCGAACCGATTTGAAATTTGGCGTTGTAGTTACTTATAAGATGTAAATGCTCTCTAAGAACAAAATAAAAAAAAATTGAAATTTAAAAGGGTGAAATGACCGAAAAGCGTTCTAAAAACATTCTAAATTACAATTTCTATGGAATATCTAGAACTACCGAACACATTTGAAATTTGGCTTTTTAGTTACTTATAAGATGTAAATGCTCTCTAAGAACAACAAAAAAAAAATTCGAAATTTAAAAGGGTGAAATGAGCGAAAAGCGTTCTAAAAACATTCTAATTCACAATTTCAATGGAATCTCTGGAACTACCGAACCGATTTCAAAAGTGATGGTGGCAAATTGATGGTGACAACCCCTGCTCCAAAATAGGATATATTTTTTGTGGGTGCCACTATCCCCAGGGGGGTGCAGGAGCGAAAAACTTTCTAAAATTGCGATTTTGTTTATACTGAAGGAGCTAGAAATTTGAAATTTGGCATTGTAGTTACTTATAAGATGTAAATGCTCTCTAAAACAAAATAAAAAAAATCGAAATTTGAAAGGGTGAAATGAGCGAAAAGCGTTCTAAAAACATTCTAAATTACAATTTCTATGGAATCTCTAGAACTACCGAACCGATTTGAAATTTGGCGTTGTAGTTACTTATAAGATATAAATGCTCTCTAAGAACAAAATAAAAAAAAAATTCGAAATTTAAAAGGGTAAAATGAGCGAAAAGCGTTCTAAAAACATTCTAAATTACAATTTCTATGGAATCTCTGCAACTACCGAACCGATTTCAAAAGTGATGGTGGCAAATTGATGGTGACAACCCCTGCTCCAACATAGGCTATATTTTATGTCAGTGTCAGTAACTTCAGGGGGGTGCAGGAGCGAAAAACGTTCTAAAATTGCGATTTTTTTTATACTGAAGGTGTTAGAAATTTGAAATTTGGCATTGTAGTTACTTATAAGATGTAAATGCTCTCTAAAAACAAAATAAAAAAAATCGAAATTTAAAAGGGTGAAATGAGCGAAAAGCGTTCTAAAATTATTCTAAATTACAATTTCTATGGAATCTCTGGAACTACCGAAACGATTTCAAAAGTGATGGTGGCAAATTGATGGTAACAACACCTGCTCCGACAAAGGATATATTTTTTGTGGGTGCCACTATCCCCAGGCGGGTGGAGGAGCGAAAATCGTTCTAAAATTGCGATTTTGTTTATACTGAAGGAGCTAGAAATTTGAAATTTGACATTGTAGTTACTTATAAGATGTAAATGCTCTCTAAGAACAAAAAAAAAAAAAATTGAAATTTAAAAGGGTGAAATGAACGAAAAGCGTTCTAAAAACATTCTAAATTACAATTTCTATGGAATCTCTAGAACTACCGAACCGATTTGAAATTTGGCGTTGTAGTTACTTATAAGATGTAAATGCTCTCTAAGAACAAAATAAAAAAAATTCGAAATTTAAAATTGTGAAATGAGCGAAAAGCGTTCTAAAAACATTCTAAATTACAATTTCTATAGCATCTCTAGAACTACCGAACCGATTTGAAATTTGGCGTTGTAGTTACTTATAAGATGTAAATGCTCTCTAAGAACAAAAAAAAATTTCGAAATTTAAAAGGGTGAAATGAGCGAAAAGCGTTCTAAAAACATTCTAAATTACAATTTCTATGGAATCTCTAGAACTACCGAACCGATTTGAAATTTGGCGTTGTAGTTACTTATAAGATGTAAATGCTCTCTAAGAACAAAATAAAAAAAAATTGAAATTTAAAAGGGTGAAATGACCGAAAAGCGTTCTAAAAACATTCTAAATTACAATTTCTATGGAATATCTAGAACTACCGAACACATTTGAAATTTGGCTTTTTAGTTACTTATAAGATGTAAATGCTCTCTAAGAACAACAAAAAAAAAATTCGAAATTTAAAAGGGTGAAATGAGCGAAAAGCGTTCTAAAAACATTCTAATTCACAATTTCTATGGAATCTCTGGAACTACCGAACCGATTTCAAAAGTGATGGTGGCAAATTGATGGTGACAACCCCTGCTCCAATATAGGATATATTTTTTGTGGGTGCCACTATCCCCAGGGGGGTGCAGGAGCGAAAAACTTTCTAAAATTGCGATTTTGTTTATACTGAAGGAGCTAGAAATTTGAAATTTGGCATTGTAGTTACTTATAAGATGTAAATGCTCTCTAAAACAAAATAAAAAAAATCGAAATTTAAAAGGGTGAAATGAGCGAAAAGCGTTCTAAAATTATTCTAAATTACAATTTCTATGGAATCTCTGGAACTACCGAAACGATTTCAAAAGTGATAGTGGCAAATTGATGGTGACAACACCTGCTCCAACATAGGATATATTGTTTGTGGGTGCCACTATCCCCAGGGGGGTGGAGGAGCGAAAAACGTTCTAAAATTGCGATTTTGTTTATACTGAAGGAGCTAGAAATTTGAAATTTGACATTGTAGTTACTTATAATATGTAAATGCTCTATAAGAATAAAATTAAAAAAAAATTCGAAATTTAAAAGGGTGAAATGAGCGAAAAGCGTTCTAAAAACATTCTAAATTACAATTTCTATGGAATCTCTAGAACTACCGAACCGATTTGAAATTTGGCGTTGTAGTTACTTATAAGATGTAAATGCTCTCTAAGAACAAAAAAAAATTTCGAAATTTAAAAGGGTGAAATGAGCGAAAAGCGTTCTAAAAACATTCTAAATTACAATTTCTATGGAATCTCTAGAACTACCGAACCGATTTGAAATTTGGCGTTGTAGTTACTTATAAGATGTAAATGCTCTCTAAAACAAAATAAAAAAAATCGAAATTTAAAAGGGTGAAATGAGCGAAAAGCGTTCTAAAATTATTCTAAATTACAATTTCTATGGAATCTCTGGAACTACCGAAACGATTTCAAAAGTGATAGTGGCAAATTGATGGTGACAACACCTGCTCCAACATAGGATATATTGTTTGTGGGTGCCACTATCCCCAGGGGGGTGGAGGAGCGAAAAACGTTCTAAAATTGCGATTTTGTTTATACTGAAGGAGCTAGAAATTTGAAATTTGGCATTGTAGTTACTTATAAGATGTAAATGCTCTCTAAGAATAAAATTAAAAAAATCGAAATTTAAAAGGGTGAAATGAGCGAAAAGCGTTCTAAAATTATTCTAAATTACAATTTCTATGGAATCTCTAGAACGACCGAACCGATTTGAAATTTGGCGTTGTAGTTACTTATAAGATGTAAATGCTCTCTAAGAACAAAATAAAAAAAAAAATTGAAATTTAAAAGGGTGAAATGACCGAAAAGCGTTCTAAAAACATTCTAAATTACAATTTCTATGGAATATCTAGAACTACCGAACAGATTTGAAATTTGGCTTTTTAGTTACTTATAAGATGTAAATGCTCTCTAAGAACAACAACAAAAAAATTCGAAATTTAAAAGGGTGAAATGAGCGAAAAGCGTTCTAAAAACATTCTAAATCACAATTTCTATGGAATCTCTAGAACTACCGAACCGATTTCAAAAGTGATGGTGGCAAATAGATGGTGACAACACCTGCTCCAACATAGGATATATTTTTTGTGGGTGCCACTATCCCCAGGGGGTGCAGGAGCGAAAAACTTTCTAAAATTGAGATGTTTTTTATACTGAAGGAGCTAGAAATTTGAAAAATGGAACCGTGAAATGAGCGAAAAGCGTTCTAGAAACATTCTAAATTCCAATTTCTATGGAATCTCTCGAACTACCGAACCGATTTGAAATTTGGCGTTGTAGTTACTTATAAGATGTAAATGCTCTCTAAGAACAAAATAAAAAAAAAATCGAAATTTAAAAGGTTGAAATGAGCGAAAAGCGTTCTAAAAACATTCTAAATTACAATTTCTATGGAATCTCTAGAACTACCGAACCGATTTGAAATTTGGCGTTGTAGTTACTTATAAGATGTAAATGCTCTCTAAGAACAAAAATAAAAAAAAATTGAAATTTAAAAGGGTGAAATGAACGAAAAGCGTTCTAAAAACATTCTAAATTACAATTTCTATGGAATCTCTAGAACTACCGAACCGATTTGAAATTTGGCGTTGTAGTTACTTATAAGATGTAAATGCTCTCTAAGAACAAAATAAAAAAAATTCGAAATTTAAAATTGTGAAATGAGCGAAAAGCGTTCTAAAAACATTCTAAATTACAATTTCTATAGCATCTCTAGAACTACCGAACCGATTTGAAATTTGGCGTTGTAGTTACTTATAAGATGTAAATGCTCTCTAAGAACAAAATTAAAAAAAATTTGAAATTTAAAAGTGTGAAATGAGCGAAAAGCGTTCTAAAAACATTCTAAATTACAATTTCTATGGAATCTCTAGAACTACCGAACCGATTTGAAATTTGGCATTGTAGTTACTTATAAGATGTAAATGCTCTCTAAGAATAAAATTTTAAAAAAATTCGAAATTTAAAAGGGTGAAATGAGCGAAAAGCGTTCTAAAAACATTCTAAATTTCAATTTCTATGGAATCTCTAGAACTACCGAACCGATTTGAAATTTGGCGTTGTAGTTACTTATAAGATGTAAATGATCTCTAAGAACAAAAAAAAAATTCGAAATTTAAAAGGGTGAAATGAGCGAAAAGCGTTCTAAAAACATTCTAAATTACAATTTCTATGGAATCTCTAGAACTACCGAACCGATTTGAAATTTGGCGTTGTAGTTACTTATAAGATGTAAATGCTCTCTAAGAACAAAATAAAAAAAAATTGAAATTTAAAAGGGTGAAATGACCGAAAAGCGTTCTAAAAACATTCTAAATTACAATTTCTATGGAATATCTAGAACTACCGAACACATTTGAAATTTGGCTTTTTAGTTACTTATAAGATGTAAATGCTCTCTAAGAACAACAAAAAAAAAATTCGAAATTTAAAAGGGTGAAATGAGCGAAAAGCGTTCTAAAAACATTCTAATTCACAATTTCAATGGAATCTCTGGAACTACCGAACCGATTTCAAAAGTGATGGTGGCAAATTGATGGTGACAACCCCTGCTCCAAAATAGGATATATTTTTTGTGGGTGCCACTATCCCCAGGGGGGTGCAGGAGCGAAAATCTTTCTAAAATTGCGATTTTGTTTATACTGAAGGAGCTAGAAATTTGAAATTTGGCATTGTAGTTACTTATAAGATGTAAATGCTCTCTAAAACAAAATAAAAAAAATCGAAATTTGAAAGGGTGAAATGAGCGAAAAGCGTTTTAAAAACATTCTAAATTACAATTTCTATGGAATCTCTAGAACTACCGAACCGATTTGAAATTTGGCGTTGTAGTTACTTATAAGATATAAATGCTCTCTAAGAACAAAATAAAAAAAAAATTCGAAATTTAAAAGGGTAAAATGAGCGAAAAGCGTTCTAAAAACATTCTAAATTACAATTTCTATGGAATCTCTGCAACTACCGAACCGATTTCAAAAGTGATGGTGGCAAATTGATGGTGACAACCCCTGCTCCAACATAGGCTATATTTTATGTCAGTGTCAGTAACTTCAGGGGGGTGCAGGAGCGAAAAACGTTCTAAAATTGCGATTTTTTTTATACTGAAGGTGTTAGAAATTTGAAATTTGGCATTGTAGTTACTTATAAGATGTAAATGCTCTCTAAAAACAAAATAAAAAAAATCGAAATTTAAAAGGGTGAAATGAGCGAAAAGCGTTCTAAAATTATTCTAAATTACAATTTCTATGGAATCTCTGGAACTACCGAAACGATTTCAAAAGTGATGGTGGCAAATTGATGGTAACAACACCTGCTCCGACAAAGGATATATTTTTTGTGGGTGCCACTATCCCCAGGCGGGTGGAGGAGCGAAAATCGTTCTAAAATTGCGATTTTGTTTATACTGAAGGAGCTAGAAATTTGAAATTTGACATTGTAGTTACTTATAAGATGTAAATGCTCTCTAAGAACAAAAAAAAAAAAAATTGAAATTTAAAAGGGTGAAATGAACGAAAAGCGTTCTAAAAACATTCTAAATTACAATTTCTATGGAATCTCTAGAACTACCGAACCGATTTGAAATTTGGCGTTGTAGTTACTTATAAGATGTAAATGCTCTCTAAGAACAAAATAAAAAAAATTCGAAATTTAAAATTGTGAAATGAGCGAAAAGCGTTCTAAAAACATTCTAAATTACAATTTCTATAGCATCTCTAGAACTACCGAACCGATTTGAAATTTGGCGTTGTAGTTACTTATAAGATGTAAATGCTCTCTAAGAACAAAAAAAAATTTCGAAATTTAAAAGGGTGAAATGAGCGAAAAGCGTTCTAAAAACATTCTAAATTACAATTTCTATGGAATCTCTAGAACTACCGAACCGATTTGAAATTTGGCGTTGTAGTTACTTATAAGATGTAAATGCTCTCTAAGAACAAAATAAAAAAAAATTGAAATTTAAAAGGGTGAAATGACCGAAAAGCGTTCTAAAAACATTCTAAATTACAATTTCTATGGAATATCTAGAACTACCGAACACATTTGAAATTTGGCTTTTTAGTTACTTATAAGATGTAAATGCTCTCTAAGAACAACAAAAAAAAAATTCGAAATTTAAAAGGGTGAAATGAGCGAAAAGCGTTCTAAAAACATTCTAATTCACAATTTCTATGGAATCTCTGGAACTACCGAACCGATTTCAAAAGTGATGGTGGCAAATTGATGGTGACAACCCCTGCTCCAATATAGGATATATTTTTTGTGGGTGCCACTATCCCCAGGGGGGTGCAGGAGCGAAAAACTTTCTAAAATTGCGATTTTGTTTATACTGAAGGAGCTAGAAATTTGAAATTTGGCATTGTAGTTACTTATAAGATGTAAATGCTCTCTAAAACAAAATAAAAAAAATCGAAATTTAAAAGGGTGAAATGAGCGAAAAGCGTTCTAAAATTATTCTAAATTACAATTTCTATGGAATCTCTGGAACTACCGAAACGATTTCAAAAGTGATAGTGGCAAATTGATGGTGACAACACCTGCTCCAACATAGGATATATTGTTTGTGGGTGCCACTATCCCCAGGGGGGTGGAGGAGCGAAAAACGTTCTAAAATTGCGATTTTGTTTATACTGAAGGAGCTAGAAATTTGAAATTTGACATTGTAGTTACTTATAATATGTAAATGCTCTATAAGAATAAAATTAAAAAAAAATTCGAAATTTAAAAGGGTGAAATGAGCGAAAAGCGTTCTAAAAACATTCTAAATTACAATTTCTATGGAATCTCTAGAACTACCGAACCGATTTGAAATTTGGCGTTGTAGTTACTTATAAGATGTAAATGCTCTCTAAGAACAAAAAAAAATTTCGAAATTTAAAAGGGTGAAATGAGCGAAAAGCGTTCTAAAAACATTCTAAATTACAATTTCTATGGAATCTCTAGAACTACCGAACCGATTTGAAATTTGGCGTTGTAGTTACTTATAAGATGTAAATGCTCTCTAAAACAAAATAAAAAAAATCGAAATTTAAAAGGGTGAAATGAGCGAAAAGCGTTCTAAAATTATTCTAAATTACAATTTCTATGGAATCTCTGGAACTACCGAAACGATTTCAAAAGTGATAGTGGCAAATTGATGGTGACAACACCTGCTCCAACATAGGATATATTGTTTGTGGGTGCCACTATCCCCAGGGGGGTGGAGGAGCGAAAAACGTTCTAAAATTGCGATTTTGTTTATACTGAAGGAGCTAGAAATTTGAAATTTGGCATTGTAGTTACTTATAAGATGTAAATGCTCTCTAAGAATAAAATTAAAAAAATCGAAATTTAAAAGGGTGAAATGAGCGAAAAGCGTTCTAAAATTATTCTAAATTACAATTTCTATGGAATCTCTAGAAAGACCGAACCGATTTGAAATTTGGCGTTGTAGTTACTTATAAGATGTAAATGCTCTCTAAGAACAAAATAAAAAAAAAATTGAAATTTAAAAGGGTGAAATGACCGAAAAGCGTTCTAAAAACATTCTAAATTACAATTTCTATGGAATATCTAGAACTACCGAACAGATTTGAAATTTGGCTTTTTAGTTACTTATAAGATGTAAATGCTCTCTAAGAACAACAACAAAAAAATTCGAAATTTAAAAGGGTGAAATGAGCGAAAAGCGTTCTAAAAACATTCTAAATCACAATTTCTATGGAATCTCTAGAACTACCGAACCGATTTCAAAAGTGATGGTGGCAAATAGATGGTGACAACACCTGCTCCAACATAGGATATATTTTTTGTGGGTGCCACTATCCCCAGGGGGTGCAGGAGCGAAAAACTTTCTAAAATTGAGATGTTTTTTATACTGAAGGAGCTAGAAATTTGAAAAATGGAACCGTGAAATGAGCGAAAAGCGTTCTAGAAACATTCTAAATTCCAATTTCTATGGAATCTCTCGAACTACCGAACCGATTTGAAATTTGGCGTTGTAGTTACTTATAAGATGTAAATGCTCTCTAAGAACAAAATAAAAAAAAAATCGAAATTTAAAAGGTTGAAATGAGCGAAAAGCGTTCTAAAAACATTCTAAATTACAATTTCTATGGAATCTCTAGAACTACCGAACCGATTTGAAATTTGGCGTTGTAGTTACTTATAAGATGTAAATGCTCTCTAAGAACAAAAATAAAAAAAAATTGAAATTTAAAAGGGTGAAATGAACGAAAAGCGTTCTAAAAACATTCTAAATTACAATTTCTATGGAATCTCTAGAACTACCGAACCGATTTGAAATTTGGCGTTGTAGTTACTTATAAGATGTAAATGCTCTCTAAGAACAAAATAAAAAAAATTCGAAATTTAAAATTGTGAAATGAGCGAAAAGCGTTCTAAAAACATTCTAAATTACAATTTCTATAGCATCTCTAGAACTACCGAACCGATTTGAAATTTGGCGTTGTAGTTACTTATAAGATGTAAATGCTCTCTAAGAACAAAATAAAAAAAAATTTGAAATTTAAAAGGGTGAAATGAGCGAAAAGCGTTCTAAAAACATTCTAAATTACAATTTCTATGGAATCTCTAGTACGACCGAACCGATTTGAAAGTTGGCGTTGTAGTTACTTATAGGATGTAAATGCTCTCTAAGAACAAAATAAAAAAAATTTTGAAATTTAAAAGGGTAAAATGAGCGAAAAACGTTCTAAAAACATTCTAAATTACAATTTCTATGGAATCTCTAGAACTACCGAACCGATTTGAAATTTGGCGTTGTAGTTACTTATAAGATGTAAATGCTCTCTAAGAACAAAATAAAAAAAAATTTGAAATTTAAAAGGGTGAAATGACCGAAAAGCGTTCTAAAAACATTCTAAATTACAATTTCTATGGAATATCTAGAACTACCGAACACATTTGAAATTTGGCTTTTTAGTTACTTATAAGATGTAAATGCTCTCTAAGAACAAAAAAAAAATTCGAAATTTAAAAGGGTGAAATGAGCGAAAAGCGTTCTAAAAACATTCTAATTCACAATTTCTATGGAATCTCTGGAACTACCGAACCGATTTCAAAAGCGATTGTGGCAAATTGATGGTGACAACCCCTGCTCCAATATAGGATATATTTTTTGTGGGTGCCACTATCCCCAGGGGGGTGCAGGAGCGAAAAACTTTCTAAAATTGCGATTTTGTTTATACTGAAGGAGCTAGAAATTTGAAATTTGGCATTGTAGTTACTTATAAGATGTAAATGCTCTCTAAAACAAAATAAAAAAAATCGAAATTTAAAAGGGTGAAATGAGCGAAAAGCGTTCTAAAATTATTTTAAATTACAATTTCTATGGAATCTCTGGAACTACCGAAACGATTTCAAAAGTGATAGTGGCAAATTGATGGTGACAACACCTGCTCCAACATAGGATACATTGTTTGTGGGTGCCACTATCCCCAGGGGGGTGGAGGAGCGAAAAACGTTCTAAAATTGCGATTTTGTTTATACTGAAGGAGCTAGAAATTTGAAATTTGGCATTATAGTTACTTATAAGATGTAAATGCTCTCTAAGAATAAAATTTTAAAAAAATTCGAAATTTAAAAGGGTGAAATGAGCGAAAAGCGTTCTAAAAACATTCTAAATTACAATTTCTATGGAATCTCTAGAACTAACGAACCGATTTGAAATTTGTCGTTGTAGTTACTTATAAGATGTAAATGATCTCTAAGAACAAAAAAAAAATTCGAAATTTAAAAGGGTGAAATGAGCGAAAAGCGTTCTAAAAACATTCTAAATTACAATTTCTATGGAATCTCTAGAACTACCGAACCGATTTGAAATTTGGCGTTGTAGTTACTTATAAGATGTAAATGCTCTCTAAGAACAAAATAAAAAAAAAATTGAAATTTAAAAGGGTGAAATGACCGAAAAGCGTTCTAAAAACATTCTAAATTACAATTTCTATGGAATATCTAGAACTATCGAACACATTTGAAATTTGGCTTTTTAGTTACTTATAAGATGTAAATGCTCTCTAAGAACAAAATAAAAAAAAATCGAAATTTAAAAGGTTGAAATGAGCGAAAAGCGTTCTAAAAACATTCTAAATTACAATTTCTATGGAATCTCTAGAACTACCGAACCGATTTGAAATTTGGCGTTGTAGTTACTTATAAGATGTAAATGCTCTCTAAGAACAAAAATAAAAAAAAATTGAAATTTAAAAGGGTGAAATGAACGAAAAGCGTTCTAAAAACATTCTAAATTACAATTTCTATGGAATCTCTAGAACTACCGAACCGATTTGAAATTTGGCGTTGTAGTTACTTATAAGATGTAAATGCTCTCTAAGAACAAAATAAAAAAAAATTCGAAATTTAAAATTGTGAAATGAGCGAAAAGCGTTCTAAAAACATTCTAAATTACAATTTCTATAGCATCTCTAGAACTACCGAACCGATTTGAAATTTGGCGTTGTAGTTACTTATAAGATGTAAATGCTCTCTAAGAACAAAATAAAAAAAAATTTGAAATTTAAAAGGGTGAAATGAGCGAAAAGCGTTCTAAAAACATTCTAAATTACAATTTCTATGGAATCTCTAGTACGACCGAACCGATTTGAAAGTTGGCGTTGTAGTTACTTATAGGATGTAAATGCTCTCTAAGAACAAAATAAAAAAAATTTTGAAATTTAAAAGGGTAAAATGAGCGAAAAACGTTCTAAAAACATTCTAAATTACAATTTCTATGGAATCTCTAGAACTACCGAACCGATTTGAAATTTGGCGTTGTAGTTACTTATAAGATGTAAATGCTCTCTAAGAACAAAATAAAAAAAAAATTGAAATTTAAAAGGGTGAAATGACCGAAAAGCGTTCTAAAAACATTCTAAATTACAATTTCTATGGAATATCTAGAACTACCGAACACATTTGAAATTTGGCTTTTTAGTTACTTATAAGATGTAAATGCTCTCTAAGAACAAAAAAAAAATTCGAAATTTAAAAGGGTGAAATGAGCGAAAAGCGTTCTAAAAACATTCTAATTCACAATTTCTATGGAATCTCTGGAACTACCGAACCGATTTCAAAAGTGATTGTGGCAAATTGATGGTGACAACCCCTGCTCCAATATAGGATATATTTTTTGTGGGTGCCACTATCCCCAGGGGGGTGCAGGAGCGAAAAACTTTCTAAAATTGCGATTTTGTTTATACTGAAGGAGCTAGAAATTTGAAATTTGGCATTGTAGTTACTTATAAGATGTAAATGCTCTCTAAAACAAAATAAAAAAAACGAAATTTAAAAGGGTGAAATGAGCGAAAAGCGTTCTAAAATTATTTTAAATTACAATTTCTATGGAATCTCTGGAACTACCGAAACGATTTCAAAAGTGATAGTGGCAAATTGATGGTGACAACACCTGCTCCAACATGGGATACATTGTTTGTGGGTGCCACTATCCCCAGGGGGGTGGAGGAGCGAAAAACGTTCTTAAATTGCGATTTTGTTTATACTGAAGGAGCTAGAAATTTGAAATTTGGCATTATAGTTACTTATAAGATGTAAATGCTCTCTAAGAATAAAATTTTAAAAAAATTCGAAATTTAAAAGGGTGAAATGAGCGAAAAGCGTTCTAAAAACATTCTAAATTACAATTTCTATGGAATCTCTAGAACTAACGAACCGATTTGAAATTTGGCGTTGTAGTTACTTATAAGATGTAAATGATCTCTAAGAACAAAAAAAAAATTCGAAATTTAAAAGGGTGAAATATGCGAAAAGCGTTCTAAAAACATTCTAAATTACAATTTCTATGGAATCTCTAGAACTACCGAACCGATTTGAAATTTGGCGTTGTAGTTACTTATAAGATGTAAATGCTCTCTAAGAACAAAATAAAAAAAAAATTGAAATTTTAAAGGGTGAAATGACCGAAAAGCGTTCTAAAAACATTCTAAATTACAATTTCTATGGAATATCTAGAACTATCGAACACATTTGAAATTTGGCTTTTTA
Source organism: Maratus michaelseni (assembly GCA_963931845.1). NCBI lineage: Eukaryota > Metazoa > Arthropoda > Arachnida > Araneae > Salticidae > Maratus > Maratus michaelseni. The sequence continues at coordinate 524,830,958 of OZ007586.1, forward strand.
GTTACTTATAAGATGTAAATGCTCTCTAAGAACAAAATAAAAAAAAAATCGAAATTTAAAAGGTTGAAATGAGCGAAAAGCGTTCTAAAAACATTCTAAATTACAATTTCTATGGAATCTCTAGAACTACCGAACCGATTTGAAATTTGGCGTTGTAGTTACTTATAAGATGTAAATGCTCTCTAAGAACAAAAATAAAAAAAAATTGAAATTTAAAAGGGTGAAATGAACGAAAAGCGTTCTAAAAACATTCTAAATTACAATTTCTATGGAATCTCTAGAACTACCGAACCGATTTGAAATTTGGCGTTGTAGTTACTTATAAGATGTAAATGCTCTCTAAGAACAAAATAAAAAAAATTCGAAATTTAAAATTGTGAAATGAGCGAAAAGCGTTCTAAAAACATTCTAAATTACAATTTCTATAGCATCTCTAGAACTACCGAACCGATTTGAAATTTGGCGTTGTAGTTACTTATAAGATGTAAATGCTCTCTAAGAACAAAATAAAAAAAAATTTGAAATTTAAAAGGGTGAAATGAGCGAAAAGCGTTCTAAAAACATTCTAAATTACAATTTCTATGGAATCTCTAGTACGACCGAACCGATTTGAAAGTTGGCGTTGTAGTTACTTATAGGATGTAAATGCTCTCTAAGAACAAAATAAAAAAAATTTTGAAATTTAAAAGGGTAAAATGAGCGAAAAACGTTCTAAAAACATTCTAAATTACAATTTCTATGGAATCTCTAGAACTACCGAACCGATTTGAAATTTGGCGTTGTAGTTACTTATAAGATGTAAATGCTCTCTAAGAACAAAATAAAAAAAAATTGAAATTTAAAAGGGTGAAATGACCGAAAAGCGTTCTAAAAACATTCTAAATTACAATTTCTATGGAATATCTAGAACTACCGAACACATTTGAAATTTGGCTTTTTAGTTACTTATAAGATGTAAATGCTCTCAAAGAACAAAAAAAAAAATTCGAAATTTAAAAGGGTGAAATGAGCGAAAAGCGTTCTAAAAACATTCTAATTCACAATTTCTATGGAATCTCTGGAACTACCGAACCGATTTCAAAAGTGATTGTGGCAAATTGATGGTGACAACCCCTGCTCCAATATAGGATATATTTTTTGTGGGTGCCACTATCCCCAGGGGGGTGCAGGAGCGAAAAACTTTCTAAAATTGCGATTTTGTTTATACTGAAGGAGCTAGAAATTTGAAATTTGGCATTGTAGTTACTTATAAGATGTAAATGCTCTCTAAAACAAAATAAAAAAAATCGAAATTTAAAAGGGTGAAATGAGCGAAAAGCGTTCTAAAATTATTTTAAATTACAATTTCTATGGAATCTCTGGAACTACCGAAACGATTTCAAAAGTGATAGTGGCAAATTGATGGTGACAACACCTGCTCCAACATAGGATACATTGTTTGTGGGTGCCACTATCCCCAGGGGGGTGGAGGAGCGAAAAACGTTCTAAAATTGCGATTTTGTTTATACTGAAGAAGCTAGAAATTTGAAATTTGGCATTGTAGTTACTTATAAGATGTAAATGCTCTCTAAGAATAAAATTTTAAAAAAATTCGAAATTTAAAAGGGTGAAATGAGCGAAAAGCGTTCTAAAAACATTCTAAATTACAATTTCTATGGAATCTCTAGAACTACCGAACCGATTTGAAATTTGGCGTTGTAGTTACTTATAAGATGTAAATGATCTCTAAGAACAAAAAAAAAATTCGAAATTTAAAAGGGTGAAATGAGCGAAAAGCGTTCTAAAAACATTCTAAATTACAATTTCTATGGAATCTCTAGAACTACCGAACCGATTTGAAATTTGGCGTTGTAGTTACTTATAAGATGTAAATGCTCTCTAAGAACAAAATTAAAAAAAAATTGAAATTTAAAAGGGTGAAATGACCGAAAAGCGTTCTAAAAACATTCTAAATTACAATTTCTATGGAATATCTAGAACTACCGAACACATTTGAAATTTGGCTTTTTAGTTACTTATAAGATGTAAATGCTCTCTAAGAACAACAAAAAAAAAATTCGAAATTTAAAAGGGTGAAATGAGCGAAAAGCGTTCTAAAAACATTCTAATTCACAATTTCAATGGAATCTCTGGAACTACCGAACCGATTTCAAAAGTGATGGTGGCAAATTGATGGTGACAACCCCTGCTCCAAAATAGGATATATTTTTTGTGGGTGCCACTATCCCCAGGGGGGTGCAGGAGCGAAAAACTTTCTAAAATTGCGATTTTGTTTATACTGAAGGAGTTAGAAATTTGAAATTTGGCATTGTAGTTACTTATAAGATGTAAATGCTCTCTAAAACAAAATAAAAAAAATCGAAATTTGAAAGGGTGAAATGAGCGAAAAGCGTTCTAAAAACATTCTAAATTACAATTTCTATGGAATCTCTAGAACTACCGAACCGATTTGAAATTTGGCGTTGTAGTTACTTATAAGATATAAATGCTCTCTAAGAACAAAATAAAAAAAAAATTCGAAATTTAAAAGGGTAAAATGAGCGAAAAGCGTTCTAAAAACATTCTAAATTACAATTTCTATGGAATCTCTGCAACTACCGAACCGATTTCAAAAGTGATGGTTTCAAATTGATGGTGACAACCCCTGCTCCAACATAGGCTATATTTTATGTCAGTGTCAGTAACTTCAGGGGGGTGCAGGAGCGAAAAACGTTCTAAAATTGCGATTTTTTTTATACTGAAGGTGTTAGAAATTTGAAATTTGGCATTGTAGTTACTTATAAGATGTAAATGCTCTCTAAAAACAAAATAAAAAAAATCGAAATTTAAAAGGGTGAAACGTGCGAAAAGCGTTCTAAAATTATTCTAAATTACAATTTCTATGGAATCTCTGGAACTACCGAAACGATTTCAAAAGTGATGGTGGCAAATTGATGGTGACAACACCTGCGCCGACAAAGGATATATTTTTTGTGGGTGCCACAATCCCCAGGGGGGTGGAGGAGCGAAAATCGTTCTAAAATTGCGATTTTGTTTATATTGAAGGAGCTAGAAATTTGAAATTTGACATTGTAGTTACTTATAATATGTAAATGCTCTATAAGAATAAAATTTAAAAAAAATTCGAAATTTAAAAGGGTGAAATGAGCGAAAAGCGTTCTAAAAACTTTCTAAATTACAATTTCTATGGAATCTCTAGAACTACCGAACCGATTTGAAATTTGGCGTTGTAGTTACTTATAAGATGTAAATGCTCTCTAAGAACAAAATTTAAAAAAATTCGAAATTTAAAAGGGTGAAATGAGCGAAAAGCGTTCTAAAAACATTCTAAATTACAATTTCTATGGAATCTCTAGAACTACCGAACCGATTTGAAATTTGGCGTTGTAGTTACTTATAAGATGTAAATGCTCTCTAAGAACAAAATAAAAAAAATTTGAAATTTAAAAGGGTGAAATGACCGAAAAGCGTTCTAAAAACATTCTAAATTACAATTTCTATGGAATATCTAGAACTACCGAACACATTTGAAATTTGGCTTTTTAGTTACTTATAAGATGTAAATGCTCTCTAAGAACAACAAAAAAAAAATTCGAAATTTAAAAGGGTGAAATGAGCGAAAAGCGTTCTAAAAACATTCTAATTCACAATTTCTATGGAATCTCTGGAACTACCGAACCGATTTCAAAAGTGATGGTGGCAAATTGATGGTGACAACCCCTGCTCCAATATAGGATATATTTTTTGTGGGTGCCACTATCCCCAGGGGGGTGCAGGAGCGAAAAACTTTCTAAAATTGCGATTTTGTTTATACTGAAGGAGCTAGAAATTTGAAATTTGGCATTGTAGTTACTTATAAGATGTAAATGCTCTCTAAAACAAAATAAAAAAAATCGAAATTTAAAAGGGTGAAATGAGCGAAAAGCGTTCTAAAAACATTCAAAATTACAATTTCTATGGAATCTCTAGTACGACCGAACCGATTTGAAAGTTGGCGTTGTAGTTACTTATAGGATGTAAATGCTCTCTAAGAACAAAATAAAAAAAATTTTGAAATTTAAAAGGGTAAAATGAGCGAAAAACGTTCTAAAAACATTCTAAATTACAATTTCTATGGAATCTCTAGAACTACCGAACCGATTTGAAATTTGGCGTTGTAGTTACTTATAAGATGTAAATGCTCTCTAAGAACAAAATAAAAAAAAATTTGAAATTTAAAAGGGTGAAATGACCGAAAAGCGTTCTAAAAACATTCTAAATTACAATTTCTATGGAATATCTAGAACTACCGAACACATTTGAAATTTGGCTTTTTAGTTACTTATAAGATGTAAATGCTCTCTAAGAACAAAAAAAAAAATTCGAAATTTAAAAGGGTGAAATGAGCGAAAAGCGTTCTAAAAACATTCTAATTCACAATTTCTATGGAATCTCTGGAACTACCGAACCGATTTCAAAAGTGATTGTGGCAAATTGATGGTGACAACCCCTGCTCCAATATAGGATATATTTTTTGTGGGTGCCACTATCCCCAGGGGGGTGCAGGAGCGAAAAACTTTCTAAAATTGCGATTTTGTTTATACTGAAGGAGCTAGAAATTTGAAATTTGGCATTGTAGTTACTTATAAGATGTAAATGCTCTCTAAAACATAATAAAAAAAATCGAAATTTAAAAGGGTGAAATGAGCGAAAAGCGTTCTAAAAACATTCTAATTCACAATTTCTATGGAATCTCTGGAACTACCGAAACGATTTCAAAAGTGATAGTGGCAAATTGATGGTGACAACACCTGCTCCAACATAGGATACATTGTTTGTGGGTGCCACTATCCCCATGGGGGTGGAGGAGCGAAAAACGTTCTAAAATTGCGATTTTGTTTATACTGAAGGAGCTAGAAATTTGAAATTTGGCATTGTAGTTACTTATAAGATGTAAATGCTCTCTAAGAATAAAATTTTAAAAAAATTCGAAATTTAAAAGGGTGAAATGAGCGAAAAGCGTTCTAAAAACATTCTAAATTACAATTTCTATGGAATCTCTAGAACTAACGAACCGATTTGAAATTTGGCGTTGTAGTTAATTATAAGATGTAAATGATCTCTAAGAACAAAAAAAAAAATTCGAAATTTAAAAGGGTGAAATGAGCGAAAAGCGTTCTAAAAACATTCTAAATTACAATTTCTATGGAATCTCTAGAACTACCGAACCGATTTGAAATTTGGCGTTGTAGTTACTTATAAGATGTAAATGCTCTCTAAGAACAAAATAAAAAAAATTTGAAATTTAAAAGGGTGAAATGACCGAAAAGCGTTCTAAAAACATTCTAAATTACAATTTCTATGGAATATCTAGAACTACCGAACACATTTGAAATTTGGCTTTTTAGTTACTTATAAGATGTAAATGCTCTCTAAGAACAAAAAAAAAAATTCGAAATTTAAAAGGGTGAAATGAGCGAAAAGCGTTCTAAAAACATTCTAATTCACATTTTCTATGGAATCTCTGGAACTACCGAACCGATTTCAAAAGTGATTGTGGCAAATTGATGGTGACAACCCCTGCTCCAATATAGGATATATTTTTTGTGGGTGCCACTGTCCCCAGGGGTGTGCAGGAGCGAAAAACTTTCTAAAATTGCGATTTTGTTTATACTGAAGGAGCTAGAAATTTGAAATTTGGCATTGTAGTTACTTATAAGATGTAAATGCTCTCTAAAACAAAATAAAAAAAATCGAAATTTAAAAGGGTGAAATGAGCGAAAAGCGTTCTAAAATTATTTTAAATTACAATTTCTATGGAATCTCTGGAACTACCGAAACGATTTCAAAAGTGATAGTGGCAAATTGATGGTGACAACACCTGCTCCAACATAGGATACATTGTTTGTGGGTGCCACTATCCCCAGGGGGGTGGAGGAGCGAAAAACGTTCTAAAATTGCGATTTTGTTTATACTGAAGGAGCTAGAAATTTGAAATTTGGCATTGTAGTTACTTATAAGATGTAAATGCTCTCTAAGAATAAAATATTAAAAAAATTCGAAATTTAAAAGGGTGAAATGAGCGAAAAGCGTTCTAAAAACATTCTAAATTACAATTTCTATGGAATCTCTAGAACTACCGAACCGATTTGAAATTTGGCGTTGTAGTTACTTATAAGATATAAATGCTCTCTAAGAACAAAATAAAAAAAAAATTCGAAATTTAAAAGGGTAAAATGAGCGAAAAGCGTTCTAAAAACATTCTAAATTACAATTTCTATGGAATCTCTGCAACTACCGAACCGATTTCAAAAGTGATGGTGGCAAATTGATGGTGACAACCCCTGCTCCAACATAGGCTATATTTTATGTCAGTGTCAGTAACTTCAGGGGGGTGCAGGAGCGAAAAACGTTCTAAAATTGCGATTTTTTTTATACTGAAGGTGTTAGAAATTTGAAATTTGGCATTGTAGTTACTTATAAGATGTAAATGCTCTCTAAAAACAAAATAAAAAAAATCGAAATTTAAAAGGGTGAAACGTGCGAAAAGCGTTCTAAAATTATTCTAAATTACAATTTCTATGGAATCTCTGGAACTACCGAAACGATTTCAAAAGTGATGGTGGCAAATTGATGGTGACAACACCTGCGCCGACAAAGGATATATTTTTTGTGGGTGCCACAATCCCCAGGGGGGTGGAGGAGCGAAAATCGTTCTAAAATTGCGATTTTGTTTATATTGAAGGAGCTAGAAATTTGAAATTTGACATTGTAGTTACTTATAATATGTAAATGCTCTATAAGAATAAAATTTAAAAAAAATTCGAAATTTAAAAGGGTGAAATGAGCGAAAAGCGTTCTAAAAACATTCTAAATTACAATTTCTATGGAATCTCTAGAACTACCGAACCGATTTGAAATTTGGCGTTGTAGTTACTTATAAGATGTAAATGCTCTCTAAGAACAAAAAAAAATTTCGAAATTTAAAAGGGTGAAATGAGGGAAAAGCGTTCTAAAAACATTCTAAATTACAATTTCTATGGAATCTCTAGAACTACCGAACCGATTTGAAATTTGGCGTTGTAGTTACTTATAAGATGTAAATGCTCTCTAAGAACAAAATTTAAAAAAATTCGAAATTTAAAAGGGTGAAATGAGCGAAAAGCGTTCTAAAAACATTCTAAATTACAATTTCTATGGAATCTCTAGAACTACCGAACCGATTTGAAATTTGGCGTTGTAGTTACTTATAAGATGTAAATGCTCTCTAAGAACAAAATAAAAAAAATTTGAAATTTAAAAGGGTGAAATGACCGAAAAGCGTTCTAAAAACATTCTAAATTACAATTTCTATGGAATATCTAGAACTACCGAACACATTTGAAATTTGGCTTTTTAGTTACTTATAAGATGTAAATGCTCTCTAAGAACAACAAAAAAAAAATTCGAAATTTAAAAGGGTGAAATGAGCGAAAAGCGTTCTAAAAACATTCTAATTCACAATTTCTATGGAATCTCTGGAACTACCGAACCGATTTCAAAAGTGATGGTGGCAAATTGATGGTGACAACCCCTGCTCCAATATAGGATATATTTTTTGTGGGTGCCACTATCCCCAGGGGGGTGCAGGAGCGAAAAACTTTCTAAAATTGCGATTTTGTTTATACTGAAGGAGCTAGAAATTTGAAATTTGGCATTGTAGTTACTTATAAGATGTAAATGCTCTCTAAAACAAAATAAAAAAAATCGAAATTTAAAAGGGTGAAATGAGCGAAAAGCGTTCTAAAAACATTCAAAATTACAATTTCTATGGAATCTCTAGTACGACCGAACCGATTTGAAAGTTGGCGTTGTAGTTACTTATAGGATGTAAATGCTCTCTAAGAACAAAATAAAAAAAATTTTGAAATTTAAAAGGGTAAAATGAGCGAAAAACGTTCTAAAAACATTCTAAATTACAATTTCTATGGAATCTCTAGAACTACCGAACCGATTTGAAATTTGGCGTTGTAGTTACTTATAAGATGTAAATGCTCTCTAAGAACAAAATAAAAAAAAATTTGAAATTTAAAAGGGTGAAATGACCGAAAAGCGTTCTAAAAACATTCTAAATTACAATTTCTATGGAATATCTAGAACTACCGAACACATTTGAAATTTGGCTTTTTAGTTACTTATAAGATGTAAATGCTCTCTAAGAACAAAAAAAAAAATTCGAAATTTAAAAGGGTGAAATGAGCGAAAAGCGTTCTAAAAACATTCTAATTCACAATTTCTATGGAATCTCTGGAACTACCGAACCGATTTCAAAAGTGATTGTGGCAAATTGATGGTGACAACCCCTGCTCCAATATAGGATATATTTTTTGTGGGTGCCACTATCCCCAGGGGGGTGCAGGAGCGAAAAACTTTCTAAAATTGCGATTTTGTTTATACTGAAGGAGCTAGAAATTTGAAATTTGGCATTGTAGTTACTTATAAGATGTAAATGCTCTCTAAAACATAATAAAAAAAATCGAAATTTAAAAGGGTGAAATGAGCGAAAAGCGTTCTAAAATTATTTTAAATTACAATTTCTATGGAATCTCTGGAACTACCGAAACGATTTCAAAAGTGATAGTGGCAAATTGATGGTGACAACACCTGCTCCAACATAGGATACATTGTTTGTGGGTGCCACTATCCCCAGGGGGGTGGAGGAGCGAAAAACGTTCTAAAATTGCGATTTTGTTTATACTGAAGGAGCTAGAAATTTGAAATTTGGCATTGTAGTTACTTATAAGATGTAAATGCTCTCTAAGAATAAAATTTTAAAAAAATTCGAAATTTAAAAGGGTGAAATGAGCGAAAAGCGTTCTAAAAACATTCTAAATTACAATTTCTATGGAATCTGTAGAACTACCGAACCGATTTGAAATTTGGCGTTGTTGTTACTTATAAGATGTAAATGCTCTCTAAGAACAAAATAAAAAAAATTTGAAATTTAAAAGGGTGAAATGACCGAAAAGCGTTCTAAAAACATTCTAAATTACAATTTCTATGGAATATCTAGAACTACCGAACACATTTGAAATTTGGCTTTTTAGTTACTTATAAGATGTAAATGCTCTCTAAGAACAAAAAAAAAATTCGAAATTTAAAAGGGTGAAATGAGCGAAAAGCGTTCTAAAAACATTCTAATTCACAATTTCTATGGAATCTCTGGAACTACCGAACCGATTTCAAAAGTGATTGTGGCAAATTGATGGTGACAACCCCTGCTCCAATATAGGATATATTTTTTGTGGGTGCCACTGTCCCCAGGGGTGTGCAGGAGCGAAAAACTTTCTAAAATTGCGATTTTGTTTATACTGAAGGAGCTAGAAATTTGAAATTTGGCATTGTAGTTACTTATAAGATGTAAATGCTCTCTAAAACAAAATAAAAAAAATCGAAATTTAAAAGGGTGAAATGAGCGAAAAGCGTTCTAAAATTATTTTAAATTACAATTTCTATGGAATCTCTGGAACTACCGAAACGATTTCAAAAGTGATAGTGGCAAATTGATGGTGACAACACCTGCTCCAACATAGGATACATTGTTTGTGGGTGCCACTATCCCCAGGGGGGTGGAGGAGCGAAAAACGTTCTAAAATTGCGATTTTGTTTATACTGAAGGAGCTAGAAATTTGAAATTTGGCATTGTAGTTACTTATAAGATGTAAATGCTCTCTAAGAATAAAATTTTAAAAAAATTCGAAATTTAAAAGGGTGAAATGAGCGAAAAGCGTTCTAAAAACATTCTAAATTACAATTTCTATGGAATCTCTAGAACTAACGAACCGATTTGAAATTTGGCGTTGTAGTTACTTATAAGATGTAAATGATCTCTAAGAACAAAAAAAAAATTCGAAATTTAAAAGGGTGAAATGAGCGAAAAGCGTTCTAAAAACATTCTAAATTACAATTTCTATGGAATCTCTAGAACTACCGAACCGATTTGAAATTTGGCGTTGTAGTTACTTATAAGATGTAAATGCTCTCTAAGAACAAAATAAAAAAAATTTGAAATTTAAAAGGGTGAAATGACCGAAAAGCGTTCTAAAAACATTCTAAATTACAATTTCTATGGAATATCTAGAACTACCGAACACATTTGAAATTTGGCTTTTTAGTTACTTATAAGATGTAAATGCTCTCTAAGAACAAAAAAAAAAATTCGAAATTTAAAAGGGTGAAATGAGCGAAAAGCGTTCTAAAAACATTCTAATTCACAATTTCTATGGAATCTCTGGAACTACCGAACCGATTTCAAAAGTGATTGTGGCAAATTCATGGTGACAACCCCTGCTCCAATATAGGATATATTTTTTGTGGGTGCCACTATCCCCAGGGGGGTGCAGGAGCGAAAAACTTTCTAAAATTGCGATTTTGTTTATACTGAAGGAGCTAGAAATTTGAAATTTGGCATTGTAGTTACTTATAAGATGTAAATGCTCTCTAAAACAAAATAAAAAAAATCGAAATTTAAAAGGGTGAAATGAGCGAAAAGCGTTCTAAAATTATTTTAAATTACAATTTCTATGGAATCTCTGGAACTACCGAAACGATTTCAAAAGTGATAGTGGCAAATTGATGGTGACAACACCTGCTCCAACATAGGATACATTGTTTGTGGGTGCCACTATCCCCAGGGGGGTGGAGGAGCGAAAAACGTTCTAAAATTGCGATTTTGTTTATACTGAAGGAGCTAGAAATTTGAAATTTGGCATTGTAGTTACTTATAAGATGTAAATGCTCTCTAAGAATAAAATTTTAAAAAAATTCGAAATTTAAAAGGGTGAAATGAGCGAAAAGCGTTCTAAAAACATTCTAAATTACAATTTCTATGGAATCTCTAGAACTAACGAACCGATTTGAAATTTGGCGTTGTAGTTACTTATAAGATGTAAATGATCTCTAAGAACAAAAAAAAAATTCGAAATTTAAAAGGGTGAAATGAGCGAAAAGCGTTCTAAAAACATTCTAAATTACAATTTCTATGGAATCTCTAGAACTACCGAACCGATTTGAAATTTGGCGTTGTAGTTACTTATAAGATGTAAATGCTCTCTAAGAACAAAATAAAAAAAAATTTGAAATTTAAAAGGGTGAAATGACCGAAAAGCGTTCTAAAAACATTCTAAATTACAATTTCTATGGAATATCTAGAACTACCGAACACATTTGAAATTTGGCTTTTTAGTTACTTATAAGATGTAAATGCTCTCTAAGAACAAAAAAAAATTCGAAATTTAAAAGGGTGAAATGAGCGAAAAGCGTTCTAAAAACATTCTAAATTACAATTTCTATGGAATCTCTAGAACTACCGAACCGATTTGAAATTTGGCGTTGTAGTTACTTATAAGATGTAAATGCTCTCTAAGAACAAAAATAAAAAAAAATTGAAATTTAAAAGGGTGAAATGAACGAAAAGCGTTCTAAAAACATTCTAAATTACAATTTCTATGGAATCTCTAGAACTACCGAACCGATTTGAAATTTGGCGTTGTAGTTACTTATAAGATGTAAATGCTCTCTAAAAACAAAATAAAAAAAAATTTGAAATTTAAAAGGGTGAAATGAGCGAAAAGCGTTCTAAAAACATTCTAAATTACAATTTCTATGGAATCTCTAGTACGACCGAACCGATTTGAAAGTTGGCGTTGTAGTTACTTATAGGATGTAAATGCTCTCTAAGAACAAAATAAAAAAAAATTTGAAATTTAAAAGGGTAAAATGAGCGAAAAACGTTCTAAAAACATTCTAAATTACAATTTCTATGGAATCTCTAGAACTACCGAACCGATTTGAAATTTGGCGTTGTAGATACTTATAAGATGTAAATGCTCTCTAAGAACAAAATAAAAAAAAATTTGAAATTTAAAAGGGTGAAATGACCGAAAAGCGTTCTAAAAACATTCTAAATTACAATTTCTATGGAATATCTAGAACTACCGAACACATTTGAAATTTGGCTTTTTAGTTACTTATAAGATGTAAATGCTCTCTAAGAACAAAAAAAAATTCGAAATTTAAAAGGGTGAAATGAGCGAAAAGCGTTCTAAAAACATTCTAATTCACAATTTCTATGGAATCTCTGGAACTACCGAACCGATTTCAAAAGTGATTGTGGCAAATTGATGGTGACAACCCCTGCTCCAATATAGGATATATTTTTTGTGGGTGCCACTATCCCCAGGGGGGTGCAGGAGCGAAAAACTTTCTAAAATTGCGATTTTGTTTATACTGAAGGAGCTAGAAATTTGAAATTTGGCATTGTAGTTACTTATAAGATGTAAATGCTCTCTAAGAACAAAATAAAAAAAATTCGAAATTTAAAATTGTGAAATGAGCGAAAAGCGTTCTAAAAACATTCTAAATTACAATTTCTATAGCATCTCTAGAACTACCGAACCGATTTGAAATTTGGCGTTGTAGTTACTTATAAGATGTAAATGCTCTCTAAAAACAAAATAAAAAAAAATTTGAAATTTAAAAGGGTGAAATGAGCGAAAAGCGTTCTAAAAACATTCTAAATTACAATTTCTATGGAATCTCTAGTACGACCGAACCGATTTGAAAGTTGGCGTTGTAGTTACTTATAGGATGTAAATGCTCTCTAAGAACAAAATAAAAAAAATTTTGAAATTTAAAAGGGTAAAATGAGCGAAAAACGTTCTAAAAACATTCTAAATTACAATTTCTATGGAATCTCTAGAACTACCGAACCGATTTGAAATTTGGCGTTGTAGATACTTATAAGATGTAAATGCTCTCTAAGAACAAAATAAAAAAAAATTTGAAATTTAAAAGGGTGAAATGACCGAAAAGCGTTCTAAAAACTTTCTAAATTACAATTTCTATGGAATATCTAGAACTACCGAACACATTTGAAATTTGGTTTTTTAGTTACTTATAAGATGTAAATGCTCTCTAAGAACAAAAAAAAAATTCGAAATTTAAAAGGGTGAAATGAGCGAAAAGCGTTCTAAAAACATTCTAATTCACAATTTCTATGGAATCTCTGGAACTACCGAACCGATTTCAAAAGTGATTGTGGCAAATTGATGGTGACAACCCCTGCTCCAATATAGGATACTTTGTTTGTGGGTGCCACTATCCCCAGGGGGGTGGAGGAGCGAAAAACGTTCTAAAATTGCGATTTTGTTTATACTGAAGGAGCTAGAAATTTGAAATTTGGCATTGTAGTTACTTATAAGATGTAAATGCTCTCTAAAACAAAATAAAAAAAATCGAAATTTAAAAGGTTGAAATGAGCGAAAAGCGTTCTAAAATTATTTTAAATTACAATTTCTATGGAATCTCTGGAACTACCGAAACGATTTCAAAAGTGATAGTGGCAAATTGATGGTGACAACACCTGCTCCAACGTAGGATACTTTGTTTGTGGGTGCCACTATCCCCAGGGGGGTGGAGGAGCGAAAAACGTTCTAAAATTGCGATTTTGTTTATACTGAAGGAGCTAGAAATTTGAAATTTGGCATTGTAGTTACTTATAAGATGTAAATGCTCTCTAAGAATAAAATTTTAAAAAAATTCGAAATTTAAAAGGGTGAAATGAGCGAAAAGCGTTCTAAAAACATTCTAAATTACAATTTCTATGGAATCTCTAGAACTAACGAACCGATTTGAAATTTGGCGTTGTAGTTACTTATAAGATGTAAATGATCTCTAAGAACAAAAAAAAAATTCGAAATTTAAAAGGGTGAAATGAGCGAAAAGCGTTCTAAAAACATTCTAAATTACAATTTCTATGGAATCTCTAGAACTACCGAACCGATTTGAAATTTGGCGTTGTAGTTACTTATAAGATGTAAATGCTCTCTAAGAACAAAATAAAAAAAATTGAAATTTAAAAGGGTGAAATGACCGAAAAGCGTTCTAAAAACATTCTAAATTACAATTTCTATGGAATATCTAGAACTATCGAACACATCTGAAATTTGGCTTTTTAGTTACTTATAAGATGTAAATGCTCTCTAAGAACAAAATAAAAAAAAAATCGAAATTTAAAAGGCTGAAATGAACGAAAAGCGTTCTAAAAACATTCTAAATTACAATTTCTATGGAATATCTAGAACTATCGAACACATTTGAAATTTGGCTTTTTAGTTACTTATAAGATGTAAATGCTCTCTAAGAACAAAATAAAAAAAAAATCGAAATTTAAAAGGCTGAAATGAACGAAAAGCGTTCTAAAAACATTCTAAATTACAATTTCTATGGAATCTCTAGAACTACCGAACCGATTTGAAATTTGGCGTTGTAGTTACTTATAAGATGTAAATGCTCTCTAAGAACAAAATAAAAAAAATTCGAAATTTAAAATTGTGAAATGAGCGAAAAGCGTTCTAAAAACATTCTAAATTACAATTTCTATAGCATCTCTAGAACTACCGAACCGATTTGAAATTTGGCGTTGTAGTTACTTATAAGATGTAAATGCTCTCTAAGAACAAAATAAAAAAAATTTGAAATTTAAAAGGGTGAAATGAGCGAAAAGCGTTCTAAAAACATTCTAAATTACAATTTCTATGGAATCTCTAGTACGACTGAACCGATTTGAAAGTTGGCGTTGTAGTTACTTATAGGATGTAAATGCTCTCTAAGAACAAAATAAAAAAAATTTTGAAATTTAAAAGGGTAAAATGAGCGAAAAACGTTCTAAAAACATTCTAAATTACAATTTCTATGGAATCTCTAGAACTACCGAACCGATTTGAAATTTGGCGTTGTAGATACTTATAAGATGTAAATGCTCTCTAAGAACAAAATAAAAAAAAATTTGAAATTTAAAAGGGTGAAATGACCGAAAAGCGTTCTAAAATTATTCTATATTACAATTTCTATGGAATCTCTGGAACTACCGAAACGATTTCAAAAGTGATAGTGGCAAATTGATGGTGACAACACCTGCTCCAACATAGGATATATTGTTTGTGGGTGCCACTATCCCCAGGGGTGTGCAGGAGCGAAAAACTTTCTAAAATTGCGATTTTGTTTATACTGAAGGAGCTAGAAATTTGAAATTTGGCATTGTAGTTACTTATAAGATGTAAATGCTCTCTAAAACAAAATAAAAAAAATCGAAATTTAAAAGGGTGAAATGAGCGAAAAGCGTTCTAAAATTATTTTAAATTACAATTTCTATGGAATCTCTGGAACTACCGAAACGATTTCAAAAGTGATAGTGGCAAATTGATGGTGACAACACCTGCTCCAACATAGGATACATTGTTTGTGGGTGCCACTATCCCCAGGGGGGTGGAGGAGCGAAAAACGTTCTAAAATTGCGATTTTGTTTATACTGAAGGAGCTAGAAATTTGAAATTTGGCATTGTAGTTACTTATAAGATGTAAATGCTCTCTAAGAATAAAATTTTAAAAAAATTCGAAATTTAAAAGGGTGAAATGAGCGAAAAGCGTTCTAAAAACATTCTAAATTACAATTTCTATGGAATCTCTAGAACTACCGAACCGATTTGAAATTTGGCGTTGTAGTTACTTATAAGATGTAAATGATCTCTAAGAACAAAAAAAAAATTCGAAATTTAAAAGGGTGAAATGAGCGAAAAGCGTTCTAAAAACATTCTAAATTACAATTTCTATGGAATCTCTAGAACTACCGAACCGATTTGAAATTTGGCGTTGTAGTTACTTATAAGATGTAAATGCTCTCTAAGAACAAAATAAAAAAAATTTGAAATTTAAAAGGGTGAAATGACCGAAAAGCGTTCTAAAAACATTCTAAATTACAATTTCTATGGAATATCTAGAACTACCGAACACATTTGAAATTTGGCTTTTTAGTTACTTATAAGATGTAAATGCTCTCTAAGAACAAAAAAAAAAATTCGAAATTTAAAAGGGTGAAATGAGCGAAAAGCGTTCTAAAAACATTCTAATTCACAATTTCTATGGAATCTCTGGAACTACCGAACCGATTTCAAAAGTGATTGTGGCAAATTCATGGTGACAACCCCTGCTCCAATATAGGATATATTTTTTGTGGGTGCCACTATCCCCAGGGGGGTGCAGGAGCGAAAAACTTTCTAAAATTGCGATTTTGTTTATACTGAAGGAGCTAGAAATTTGAAATTTGGCATTGTAGTTACTTATAAGATGTAAATGCTCTCTAAAACAAAATAAAAAAAATCGAAATTTAAAAGGGTGAAATGAGCGAAAAGCGTTCTAAAATTATTTTAAATTACAATTTCTATGGAATCTCTGGAACTACCGAAACGATTTCAAAAGTGATAGTGGCAAATTGATGGTGACAACACCTGCTCCAACATAGGATACATTGTTTGTGGGTGCCACTATCCCCAGGGGGGTGGAGGAGCGAAAAACGTTCTAAAATTGCGATTTTGTTTATACTGAAGGAGCTAGAAATTTGAAATTTGGCATTGTAGTTACTTATAAGATGTAAATGCTCTCTAAGAATAAAATTTTAAAAAAATTCGAAATTTAAAAGGGTGAAATGAGCGAAAAGCGTTCTAAAAACATTCTAAATTACAATTTCTATGGAATCTCTAGAACTAACGAACCGATTTGAAATTTGGCGTTGTAGTTACTTATAAGATGTAAATGATCTCTAAGAACAAAAAAAAAATTCGAAATTTAAAAGGGTGAAATGAGCGAAAAGCGTTCTAAAAACATTCTAAATTACAATTTCTATGGAATCTCTAGAACTACCGAACCGATTTGAAATTTGGCGTTGTAGTTACTTATAAGATGTAAATGCTCTCTAAGAACAAAAATAAAAAAAAATTGAAATTTAAAAGGGTGAAATGAACGAAAAGCGTTCTAAAAACATTCTAAATTACAATTTCTATGGAATCTCTAGAACTACCGAACCGATTTGAAATTTGGCGTTGTAGTTACTTATAAGATGTAAATGCTCTCTAAAAACAAAATAAAAAAAAATTTGAAATTTAAAAGGGTGAAATGAGCGAAAAGCGTTCTAAAAACATTCTAAATTACAATTTCTATGGAATCTCTAGTACGACCGAACCGATTTGAAAGTTGGCGTTGTAGTTACTTATAGGATGTAAATGCTCTCTAAGAACAAAATAAAAAAAAATTTGAAATTTAAAAGGGTAAAATGAGCGAAAAACGTTCTAAAAACATTCTAAATTACAATTTCTATGGAATCTCTAGAACTACCGAACCGATTTGAAATTTGGAGTTGTAGATACTTATAAGATGTAAATGCTCTCTAAGAACAAAATAAAAAAAAATTTGAAATTTAAAAGGGTGAAATGACCGAAAAGCGTTCTAAAAACATTCTAAATTACAATTTCTATGGAATATCTAGAACTACCGAACACATTTGAAATTTGGCTTTTTAGTTACTTATAAGATGTAAATGCTCTCTAAGAACAAAAAAAAATTCGAAATTTAAAAGGGTGAAATGAGCGAAAAGCGTTCTAAAAACATTCTAATTCACAATTTCTATGGAATCTCTGGAACTACCGAACCGATTTCAAAAGTGATTGTGGCAAATTGATGGTGACAACCCCTGCTCCAATATAGGATATATTTTTTGTGGGTGCCACTATCCCCAGGGGGGTGCAGGAGCGAAAAACTTTCTAAAATTGCGATTTTGTTTATACTGAAGGAGCTAGAAATTTGAAATTTGGCATTGTTTTTACTTATAAGATGTAAATGCTCTCTAAAACAAAATAAAAAAAATCGAAATTTAAAAGGTTGAAATGAGCGAAAAGCGTTCTAAAATTATTTTAAATTACAATTTCTATGGAATCTCTGGAACTACCGAAACGATTTCAAAAGTGATAGTGGCAAATTGATGGTGACAACACCTGCTCCAACATAGGATACTTTGTTTGTGGGTGCCACTATCCCCAGGGGGGTGGAGGAGCGAAAAACGTTCTAAAATTGCGATTTTGTTTATACTGAAGGAGCTAGAAATTTGAAATTTGGCATTGTAGTTACTTATAAGATGTAAATGCTCTCTAAGAACAAAATAAAAAAAATTCGAAATTTAAAATTGTGAAATGAGCGAAAAGCGTTCTAAAAACATTCTAAATTACAATTTCTATAGCATCTCTAGAACTACCGAACCGATTTGAAATTTGGCGTTGTAGTTACTTATAAGATGTAAATGCTCTCTAAAAACAAAATAAAAAAAAATTTGAAATTTAAAAGGGTGAAATGAGCGAAAAGCGTTCTAAAAACATTCTAAATTACAATTTCTATGGAATCTCTAGTACGACCGAACCGATTTGAAAGTTGGCGTTGTAGTTACTTATAGGATGTAAATGCTCTCTAAGAACAAAATAAAAAAAATTTTGAAATTTAAAAGGGTAAAATGAGCGAAAAACGTTCTAAAAACATTCTAAATTACAATTTCTATGGAATCTCTAGAACTACCGAACCGATTTGAAATTTGGCGTTGTAGATACTTATAAGATGTAAATGCTCTCTAAGAACAAAATAAAAAAAAATTTGAAATTTAAAAGGGTGAAATGACCGAAAAGCGTTCTAAAAACATTCTAAATTACAATTTCTATGGAATATCTAGAACTACCGAACACATTTGAAATTTGGCTTTTTAGTTACTTATAAGATGTAAATGCTCTCTAAGAACAAAAAAAAAATTCGAAATTTAAAAGGGTGAAATGAGCGAAAAGCGTTCTAAAAACATTCTAATTCACAATTTCTATGGAATCTCTGGAACTACCGAACCGATTTCAAAAGTGATTGTGGCAAATTGATGGTGACAACCCCTGCTCCAATATAGGATATATTTTTTATGGGTGCCACTATCCCCAGGGGGGTGCAGGAGCGAAAAACTTTCTAAAATTGCGATTTTGTTTATACTGAAGGAGCTAGAAATTTGAAATTTGGCATTGTAGTTACTTATAAGATGTAAATGCTCTCTAAAACAAAATAAAAAAAATCGAAATTTAAAAGGTTGAAATGAGCGAAAAGCGTTCTAAAATTATTTTAAATTACAATTTCTATGGAATCTCTGGAACTACCGAAACGATTTCAAAAGTGATAGTGGCAAATTGATGGTGACAACACCTGCTCCAACATAGGATACTTTGTTTGTGGGTGCCACTATCCCCAGGGGGGTGGAGGAGCGAAAAACGTTCTAAAATTGCGATTTTGTTTATACTGAAGGAGCTAGAAATTTGAAATTTGGCATTGTAGTTACTTATAAGATGTAAATGCTCTCTAAGAATAAAATTTTAAAAAAATTCGAAATTTAAAAGGGTGAAATGAGCGAAAAGCGTTCTAAAAACATTCTAAATTACAATTTCTATGGAATCTCTAGAACTAACGAACCGATTTGAAATTTGGCGTTGTAGTTACTTATAAGATGTAAATGATCTCTAAGAACAAAAAAAAAATTCGAAATTTAAAAGGGTGAAATGAGCGAAAAGCGTTCTAAAAACATTCTAAATTACAATTTCTATGGAATCTCTAGAACTACCGAACCGATTTGAAATTTGGCGTTGTAGTTACTTATAAGATGTAAATGCTCTCTAAGAACAAAATAAAAAAAAATTGAAATTTAAAAGGGTGAAATGACCGAAAAGCGTTCTAAAAACATTCTAAATTACAATTTCTATGGAATATCTAGAACTATCGAACACATCTGAAATTTGGCTTTTTAGTTACTTATAAGATGTAAATGCTCTCTAAGAACAAAATAAAAAAAAAATCGAAATTTAAAAGGCTGAAATGAACGAAAAGCGTTCTAAAAACATTCTAAATTACAATTTCTATGGAATATCTAGAACTATCGAACACATTTGAAATTTGGCTTTTTAGTTACTTATAAGATGTAAATGCTCTCTAAGAACAAAATAAAAAAAAAATCGAAATTTAAAAGGCTGAAATGAACGAAAAGCGTTCTAAAAACATTCTAAATTACAATTTCTATGGAATCTCTAGAACTACCGAACCGATTTGAAATTTGGCGTTGTAGTTACTTATAAGATGTAAATGCTCTCTAAGAACAAAATAAAAAAAATTCGAAATTTAAAATTGTGAAATGAGCGAAAAGCGTTCTAAAAACATTCTAAATTACAATTTCTATAGCATCTCTAGAACTACCGAACCGATTTGAAATTTGGCGTTGTAGTTACTTATAAGATGTAAATGCTCTCTAAGAACAAAATAAAAAAAAATTTGAAATTTAAAAGGGTGAAATGAGCGAAAAGCGTTCTAAAAACATTCTAAATTACAATTTCTATGGAATCTCTAGTACGACCGAACCGATTTGAAAGTTGGCGTTGTAGTTACTTATAGGATGTAAATGCTCTCTAAGAACAAAATAAAAAAAATTTTGAAATTTAAAAGGGTAAAATGAGCGAAAAACGTTCTAAAAACATTCTAAATTACAATTTCTATGGAATCTCTAGAACTACCGAACCGATTTGAAATTTGGCGTTGTAGATACTTATAAGATGTAAATGCTCTCTAAAACAAAATAAAAAAAATCGAAATTTAAAAGGGTGAAATGAGCGAAAAGCGTTCTAAAATTATTTTAAATTACAATTTCTATGGAATATCTAGAACTACCGAACACATTTGAAATTTGGCTTTTTAGTTACTTATAAGATGTAAATGCTCTCTAAGAACAAAAAAAAAAATTCGAAATTTAAAAGGGTGAAATGAGCGAAAAGCGTTCTAAAAACATTCTAAATTACAGTTTCTATGGAATCTCTAGAACTACCGAACCGATTTGAAATTTGGCGTTGTAGTTACTTATAAGATGTAAATGCTCTCTAAGAACAAAATAAAAAAAAAATTGAAATTTAAAAGGGTGAAATGACCGAAAAGCGTTCTAAAAACATTCTAAATTACAATTTCTATGGAATATCGAGAACTACCGAACACATTTGAAATTTGGCTTTTTAGTTACTTATAAGATGTAAATGCTCTCTAAGAACAACAAAAAAAAAATTCGAAATTTAAAAGGGTGAAATGAGCGAAAAGCGTTCTAAAAACATTCTAATTCACAATTTCTATGGAATCTCTGGAATTACCGAACCGATTTCAAAAGTGATGGTGGCAAATTGATGGTGACAACCCCTGCTCCAATATAGGATATATTTTTTGTGGGTGCCACTATCCCCAGGGGGGTGCAGGAGCGAAAAACTTTCTAAAATTGCGATTTTGTTTATACTAAAGGAGCTAGAAATTTGAAATTTGGCATTGTAGTTACTTATAAGATGTAAATGCTCTCTAAAACAAAATAAAAAAAATCGAAATTTAAAAGGGTGAAATGAGCGAAAAGCGTTCTAAAATTATTCTAAATTACAATTTCTATGGAATCTCTGGAACTACCGAACCGATTTGAAATTTGGCGTTGTAGTTACTTATAAGATGTAAATGCTCTCTAAAAACAAAATTTAAAAAAATTGGAAATTTAAAAGGGTGAAATGAGCGAAAAGCGTTCTAAAAACATTCTAAATTACAATTTCTATGGAATCTCTAGAACTACCGAACCGATTTGTAATTTGGCGTTGTAGTTACTTATAAGATGTAAATGCTCTCTAAGAATAAAATAAAAAAAAATTCGAAATTTAAAAGGGTGAAATGAGCGAAAAGCGTTCTAAAAACATTCTAAATTACAATTTCTATGGAATCTCTAGAACTACCGAACCGATTTGAAATTTGGCGTTGTAGTTACTTATAAGATATAAATGCTCTCTAAGAAAAAATAAAAATAAAATTTGAAATTTAAAATGGTAAATGAGCGAAAAGTGTTCTAAATTATAATTTCTATGTAATCTCTAGAACTACCGAACCGATTTGAAATTTGGTGTTGTAGTTACTTATAAGATATAAATGCTCTCTAAGAACAAAATAAAAAAAAATTCGAAATTTAAAAGGGTGAAATGAGCGAAAAGCGTTCTAAAAACATTCTAAATTACAATTTCTATGGAATCTCTAGAACTACCGAACCGTTTTGAAATTTGGCGTTGTAGTTACTTATAAGATATAAATGCTCTCTAAGAACAAAATAAAAAAAAATTCGAAATTTAAAAGGGTGAAATGAGCGAAAAGCGTTCTAAAAACATTCTAAATTACAATTTCTATGGAATATCTACAACTACCGAACAGATTTGAAATTTGGCATTTTAGTTACTTATAAGATGTAAATGCTTTCTACGAACAACAACAAAAAAAAAATTCGAAATTTAAAAGGGTGCACCGAGCGAAAAGCGTTCTAAAAACATTCTAAATCACAATTTCTATGGAATCTCTAGAACTACCGAACCGATTTCAAAAGTGATGGTGGCAAATTGATGGTGACAACCCCTGCTCCAACATAGGCTATATTTTATGTCGGTGTCACTAACCCCAGGGGGGTGTGCAGGAGCGAAAAACTTTCTAAAATTGAGATGTTTTTTATACTGAAGGAGCTAGAAATTTGAAAAATGGAACTGTGAAATGAGCGAAAAGCGTTCTAAAAACATTCTAAATTCCAATTTCTATGGAATCTCTGGAACTACCGAAACGATTTGAAATTTGGCGTTGTAGTTACTTATAAGATGTAAATGCTCTCTAAGAACAAAATAAAAAAAATTCGAAATTTAAAATTGTGAAATGAGCGAAAAGCGTTCTAAACACATTCTAAATTATAATTTCTATGTAATCTCTAGAACTACCGAACCGATTTGAAATTTGGCGTTTTAGTTACTTATAAGATATAAATGCTCTCTAAGAACAAAATAAAAAAAAATTCGAAATTTAAAAGGTTGAAATGAGCGAAAAGCGTTCTAAAAACATTCTAAAATTGCGATTTTGTTTATACTGAAGGAGCTAGAAATTTGAAATTTGGCATTGTAGTTACTTATAAGATGTAAATGCTCTCTAAGAATAAAATTTTAAAAAAATTCGAAATTTAAAAGGGTGAAATGAGCGAAAAGCGTTCTAAAAACATTCTAAATTACAATTTCTATGGAATCTCTAGAACTACCGAACCGATTTGAAATTTGGCGTTGTAGTTACTTATAAGATGTAAATGCTCTCTAAGAACAAAATTTAAAAAAATTCGAAATTTAAAAGGGTGAAATGAGCGAAAAGCGTTCTAAAAACATTCTAAATTACAGTTTCTATGGAATCTCTAGGACTACCGAACCGATTTGAAATTTGGCGTTGTAGTTACTTATAAGATGTAAATGCTCTCTAAGAACAAAATAAAAAAAAAATTGAAATTTAAAAGGGTGAAATGACCGAAAAGCGTTCTAAAAACATTCTAAATTACAATTTCTATGGAATATCTAGAACTACCGAACACATTTGAAATTTGGCTTTTTAGTTACTTATAAGATGTAAATGCTCTCTAAGAACAACAAAAAAAAATTCGAAATTTAAAAGGGTGAAATGAGCGAAAAGCGTTCTAAAAACATTCTAATTCACAATTTCTATGGAATCTCTGGAATTACCGAACCGATTTCAAAAGTGATGGTGGCAAATTGATGGTGACAACCCCTGCTCCAATATAGGATATATTTTTTGTGGGTGCCACTATCCCCAGGGGGGTGCAGGAGCGAAAAACTTTCTAAAATTGCGATTTTGTTTATACTAAAGGAGCTAGAAATTTGAAATTTGGCATTGTAGTTACTTATAAGATGTAAATGCTCTCTAAAACAAAATAAAAAAAATCGAAATTTAAAAGGGTGAAATGAGCGAAAAGCGTTCTAAAATTATTCTAAATTACAATTTCTATGGAATCTCTGGAACTACCGAAACGATTTCAAAAGTGATAGTGGCAAATTGATGGTGACAACACCTGCTCCAACATAGGATATATTGTTTGTGGGTGCCACTATCCCCAGGGGGGTGCAGGAGCGAAAAACTTTCTAAAATTGCGATTTTGTTTATACTGAAGGAGCTAGAAATTTGAAATTTGGCATTGTAGTTACTTATAAGATGTAAATGCTCTCTAAGAATAAAATTTTAAAAAAATTCGAAATTTAAAAGGGTGAAATGAGCGAAAAGCGTTCTAAAAACATTCTAAATTACAATTTCTATGGAATCTCTAGAACTACCGAACCGATTTGAAATTTGGCGTTGTAGTTACTTATAAGATGTAAATGCTCTCTAAAAACAAAATTTAAAAAAATTGGAAATTTAAAAGGGTGAAATGAGCGAAAAGCGTTCTAAAAACATTCTAAATTACAATTTCTATGGAATCTCTAGAACTACCGAACCGATTTGTAATTTGGCGTTGTAGTTACTTATAAGATGTAAATGCTCTCTAAGAATAAAATAAAAAAAAATTCGAAATTTAAAAGGGTGAAATGAGCGAAAAGCGTTCTAAAAACATTCTAAATTACAATTTCTATGGAATCTCTAGAACTACCGAACCGATTTGAAATTTGGCGTTGTAGTTACTTATAAGATATAAATGCTCTCTAAGAAAAAATAAAAATAAAATTTGAAATTTAAAATGGTAAATGAGCGAAAAGTGTTCTAAATTATAATTTCTATGTAATCTCTAGAACTACCGAACCGATTTGAAATTTGGTGTTGTAGTTACTTATAAGATATAAATGCTCTCTAAGAACAAAATAAAAAAAAATTCGAAATTTAAAAGGGTGAAATGAGCGAAAAGCGTTCTAAAAACATTCTAAATTACAATTTCTATGGAATCTCTAGAACTACCGAACCGTTTTGAAATTTGGCGTTGTAGTTACTTATAAGATGTAAATGCTTTCTACGAACAACAACAAAAAAAAAATTCGAAATTTAAAAGGGTGCACCGAGCGAAAAGCGTTCTAAAAACATTCTAAATCACAATTTCTATGGAATCTCTAGAACTACCGAACCGATTTCAAAAGTGATGGTGGCAAATTGATGGTGACAACCCCTGCTCCAACATAGGCTATATTTTATGTCGGTGTCACTAACCCCAGGGGGGTGTGCAGGAGCGAAAAACTTTCTAAAATTGAGATGTTTTTTATACTGAAGGAGCTAGAAATTTGAAAAATGGAACTGTGAAATGAGCGAAAAGCGTTCTAAAAACATTCTAAATTCCAATTTCTATGGAATCTCTGGAACTACCGAAACGATTTGAAATTTGGCGTTGTAGTTACTTATAAGATGTAAATGCTCTCTAAGAACAAAATAAAAAAAATTCGAAATTTAAAATTGTGAAATGAGCGAAAAGCGTTCTAAACACATTCTAAATTATAATTTCTATGTAATCTCTAGAACTACCGAACCGATTTGAAATTTGGCGTTTTAGTTACTTATAAGATATAAATGCTCTCTAAGAACAAAATAAAAAAAAATTCGAAATTTAAAAGGTTGAAATGAGCGAAAAGCGTTCTAAAAACATTCTAAATTACAATTTCTATGGAATATCTAGAACTACCGAACAGATTTGTAATTTGGCATTTTAGTTACTTATAAGATATAAATGCTCTCTAAGAACAAAATAAAAAAAAATTCGAAATTTAAAAGGGTGAAATGAGCGAAAAGCGTTCTAAAAACATTCTAAATTACAATTTCTATGGAATATCTAGAACTACCGAACAGATTTGTAATTTGGCATTTTAGTTACTTATAAGATGTAAATGCTTTCTAAGAACAACAACAAAAAAAAATTCGAAATTTAAAAGGGTGCAATGAGCGAAAAGCGTTCTAAAAACATTCTAAATTACAATTTCTATGGAATCTCTAGAACTACCGAACCGATTTCAAAAGTGATGGTGGCAAATTGATGGTGACAACCCCTGCTCCAACATAGGCTATATTTTATGTCGGTGTCACTAACCCCAGGGGGGTGTGCAGGAGCGAAAAACTTTCTAAAATTGAGATTTTTTTTATACTGAAGGAGCTAGAAATTTGAAAATTGGAACTGTGAAATGAGCGAAAAGCGTTCTAAAAACATTCTAAATTCCAATTTCTATGGAATCTCTGGAACTACCGAACCGATTTGAAATTTGGCGTTGTAGTTACTTATAAGATGTAAATGCTCTCTAAGAACAAAATAAAAAAAAATTTGAAATTTAAAAGGATGAAATGAGCGAAAAGCGTTCTAAAAACATACTAAATTACAATTTCTATGGAATCTCTAGAACTACCGAACCGATTTGAAATTTGGCGTTGTAGTTACTTATAAGATGTAAATGCTCTCTAAGAACAACAAAAAAAAATTCGAAATTTAAAAGGGTGAAATGAGCGAAAAGCGTTCTAAAAACATTCTAAATCACAATTTCTATGGAATCTCTAGAACTACCGAACCGATTTCAAAAGTGATGGTGGAAAATTGATGGTGACAACCCCTGCTCCAACATAGGCTATATTTTATGTCGGTGTCACTATTCCCAGGGGGGGTACAGGAGCGAAAAACTTTCTAAAATTGAGATGTTTTTTATACTGAAGGAGCTAGAAATTTGAAAATTGGAACCGTGAAATGAGCGAAAAGCGTTCTAAAAACATTCTAAATCACAATTTCTATGGAATCCCTAGAACTACCGAACCGATTTCAAAAGTGATGGTGGCAAATTGATGGTGACAACCCCTGCTCCAACATAGGCTATATTTTTTGTGGGTGCCACTATCCCCAGGGGGGTGGAGGAGCGAAAAACTTTCTAAAATTGCGATTTTGTTTATACTGAAGGAGCTAGAAATTTGAAATTTGGCATTGTAGTTACTTATAAGATGTAAATGCTCTCTAAGAAAAAAATTTAAAAAAAATTCGAAATTTAAAAGGGTGAAATGAGCGAAAAGCGTTCTAAAAGCATTCTAAATTACAATTTCTATGGAATCTTTAGAACTACCGAACCGATTTGAAATTTGGCGTTGTAGTTACTTATTAGATGTAAATGCTCTCTAAGAACAAAATTCAAAAAAATTCGAAATTTAAAAGGGTGAAATGAGCGAAAAGCGTTCTAAAAACATTCTAAATTACAATTTCTATGGAATCTCTAGAACTACCGAACCGATTTGAAATTTGGCGTTGTAGTTACTTATAAGATATAAATGCTCTCTAAGAAAAAATAAAAATTAAATTTGAAAATTAAAAGGGTGAAATGAGCGAAAAGCGTTCTAAATTATAATTTCTATGTAATCTCTAGAACTACCGAACCGATTTGAAATTTGGCGTTGTAGTTACTTATAAGATATAAATGCTCTCTAAGAACAAAATAAAAAAAAATTCGAAATTTAAAAGGGTAAAATGAGTGAAAAGTGTTCTAAAAACATTCTAAATTACAATTTCTATGGAATCTCTGGAACTACCGAACCGATTTCAAAAGTGATGGTGGCAAATTGATGGTGACAACCCCTGCTCCAACATAGGCTATATTTTATGTCAGTGTCAGTAACTTCAGGGGGGTGCAGGAGCGAAAAACGTTCTAAAATTGCGAATTTTTATACTGAAGGTGCTAGAAATTTGAAATTTGGCATTGTAGTTACTTATAAGATGTAAATGCTCTCTAAAACAAAATAAAAAAAATCGAAATTTAAAAGGGTGAAATGAGCGAAAAGCGTTCTAAAAACATTCTAAATTACAATTTCTATGGAATATCTAGAACTAACGAAACGATTTCAAAAGTGATAGTGGCAAATTGATGGTGACAACACCTGCTCCAACATAGGATATATTTTTTGTGGGTGCCACTATCCCCAGGGGGGTGGAGAAGCGAAAAACGTTCTAAAATTGCGATTTTGTTTATACTGAAGGAGCTAGAAATTTGAAATTTGACATTGTAGTTACTTATAATATGTAAATGCTCTATAAGAATAAAATTAAAAAAAAATTCGAAATTTAAAAGGGTGAAATGAGCGAAAAGCGTTCTAAAAACATTCTAAATTACAATTTCTATGGAATCTCTAGAACTACCGAACCGATTTGAAATTTGGCGTTGTAGTTACTTATAAGATGTAAATGCTCTCTAAGAACAAAATAAAAAAAAAATTGAAATTTAAAAGGGTGAAATGACCGAAAAGCGTTCTAAAAACATTCTAAATTACAATTTCTATGGAATATCTAGAACTACCGAACACATTTGAAATTTGGCTTTTTAGTTACTTATAAGATGTAAATGCTCTCTAAGAACAACAAAAAAAAAATTCGAAATTTAAAAGGGTGAAATGAGCGAAAAGCGTTCTAAAAACATTCTAATTCACAATTTCTATGGAATCTCTGGAACTACCGAACCGATTTCAAAAGTGATGGTGGCAAATTGATGGTGACAACCCCTGCTCCAATATAGGATATATTTTTTGTGGGTGCCACTATCCCCAGGGGGGTTCAGGAGCGAAAAACTTTCTAAAATTGCGATTTTGTTTATACTGAAGTAGCTAGAAATTTGAAATTTGGCATTGTAGTTACTTATAAGATGTAAATGCTCTCTAAAACAAAATAAAAAAAATCGAAATTTAAAAGGGTGAAATGAGCGAAAAGCGTTCTAAAATTATTCTAAATTACAATTTCTATGGAATCTCTGGAACTACCGAAACGATTTCAAAAGTGATAGTGGCAAACTGATGGTGACAACACCTGCTCCAACATAGGATATATTGTTTGTGGGTGCCACTATCCCCAGGGGGGTGGAGGAGCGAAAAACGTTCTAAAATTGCGATTTTGTTTATACTGAAGGAGCTAGAAATTTGAAATTTGACATTGTAGTTACTTATAATATGTAAATGCTCTATAAGAATAAAATTAAAAAAAAATTCGAAATTTAAAAGGGTGAAATGAGCGAAAAGCGTTCTAAAAACATTCTAAATTACAATTTCTATGGAATCTCTAGAACTACCGAACCGATTTGAAATTTGGCGTTGTAGTTACTTATAAGATGTAAATGCTCTCTAAGAACAAAATAAAAAAAAAATTTAAATTTAAAAGGGTGAAATGACCGAAAAGCGTTCTAAAAACATTCTAAATTACAATTTCTATGGAATATCTAGAACTACCGAACACATTTGAAATTTGGCTTTTTAGTTACTTATAAGATGTAAATGCTCTCTAAGAACAACAAAAAAAAAATTCGAAATTTAAAAGGGTGAAATGAGCGAAAAGCGTTCTAAAAACATTCTAATTCACAATTTCTATGGAATCTCTGGAACTACCGAACCGATTTCAAAAGTGATGGTGGCAAATTGATGGTGACAACCCCTGCTCCAATATAGGATATATTTTTTGTGGGTGCCACTATCCCCAGGGGGGTGCAGGAGCGAAAAACTTTCTAAAATTGCGATTTTGTTTATACTGAAGTAGCTAGAAATTTGAAATTTGGCATTGTAGTTACTTATAAGATGTAAATGCTCTCTAAAACAAAATAAAAAAAATCGAAATTTAAAAGGGTGAAATGAGCGAAAAGCGTTCTAAAATTATTCTAAATTACAATTTCTATGGAATCTCTGGAACTACCGAAACGATTTCAAAAGTGATAGTGGCAAACTGATGGTGACAACACCTGCTCCAACATAGGATATATTGTTTGTGGGTGCCACTATCCCCAGGGGGGTGGAGGAGCGAAAAACGTTCTAAAATTGCGATTTTGTTTATACTGAAGGAGCTAGAAATTTGAAATTTGACATTGTAGTTACTTATAATATGTAAATGCTCTATAAGAATAAAATTAAAAAAAAAATTCGAAATTTAAAAGGGTGAAATGAGCGAAAAGCGTTCTAAAAACATTCTAAATTACAATTTCTATGGAATCTCTAGAACTACCGAACCGATTTGAAATTTGGCGTTGTAGTTACTTATTAGATGTAAATGCTCTCTAAGAACAAAATTTAAAAAAATCGAAATTTAAAAGGGTGAAATGAGCGAAAAGCGTTCTAAAAACATTCTAAATTACAATTTCTATGGAATCTCTAGAACTACCGAACCGATTTGAAATTTGGCATTGTAGTTACTTATAAGATGTAAATGCTCTCTAAGAATAAAATAAAAAAAAATTCGAAATTTAAAAGGGT
Organism: Maratus michaelseni; assembly: GCA_963931845.1. Taxonomy (NCBI): domain Eukaryota; kingdom Metazoa; phylum Arthropoda; class Arachnida; order Araneae; family Salticidae; genus Maratus; species Maratus michaelseni. Next base: position 524,860,907 of record OZ007586.1, read on the forward strand.
GAAATGAGCGAAAAGCGTTCTAAAAACATTCTAAATTACAATTTCTATGGAATCTCTAGAACTACCGAACCGATTTGAAATTTGGCGTTGTACTTACTTATAAGATATAAATGCTCTCTAAGAAAAAAATAAAAATTAAATTTGAAAATTAAAAGGGTGAAATGAGCGAAAAGCGTTTTAAATTATAATTTCTATGTAATCTCTAGAACTACCGAACCGATTTGAAATTTGGCGTTGTAGTTACTTATAAGATATAAATGCTCTCTAAGAACAAAATAAAAAAAAATTCGAAATTTAAAAGGGTAAAATGAGCGAAAAGCGTTCTAAAAACATTCTAAATTACAATTGCTATGGAATCTCTGGAACTACCGAACCGATTTCAAAAGTGATGGTGGCAAATTGATGGTGACAACCCCTGCTCCAACATAGGCTATATTTTATGTCAGTGTCAGTAACTTCAGGGGGGTGCAGGAGAGAAAAACGTTCTAAAATTGCGAATTTTTATACTGAAGGTGCTAGAAATTTGAAATTTGGCATTGTTGTTACTTATAAGATGTAAATGCTCTCTAAGAACAAAATTTAAAAAAATTCGAAATTTAAAAGGGTGAAATGAGCGAAAAGCGTTCTAAAAACATTCTAAATTACAATTTCTATGGAATATCTAGAACTACCGAACACATTTGAAATTTGGCTTTTTAGTTACTTATAAGATGTAAATGCTCTCTAAGAACAACAAAAAAAAATTCGAAATTTAAAAGGGTGAAATGAGCGAAAAGCGTTCTAAAAACATTCTAATTCACAATTTCTATGGAATCTCTGGAACTACCCAACCGCTTTCAAAAGTGATGGTGGCAAATTGATGGTGACAACCCCTGCTCCAATATAGGATATATTTTTTGTGGGTGCCACTATCCCTAGGGGGGTGCAGGAGCGAAAAACTTTCTAAAATTGCGATTTTGTTTATACTGAAGGAGCTAGAAATTCGAAATTTGGCATTGTAGTTACTTATAAGATGTAAATGCTCTCTAAAACAAAATAAAAAAAATCGAAATTTAAAAGGGTGAAATGAGCGAAAAGCGTTCTAAAATTATTCTAAATTACAATTTCTATGGAATCTCTGGAACTACCGAAACGATTTCAAAAGTGATAGTGGCAAATTGATGGTGACAACACCTGCTCCAACATAGGATATATTGTTTGTGGGTGCCACTATCCCCAGGGGGGTGGAGGAGCGAAAAACGTTCTAAAATTGCGATTTTGTTTATACTGAAGGAGCTAGAAATTTGAAATTTGGAATTGTAGTTACTTATAAGATGTAAATGCTCTCTAAGAATAAAATTTTAAAAAAATTCGAAATTTAAAAGGGTGAAATGAGCGAAAAGCGTTCTAAAAACATTCTAAATTACAATTTCTATGAAAATCTCTAGAACTACCGAACCGATTTGAAATTTGGCGTTGTAGTTACTTATAAGATGTAAATGCTCTCTAAGAACAAAATTTTAAAAAAATTCGAAATTTAAAAGGTTGAAATGAGCGAAAAGCGTACTAAAAACATTCTAAATTACAATTTCTATGGAATCTCTAGAACTACCGAACCGATTTGAAATTTGGCGTTGTAGTTACTTATAAGATGTAAATGCTCTCTAAGAATAAAATAAAAAAAAAATTCGAAATTTAAAAGGGTGAAATGAGCGAAAAGCGTTCTAAAAACATTCTAAATTACAATTTCTATGGAATCTCTAGAACTACCGAACCGATTTGAAATTTGGCGTTGTAGTTACTTATAAGATATAAATGCTCTCTAAGAAAAAATAAAAATAAAATTTGAAATTTAAAATGGTGAAATGAGCGAAAAGTGTTCTAAATTATAATTTCTATGTAATCTCTTGAACTACCGAACCGATTTGAAATTTGGCGTTGTAGTTACTTATAAGATATAAATGCTCTCTAAGAACAAAATAAAAAAAAATTCGAAATTTAAAAGGGTAAAATGAGCGAAAAGCGTTCTAAAAACATTCTAAATTACAATTTCTATGGAATCTCTGGAACTACCGCACCGATTTCAAAAGTGATGGTGGCAAATTGATGGTGCCAACCCCTGCTCCAATATAGGATATATTTTTTGTGGGTGCCACTATCCCCAGGGGGGTGCAGGAGCGAAAAACTTTCTAAAATTGCGATTTTGTTTATACTGAAGTAGCTAGAAATTTGAAATTTGGCATTGTAGTTACTTATAAGATGTAAATGCTCTCTAAAAACAAAATAAAAAAATCGAAATTTAAAAGGGTGAAATGAGCGAAAAGCGTTCTAAAATTATTCTAAATTACAATTTCTATGGAATCTCTGGAACTACCGAAACGATTTCAAAAGTGATGGTGGCAAATTGATGGTGACAACACCTGCTCCAACAAAGGATATATTTTTTGTGGGTGCCACTATCCCCAGGGGGGTGGAGGAGCGAAAAACGTTCTAAAATTGCGATTTTGTTTATACTGAAGGAGCTAGAAATTTGAAATTTGACATTGTAGTTACTTATAATATGTAAATGCTCTATAAGAATAAAATTAAAAAAAAATTCGAAATTTAAAAGGGTGAAATGAGCGAAAAGCGTTCTAAAAACTTTCTAAATTACAATTTCTATGGAATCTCTAGAACTACCGAACCGATTTGAAATTTGGCGTTGTAGTTACTTATAAGATGTAAATGTTCTCTAAGAACAAAAAAAAATTTCGAAATTTAAAAGGGTGAAATGAGCGAAAAGCGTTCTAAAAACATTCTAAATTACAATTTCTATGGAATCTCTAGAACTACCGAACCGATTTGAAATTTGGCGTTGTAGTTACTTATAAGATGTAAATGCTCTCTAAGAACAAAATTTAAAAAAATTCGAAATTTAAAAGGGTGAAATGAGCGAAAAGCGTTCTAAAAACATTCTAAATTACAGTTTCTATGGAATCTCTAGAACTACCGAACCGATTTGAAATTTGGCGTTGTAGTTACTTATAAGATGTAAATGCTCTCTAACAACAAAATAAAAAAAAATTGAAATTTAAAAGGGTGAAATGACCGAAAAGCGTTCTAAAAACATTCTAAATTACAATTTCTATGGAATGTCTAGAACTACCGAACCGATTTGAAATTTGGCGTTGTAGTTACTTATAAGATGTAAATGCTCTCTAAGAATAAAATAAAAAAAAATTTCGAAATTTAAAAGGGTGAAATGAGCGAAAAGCGTTCTAAAAACATTCTAAATTACAATTTCTATGGAATCTCTAGTACTACCGAACCGATTTGAAATTTGGCGTTGTAGTTACTTATTAGATGTAAATGCTCTCTAAGAACAAAATTTAAAAAAATCGAAATTTAAAAGGGTGAAATGAGCGAAAAGCGTTCTAAAAACATTCTAAATTACAATTTCTATGGAATCTCTAGAACTACCGAACCGATTTGAAATTTGGCGTTGTAGTTACTTATAAGATGTAAATGCTCTCTAAGAATAAAATAAAAAAAAATTCGAAATTTAAAAGGGTGAAATGAGCGAAAAGCGTTCTAAAAACATTCTAAATTACAATTTCTATGGAATCTCTAGAACTACCGAACCGATTTGAAATTTGGCGTTGTAGTTACTTATAAGATATAAATGCTCTCTAAGAAAAAAATAAAAATTAAATTTGAAAATTAAAAGGGTGAAATGAGCGAAAAGCGTTTTAAATTATAATTTCTATGTAATCTCTAGAACTACCGAACCGATTTGAAATTTGGCGTTGTAGTTACTTATAAGATATAAATGCTCTCTAAGAACAAAATAAAAAAAAATTCGAAATTTAAAAGGGTAAAATGAGCGAAAAGCTTTCTAAAAACATTCTAAATTACAATTGCTATGGAATCTCTGGAACTACCGAACCGATTTCAAAAGTGATGGTGGCAAATTGATGGTGACAACCCCTGCTCCAACATAGGCTATATTTTATGTCAGTGTCAGTAACTTCAGGGGGGTGCAGGAGAGAAAAACGTTCTAAAATTGCGAATTTTTATACTGAAGGTGCTAGAAATTTGAAATTTGGCATTGTAGTTACTTATAAGATGTAAATGCTCTCTAAGAACAAAATTAAAAAAAATTCGAAATTTAAAAGGGTGAAATGAGCGAAAAGCGTTCTAAAAACATTCTAAATTACAATTTCTATGGAATCTCTAGAACTACCGAACCGATTTGAAATTTGGCGTTGTAGTTACTTATAAGATGTAAATGCTCTCTAAGAACAAAATAAAAAAAATTGAAATTTAAAAGGGTGAAATGACCGAAAAGCGTTCTAAAAACATTCTAAATTACAATTTCTATGGAATATCTAGAACTACCGAACACATTTGAAATTTGGCTTTTTAGTTACTTATAAGATGTAAATGCTCTCTAAGAACAACAAAAAAAAATTCGAAATTTAAAAGGGTGAAATGAGCGAAAAACGTTCTAAAAACATTCTAATTCACAATTTCTATGGAATCTCTGGAACTACCCAACCGATTTCAAAAGTGATGGTGGCAAATTGATGGTGACAACCCCTGCTCCAATATAGGATATATTTTTTGTGGGTGCCACTATCCCTAGGGGGGTGCAGGAGCGAAAAACTTTCTAAAATTGCGATTTTGTTTATACTGAAGGAGCTAGAAATTTGAAATTTGGCATTGTAGTTACTTATAAGATGTAAATGCTCTCTAAAACAAAATAAAAAAAATCGAAATTTAAAAGGGTGAAATGAGCGAAAAGCGTTCTAAAATTATTCTAAATTACAATTTCTATGGAATCTCTGGAACTACCGAAACGATTTCAAAAGTGATAGTGGCAAATTGATGGTGACAACACCTGCTCCAACATAGGATATATTGTTTGTGGGTGCCACTATCCCCAGGGGGGTGGAGGAGCGAAAAACGTTCTAAAATTGCGATTTTGTTTATACTGAAGGAGCTAGAAATTTGAAATTTGGAATTGTAGTTACTTATAAGATGTAAATGCTCTCTAAGAATAAAATTAAAAAAAAATTCGAAATTTAAAAGGGTGAAATGAGCGAAAAGCGTTCTAAAAACATTCTAAATTACAATTGCTATGGAATCTCTAGAACTACCGAACCGATTTGAAATTTGGCGTTGTAGTTACTTATAAGATGTAAATGCTCTCTAAGAACAAAATTTAAAAAAAATTCGAAATTTAAAAGGTTGAAATGAGCGAAAAGCGTACTAAAAACATTCTAAATTACAATTTCTATGGAATCTCTAGAACTACCGAACCGATTTGAAATTTGGCGTTGTAGTTACTTATAAGATATAAATGCTCTCTAAGAAAAAATAAAAATAAAATTTGAAATTTAAAATGGTGAAATGAGCGAAAAGTGTTCTAAATTATAATTTCTATGTAATCTCTTGAACTACCGAACCGATTTGAAATTTGGCGTTGTAGTTACTTATAAGATATAAATGCTCTCTAAGAACAAAATAAAAAAAAAATTCGAAATTTAAAAGGGTAAAATGAGCGAAAAGCGTTCTAAAAACATTCTAAATTACAATTTCTATGGAATCTCTGGAACTACCGAACCGATTTCAAAAGTGATGGTGGCAAATTGATGGTGCCAACCCCTGCTCCAATATAGGATCTATTTTTTGTGGGTGCCACTATCCCCAGGGGGGTGCAGGAGCGAAAAACTTTCTAAAATTGCGATTTTGTTTATACTGAAGTAGCTAGAAATTTGAAATTTGGCATTGTAGTTACTTATAAGATGTAAATGCTCTCTAAAAACAAAATAAAAAAATCGAAATTTAAAAGGGTGAAATGAGCGAAAAGCGTTCTAAAATTATTCTAAATTACAATTTCTATGGAATCTCTGGAACTACCGAAACGATTTCAAAAGTGATGGTGGCAAATTGATGGTGACAACACCTGCTCCAACAAAGGATATATTTTTTGTGTGTGCCACTATCCCCAGGGGGGTGGAGGAGCGAAAAACGTTCTAAAATTGCGATTTTGTTTATACTGAAGGAGCTAGAAATTTGAAATTTGACATTGTAGTTACTTATAATATGTAAATGCTCTATAAGAATAAAATTAAAAAAAAATTCGAAATTTAAAAGGGTGAAATGAGCGAAAAGCGTTCTAAAAACTTTCTAAATTACAATTTCTATGGAATCTCTAGAACTACCGAACCGATTTGAAATTTGGCGTTGTAGTTACTTATAAGATGTAAATGTTCTCTCAGAACAAAAAAAAATTTCGAAATTTAAAAGGGTGAAATGAGCGAAAAGCGTTCTAAAAACATTCTAAATTACAATTTCTATGGAATCTCTAGAACTACCGAACCGATTTGAAATTTGGCGTTGTAGTTACTTATAAGATGTAAATGCTCTCTAAGAACAAAATTTAAAAAAATTCGAAATTTAAAAGGGTGAAATGAGCGAAAAGCGTTCTAAAAACATTCTAAATTACAGTTTCTATGGAATCTCTAGAACTACCGAACCGATTTGAAATTTGGCGTTGTAGTTACTTATAAGATGTAAATGCTCTCTAACAACAAAATAAAAAAAAATTGAAATTTAAAAGGGTGAAATGACCGAAAAGCGTTCTAAAAACATTCTAAATTACAATTTCTATGGAATGTCTAGAACTACCGAACCGATTTGAAATTTGGCGTTGTAGTTACTTATAAGATGTAAATGCTCTCTAAGAATAAAATAAAAAAAAAATTCGAAATTTAAAAGGGTGAAATGAGCGAAAAGCGTTCTAAAAACATTCTAAATTACAATTTCTATGGAATCTCTAGAACTACCGAACCGATTTGAAATTTGGCGTTGTAGTTACTTATAAGATATAAATGCTCTCTAAGAACAAAATAAAAAAAAAATTCGAAATTTAAAAGGGTAAAATGAGCGAAAAGCGTTCTAAAATTATTCTAAATTACAATTTCTATGGAATCTCTGGAACTACCGAACCGATTTCAAAAGTGATGGTGGCAAATTGATGGTGACAACCCCTGCTCCAATATAGGATATATTTTTTTGTGGGTGCCACTATCCCCAGGGGGGTGCAGGAGCGAAAAACTTTCTAAAATTGCGATTTTGTTTATACTAAAGGAGCTAGAAATTTGAAATTTGGCATTGTAGTTACTTATAAGATGTAAATGCTCTCTAAAACAAAATAAAAAAAATCGAAATTTAAAAGGGTAAAATGAGCGAAAAGCGTTCTAAAATTATTCTAAATTACAATTTCTATGGAATCTCTGGGACTACCGAAACGATTTCAAAAGTGATAGTGGCAAATTGATGGTGACGACACCTGCTCCAACATAGGATATATTGTTTGTGGGTGCCACTATCCCCAGGGGGGTGGAGGAGCGAAAAACGTTCTAAAATTGCGATTTTGTTTATACTGAAGGAGCTAGAAATTTGAAATTTGGCATTGTAGTTACTTATAAGATGTAAATGCTCTCTAAAAACAAAATTATAAAAAATTCGAAATTTAAAAGGGTGAAATGAGCGAAAAGCGTTCTAAAAACATTCTAAATTACAATTTCTATGGAATCTCTAGAACTACCGAACCGATTTGTAATTTGGCGTTGTAGTTACTTATAAGATGTAAATGCTCTCTAAGAATAAAATAAAAAAAAATTCGAAATTTAAAAGGGTGAAATGAGCGAAAAGCGTTCTAAAAACATTCTAAATTACAATTTCTATGGAATCTCTAGAACTACCGAACCGATTTGAAATTTGGCGTTGTAGTTACTTATAAGATATAAATGCTCTCTAAGAAAAAAATAAAAATTAAATTTGAAAATTAAAAGGGTGAAATGAGCGAAAAGCGTTTTAAATTATAATTTCTATGTAATCTCTAGAACTACCGAACCGATTTGAAATTTGGCGTTGTAGTTACTTATAAGATATAAATGCTCTCTAAGAACAAAATAAAAAAAAATTCGAAATTTAAAAGGGTAAAATGAGCGAAAAGCGTTCTAAAAACATTCTAAATTACAATTGCTATGGAATCTCTGGAACTACCGAACCGATTTCAAAAGTGATGGTGGCAAATTGATGGTGACAACCCCTGCTCCAACATAGGCTATATTTTATGTCAGTGTCAGTAACTTCAGGGGGGTGCAGGAGAGAAAAACGTTCTAAAATTGCGAATTTTTATACTGAAGGTGCTAGAAATTTGAAATTTGGCATTGTAGTTACTTATAAGATGTAAATGCTCTCTAAGAACAAAATTTAAAAAAATTCGAAATTTAAAAGGGTGAAATGAGCGAAAAGCGTTCTAAAAACATTCTAAATTACAATTTCTATGGAATCTCTAGAACTACCGAACCGATTTGAAATTTGGCGTTGTAGTTACTTATAAGATGTAAATGCTCTCTAAGAACAAAATAAAAAAAATTGAAATTTAAAAGGGTGAAATGACCGAAAAGCGTTCTAAAAACATTCTAAATTACAATTTCTATGGAATATCTAGAACTACCGAACACATTTGAAATTTGGCTTTTTAGTTACTTATAAGATGTAAATGCTCTCTAAGAACAACAAAAAAAAATTCGAAATTTAAAAGGGTGAAATGAGCGAAAAGCGTTCTAAAAACATTCTAATTCACAATTTCTATGGAATCTCTGGAACTACCCAACCGATTTCAAAAGTGATGGTGGCAAATTGATGGTGACAACCCCTGCTCCAATATAGGATATATTTTTTGTGGGTGCCACTATCCCTAGGGGGGTGCAGGAGCGAAAAACTTTCTAAAATTGCGATTTTGTTTATACTGAAGGAGCTAGAAATTTGAAATTTGGCATTGTAGTTACTTATAAGATGTAAATGCTCTCTAAAACAAAATAAAAAAAATCGAAATTTAAAAGGGTGAAATGAGCGAAAAGCGTTCTAAAATTATTCTAAATTACAATTTCTATGGAATCTCTGGAACTACCGAAACGATTTCAAAAGTGATAGTGGCAAATTGATGGTGACAACACCTGCTCCAACATAGGATATATTGTTTGTGGGTGCCACTATCCCCAGGGGGGGGGGAGGAGCGAAAAACGTTCTAAAATTGCGATTTTGTTTATACTGAAGGAGCTAGAAATTTGAAATTTGGAATTGTAGTTACTTATAAGATGTAAATGCTCTCTAAGAATAAAATTTTAAAAAAATTCGAAATTTAAAAGGGTGAAATGAGCGAAAAGCGTTCTAAAAACATTCTAAATTACAATTTCTATGGAATCTCTAGAACTACCGAACCGATTTGAAATTTGGCGTTGTAGTTACTTATAAGATATAAATGCTCTCTAAGAAAAAAATAAAAATTAAATTTGAAAATTAAAAGGGTGAAATGAGCGAAAAGCGTTTTAAATTATAATTTCTATGTAATCTCTAGAACTACCGAACCGATTTGAAATTTGGCGTTGTAGTTACTTATAAGATATAAATGCTCTCTAAGAACAAAATAAAAAAAAATTCGAAATTTAAAAGGGTAAAATGAGCGAAAAGCGTTCTAAAAACATTCTAAATTACAATTGCTATGGAATCTCTGGAACTACCGAACCGATTTCAAAAGTGATGGTGGCAAATTGATGGTGACAACCCCTGCTCCAACATAGGCTATATTTTATGTCAGTGTCAGTAACTTCAGGGGGGTGCAGGAGAGAAAAACGTTCTAAAATTGCGAATTTTTATACTGAAGGTGCTAGAAATTTGAAATTTGGCATTGTAGTTACTTATAAGATGTAAATGCTCTCTAAGAACAAAATTTAAAAAAATTCGAAATTTAAAAGGGTGAAATGAGCGAAAAGCGTTCTAAAAACATTCTAAATTACAATTTCTATGGAATCTCTAGAACTACCGAACCGATTTGAAATTTGGCGTTGTAGTTACTTATAAGATGTAAATGCTCTCTAAGAACAAAATAAAAAAAATTGAAATTTAAAAGGGTGAAATGACCGAAAAGCGTTCTAAAAACATTCTAAATTACAATTTCTATGGAATATCTAGAACTACCGAACACATTTGAAATTTGGCTTTTTAGTTACTTATAAGATGTAAATGCTCTCTAAGAACAACAAAAAAAAATTCGAAATTTAAAAGGGTGAAATGAGCGAAAAGCGTTCTAAAAACATTCTAATTCACAATTTCTATGGAATCTCTGGAACTACCCAACCGATTTCAAAAGTGATGGTGGCAAATTGATGGTGACAACCCCTGCTCCAATATAGGATATATTTTTTGTGGGTGCCACTATCCCTAGGGGGGTGCAGGAGCGAAAAACTTTCTAAAATTGCGATTTTGTTTATACTGAAGGAGCTAGAAATTTGAAATTTGGCATTGTAGTTACTTATAAGATGTAAATGCTCTCTAAAACAAAATAAAAAAAATCGAAATTTAAAAGGGTGAAATGAGCGAAAAGCGTTCTAAAATTATTCTAAATTACAATTTCTATGGAATCTCTGGAACTACCGAAACGATTTCAAAAGTGATAGTGGCAAATTGATGGTGACAACACCTGCTCCAACATAGGATATATTGTTTGTGGGTGCCACTATCCCCAGGGGGGGGGGAGGAGCGAAAAACGTTCTAAAATTGCGATTTTGTTTATACTGAAGGAGCTAGAAATTTGAAATTTGGAATTGTAGTTACTTATAAGATGTAAATGCTCTCTAAGAATAAAATTTTAAAAAAATTCGAAATTTAAAAGGGTGAAATGAGCGAAAAGCGTTCTAAAAACATTCTAAATTACAATTTCTATGGAATCTCTAGAACTACCGAACCGATTTGAAATTTGGCGTTGTAGTTACTTATAAGATGTAAATGCTCTCTAAGAACAAAATTTAAAAAAAATTCGAAATTTAAAAGGTTGAAATGAGCGAAAAGCGTACTAAAAACATTCTAAATTACAATTTCTATGGAATCTCTAGAACTACCGAACCGATTTGAAATTTGGCGTTGTAGTTACTTATAAGATGTAAATGCTCTCTAAGAATAAAATAAAAAAAAAATTCGAAATTTAAAAGGATGAAATGAGCGAAAAGCGTTCTAAAAACATTCTAAATTACAATTTCTATGGAATCTCTAGAACTACCGAACCGATTTGAAATTTGGCGTTGTAGTTACTTATAAGATATAAATGCTCTCTAAGAAAAAATAAAAATAAAATTTGAAATTTAAAATGGTGAAATGAGCGGAAAGTGTTCTAAATTATAATTTCTATGTAATCTCTTGAACTACCGAACCGATTTGAAATTTGGCGTTGTAGTTACTTATAAGATATAAATGCTCTCTAAGAACAAAATAAAAAAAAAATTCGAAATTTAAAAGGGTAAAATGAGCGAAAAGCGTTCTAAAAACATTCTAAATTACAATTTCTATGGAATCTCTGGAACTACCGAACCGATTTCAAAAGTGATGGTGGCAAATTGATGGTGCCAACCCCTGCTCCAATATAGGATATATTTTTTGTGGGTGCCACTATCCCCAGGGGGGTGCAGGAGCGAAAAACTTTCTAAAATTGCGATTTTGTTTATACTGAAGTAGCTAGAAATTTGAAATTTGGCATTGTAGTTACTTATAAGATGTAAATGCTCTCTAAAAACAAAATAAAAAAATCGAAATTTAAAAGGGTGAAATGAGCGAAAAGCGTTCTAAAATTATTCTAAATTACAATTTCTATGGAATCTCTGGAACTACCGAAACGATTTCAAAAGTGATGGTGGCAAATTGATGGTGACAACACCTGCTCCAACAAAGGATATATTTTTTGTGGGTGCCACTATCCCCAGGGGGGTGGAGGAGCGAAAAACGTTCTAAAATTGCGATTTTGTTTATACTGAAGGAGCTAGAAATTTGAAATTTGACATTGTAGTTACTTATAATATGTAAATGCTCTATAAGAATAAAATTAAAAAAAAATTCGAAATTTAAAAGGGTGAAATGAGCGAAAAGCGTTCTAAAAACTTTCTAAATTACAATTTCTATGGAATCTCTAGAACTACCGAACCGATTTGAAATTTGGCGTTGTAGTTACTTATAAGATGTAAATGTTCTCTAAGAACAAAAAAAAATTTCGAAATTTAAAAGGGTGAAATGAGCGAAAAGCGTTCTAAAAACATTCTAAATTACAATTTCTATGGAATCTCTAGAACTACCGAACCGATTTGAAATTTGGCGTTGTAGTTACTTATAAGATGTAAATGCTCTCTAAGAACAAAATTTAAAAAAATTCGAAATTTAAAAGGGTGAAATGAGCGAAAAGCGTTCTAAAAACATTCTAAATTACAGTTTCTATGGAATCTCTAGAACTACCGAACCGATTTGAAATTTGGCGTTGTAGTTACTTATAAGATGTAAATGCTCTCTAACAACAAAATAAAAAAAAATTGAAATTTAAAAGGGTGAAATGACCGAAAAGCGTTCTAAAAACATTCTAAATTACAATTTCTATGGAATGTCTAGAACTACCGAACCGATTTGAAATTTGGCGTTGTAGTTACTTATAAGATGTAAATGCTCTCTAAGAATAAAATAAAAAAAAATTCGAAATTTAAAAGGGTGAAATGAGCGAAAAGCGTTCTAAAAACATTCTAAATTACAATTTCTATGGAATCTCTAGAACTACCGAACCGATTTGAAATTTGGCGTTGTAGTTACTTATAAGATGTAAATGCTCTCTAACAACAAAATAAAAAAAAATTGAAATTTAAAAGGGTGAAATGACCGAAAAGCGTTCTAAAAACATTCTAAATTACAATTTCTATGGAATGTCTAGAACTACCGAACCGATTTGAAATTTGGCGTTGTAGTTACTTATAAGATGTAAATGCTCTCTAAGAATAAAATAAAAAAAAATTCGAAATTTAAAAGGGTGAAATGAGCGAAAAGCGTTCTAAAAACATTCTAATTCACAATTTCTATGGAATCTCTGGAACTACCGAACCGATTTCAAAAGTGATGGTGGCAAATTGATGGTGACAACCCCTGCTCCAATATAGGATATATTTTTTGTGGGTGCCACTATCCCCAGGGGGGTGCAGGAGCGAAAAACTTTCTAAAATTGCGATTTTGTTTATACTAAAGGAGCTAGAAATTTGAAATTTGGCATTGTAGTTACTTATAAGATGTAAATGCTCTCTAAAACAAAATAAAAAAAATCGAAATTTAAAAGGGTAAAATGAGCGAAAAGCGTTCTAAAATTATTCTAAATTACAATTTCTATGGAATCTCTGGAACTACCGAAACGATTTCAAAAGTGATAGTGGCAAATTGATGGTGACAACACCTGCTCCAACATAGGATATATTGTTTGTGGGTGCCACTATCCCCAGGGGGGTGGAGGAGCGAAAAACGTTCTAAAATTGCGATTTTTTTTATACTGAAGGAGCTAGAAATTTGAAATTTGGCATTGTAGTTACTTATAAGATGTACATGCTCTCTAAGAACAAAAAAAAATTTCGAAATTTAAAAGGGTGAAATGAGCGAAAAGCGTTCTAAAAACATTCTAAATTACAATTTCTATGGAATATCTAGAACTACCGAACCGATTTGAAATTTGGCGTTGTAGTTACTTATAAGATGTAAATGCTCTCTAAGAACAAAATTTAAAAAAATTCGAAATTTAAAAGGGTGAAATGAGCGAAAAGCGTTCTAAAAACATTCTAAATTACAATTTCTATGGAATATCTAGAACTACCGAACACATTTGAAATTTGGCTTTTTAGTTACTTATAAGATGTAAATGCTCTCTAAGAACAACAAAAAAAAATTCGAAATTTAAAAGGGTGAAATGAGCGAAAAGCGTTCTAAAAACATTCTAATTCACAATTTCTATGGAATCTCTGGAACTACCCAACCGATTTCAAAAGTGATGGTGGCAAATTGATGGTGACAACCCCTGCTCCAATATAGGATATATTTTTTGTGGGTGCCACTATCCCTAGGGGGGTGCAGGAGCGAAAAACTTTCTAAAATTGCGATTTTGTTTATACTGAAGGAGCTAGAAATTTGAAATTTGGCATTGTAGTTACTTATAAGATGTAAATGCTCTCTAAAACAAAATAAAAAAAATCGAAATTTAAAAGGGTGAAATGAGCGAAAAGCGTTCTAAAATTATTCTAAATTACAATTTCTATGGAATCTCTGGAACTACCGAAACGATTTCAAAAGTGATAGTGGCAAATTGATGGTGACAACACCTGCTCCAACATAGGATATATTGTTTGTGGGTGCCACTATCCCCAGGGGGGGGAGGAGCGAAAAACGTTCTAAAATTGCGATTTTGTTTATACTGAAGGAGCTAGAAATTTGAAATTTGGAATTGTAGTTACTTATAAGATGTAAATGCTCTCTAAGAATAAAATTTTAAAAAAATTCGAAATTTAAAAGGGTGAAATGAGCGAAAAGCGTTCTAAAAACATTCTAAATTACAATTTCTATGGAATCTCTAGAACTACCGAACCGATTTGAAATTTGGCGTTGTAGTTACTTATAAGATGTAAATGCTCTCTAAGAACAAAATTTAAAAAAAATTCGAAATTTAAAAGGTTGAAATGAGCGAAAAGCGTACTAAAAACATTCTAAATTACAATTTCTATGGAATCTCTAGAACTACCGAACCGATTTGAAATTTGGCGTTGTAGTTACTTATAAGATGTAAATGCTCTCTAAGAATAAAATAAAAAAAAAATTCGAAATTTAAAAGGGTGAAATGAGCGAAAAGCGTTCTAAAAACATTCTAAATTACAATTTCTATGGAATCTCTAGAACTACCGAACCGATTTGAAATTTGGCGTTGTAGTTACTTATAAGATATAAATGCTCTCTAAGAAAAAATAAAAATAAAATTTGAAATTTAAAATGGTGAAATGAGCGAAAAGTGTTCTAAATTATAATTTCTATGTAATCTCTTGAACTACCGAACCGATTTGAAATTTGGCGTTGTAGTTACTTATAAGATATAAATGCTCTCTAAGAACAAAATAAGAAAAAAATTCGAAATTTAAAAGGGTAAAATGAGCGAAAAGCGTTCTAAAAACATTCTAAATTACAATTTCTATGGAATCTCTGGAACTACCGAACCGATTTCAAAAGTGATGGTGGCAAATTGATGGTGCCAACCCCTGCTCCAATATAGGATATATTTTTTGTGGGTGCCACTATCCCCAGGGGGGTGCAGGAGCGAAAAACTTTCTAAAATTGCGATTTTGTTTATACTGAAGTAGCTAGAAATTTGAAATTTGGCATTGTAGTTACTTATAAGATGTAAATGCTCTCTAAAAACAAAATAAAAAAATCGAAATTTAAAAGGGTGAAATGAGCGAAAAGCGTTCTAAAATTATTCTAAATTACAATTTCTATGGAATCTCTGGAACTACCGAAACGATTTCAAAAGTGATGGTGGCAAATTGATGGTGACAACACCTGCTCCAACAAAGGATATATTTTTTGTGGGTGCCACTATCCCCAGGGGGGTGGAGGAGCGAAAAACGTTCTAAAATTGCGATTTTGTTTATACTGAAGGAGCTAGAAATTTGAAATTTGACATTGTAGTTACTTATAATATGTAAATGCTCTATAAGAATAAAATTAAAAAAAATTTCGAAATTTAAAAGGGTGAAATGAGCGAAAAGCGTTCTAAAAACATTCTAAATTACAATTTCTATGGAATCTCTAGAACTACCGAACCGATTTGAAATTTGGCGTTGTAGTTACTTATAAGATGTAAATGCTCTCTAAGAACAAAATTTAAAAAAATTCGAAATTTAAAAGGGTGAAATGAGCGAAAAGCGTTCTAAAAACATTCTAAATTACAGTTTCTATGGAATCTCTAGAACTACCGAACCGATTTGAAATTTGGCGTTGTAGTTACTTATAAGATGTAAATGCTCTCTAACAACAAAATAAAAAAAATTGAAATTTAAAAGGGTGAAATGACCGAAAAGCGTTCTAAAAACATTCTAAATTACAATTTCTATGGAATGTCTAGAACTACCGAACCGATTTGAAATTTGGCGTTGTAGTTACTTATAAGATGTAAATGCTCTCTAAGAATAAAATAAAAAAAAAATTCGAAATTTAAAAGGGTGAAATGAGCGAAAAGCGTTCTAAAAACATTCTAAATTACAATTTCTATGGAATCTCTAGAACTACCGAACCGATTTGAAATTTGGCGTTGTAGTTACTTATAAGATATAAATGCTCTCTAAGAAAAAATAAAAATAAAATTCGAAAGTTAAAAGGGTGAAATGAGCGAAAAGCGTTCTAAAAACATTCTAATTCACAATTTCTATGGAATCTCTGGAACTACCGAACCGATTTCAAAAGTGATGGTGGCAAATTGATGGTGACAACCCCTGCTCCAATATAGGATATATTTTTTGTGGGTGCCACTATCCCCAGGGGGGTGCAGGAGCGAAAAACTTTCTAAAATTGCGATTTTGTTTATACTAAAGGAACTAGAAATTTGAAATTTGGCATTGTAGTTACTTATAAGATGTAAATGCTCTCTAAAACAAAATAAAAAAAATCGAAATTTAAAAGGGTAAAATGAGCGAAAAGCGTTCTAAAATTATTCTAAATTACAATTTCTATGGAATCTCTGGAACTACCGAAACGATTTCAAAAGTGATAGTGGCAAATTGATGGTGACAACACCTGCTCCAACATAGGATATATTGTTTGTGGGTGCCACTATCCCCAGGGGGGTGGAGGAGCGAAAAACGTTCTAAAATTGCGATTTTGTTTATACTGAAGGAGCTAGAAATTTGAAATTTGGCATTGTAGTTACTTATAAGATGTACATGCTCTCTAAGAACAAAAAAAAATTTCGAAATTTAAAAGGGTGAAATGAGCGAAAAGCGTTCTAAAAACATTCTAAATTACAATTTCTATGGAATATCTAGAACTACCGAACCGATTTGAAATTTGGCGTTGTAGTTACTTATAAGATGTAAATGCTCTCTAAGAACAAAATTAAAAAAAATTCGAAATTTAAAAGGGTGAAATGAGCGAAAAGCGTTCTAAAAACATTCTAAATTACAATTTCTATGGAATCTCTAGAACTACCGAACCGATTTGAAATTTGGCGTTGTAGTTACTTATAAGATGTAAATGCTCTCTAAGAATAAAATAAAAAAAAATTCGAAATTTAAAAGGGTGAAATGAGCGAAAAGCGTTCTAAAAACATTCTAAATTACAATTTCTATGGAATCTCTAGAACTACCGAACCGATTTGAAATTTGGCGTTGTAGTTACTTATAAGATGTAAATGCTCTCTAAGAACAAAATTTAAAAAAATTCGAAATTTAAAAGGGTGAAATGAGCGAAAAGCGTTCTAAAAACATTCTAAATTACAATTTCTATGGAATCTCTAGAACTACCGAACCGATTTGAAATTTGGCGTTGTAGTTACTTATAAGATGTAAAGCTCTCTAAGAACAAAATAAAAAAAAATTGAAATTTAAAAGGGTGAAATGAGCGAAAAGCGTTCTAAAAACATTCTAAATTACAATTTCTATGGAATATCTAGAACTACCGAACACATTTGAAATTTGGCTTTTTAGTTACTTATAAGATGTAAATGCTCTCTAAGAACAACAAAAAAAAATTCGAAATTTAAAAGGGTGAAATGAGCGAAAAGCGTTCTAAAAACATTCTAATTCACAATTTCTATGGAATCTCTGGAACTACCCAACCGATTTCAAAAGTGATGGTGGCAAATTGATGGTGACAACCCCTGCTCCAATATAGGATATATTTTTTGTGGGTGCCACTATCCCCAGGGGGGTGCAGGAGCGAAAAACTTTCTAAAATTGCGATTTTGTTTATACTGAAGGAGCTAGAAATTTGAAATTTGGCATTGTAGTTACTTATAAGATGTAAATGCTCTCTAAAACAAAATAAAAAAAATCGAAATTTAAAAGGGTGAAATGAGCGAAAAGCGTTCTAAAATTATTCTAAATTACAATTTCTATGGAATCTCTGGAACTACCGAAACGATTTCAAAAGTGATAGTGGCAAATTGATGGTGACAACACCTGCTCCAACATAGGATATATTGTTTGTGGGTGCCACTATCCCCAGGGGGGTGGAGGAGAGAAAAACGTTCTAAAATTGCGATTTTGTTTATACTGAAGGAGCTAGAAATTTGAAATTTGGCATTGTAGTTACTTATAAGATGTAAATGCTCTCTAAGAATAAAATTTTAAAAAAATTCGAAATTTAAAAGGGTGAAATGAGCGAAAAGCGTTCTAAAAACATTCTAAATTACAATTTCTATGGAATCTCTAGAACTACCGAACCGATTTGAAATTTGGCGTTATAGTTACTTATAAGATGTAAATGCTCTCTAAGAACAAAATTTAAAAAAATTCGAAATTTAAAAGGGTGAAATGAGCGAAAAGCGTACTAAAAACATTCTAAATTACAATTTCTATGGAATCTCTAGAACTACCGAACCGATTTGAAATTTGGCGTTGTAGTTACTTATAAGATGTAAATGCTCTCTAAGAATAAAATAAAAAAAAAATTCGAAATTTAAAAGGGTGAAATGAGCGAAAAGCGTTCTAAAAACATTCTAAATTACAATTTCTATGGAATCTCTAGAACTACCGAACCGATTTGAAATTTGGCGTTGTAGTTACTTATAAGATATAAATGCTCTCTAAGAAAAAATAAAAATAAAATTTGAAATTTAAAATGGTGAAGTGAGCGAAAAGTGTTCTAAATTATAATTTCTATGTAATCTCTTGAACTACCGAACCGATTTGAAATTTGGCGTTGTAGTTACTTATAAGATATAAATGCTCTCTAAGAACAAAATAAGAAAAAAATTCGAAATTTAAAAGGGTAAAATGAGCGAAAAGCGTTCTAAAAACATTCTAAATTACAATTTCTATGGAATCTCTGGAACTACCGAACCGATTTCAAAAGTGATGGTGGCAAATTGATGGTGCCAACCCCTGCTCCAATATAGGATATATTTTTTGTGGGTGCCACTATCCCCAGGGGGGTGCAGGAGCGAAAAACTTTCTAAAATTGCGATTTTGTTTATACTGAAGTAGCTAGAAATTTGAAATTTGGCATTGTAGTTACTTATAAGATGTAAATGCTCTCTAAAAACAAAATAAAAAAATCGAAATTTAAAAGGGTGAAATGAGCGAAAAGCGTTCTAAAATTATTCTAAATTACAATTTCTATGGAATCTCTGGAACTACCGAAACGATTTCAAAAGTGATGGTGGCAAATTGATGGTGACAACACCTGCTCCAACAAAGGATATATTTTTTGTGGGTGCCACTATCCCCAGGGGGGTGGAGGAGCGAAAAACGTTCTAAAATTGCGATTTTGTTTATACTGAAGGAGCTAGAAATTTGAAATTTGACATTGTAGTTACTTATAATATGTAAATGCTCTATAAGAATAAAATTAAAAAAAAATTCGAAATTTAAAAGGGTGAAATGAGCGAAAAGCGTTCTAAAAACTTTCTAAATTACAATTTCTATGGAATCTCTAGAACTACCGAACCGATTTGAAATTTGGCGTTGTAGTTACTTATAAGATGTAAATGTTCTCTAAGAACAAAAAAAATTTCGAAATTTAAAAGGGTGAAATGAGCGAAAAGCGTTCTAAAAACATTCTAAATTACAATTTCTATGGAATCTCTAGAACTACCGAACCGATTTGAAATTTGGCGTTGTAGTTACTTATAAGATGTAAATGCTCTCTAAGAACAAAATTTAAAAAAATTCGAAATTTAAAAGGGTGAAATGAGCGAAAAGCGTTCTAAAAACATTCTAAATTACAGTTTCTATGGAATCTCTAGAACTACCGAACCGATTTGAAATTTGGCGTTGTAGTTACTTATAAGATGTAAATGCTCTCTAACAACAAAATAAAAAAAATTGAAATTTAAAAGGGTGAAATGACCGAAAAGCGTTCTAAAAACATTCTAAATTACAATTTCTATGGAATGTCTAGAACTACCGAACCGATTTGAAATTTGGCGTTGTAGTTACTTATAAGATGTAAATGCTCTCTAAGAATAAAATAAAAAAAAAATTCGAAATTTAAAAGGGTGAAATGAGCGAAAAGCGTTCTAAAAACATTCTAAATTACAATTTCTATGGAATCTCTAGAACTACCGAACCGATTTGAAATTTGGCGTTGTAGTTACTTATAAGATATAAATGCTCTCTAAGAAAAAATAAAAATAAAATTCGAAAGTTAAAAGGGTGAAATGAGCGAAAAGCGTTCTAAAAACATTCTAATTCACAATTTCTATGGAATCTCTGGAACTACCGAACCGATTTCAAAAGTGATGGTGGCAAATTGATGGTGACAACCCCTGCTCCAATATAGGATATATTTTTTGTGGGTGCCACTATCCCCAGGGGGGTGCAGGAGCGAAAAACTTTCTAAAATTGCGATTTTGTTTATACTAAAGGAACTAGAAATTTGAAATTTGGCATTGTAGTTACTTATAAGATGTAAATGCTCTCTAAAACAAAATAAAAAAAATCGAAATTTAAAAGGGTAAAATGAGCGAAAAGCGTTCTAAAATTATTCTAAATTACAATTTCTATGGAATCTCTGGAACTACCGAAACGATTTCAAAAGTGATAGTGGCAAATTGATGGTGACAACACCTGCTCCAACATAGGATATATTGTTTGTGGGTGCCACTATCCCCAGGGGGGTGGAGGAGCGAAAAACGTTCTAAAATTGCGATTTTGTTTATACTGAAGGAGCTAGAAATTTGAAATTTGGCATTGTAGTTACTTATAAGATGTACATGCTCTCTAAGAACAAAAAAAAATTTCGAAATTTAAAAGGGTGAAATGAGCGAAAAGCGTTCTAAAAACATTCTAAATTACAATTTCTATGGAATATCTAGAACTACCGAACCGATTTGAAATTTGGCGTTGTAGTTACTTATAAGATGTAAATGCTCTCTAAGAACAAAATTAAAAAAAATTCGAAATTTAAAAGGGTGAAATGAGCGAAAAGCGTTCTAAAAACATTCTAAATTACAATTTCTATGGAATCTCTAGAACTACCGAACCGATTTGAAATTTGGCGTTGTAGTTACTTATAAGATGTAAATGCTCTCTAAGAATAAAATAAAAAAAAATTCGAAATTTAAAAGGGTGAAATGAGCGAAAAGCGTTCTAAAAACATTCTAAATTACAATTTCTATGGAATCTCTAGAACTACCGAACCGATTTGAAATTTGGCGTTGTAGTTACTTATAAGATGTAAATGCTCTCTAAGAACAAAATTTAAAAAAATTCGAAATTTAAAAGGGTGAAATGAGCGAAAAGCGTTCTAAAAACATTCTAAATTACAATTTCTATGGAATCTCTAGAACTACCGAACCGATTTGAAATTTGGCGTTGTAGCTACTTATAAGATGTAAAGCTCTCTAAGAACAAAATAAAAAAAAATTGAAATTTAAAAGGGTGAAATGAGCGAAAAGCGTTCTAAAAACATTCTAAATTACAATTTCTATGGAATATCTAGAACTACCGAACACATTTGAAATTTGGCTTTTTAGTTACTTATAAGATGTAAATGCTCTCTAAGAACAACAAAAAAAAATTCGAAATTTAAAAGGGTGAAATGAGCGAAAAGCGTTCTAAAAACATTCTAATTCACAATTTCTATGGAATCTCTGGAACTACCCAACCGATTTCAAAAGTGATGGTGGCAAATTGATGGTGACAACCCCTGCTCCAATATAGGATATATTTTTTGTGGGTGCCACTATCCCCAGGGGGGTGCAGGAGCGAAAAACTTTCTAAAATTGCGATTTTGTTTATACTGAAGGAGCTAGAAATTTGAAATTTGGCATTGTAGTTACTTATAAGATGTAAATGCTCTCTAAAACAAAATAAAAAAAATCGAAATTTAAAAGGGTGAAATGAGCGAAAAGCGTTCTAAAATTATTCTAAATTACAATTTCTATGGAATCTCTGGAACTACCGAAACGATTTCAAAAGTGATAGTGGCAAATTGATGGTGACAACACCTGCTCCAACATAGGATATATTGTTTGTGGGTGCCACTATCCCCAGGGGGGTGGAGGAGAGAAAAACGTTCTAAAATTGCGATTTTGTTTATACTGAAGGAGCTAGAAATTTGAAATTTGGCATTGTAGTTACTTATAAGATGTAAATGCTCTCTAAGAATAAAATTTTAAAAAAATTCGAAATTTAAAAGGGTGAAATGAGCGAAAAGCGTTCTAAAAACATTCTAAATTACAATTTCTATGGAATCTCTAGAACTACCGAACCGATTTGAAATTTGGCGTTATAGTTACTTATAAGATGTAAATGCTCTCTAAGAACAAAATTTAAAAAAATTCGAAATTTAAAAGGGTGAAATGAGCGAAAAGCGTTATAAAAACATTCTAAATTACAATTTCTATGGAATCTCTAGAACTACCGAACCGATTTGAAATTTGGCGTTGTAGTTACTTATACGATGTAAATGCTCTCTAAGAATAAAATAAAAAAAAAATTCGAAATTTAAAAGGGTGAAATGAGCGAAAAGCGTTCTAAAAACATTCTAAATTACAATTTCTATGGAATCTCTAGAACTACCGAACCGATTTGAAATTTGGCGTTGTAGTTACTTATAAGATATAAATGCTCTCTAAGAAAAAATAAAAATAAAATTTGAAACTTAAAATGGTGAAATGAGCGAAAAGTGTTCTAAATTATAATTTCTATGTAATCTCTAGAACTACCGAACCGATTTGAAATTTGGCGTTGTAGTTACTTATAAGATATAAATGCTCTCTAAGAACAAAATAAAAAAAAAATTCGAAATTTAAAAGGGTAAAATGAGCGAAAAGCGTTCTAAAAACATTCTAAATTACAATTTCTATGGAATCTCTGGAACTACCTAACCGATTTCAAAAGTGATGGTGGCAAATTGATGGTGACAACCCCTGCTCCAACATAGGCTATATTTTATGTCAGTGTCAGTAACTTCAGGGGGCTGCAGGAGCGAAAAACGTTCTAAAATTGCGATTTTTTTTATACTGAAGGTGCTAGAAATTTGAAATTTGGCATTGTAGTTACTTATAAGATGTAAATGCTCTCTAAAAACAAAATAAAAAAATCGAAATTTAAAAGGGTGAAATGAGCGAAAAGCGTTCTAAAATTATTCTAAATTACAATTTCTATGGAATCTCTGGAACTACCGAAACGATTTCAAAAGTGATGGTGGCAAATTGATGGTGACAACACCTGCTCCAACAAAGGATATACTTTTTGTGGGTGCCACTATCCGCAGGGGGGTGGAGGAGCGAAAAACGTTCTAAAATTGCGATTTTGTTTATACTGAAGGAGCTAGAAATTTGAAATTTGACATTGTAGTTACTTATAATATGTAAATGCTCTATAAGAATAAAATTAAAAAAAAATTCGAAATTTAAAAGTGTGAAATGAGCGAAAAGCGTTCTAAAAACATTCTAAATTACAATTTCTATGGAATCTCTAGAACTACCGAACCGATTTGAAATTTGGCGTTGTAGTTACTTATAAGATGTAAATGCTCTCTAAGAACAAAAAAAAATTTCGAAATTTAAAAGGGTGAAATGAGCGAAAAGCGTTCTAAAAACATTCTAAATTACAATTTCTATGGAATCTCTAGAACTACCGAACCGATTTGAAATTTGGCGTTGTAGTTACTTATAAGATGTAAATGCTCTCTAAGAACAAAATTTAAAAAAATTCGAAATTTAAAAGGGTGAAATGAGCGAAAAGCGTTCTAAAAACATTCTAAATTACAATTTCTATGGAATCTCTAGAACTACCGAACCGATTTGAAATTTGGCGTTGTAGTTACTTATAAGATGTAAATGCTCTCTAAGAACAAAATAAAAAAAATTGAAATTTAAAAGGGTGAAATGACCGAAAAGCGTTCTAAAAACATTCTAAATTACAATTTCTATGGAATATCTAGAACTACCGAACACATTTGAAATTTGGCTTTTTAGTTACTTATAAGATGTAAATGCTCTCTAAGAACAACAAAAAAAAAAATTCGAAATTTAAAAGGGTGAAATGAGCGAAAAGCGTTCTAAAACATTCTAATTCACAATTTCTATGGAATCTCTGGAACTACCGAACCGATTTCAAAAGTGATGGTGGCAAATTGATGGTGACAACCCCTGCTCCAATATAGGATATATTTTTTGTGGGTGCCACTATCCCCAGGGGGGTGCAGGAGCGAAAAACTTTCTAAAATTGCGATTTTGTTTATACTAAAGGAGCTAGAAATTTGAAATTTGGCATTGTAGTTACTTATAAGATGTAAATGCTCTCTAAAACAAAATAAAAAAAAATCGAAATTTAAAAGGGTGAAATGAGCGAAAAGCGTTCTAAAATTATTCTAAATTACAATTTCTATGGAATCTCTGGAACTACCGAAACGATTTCAAAAGTGATAGTGGCAAATTGATGGTGACAACACCTGCTCCAACATAGGATATATTGTTTGTGGGTGCCACTATCCCCAGGGGGGTGGAGGAGCGAAAAACGTTCTAAAATTGCCATTTTGTTTATACTAAAGGAGCTAGAAATTTGAAATTTGGCATTGTAGTTACTTATAAGATGTAAATGCTCTCTAAGAATAAAATTTTAAAAAAATTCGAAATTTAAAAGGGTGAAATGAGCGAAAAGCGTTCTAAAAACATTCTAAATTACAATTTCTATGGAATCTCTAGAACTACCGAACCGATTTGAAATTTGGCGTTGTAGTTACTTATAAGATGTAAATGCTCTCTAAAAACAAAATTTAAAAAAATTCGAAATTTAAAAGGGTGAAATGAGCGAAAAGCGTTCTAAAAACATTCTAAATTACAATTTCTATGGAATCTCTAGAACTACCGAACCGATTTGTAATTTGGCGTTGTAGTTACTTATAAGATGTAAATGCTCTCTAAGAATAAAATAAAAAAAAAATTCGAAATTTAAAAGGGTGAAATGAGCGAAAAGCGTTCTAAAAACATTCTAAATTACAATTTCTATGGAATCTCTAGAACTACCGAACCGATTTGAAATTTGGCGTTGTAGTTACTTATAAGATATAAATGCTCTCTAAGAAAAAATAAAAATAAAATTTGAAATTTAAAATGGTAAATGAGCGAAAAGTGTTCTAAATTATAATTTCTATGTAATCTCTAGAACTACCGAACCGATTTGAAATTTGGCGTTGTAGTTACTTATAAGATGTAAATGCTCTCTAAGAACAAAAAAAAATTTCGAAATTTAAAAGGGTGAAATGAGCGAAAAGCGTTCTAAAAACATTCTAAATTACAATTTCTATGGAATCTCTAGAACTACCGAACCGATTTGAAATTTGGCGTTGTAGTTACTTATAAGATGTAAATGCTCTCTAAGAACAAAATTTAAAAAAATTCGAAATTTAAAAGGGTGAAATGAGCGAAAAGCGTTCTAAAAACATTCTAAATTACAATTTCTATGGAATCTCTAGAACTACCGAACCGATTTGAAATTTGGCGTTGTAGTTACTTATAAGATGTAAATGCTCTCTAAGAACAAAATAAAAAAAATTGAAATTTAAAAGGGTGAAATGACCGAAAAGCGTTCTAAAAACATTCTAAATTACAATTTCTATGGAATATCTAGAACTACCGTACACATTTGAAATTTGGCTTTTTAGTTACTTATAAGATGTAAATGCTCTCTAAGAACAACAAAAAAAAATTCGAAATTTAAAAGGGTGAAATGAGCGAAAAGCGTTCTAAAAACATTCTAATTCACAATTTCTATGGAATCTCTGGAACTACCCAACCGATTTCAAAAGTGATGGTGGCAAATTGATGGTGACAACCCCTGCTCCAATATAGGATATATTTTTTGTGGGTGCCACTATCCCTAGGGGGGTGCAGTAGCGAAAAACTTTCTAAAATTGCGATTTTGTTTATACTGAAGGAGCTAGAAATTTGAAATTTGGCATTGTAGTTACTTATAAGATGTAAATGCTCTCTAAAACAAAATTAAAAAAATCGAAATTTAAAAGGGTGAAATGAGCGAAAAGCGTTCTAAAATTATTCTAAATTACAATTTCTATGGAATCTCTGGAACTACCGAAACTATTTCAAAAGTGATAGTGGCAAATTGATGGTGACAACACCTGCTCCAACATAGGATATATTGTTTGTGGGTGCCACTATCCCCAGGGGGGTGGAGGAGCGAAAAACGTTCTAAAATTGCGATTTTGTTTATACTGAAGGAGCTAGAAATTTGAAATTTGGAATTGTAGTTACTTATAAGATGTAAATGCTCTATAAGAATAAAATTAAAAAAAAATTCGAAATTTAAAAGGGTGAAATGAGCGAAAAGCGTTCTAAAAACATTCTAAATTACAATTTCTATGGAATCTCTAGAACTACCGAACCGATTTGAAATTTGGCGTTGTAGTTACTTATAAGATGTAAATGCTCTCTAAGAACAAAATTTAAAAAAAATTCGAAATTTAAAAGGTTGAAATGAGCGAAAAGCGTTCTAAAAACATTCTAAATTACAATTTCTATGGAATCTCTAGAACTACCGAACCGATTTGAAATTTGGCGTTGTAGTTACTTATAAGATGTAAATGCTCTCTAAGAATAAAATAAAAAAAAATTCGAAATTTAAAATGGTGAAATGAGCGAAAAGTGTTCTAAATTATAATTTCTATGTAATCTCTTGAACTACCGAACCGATTTGAAATTTGGCGTTGTAGTTACTTATAAGATATAAATGCTCTCTAAGAACAAAATAAAAAAAAAATTCGAAATTTAAAAGGGTAAAATGAGCGAAAAGCGTTCTAAAAACATTCTAAATTACAATTTCTATGGAATCTCTGGAACTACCGAACCGATTTCAAAAGTGATGGTGGCAAATTGATGGTGACAACCCCTGCTCCAACATAGGCTATATTTTATGTCAGTGTCAGTAACTTCAGGGGGGTGCAGGAGCGAAAAACGTTCTAAAATTGCGATTTTTTTTATACTGAAGGTGCTAGAAATTTGAAATTTGGCATTGTAGTTACTTATAAGATGTAAATGCTCTCTAAAAACAAAATAAAAAAATCGAAATTTAAAAGGGTGAAATGAGCGAAAAGCGTTCTAAAATTATTCTAAATTACAATTTCTATGGAATCTCTGGAACTACCGAAACGATTTCAAAAGTGATAGTGGCAAATTGATGGTGACAACACCTGCTCCAACATAGGATATATTGTTTGTGGGTGCCACTATCCCCAGGGGGGTGGAGGAGCGAAAAACGTTCTAAAATTGCCATTTTGTTTATACTGAAGGAGCTAGAAATTTGAAATTTGGCATTGTAGTTACTTATAAGATGTAAATGCTCTCTAAGAATAAAATTTTAAAAAAATTCGAAATTTAAAAGGGTGAAATGAGCGAAAAGCGTTCTAAAAACATTCTAAATTACAATTTCTATGGAATCTCTAGAACTACCGAACCGATTTGAAATTTGGCGTTGTAGTTACTTATAAGATGTAAATGCTCTCTAAAAACAAAATTTAAAAAAATTCGAAATTTAAAAGGGTGAAATGAGCGAAAAGCGTTCTAAAAACATTCTAAATTACAATTTCTATGGAATCTCTAGAACTACCGAACCGATTTGTAATTTGGCGTTGTAGTTACTTATAAGATGTAAATGCTCTCTAAGAATAAAATAAAAAAAAAATTCGAAATTTAAAAGGGTGAAATGAGCGAAAAGCGTTCTAAAAACATTCTAAATTACAATTTCTATGGAATCTCTAGAACTACCGAACCGATTTGAAATTTGGCGTTGTAGTTACTTATAAGATATAAATGCTCTCTAAGAAAAAATAAAAATAAAATTTGAAATTTAAAATGGTAAATGAGCGAAAAGTGTTCTAAATTATAATTTCTATGTAATCTCTAGAACTACCGAACCGATTTGAAATTTGGCGTTGTAGTTACTTATAAGATGTAAATGCTCTCTAAGAACAAAAAAAAATTTCGAAATTTAAAAGGGTGAAATGAGCGAAAAGCGTTCTAAAAACATTCTAAATTACAATTTCTATGGAATCTCTAGAACTACCGAACCGATTTGAAATTTGGCGTTGTAGTTACTTATAAGATGTAAATGCTCTCTAAGAACAAAAAAAAATTTCGAAATTTAAAAGGGTGAAATGAGCGAAAAGCGTTCTAAAAACATTCTAAATTACAATTTCTATGGAATCTCTAGAACTACCGAACCGATTTGAAATTTGGCGTTGTAGTTACTTATAAGATGTAAATGCTCTCTAAGAACAAAATTTAAAAAAATTCGAAATTTAAAAGGGTGAAATGAGCGAAAAGCGTTCTAAAAACATTCTAAATTACAATTTCTATGGAATCTCTAGAACTACCGAACCGATTTGAAATTTGGCGTTGTAGTTACTTATAAGATGTAAATGCTCTCTAAGAACAAAATAAAAAAAAATTGAAATTTAAAAGGGTGAAATGACCGAAAAGCGTTCTAAAAACATTCTAAATTACAATTTCTATGGAATATCTAGAACTACCGTACACATTTGAAATTTGGCTTTTTAGTTACTTATAAGATGTAAATGCTCTCTAAGAACAACAAAAAAAAATTCGAAATTTAAAAGGGTGAAATGAGCGAAAAGCGTTCTAAAAACATTCTAATTCACAATTTCTATGGAATCTCTGGAACTACCCAACCGATTTCAAAAGTGATGGTGGCAAATTGATGGTGACAACCCCTGCTCCAATATAGGATATATTTTTTGTGGGTGCCACTATCCCTAGGGGGGTGCAGGAGCGAAAAACTTTCTAAAATTGCGATTTTGTTTATACTGAAGGAGCTAGAAATTTGAAATTTGGCATTGTAGTTACTTATAAGATGTAAATGCTCTCTAAAACAAAATTAAAAAAATCGAAATTTAAAAGGGTGAAATGAGCGAAAAGCGTTCTAAAATTATTCTAAATTACAATTTCTATGGAATCTCTGGAACTACCGAAACTATTTCAAAAGTGATAGTGGCAAATTGATGGTGACAACACCTGCTCCAACATAGGATATATTGTTTGTGGGTGCCACTATCCCCAGGGGGGTGGAGGAGCGAAAAACGTTCTAAAATTGCGATTTTGTTTATACTGAAGGAGCTAGAAATTTGAAATTTGGAATTGTAGTTACTTATAAGATGTAAATGCTCTATAAGAATAAAATTAAAAAAAAATTCGAAATTTAAAAGGGTGAAATGAGCGAAAAGCGTTCTAAAAACATTCTAAATTACAATTTCTATGGAATCTCTAGAACTACCGAACCGATTTGAAATTTGGCGTTGTAGTTACTTATAAGATGTAAATGCTCTCTAAGAACAAAATTTAAAAAAAATTCGAAATTTAAAAGGTTGAAATGAGCGAAAAGCGTTCTAAAAACATTCTAAATTACAATTTCTATGGAATCTCTAGAACTACCGAACCGATTTGAAATTTGGCGTTGTAGTTACTTATAAGATGTAAATGCTCTCTAAGAATAAAATAAAAAAAAAAATTCGAAATTTAAAATGGTGAAATGAGCGAAAAGTGTTCTAAATTATAATTTCTATGTAATCTCTTGAACTACCGAACCGATTTGAAATTTGGCGTTGTAGTTACTTATAAGATATAAATGCTCTCTAAGAACAAAATAAAAAAAAAATTCGAAATTTAAAAGGGTAAAATGAGCGAAAAGCGTTCTAAAAACATTCTAAATTACAATTTCTATGGAATCTCTGGAACTACCGAACCGATTTCAAAAGTGATGGTGGCAAATTGATGGTGACAACCCCTGCTCCAACATAGGCTATATTTTATGTCAGTGTCAGTAACTTCAGGGGGGTGCAGGAGCGAAAAACGTTCTAAAATTGCGATTTTTTTTATACTGAAGGTGCTAGAAATTTGAAATTTGGCATTGTAGTTACTTATAAGATGTAAATGCTCTCTAAAAACAAAATAAAAAAATCGAAATTTAAAAGGGTGAAATGAGCGAAAAGCGTTCTAAAATTATTCTAAATTACAATTTCTATGGAATCTCTGGAACTACCGAAACGATTTCAAAAGTGATGGTGGCAAATTGATGGTGACAACACCTGCTCCAACAAAGGATATATTTTTTGTGGGTGCCACTATCCCTAGGGGGGTGCAGGAGCGAAAAACTTTCTAAAATTGCGATTTTGTTTATACTGAAGGAGCTAGAAATTTGAAATTTGGCATTGTAGTTACTTATAAGATGTAAATGCTCTCTAAAACAAAATTAAAAAAATCGAAATTTAAAAGGGTGAAATGAGCGAAAAGCGTTCTAAAATTATTCTAAATTACAATTTCTATGGAATCTCTGGAACTACCGAAACTATTTCAAAAGTGATAGTGGCAAATTGATGGTGACAACACCTGCTCCAACATAGGATATATTGTTTGTGGGTGCCACTATCCCCAGGGGGGTGGAGGAGCGAAAAACGTTCTAAAATTGCGATTTTGTTTATACTGAAGGAGCTAGAAATTTGAAATTTGGAATTGTAGTTACTTATAAGATGTAAATGCTCTATAAGAATAAAATTAAAAAAAAATTCGAAATTTAAAAGGGTGAAATGAGCGAAAAGCGTTCTAAAAACATTCTAAATTACAATTTCTATGGAATCTCTAGAACTACCGAACCGATTTGAAATTTGGCGTTGTAGTTACTTATAAGATGTAAATGCTCTCTAAGAACAAAATTTAAAAAAAATTCGAAATTTAAAAGGTTGAAATGAGCGAAAAGCGTTCTAAAAACATTCTAAATTACAATTTCTATGGAATCTCTAGAACTACCGAACCGATTTGAAATTTGGCGTTGTAGTTACTTATAAGATGTAAATGCTCTCTAAGAATAAAATAAAAAAAAAATTCGAAATTTAAAATGGTGAAATGAGCGAAAAGTGTTCTAAATTACAATTTCTATGGAATCTCTAGAACTACCGAACCGATTTGAAATTTGGCGTTGTAGTTACTTATAAGATGTAAATGCTCTCTAAGAACAAAATTTAAAAAAATTCGAAATTTAAAAGGGTGAAATGAGCGAAAAGCGTTCCAAAAACATTCTAAATTACAGTTTCTATGGAATCTCTAGAACTACCGAACCGATTTGAAATTTGGCGTTGTAGTTACTTATAAGATGTAAATGCTCTCTAAGAATAAAAAAAAAAAAAAAATTCGAAATTTAAAAGGGTGAAATGAGCGGAAAGCGTTCTAAAAACATTCTAAATTACAATTTCTATGGAATCTCTAGAACTACCGAACCGATTTGAAATTTGGCGTTGTAGTTACTTATAAAATATAAATGCTCTCTAAGAAAAAATAAAAATAAAATTCGAAAGTTAAAAGGGTGAAATGAGCGAAAAGCGTTCTAAAAACATTCTAATTCACAATTTCTATGGAATCTCTGGAACTACCGAACCGATTTCAAAAGTGATGGTGGCAAATTGATGGTGACAACCCCTGCTCCAATATAGGATATATTTTTTGTGGGTGCCACTATCCCCAGGGGGGTGCAGGAGCGAAAAACTTTCTAAAATTGCGATTTTGTTTATACTAAAGGAGCTAGAAATTTGAAATTTGGCATTGTAGTTACTTATAAGATGTAAATGCTCTCTAAAACAAAATAAAAAAAATCGAAATTTAAAAGGGTAAAATGAGCGAAAAGCGTTCTAAAATTATTCTAAATTACAATTTCTATGGAATCTCTGGAACTACCGAAACGATTTCAAAAGTGATAGTGGCAAATTGATGGTGACAACACCTGCTCCAACATAGGATATATTGTTTGTGGGTGCCACTATCCCCAGGGGGGTGGAGGAGCGAAAAACGTTCTAAAATTGCGATTTTGTTTATACTGAAGGAGCTAGAAATTTGAAATTTGGCATTGTAGTTACTTATAAGATGTAAATGCTCTCTAAAAACAAAATTATAAAAAATTCGAAATTTAAAAGGGTGAAATGAGCGAAAAGCGTTCTAAAAACATTTTAAATTACAATTTCTATGGAATCTCTAGAACTATCGAACCGATTTGAAATTTGGCGTTGTAGTTACTTATAAGATGTAAATGCTCTCTAAGAACAAAAAAAAATTTCGAAATTTAAAAGGGTGAAATGAGCGAAAAGCGTTCTAAAAACATTCTAAATTACAATTTCTATGGAATATCTAGAACTACCGAACCGATTTGAAATTTGGCGTTGTAGTTACTTATAAGATGTAAATGCTCTCTAAGAACAAAATTTAAAAAAATTCGAAATTTAAAAGGGTGAAATGAGCGAAAAGCGTTCTAAAAACATTCTAAATTACAATTTCTATGGAATCTCTAGAACTACCGAACCGATTTGAAATTTGGCGTTGTAGTTACTTATAAGATATAAATGCTCTCTAAGAAAAAATATAAATAAAATTTGAAATTTAAAATGGTAAATGAGCGAAAAGTGTTCTAAATTATAATTTCTATGTAATCTCTAGAACTACCGAACCGATTTGAAATTTGGCGTTGTAGTTACTTATAAGATATAAATGCTCTCTAAGAACAAAATAAAAAAAAAATTCGAAATTTAAAAGGGTAAAATGAGCGAAAAGCGTTCTAAAAACATTCTAAATTACAATTTCTATGGAATCTCTGGAACTACCGAACCGATTTCAAAAGTGATGGTTGCAAATTGATGGTGACAACCCCTGCTCCAACATAGGCTATATTTTATGTCAGTGTCAGTAACTTCAGGGGGGTGCAGGAGCGAAAAATGTTCTAAAATTGCGATTTTTTTTATACTGAAGGTGCTAGAAATTTGAAATTTGGCATTGTAGTTACTTATAAGATGTAAATGCTCTCTAAAAACAAAATAAAAAAAATCGAAATTTAAAAGGGTGAAATGAGCGAAAAGCGTTCTAAAATTATTCTAAATTACAATTTCTATGGAATCTCTGGAACTACCGAAACGATTTCAAAAGTGATGGTGGCAAATTGATGGTGACAACACCTGCTCCAACAAAGGATATATTTTTTGTGGGTGCCACTATCCCCAGGGGGGTGGAGGAGCGAAAAACGTTCTAAAATTGCGATTTTGTTTATACTGAAAGAGCTAGAAATTTGAAATTTGACATTGTAGTTACTTATAATATGTAAATGCTCTATAAGAATAAAATTAAAAAAAAATTCGAAATTTAAAAGGGTGAAATGAGCGAAAAGCGTTCTAAAAACATTCTAAATTACAATTTCTATGGAATCTCTAGAACTATCGAACCGATTTGAAATTTGGCGTTGTAGTTACTTATAAGATGTAAATGCTCTCTAAGAACAAAAAAAAATTTCGAAATTTAAAAGGGTGAAATGAGTGAAAAGCGTTCTAAAAACATTCTAAATTACAATTTCTATGGAATCTCTGGAACTACCCAACCGATTTCAAAAGTGATGGTGGCAAATTGATGGTGACAACCCCTGCTCCAATATAGGATATATTTTTTGTGGGTGCCACTATCCCTAGGGGGGTGCAGGAGCGAAAAACTTTCTAAAATTGCGATTTTGTTTATACTGAAGGAGCTAGAAATTTGAAATTTGGCATTGTAGTTACTTATAAGATGTAAATGCTCTCTAAAACAAAATTAAAAAA
This sequence comes from Maratus michaelseni, assembly GCA_963931845.1. Classification (NCBI taxonomy): domain Eukaryota; kingdom Metazoa; phylum Arthropoda; class Arachnida; order Araneae; family Salticidae; genus Maratus; species Maratus michaelseni. The sequence continues at coordinate 524,894,588 of OZ007586.1, forward strand.
ATCGAAATTTAAAAGGGTGAAATGAGCGAAAAGCGTTCTAAAATTATTCTAAATTACAATTTCTATGGAATCTCTGGAACTACCGAAACTATTTCAAAAGTGATAGTGGCAAATTGATGGTGACAACACCTGCTCCAACATAGGATATATTGTTTGTGGGTGCCACTATCCCCAGGGGGGTGGAGGAGCGAAAAACGTTCTAAAATTGCGATTTTGTTTATACTGAAGGAGCTAGAAATTTGAAATTTGGAATTGTAGTTACTTATAAGATGTAAATGCTCTATAAGAATAAAATTAAAAAAAAATTCGAAATTTAAAAGGGTGAAATGAGCGAAAAGCGTTCTAAAAACATTCTAAATTACAATTTCTATGGAATCTCTAGAACTACCGAACCGATTTGAAATTTGGCGTTGTAGTTACTTATAAGATGTAAATGCTCTCTAAGAACAAAATTTAAAAAAAATTCGAAATTTAAAAGGTTGAAATGAGCGAAAAGCGTTCTAAAAACATTCTAAATTACAATTTCTATGGAATCTCTAGAACTACCGAACCGATTTGAAATTTGGCGTTGTAGTTACTTATAAGATGTAAATGCTCTCTAAGAATAAAATAAAAAAAAAAATTCGAAATTTAAAATGGTGAAATGAGCGAAAAGTGTTCTAAATTATAATTTCTATGTAATCTCTTGAACTACCGAACCGATTTGAAATTTGGCGTTGTAGTTACTTATAAGATATAAATGCTCTCTAAGAACAAAATAAAAAAAAAATTCGAAATTTAAAAGGGTAAAATGAGCGAAAAGCGTTCTAAAAACATTCTAAATTACAATTTCTATGGAATCTCTGGAACTACCGAACCGATTTCAAAAGTGATGGTGGCAAATTGATGGTGACAACCCCTGCTCCAACATAGGCTATATTTTATGTCAGTGTCAGTAACTTCAGGGGGGTGCAGGAGCGAAAAACGTTCTAAAATTGCGATTTTTTTTATACTGAAGGTGCTAGAAATTTGAAATTTGGCATTGTAGTTACTTATAAGATGTAAATGCTCTCTAAAAACAAAATAAAAAAATCGAAATTTAAAAGGGTGAAATGAGCGAAAAGCGTTCTAAAATTATTCTAAATTACAATTTCTATGGAATCTCTGGAACTACCGAAACGATTTCAAAAGTGATGGTGGCAAATTGATGGTGACAACACCTGCTCCAACAAAGGATATATTTTTTGTGGGTGCCACTATCCCTAGGGGGGTGCAGGAGCGAAAAACTTTCTAAAATTGCGATTTTGTTTATACTGAAGGAGCTAGAAATTTGAAATTTGGCATTGTAGTTACTTATAAGATGTAAATGCTCTCTAAAACAAAATTAAAAAAATCGAAATTTAAAAGGGTGAAATGAGCGAAAAGCGTTCTAAAATTATTCTAAATTACAATTTCTATGGAATCTCTGGAACTACCGAAACTATTTCAAAAGTGATAGTGGCAAATTGATGGTGACAACACCTGCTCCAACATAGGATATATTGTTTGTGGGTGCCACTATCCCCAGGGGGGTGGAGGAGCGAAAAACGTTCTAAAATTGCGATTTTGTTTATACTGAAGGAGCTAGAAATTTGAAATTTGGAATTGTAGTTACTTATAAGATGTAAATGCTCTATAAGAATAAAATTAAAAAAAAATTCGAAATTTAAAAGGGTGAAATGAGCGAAAAGCGTTCTAAAAACATTCTAAATTACAATTTCTATGGAATCTCTAGAACTACCGAACCGATTTGAAATTTGGCGTTGTAGTTACTTATAAGATGTAAATGCTCTCTAAGAACAAAATTTAAAAAAAATTCGAAATTTAAAAGGTTGAAATGAGCGAAAAGCGTTCTAAAAACATTCTAAATTACAATTTCTATGGAATCTCTAGAACTACCGAACCGATTTGAAATTTGGCGTTGTAGTTACTTATAAGATGTAAATGCTCTCTAAGAATAAAATAAAAAAAAAATTCGAAATTTAAAATGGTGAAATGAGCGAAAAGTGTTCTAAATTACAATTTCTATGGAATCTCTAGAACTACCGAACCGATTTGAAATTTGGCGTTGTAGTTACTTATAAGATGTAAATGCTCTCTAAGAACAAAATTTAAAAAAATTCGAAATTTAAAAGGGTGAAATGAGCGAAAAGCGTTCCAAAAACATTCTAAATTACAGTTTCTATGGAATCTCTAGAACTACCGAACCGATTTGAAATTTGGCGTTGTAGTTACTTATAAGATGTAAATGCTCTCTAAGAATAAAAAAAAAAAAAAAATTCGAAATTTAAAAGGGTGAAATGAGCGGAAAGCGTTCTAAAAACATTCTAAATTACAATTTCTATGGAATCTCTAGAACTACCGAACCGATTTGAAATTTGGCGTTGTAGTTACTTATAAAATATAAATGCTCTCTAAGAAAAAATAAAAATAAAATTCGAAAGTTAAAAGGGTGAAATGAGCGAAAAGCGTTCTAAAAACATTCTAATTCACAATTTCTATGGAATCTCTGGAACTACCGAACCGATTTCAAAAGTGATGGTGGCAAATTGATGGTGACAACCCCTGCTCCAATATAGGATATATTTTTTGTGGGTGCCACTATCCCCAGGGGGGTGCAGGAGCGAAAAACTTTCTAAAATTGCGATTTTGTTTATACTAAAGGAGCTAGAAATTTGAAATTTGGCATTGTAGTTACTTATAAGATGTAAATGCTCTCTAAAACAAAATAAAAAAAATCGAAATTTAAAAGGGTAAAATGAGCGAAAAGCGTTCTAAAATTATTCTAAATTACAATTTCTATGGAATCTCTGGAACTACCGAAACGATTTCAAAAGTGATAGTGGCAAATTGATGGTGACAACACCTGCTCCAACATAGGATATATTGTTTGTGGGTGCCACTATCCCCAGGGGGGTGGAGGAGCGAAAAACGTTCTAAAATTGCGATTTTGTTTATACTGAAGGAGCTAGAAATTTGAAATTTGGCATTGTAGTTACTTATAAGATGTAAATGCTCTCTAAAAACAAAATTATAAAAAATTCGAAATTTAAAAGGGTGAAATGAGCGAAAAGCGTTCTAAAAACATTTTAAATTACAATTTCTATGGAATCTCTAGAACTATCGAACCGATTTGAAATTTGGCGTTGTAGTTACTTATAAGATGTAAATGCTCTCTAAGAACAAAAAAAAATTTCGAAATTTAAAAGGGTGAAATGAGCGAAAAGCGTTCTAAAAACATTCTAAATTACAATTTCTATGGAATATCTAGAACTACCGAACCGATTTGAAATTTGGCGTTGTAGTTACTTATAAGATGTAAATGCTCTCTAAGAACAAAATTTAAAAAAATTCGAAATTTAAAAGGGTGAAATGAGCGAAAAGCGTTCTAAAAACATTCTAAATTACAATTTCTATGGAATCTCTAGAACTACCGAACCGATTTGAAATTTGGCGTTGTAGTTACTTATAAGATATAAATGCTCTCTAAGAAAAAATATAAATAAAATTTGAAATTTAAAATGGTAAATGAGCGAAAAGTGTTCTAAATTATAATTTCTATGTAATCTCTAGAACTACCGAACCGATTTGAAATTTGGCGTTGTAGTTACTTATAAGATATAAATGCTCTCTAAGAACAAAATAAAAAAAAAATTCGAAATTTAAAAGGGTAAAATGAGCGAAAAGCGTTCTAAAAACATTCTAAATTACAATTTCTATGGAATCTCTGGAACTACCGAACCGATTTCAAAAGTGATGGTTGCAAATTGATGGTGACAACCCCTGCTCCAACATAGGCTATATTTTATGTCAGTGTCAGTAACTTCAGGGGGGTGCAGGAGCGAAAAATGTTCTAAAATTGCGATTTTTTTTATACTGAAGGTGCTAGAAATTTGAAATTTGGCATTGTAGTTACTTATAAGATGTAAATGCTCTCTAAAAACAAAATAAAAAAAATCGAAATTTAAAAGGGTGAAATGAGCGAAAAGCGTTCTAAAATTATTCTAAATTACAATTTCTATGGAATCTCTGGAACTACCGAAACGATTTCAAAAGTGATGGTGGCAAATTGATGGTGACAACACCTGCTCCAACAAAGGATATATTTTTTGTGGGTGCCACTATCCCCAGGGGGGTGGAGGAGCGAAAAACGTTCTAAAATTGCGATTTTGTTTATACTGAAAGAGCTAGAAATTTGAAATTTGACATTGTAGTTACTTATAATATGTAAATGCTCTATAAGAATAAAATTAAAAAAAAATTCGAAATTTAAAAGGGTGAAATGAGCGAAAAGCGTTCTAAAAACATTCTAAATTACAATTTCTATGGAATCTCTAGAACTATCGAACCGATTTGAAATTTGGCGTTGTAGTTACTTATAAGATGTAAATGCTCTCTAAGAACAAAAAAAAATTTCGAAATTTAAAAGGGTGAAATGAGTGAAAAGCGTTCTAAAAACATTCTAAATTACAATTTCTATGGAATATCTGGAACTACCGAACCGATTTGAAATTTGGCGTTGTAGTTACTTATAAGATGTAAATGCTCTCTAAGAACAAAATTTAAAAAAAATTCGAAATTTAAAAGGTTGAAATGAGCGAAAAGCGTTCTAAAAACATTCTAAATTACAATTTCTATGGAATCTCTAGAACTACCGAACCGATTTGAAATTTGGCGTTGTAGTTACTTATAAGATGTAAATGCTCTCTAAGAATAAAATAAAAAAAAAAATTCGAAATTTAAAAGGGTAAAATGAGCGAAAAGTGTTCTAAATTATAATTTCTATGTAATCTCTAGAACTACCGAACCGATTTGAAATTTGGCGTTGTAGTTACTTATAAGATATAAATGCTCTCTAAGAACAAAATAAAAAAAAAATTCGAAATTTAAAAGGGTAAAATGAGCGAAAAGCGTTCTAAAAACATTCTAAATTACAATTTCTATGGAATCTCTGGAACTACCGAACCGATTTCAAAAGTGATGGTTGCAAATTGATGGTGACAACCCCTGCTCCAACATAGGCTATATTTTATGTCAGTGTCAGTAACTTCAGGGGGGTGCAGGAGCGAAAAATGTTCTAAAATTGCGATTTTTTTTATACTGAAGGTGCTAGAAATTTGAAATTTGGCATTGTAGTTACTTATAAGATGTAAATGCTCTCTAAAAACAAAATAAAAAAAATCGAAATTTAAAAGGGTGAAATGAGCGAAAAGCGTTCTAAAATTATTCTAAATTACAATTTCTATGGAATCTCTGGAACTACCGAAACGATTTCAAAAGTGATGGTGGCAAATTGATGGTGACAACACCTGCTCCAACAAAGGATATATTTTTTGTGGGTGCCACTATCCCCAGGGGGGTGGAGGAGCGAAAAACGTTCTAAAATTGCGATTTTGTTTATACTGAAGGAGCTAGAAATTTGAAATTTGGAATTGTAGTTACTTATAAGATGTAAATGCTCTATAAGAATAAAATTAAAAAAAAATTCGAAATTTAAAAGGGTGAAATGAGCGAAAAGCGTTCTAAAAACATTCTAAATTACAATTTCTATGGAATCTCTAGAACTACCGAACCGATTTGAAATTTGGCGTTGTAGTTACTTATAAGATGTAAATGCTCTCTAAGAACAAAATAAAAATAAAATTTGAAATTTAAAAGGGTAAAATGAGCGAAAAGTGTTCTAAATTATAATTTCTATGTAATCTCTAGAACTACCGAACCGATTTGAAATTTGGCGTTGTAGTTACTTATAAGATATAAATGCTCTCTAAGAACAAAATAAAAAAAAAATTCGAAATTTAAAAGGGTAAAATGAGCGAAAAGCGTTCTAAAAACATTCTAAATTACAATTTCTATGGAATCTCTGGAACTACCGAACCGATTTCAAAAGTGATGGTTGCAAATTGATGGTGACAACCCCTGCTCCAACATAGGCTATATTTTATGTCAGTGTCAGTAACTTCAGGGGGGTGCAGGAGCGAAAAATGTTTTAAAATTGCGATTTTTTTTATACTGAAGGTGCTAGAAATTTGAAATTTGGCATTGTAGTTACTTATAAGATGTAAATGCTCTCTAAAAACAAAATAAAAAAAATCGAAATTTAAAAGGGTGAAATGAGCGAAAAGCGTTCTAAAATTATTCTAAATTACAATTTCTATGGAATCTCTGGAACTACCGAAACGATTTCAAAAGTGATGGTGGCAAATTGATGGTGACAACACCTGCTCCAACAAAGGATATATTTTTTGTGGGTGCCACTATCCCCAGGGGGGTGGAGGAGCGAAAAACGTTCTAAAATTGCGATTTTGTTTATACTGAAGGAGCTAGAAATTTGAAATTTGGAATTGTAGTTACTTATAAGATGTAAATGCTCTATAAGAATAAAATTAAAAAAAAATTCGAAATTTAAAAGGGTGAAATGAGCGAAAAGCGTTCTAAAAACATTCTAAATTACAATTTCTATGGAATCTCTAGAACTACCGAACCGATTTGAAATTTGGCGTTGTAGTTACTTATAAGATGTAAATGCTCTCTAAGAACAAAATTTAAAAAAAATTCGAAATTTAAAAGGTTGAAATGAGCGAAAAGCGTTCTAAAAACATTCTAAATTACAATTTCTATGGAATCTCTAGAACTACCGAACCGATTTGAAATTTGGCGTTGTAGTTACTTATAAGATGTAAATGCTCTCTAAGAATAAAATAAAAAAAAAAATTCGAAATTTAAAATGGTGAAATGAGCGAAAAGTGTTCTAAATTATAATTTCTATGTAATCTCTTGAACTACCGAACCGATTTGAAATTTGGCGTTGTAGTTACTTATAAGATATAAATGCTCTCTAAGAACAAAATAAAAAAAAAATTCGAAATTTAAAAGGGTAAAATGAGCGAAAAGCGTTCTAAAAACATTCTAAATTACAATTTCTATGGAATCTCTGGAACTACCGAACCGATTTCAAAAGTGATGGTGGCAAATTGATGGTGACAACCCCTGCTCCAACATAGGCTATATTTTATGTCAGTGTCAGTAACTTCAGGGGGGTGCAGGAGCGAAAAACGTTCTAAAATTGCGATTTTTTTTATACTGAAGGTGCTAGAAATTTGAAATTTGGCATTGTAGTTACTTATAAGATGTAAATGCTCTCTAAAAACAAAATAAAAAAATCGAAATTTAAAAGGGTGAAATGAGCGAAAAGCGTTCTAAAATTATTCTAAATTACAATTTCTATGGAATCTCTGGAACTACCGAAACGATTTCAAAAGTGATGGTGGCAAATTGATGGTGACAACACCTGCTCCAACAAAGGATATATTTTTTGTGGGTGCCACTATCCCTAGGGGGGTGCAGGAGCGAAAAACTTTCTAAAATTGCGATTTTGTTTATACTGAAGGAGCTAGAAATTTGAAATTTGGCATTGTAGTTACTTATAAGATGTAAATGCTCTCTAAAACAAAATTAAAAAAATCGAAATTTAAAAGGGTGAAATGAGCGAAAAGCGTTCTAAAATTATTCTAAATTACAATTTCTATGGAATCTCTGGAACTACCGAAACTATTTCAAAAGTGATAGTGGCAAATTGATGGTGACAACACCTGCTCCAACATAGGATATATTGTTTGTGGGTGCCACTATCCCCAGGGGGGTGGAGGAGCGAAAAACGTTCTAAAATTGCGATTTTGTTTATACTGAAGGAGCTAGAAATTTGAAATTTGGAATTGTAGTTACTTATAAGATGTAAATGCTCTATAAGAATAAAATTAAAAAAAAATTCGAAATTTAAAAGGGTGAAATGAGCGAAAAGCGTTCTAAAAACATTCTAAATTACAATTTCTATGGAATCTCTAGAACTACCGAACCGATTTGAAATTTGGCGTTGTAGTTACTTATAAGATGTAAATGCTCTCTAAGAACAAAATTTAAAAAAAATTCGAAATTTAAAAGGTTGAAATGAGCGAAAAGCGTTCTAAAAACATTCTAAATTACAATTTCTATGGAATCTCTAGAACTACCGAACCGATTTGAAATTTGGCGTTGTAGTTACTTATAAGATGTAAATGCTCTCTAAGAATAAAATAAAAAAAAAATTCGAAATTTAAAATGGTGAAATGAGCGAAAAGTGTTCTAAATTACAATTTCTATGGAATCTCTAGAACTACCGAACCGATTTGAAATTTGGCGTTGTAGTTACTTATAAGATGTAAATGCTCTCTAAGAACAAAATTTAAAAAAATTCGAAATTTAAAAGGGTGAAATGAGCGAAAAGCGTTCCAAAAACATTCTAAATTACAGTTTCTATGGAATCTCTAGAACTACCGAACCGATTTGAAATTTGGCGTTGTAGTTACTTATAAGATGTAAATGCTCTCTAAGAATAAAAAAAAAAAAAAAATTCGAAATTTAAAAGGGTGAAATGAGCGGAAAGCGTTCTAAAAACATTCTAAATTACAATTTCTATGGAATCTCTAGAACTACCGAACCGATTTGAAATTTGGCGTTGTAGTTACTTATAAGATATAAATGCTCTCTAAGAAAAAATAAAAATAAAATTCGAAAGTTAAAAGGGTGAAATGAGCGAAAAGCGTTCTAAAAACATTCTAATTCACAATTTCTATGGAATCTCTGGAACTACCGAACCGATTTCAAAAGTGATGGTGGCAAATTGATGGTGACAACCCCTGCTCCAATATAGGATATATTTTTTGTGGGTGCCACTATCCCCAGGGGGGTGCAGGAGCGAAAAACTTTCTAAAATTGCGATTTTGTTTATACTAAAGGAGCTAGAAATTTGAAATTTGGCATTGTAGTTACTTATAAGATGTAAATGCTCTCTAAAACAAAATAAAAAAAATCGAAATTTAAAAGGGTAAAATGAGCGAAAAGCGTTCTAAAATTATTCTAAATTACAATTTCTATGGAATCTCTGGAACTACCGAAACGATTTCAAAAGTGATAGTGGCAAATTGATGGTGACAACACCTGCTCCAACATAGGATATATTGTTTGTGGGTGCCACTATCCCCAGGGGGGTGGAGGAGCGAAAAACGTTCTAAAATTGCGATTTTGTTTATACTGAAGGAGCTAGAAATTTGAAATTTGGCATTGTAGTTACTTATAAGATGTAAATGCTCTCTAAAAACAAAATTATAAAAAATTCGAAATTTAAAAGGGTGAAATGAGCGAAAAGCGTTCTAAAAACATTCTAAATTACAATTTCTATGGAATCTCTAGAACTACCGAACCGATTTGTAATTTGGCGTTGTAGTTACTTATAAGATGTAAATGCTCTCTAAGAATAAAATAAAAAAAAAATTCGAAATTTAAAAGGGTGAAATGAGCGAAAAGCGTTCTAAAAACATTCTAAATTACAATTTCTATGGAATCTCTAGAACTACCGAACCGATTTGAAATTTGGCGTTGTAGTTACTTATAAGATATAAATGCTCTCTAAGAAAAAATAAAAATAAAATTTGAAATTTAAAATGGTAAATGAGCGAAAAGTGTTCTAAATTATAATTTCTATGTAATCTCTAGAACTACCGAACCGATTTGAAATTTGGCGTTGTAGTTACTTATAAGATATAAATGCTCTCTAAGAACAAAATAAAAAAAAAATTCGAAATTTAAAAGGGTAAAATGAGCGAAAAGCGTTCTAAAAACATTCTAAATTACAATTTCTATGGAATCTCTGGAACTACCGAACCGATTTCAAAAGTGATGGTTGCAAATTGATGGTGACAACCCCTGCTCCAACATAGGCTATATTTTATGTCAGTGTCAGTAACTTCAGGGGGGTGCAGGAGCGAAAAATGTTCTAAAATTGCGATTTTTTTTATACTGAAGGTGCTAGAAATTTGAAATTTGGCATTGTAGTTACTTATAAGATGTAAATGCTCTCTAAAAACAAAATAAAAAAAATCGAAATTTAAAAGGGTGAAATGAGCGAAAAGCGTTCTAAAATTATTCTAAATTACAATTTCTATGGAATCTCTGGAACTACCGAAACGATTTCAAAAGTGATGGTGGCAAATTGATGGTGACAACACCTGCTCCAACAAAGGATATATTTTTTGTGGGTGCCACTATCCCCAGGGGGGTGGAGGAGCGAAAAACGTTCTAAAATTGCGATTTTGTTTATACTGAAAGAGCTAGAAATTTGAAATTTGACATTGTAGTTACTTATAATATGTAAATGCTCTATAAGAATAAAATTAAAAAAAAATTCGAAATTTAAAAGGGTGAAATGAGCGAAAAGCGTTCTAAAAACATTCTAAATTACAATTTCTATGGAATCTCTAGAACTATCGAACCGATTTGAAATTTGGCGTTGTAGTTACTTATAAGATGTAAATGCTCTCTAAGAACAAAAAAAAATTTCGAAATTTAAAAGGGTGAAATGAGCGAAAAGCGTTCTAAAAACATTCTAAATTACAATTTCTATGGAATATCTAGAACTACCGAACCGATTTGAAATTTGGCGTTGTAGTTACTTATAAGATGTAAATGCTCTCTAAGAACAAAATTTAAAAAAATTCGAAATTTAAAAGGGTGAAATGAGCGAAAAGCGTTCTAAAAACATTCTAAATTACAATTTCTATGGAATCTCTAGAACTACCGAACCGATTTGAAATTTGGCGTTGTAGTTACTTATAAGATATAAATGCTCTCTAAGAAAAAATATAAATAAAATTTGAAATTTAAAATGGTAAATGAGCGAAAAGTGTTCTAAATTATAATTTCTATGTAATCTCTAGAACTACCGAACCGATTTGAAATTTGGCGTTGTAGTTACTTATAAGATATAAATGCTCTCTAAGAACAAAATAAAAAAAAAATTCGAAATTTAAAAGGGTAAAATGAGCGAAAAGCGTTCTAAAAACATTCTAAATTACAATTTCTATGGAATCTCTGGAACTACCGAACCGATTTCAAAAGTGATGGTTGCAAATTGATGGTGACAACCCCTGCTCCAACATAGGCTATATTTTATGTCAGTGTCAGTAACTTCAGGGGGGTGCAGGAGCGAAAAATGTTCTAAAATTGCGATTTTTTTTATACTGAAGGTGCTAGAAATTTGAAATTTGGCATTGTAGTTACTTATAAGATGTAAATGCTCTCTAAAAACAAAATAAAAAAAATCGAAATTTAAAAGGGTGAAATGAGCGAAAAGCGTTCTAAAATTATTCTAAATTACAATTTCTATGGAATCTCTGGAACTACCGAAACGATTTCAAAAGTGATGGTGGCAAATTGATGGTGACAACACCTGCTCCAACAAAGGATATATTTTTTGTGGGTGCCACTATCCCCAGGGGGGTGGAGGAGCGAAAAACGTTCTAAAATTGCGATTTTGTTTATACTGAAAGAGCTAGAAATTTGAAATTTGACATTGTAGTTACTTATAATATGTAAATGCTCTATAAGAATAAAATTAAAAAAAAATTCGAAATTTAAAAGGGTGAAATGAGCGAAAAGCGTTCTAAAAACATTCTAAATTACAATTTCTATGGAATCTCTAGAACTATCGAACCGATTTGAAATTTGGCGTTGTAGTTACTTATAAGATGTAAATGCTCTCTAAGAACAAAAAAAAATTTCGAAATTTAAAAGGGTGAAATGAGTGAAAAGCGTTCTAAAAACATTCTAAATTACAATTTCTATGGAATATCTAGAACTACCGAACCGATTTGAAATTTGGCGTTGTAGTTACTTATAAGATGTAAATGCTCTCTAAGAACAAAATTTAAAAAAATTCGAAATTTAAAAGGGTGAAATGAGCGAAAAGCGTTCTAAAAACATTCTAAATTACAATTTCTATGGAATCTCTAGAACTACCGAACCGATTTGAAATTTGGCGTTGTAGTTACTTATAAGATGTAAATACTCTCTAAGAATAAAATAAAAAAAAAATTCGAAATTTAAAAGGGTGAAATGAGCGAAAAGCGTTCTAAAAACATTCTAAATTACAATTTCTATGGAATCTCTAGAACTACCGAACCGATTTGAAATTTGGCGTTGTAGTTACTTATAAGATGTAAATGCTCTCTAAGAACAAAATTTAAAAAAATTCGAAATTTAAAAGGGTGAAATGAGCGAAAAGCGTTCTAAAAACATTCTAAATTACAATTTCTATGGAATCTCTAGAACTACCGAACCGATTTGAAATTTGGCGTTGTAGTTACTTATAAGATGTAAATGCTCTCTAAGAACAAAATAAAAAAAAATTGAAATTTAAAAGGGTGAAATGAGCGAAAAGCGTTCTAAAAACATTCTAAATTACAATTTCTATGGAATATCTAGAACTACCGAACACATTTGAAATTTGGCTTTTTAGTTACTTATAAGATGTAAATGCTCTCTAAGAACAACAAAAAAAAATTCGAAATTTAAAATGGTGAAATGAGCGAAAAGTGTTCTAAATTATAATTTCTATGTAATCTCTAGAACTACCGAACCGATTTGAAATTTGGCGTTGTAGTTACTTATAAGATATAAATGCTCTCTAAGAACAAAATAAAAAAAAAATTCGAAATTTAAAAGGGTAAAATGAGCGAAAAGCGTTCTAAAAACTTTCTAAATTACAATTTCTATGGAATCTCTGGAACTACCTAACCGATTTCAAAAGTGATGGTGGCAAATTGATGGTGACAACCCCTGCTCCAACATAGGCTATATTTTATGTCAGTGTCAGTAACTTCAGGGGGGTGCAGGAGCGAAAAACGTTCTAAAATTGCGATTTTTTTTATACTGAAGGTGCTAGAAATTTGAAATTTGGCATTGTAGTTACTTATAAGATGTAAATGCTCTCTAAAAACAAAATAAAAAAAATCGAAATTTAAAAGGGTGAAATGAGCGAAAAGCGTTCTAAAATTATTCTAAATTACAATTTCTATGGAATCTCTGGAACTACCGAAACGATTTCAAAAGTGATGGTGGCAAATTGATGGTGACAACACCTGCTCCAACAAAGGATATATTTTTTGTGGGTGCCACTATCCCCAGGGGGGTGGAGGAGCGAAAAACGTTCTAAAATTGCGATTTTGTTTATACTGAAGGAGCTAGAAATTTGAAATTTGACATTGTAGTTACTTATAATATGTAAATGCTCTATAAGAATAAAATTAAAAAAAAATTCGAAATTTAAAAGGGTGAAATGAGCGAAAAGCGTTCTAAAAACATTCTAAATTACAATTTCTATGGAATCTCTAGAACTATCGAACCGATTTGAAATTTGGCGTTGTAGTTACTTATAAGATGTAAATGCTCTCTAAGAACAAAAAAAAATTTCGAAATTTAAAAGGGTGAAATGAGCGAAAAGCGTTCTAAAAACATTCTAAATTACAATTTCTATGGAATATCTAGAACTACCGAACCGATTTGAAATTTGGCGTTGTAGTTACTTATAAGATGTAAATGCTCTCTAAGAACAAAATTTAAAAAAATTCGAAATTTAAAAGGGTGAAATGAGCGAAAAGCGTTCTAAAAACATTCTAAATTACAATTTCTATGGAATCTCTAGAACTACCGAACCGATTTGAAATTTGGCGTTGTAGTTACTTATAAGATATAAATGCTCTCTAAGAAAAAATATAAATAAAATTTGAAATTTAAAATGGTAAATGAGCGAAAAGTGTTCTAAATTATAATTTCTATGTAATCTCTAGAACTACCGAACCGATTTGAAATTTGGCGTTGTAGTTACTTATAAGATATAAATGCTCTCTAAGAACAAAATAAAAAAAAAATTCGAAATTTAAAAGGGTAAAATGAGCGAAAAGCGTTCTAAAAACATTCTAAATTACAATTTCTATGGAATCTCTGGAACTACCGAACCGATTTCAAAAGTGATGGTTGCAAATTGATGGTGACAACCCCTGCTCCAACATAGGCTATATTTTATGTCAGTGTCAGTAACTTCAGGGGGGTGCAGGAGCGAAAAATTTTCTAAAATTGCGATTTTTTTTATACTGAAGGTGCTAGAAATTTGAAATTTGGCATTGTAGTTACTTATAAGATGTAAATGCTCTCTAAAAACAAAATAAAAAAAATCGAAATTTAAAAGGGTGAAATGAGCGAAAAGCGTTCTAAAATTATTCTAAATTACAATTTCTATGGAATCTCTGGAACTACCGAAACGATTTCAAAAGTGATGGTGGCAAATTGATGGTGACAACACCTGCTCCAACAAAGGATATATTTTTTGTGGGTGCCACTATCCCCAGGGGGGTGGAGGAGCGAAAAACGTTCTAAAATTGCGATTTTGTTTATACTGAAAGAGCTAGAAATTTGAAATTTGACATTGTAGTTACTTATAATATGTAAATGCTCTATAAGAATAAAATTAAAAAAAAATTCGAAATTTAAAAGGGTGAAATGAGCGAAAAGCGTTCTAAAAACATTCTAAATTACAATTTCTATGGAATCTCTAGAACTATCGAACCGATTTGAAATTTGGCGTTGTAGTTACTTATAAGATGTAAATGCTCTCTAAGAACAAAAAAAAATTTCGAAATTTAAAAGGGTGAAATGAGCGAAAAGCGTTCTAAAAACATTCTAAATTACAATTTCTATGGAATATCTAGAACTACCGAACCGATTTGAAATTTGGCGTTGTAGTTACTTATAAGATGTAAATGCTCTCTAAGAACAAAATTTAAAAAAATTCGAAATTTAAAAGGGTGAAATGAGCGAAAAGCGTTCTAAAAACATTCTAAATTACAATTTCTATGGAATCTCTAGAACTACCGAACCGATTTGAAATTTGGCGTTGTAGTTACTTATAAGATGTAAATACTCTCTAAGAATAAAATAAAAAAAAAATTCGAAATTTAAAAGGGTGAAATGAGCGAAAAGCGTTCTAAAAACATTCTAAATTACAATTTCTATGGAATCTCTAGAACTACCGAACCGATTTGAAATTTGGCGTTGTAGTTACTTATAAGATGTAAATGCTCTCTAAGAACAAAATTTAAAAAAATTCGAAATTTAAAAGGGTGAAATGAGCGAAAAGCGTTCTAAAAACATTCTAAATTACAATTTCTATGGAATCTCTAGAACTACCGAACCGATTTGAAATTTGGCGTTGTAGTTACTTATAAGATGTAAATGCTCTCTAAGAACAAAATAAAAAAAATTGAAATTTAAAAGGGTGAAATGAGCGAAAAGCGTTCTAAAAACATTCTAAATTACAATTTCTATGGAATATCTAGAACTACCGAACACATTTGAAATTTGGCTTTTTAGTTACTTATAAGATGTAAATGCTCTCTAAGAACAACAAAAAAAAATTCGAAATTTAAAATGGTGAAATGAGCGAAAAGTGTTCTAAATTATAATTTCTATGTAATCTCTAGAACTACCGAACCGATTTGAAATTTGGCGTTGTAGTTACTTATAAGATATAAATGCTCTCTAAGAACAAAATAAAAAAAAAATTCGAAATTTAAAAGGGTAAAATGAGCGAAAAGCGTTCTAAAAACTTTCTAAATTACAATTTCTATGGAATCTCTGGAACTACCTAACCGATTTCAAAAGTGATGGTGGCAAATTGATGGTGACAACCCCTGCTCCAACATAGGCTATATTTTATGTCAGTGTCAGTAACTTCAGGGGGGTGCAGGAGCGAAAAACGTTCTAAAATTGCGATTTTTTTTATACTGAAGGTGCTAGAAATTTGAAATTTGGCATTGTAGTTACTTATAAGATGTAAATGCTCTCTAAAAACAAAATAAAAAAAATCGAAATTTAAAAGGGTGAAATGAGCGAAAAGCGTTCTAAAATTATTCTAAATTACAATTTCTATGGAATCTCTGGAACTACCGAAACGATTTCAAAAGTGATGGTGGCAAATTGATGGTGACAACACCTGCTCCAACAAAGGATATATTTTTTGTGGGTGCCACTATCCCCAGGGGGGTGGAGGAGCGAAAAACGTTCTAAAATTGCGATTTTGTTTATACTGAAGGAGCTAGAAATTTGAAATTTGACATTGTAGTTACTTATAATATGTAAATGCTCTATAAGAATAAAATTAAAAAAAAATTCGAAATTTAAAAGGGTGAAATGAGCGAAAAGCGTTCTAAAAACATTCTAAATTACAATTTCTATGGAATCTCTAGAACTACCGAACCGATTTGAAATTTGGCGTTGTAGTTACTTATAAGATGTAAATGCTCTCTAAGAACAAAAAAAAATTTCGAAATTTAAAAGGGTGAAATGAGCGAAAAGCGTTCTAAAAACATTCTAAATTACAATTTCTATGGAATCTCTAGAACTACCGAACCGATTTGAAATTTGGCGTTGTAGTTACTTATAAGATGTAAATGCTCTCTAAGAACAAAATTTAAAAAAATTCGAAATTTAAAAGGGTGAAATGAGCGAAAAGCGTTCTAAAAACATTCTAAATTACAGTTTCTATGGAATCTCTAGAACTACCGAACCGATTTGAAATTTGGCGTTGTAGTTACTTATAAGATGTAAATGCTCTCTAAGAACAAAAAAAAAAAAATTGAAATTTTAAAGGGTGAAATGACCGAAAAGCGTTCTAAAAACCTTCTAAATTACAATTTCTATGGAATATCTAGAACTACCGAACACATTTGAAATTTGGCTTTTTAGTTACTTATAAGATGTAAATGCTCTCTAAGAACAACAAAAAAAAAATTCGAAATTTAAAAGGGTGAAATGAGCGAAAAGCGTTCTAAAAACATTCTAATTCACAATTTCTATGGAATCTCTGGAACTAACGAACCGATTTCAAAAGTGATGGTGGCAAATTGATGGTGACAACCCCTGCTCCAATATAGGATATATTTTTTGTGGGTGCCACTATCCCCAGGGGGGTGCAGGAGCGAAAAACTTTCTAAAATTGCGATTTTGTTTATACTAAAGGAGCTAGAAATTTGAAATTTGGCATTGTAGTTACTTATAAGATGTAAATGCTCTCTAAAACAAAATAAAAAAAATCGAAATTTAAAAGGGTGAAATGAGCGAAAAGCGTTCTAAAATTATTCTAAATTACAATTTCTATGGAATCTCTGGAACTACCGAAACGATTTCAAAAGTGATAGTGGCAAATTGATGGTGACAACACCTGCTCCAACATAGGATATATTGTTTGTGGGTGCCACTATCCCCAGGGGGGTGGAGGAGCGAAAAACGTTCTAAAATTGCGATTTTGTTTATACTGAAGGAGCTAGAAATTTGAAATTTGGCATTGTAGTTACTTATAAGATGTAAATGCTCTCTAAGAATAAAATTTTAAAAAAATTCGAAATTTAAAAGGGTGAAATGAGCGAAAAGCGTTCTAAAAACATTCTAAATTACAATTTCTATGGAATCTCTAGAACTACCGAACCGATTTGAAATTTGGCGTTGTAGTTACTTATAAGATGTAAATGCTCTCTAAAAACAAAATTTAAAAAAATTCGAAATTTAAAAGGGTGAAATGAGCGAAAAGCGTTCTAAAAACATTCTAAATTACAATTTCTATGGAATCTCTAGAACTACCGAACCGATTTGTAATTTGGCGTTGTAGTTACTTATAAGATGTAAATGCTCTCTAAGAATAAAATAAAAAAAAAATTCGAAATTTAAAAGGGTGAAATGAGCGAAAAGCGTTCTAAAAACATTCTAAATTACAATTTCTATGGAATCTCTAGAACTACCGAACCGATTTGAAATTTGGCGTTGTAGTTACTTATAAGATGTAAATGCTCTCTAAGAACAAAAAAAAATTTCGAAATTTAAAAGGGTGAAATGAGCGAAAAGCGTTCTAAAAACATTCTAAATTACAATTTCTATGGAATCTCTAGAACTACCGAACCGATTTGAAATTTGGCGTTGTAGTTACTTATAAGATGTAAATGCTCTCTAAGAACAAAATTTAAAAAAATTCGAAATTTAAAAGGGTGAAATGAGCGAAAAGCGTTCTAAAAACATTCTAAATTACAATTTCTATGGAATCTCTAGAACTACCGAACCGATTTGAAATTTGGCGTTGTAGTTACTTATAAGATGTAAATGCTCTCTAAGAATAAAATAAAAAAAAATTCGAAATTTAAAAGGGTGAAATGAGCGAAAAGTGTTCTAAAAACATTCTAAATTACAATTTCTATGGAATCTCTAGAACTACCGAACCGATTTGAAATTTGGCGTTGTAGTTACTTATAAGATGTAAATGCTCTCTAAGAACAAAAAAAAATTCGAAATTTAAAAGGGTGAAATGAGCGAAAAGCGTTCTAAAAACATTCTAAATTACAATTTCTATGGAATCTCTAGAACTACCGAACCGATTTGAAATTTGGCGTTGTAGTTACTTATAAGATGTAAATGCTCTCTAAGAACAAAATTTAAAAAAATTCGAAATTTAAAAGGGTGAAATGAGCGAAAAGCGTTCTAAAAACCTTCTAAATTACAATTTCTATGGAATCTCTAGAACTACCGAACCGATTTGAATTTTGGCGTTGTAGTTACTTATAAGATGTAAATGCTCTCTAAGAATAAAATAAAAAAAAATTCGAAATTTAAAAGGGTGAAATGAGCGAAAAGCGTTCTAAAAACATTCTAAATTACAATTTCTATGGAATCTCTAGAACTACCGAACCGATTTGAAATTTGGCGTTGTAGTTACTTATAAGATATAAATGCTCTCTAAGAAAAAATAAAAATAAAATTTGAAATTTAAAATGGTGAAATGAGCGAAAAGTGTTCTAAATTATAATTTCTATGTAATCTCTAGAACTACCGAACCGATTTGAAATTTGGCGTTGTAGTTACTTATAAGATATAAATGCTCTCTAAGAACAAAATAAAAAAAAAATCGAAATTTAAAAGGGTAAAATGAGCGAAAAGCGTTCTAAAAACATTCTAAATTACAATTTCTATGGAATCTCTGGAACTACCGAAACGATTTCAAAAGTGATGGTGGCAAATTGATGGTGATAACACCTGCTCCAACAAAGGCTATATTTTATGTCAGTGTCAGTAACTTCAGGGGGGTGCAGGAGCGAAAAACGTTCTAAAATTGCGATTTTTTTATACTGAAGGTGCTAGAAATTTGAAATTTGGCATTGTAGTTACTTATAAGATGTAAATGCTCTCTAAAAACAAAATAAAAAAAATCGAAATTTAAAAGGGTGAAATGAGCGAAAAGCGTTCTAAAATTATTCTAAATTACAATTTCTGTGGAATCTCTGGAACTACCGAAACGATTTCAAAAGTGATGGTGGCAAATTGATGGTGATAACACCTGCTCCAACAAAGGATATATTTTTTGTGGGTGCCACTATCCCCAGGGGGGTGGAGGAGCGAAAAACGTTCTAAAATTGCGATTTTGTTTATACTGAAGGAGCTAGAAATTTGAAATTTGACATTGTAGTTACTTATAATATGTAAATGCTCTATAAGTATAAAATTAAAAAAAAATTCGAAATTTAAAAGGGTGAAATGAGCGAAAAGCGTTCTAAAAACATTCTAAATTACAATTTCTATGGAATATCTAGAACTACCGAACAGATTTGAAATTTGGCGTTTTAGTTACTTATAAGATGTAAATGCTCTCTAAGAACAACAAAAAAAAATTCGAAATTTAAAAGGGTGAAATGAGCGAAAAGCGTTCTAAAAACATTCTAATTCACAATTTCTATGGAATCTCTAGAACTACCGAACCGATTTCAAAAGAGATGGTGGCAAATTGATGGTGACAACACCTGCTCCAATATAGGATATATTTTTTGTGGGTGCCACTATCCCCAGGGGGGTGCAGGAGCGAAAAACTTTCTAAAATTGCGATTTTGTTTATACTGAAGGAGCTAGAAATTTGAAATTTGGCATTGTAGTTACTTATAAGATGTAAATGCTCTCTAAAACAAAATAAAAATAATCGAAATTTAAAAGGGTGAAATGAGCGAAAAGCGTTCTAAAATTATTCTAAATTACAATTTCTATGGAATCTCTGGAACTACCGAAACGATTTCAAAAGTGATAGTGGCAAATTGATGGTGACAACACCTGCTCCAACATAGGATATATTTTTTGTGGGTGCCACTATCCCCAGGGGGGTGGAGGAGCGAAAAACGTTCTAAAATTGCGATTTTGTTTATACTGAAGGAGCTAGAAATTTGAAATTTGGCATTGTAGTTACTTATAAGATGTAAATGCTCTCTAAGAATAAAATTTAAAAAAAATTCGATATTTAAAAGGGTGAAATGAGCGAAAAGCGTTCTAAAAACATTCTAAATTACAATTTCTATGTAATCTCTAGAACTACCGAACCGATTTGAAATTTGGCGTTGTAGTTACTTATAAGATGTAAATGCTCTCTAAGAACAAAAAAAAATTCGAAATTTAAAAGGGTGAAATGAGCGAAAAGCGTTCTAAAAACATTCTAAATTACAATTTCTATGGAATCTCTAGAACTACCGAACCGATTTGAAATTTGGCGTTGTAGTTACTTATAAGATGTAAATGCTCTCTAAGAACAAAATTTAAAAAAATTCGAAATTTAAAAGGGTGAAATGAGCGAAAAGCGTTCTAAAAACATTCTAAATTACAATTTCTATGGAATCTCTAGAACTACCGAACCGATTTGAAATTTGGCGTTGTAGTTACTTATAAGATGTAAATGCTCTCTAAGAACAAAAAAAAAATTCGAAATTTAAAAGGGTGAAATGAGCGAAAAGCGTTCTAAAAACATTCTAAATTACAATTTCTATGGAATCTCTAGAACTACCGAACCGATTTGAAATTTGGCGTTGTAGTTACTTATAAGATGTAAATGCTCTCTAAGAACAAAATTTAAAAAAATTCGAAATTTAAAAGGGTGAAATGAGCGAAAAGCGTTCTAAAAACATTCTAAATTACAATTTCTATAGAACCTCTAGAACTACCGAACCGATTTGAAATTTGGCGTTGTAGTTACTTATAAGATGTAAATGCTCTCTAAGAATAAAATAAAAAAAAAATTCGAAATTTAAAAGGGTGAAATGAGCGAAAAGCGTTCTAAAAACATTCTAAATTACAATTTCTATGGAATCTCTAGAACTACCGAACCGATTTGAAATTTGGCGTTGTAGTTACTTATAAGATATAAATGCAATCTAAGAAAAAATAAAAATAAAATTTGAAATTTAAAATGGTGAAATGAGCGAAAAGTGTTCTAAATTATAATTTCTATGTAATCTCTAGAACTACCGAACCGATTTGAAATTTGGAGTTGTAGTTACTTATAAGATATAAATGCTCTGTAAGAACAAAATAAAAAAAAAATTCGAAATTTAAAAGGGTGAAATGAGCGAAAAGCGTTCTAAATTATGATTT
Organism: Maratus michaelseni; assembly: GCA_963931845.1. Classification (NCBI taxonomy): domain Eukaryota; kingdom Metazoa; phylum Arthropoda; class Arachnida; order Araneae; family Salticidae; genus Maratus; species Maratus michaelseni. Next base: position 524,915,921 of record OZ007586.1, read on the forward strand.
CTATGTAATCTCTAGAACTACCGAACCGATTTGAAATTTGGCGTTGTAGTTACTTATAAGATATAAATGCTCTCTAAGAACAAAATTTAAAAAAAATTCGAAATTTAAAAGGGTGAAATGAGCGAAAAGCGTTCTAAATTATAATTTCTATGTAATCTCTAGAACTACCGAACCGATTTGAAATTTGGCGTTGTAGTTACTTATAAGATATAAATGCTCTCTAAGAACAAAATTTAAAAAAAATTCGAAATTTAAAAGGGTGAAATGAGCGAAAAGCGTTCTAAAAACTTTCTAAATTACAATTTTTATGGAATCTCTAGAACTACCGAACCGTTTTGAAATTTGGCGTTGTAGTTACTTAAAAGATGTAAATGCTCTCTAAGAACAAAATAAAAAAAATTCGAAATTTAAAAGGGTGAAATGAGCGAAAAGCGTTCTAAAAACATTCTAAATTACAATTTCTATGGAATCTCTAGAACTACCGAACCGATTTGAAATTTGGCGTTGTAGTTACTTATAAGATGTGAATGCTCTCTAAGAACAAAATAAAAAAAATTCGAAATTTAAAAGGGTGAAATGAGCGAAAAGCGTTCTAAAAACATTCTAAATTACAATTTCTATGGAATATCTAGAACTACCGAACAGATTTGTAATTTGGCATTTTATTTACTTATAAGATGTAAATGCTTTCTAAGAACAACAACAAAAAAAATTCGAAATTTAAAAGGGTGCAATGAGCGAAAAGCGTTCTAAAAACATTCTAAATCACAATTTCTATGGAATCTCTAGAACTACCGAACCGATTTCAAAAGTGATGGTGGCAAATTGATGGTGACAACCCCTGCTCCAACATAGGCTATATTTTATGTCGGTGTCACTAACCCCAGGGGGGTGTGCAGGAGCGAAAAACTTTCTAAAATTGAGATGTTTTTTATACTGAAGGAGCTAGAAATTTGAAAAATGGAACTGTGAAATGAGCGAAAAGCGTTCTAAAAACATTCTAAATTCCAATTTCTATGGAATCTCTGGAACTACCGAAACGATTTGAAATTTGGCGTTGTAGTTACTTATAAGATATAAATGCTCTCTAAGAACAAAATAAAAAAAATTCGAAATTTAAAATTGTGAAATGAGCGAAAAGCGTTCTAAACACATTCTAAATTATAATTTCTATGTAATCTCTAGAACTACCGAACCGATTTGAAATTTGGCGTTTTAGTTACTTATAAGATATAAATGCTCTCTAAGAACAAAATAAAAAAAAATTCGAAATTTAAAAGGTTGAAATGAGCGAAAAGCGTTCTAAAAACATTCTAAATTACAATTTCTATGGAATATCTAGAACTACCGAACAGATTTGTAATTTGGCATTTTAGTTACTTATAAGATATAAATGCTCTCTAAGAACAAAATAAAAAAAAATTCGAAATTTAAAAGGGTGAAATGAGCGAAAAGCGTTCTAAAAACATTCTAAATTACAATTTCTATGGAATATCTAGAACTACCGAACAGATTTGTAATTTGGCATATTAGTTACTTATAAGATGTAAATGCTTTCTAAGAACAACAACAAAAAAAAAATTCGAAATTTAAAAGGGTGCAATGAGCGAAAAGCGTTCTAAAAACATTCTAAATCACAATTTCTATGGAATCTCTAGAACTACCGAACCGATTTCAAAAGTGATGGTGGCAAATTGATGGTGACAACCCCTGCTCCAACATAGGTTATATTTTATGTCGGTGTCACTAACCCCAGGTCGGTGTGCAGGAGCGAAAAACTTTCTAAAATTGAGATGTTTTTTATACTGAAGGAGCTAGAAATTTGAAAAATGGAACTGTGAAATGAGCGAAAAGCGTTCTAAAAACATTCTAAATTCCAATTTCTATGGAATCTCTGGAACTACCGAACCGATTTGAAATTTGGCGTTGTAGTTACTTATAAGATGTAAATGCTCTCTAAGAACAAAATAAAAAAAATTCGAAATTTAAAATTGTGAAATGAGCGAAAAGCGTTCTAAACACATTCTAAATTATAATTTCTATGTAATCTCTAGAACTACCGAACCGATTTGAAATTTGGCGTTTTAGTTACTTATAAGATATAAATGCTCTCTAAGAACAAAATAAAAAAAAATTCGAAATTTAAAAGGGTGAAATGAGCGAAAAGCGTTCTAAAAACATTCTAAATTACAATTTCTATGGAATATCTACAACTACCGAACAGATTTGAAATTTGGCATTTTAGTTACTTATAAGATGTAAATGCTCTCTAAGAACAACAACAGAAAAAAAATTCGAAATTTAAAAGGGTGCAATGAGCGAAAAGCGTTCTAAAAACATTCTAAATCACTATTTCTATGGAATCTCTAGAACTACCGAACCGATTTCAAAAGTGATGGTGGCAAATTGATGGTGACAACCCCTGCTCCAACATAGGCTATATTTTATGTCGGTGTCACTAACCCCAGGGGGGTGTGCAGGAGCGAAAACTTTCTAAAATTGAGATGTTTTTTATACTGAAGGAGCTAGAAATTTGAAAAATGGAACTGTGAAATGAGCGAAAAGCGTTCTAAAAACATTCTAAATTCCAATTTCTATGGAATCTCTGGAACTACCGAACCGATTTGAAATTTGGCGTTGTAATTACTTATAAGATGTAAATGCTCTCTAAGAACAAAATAAAGAAAAATTCGAAATTTAAAAGGTTGAAATGAGCGAAAAGCGTTCTAAAAACATTCTAAATTACAATTTCTATGGAATCTCTAGAACTACCGAACCGATTTGAAATTTGGCGTTGTAGTTACTTATAAGATGTAAATGCTCTCTAAGAACAAAACAAAAAAAAATTTGAAATTTAAAATGGTGAAATGAGCGAAAAGCGTTCTAAAAACATTCTAAATTACAATGTCTATGGAATCTCTAGAACTACCGAATCGATTTCAAATTTGGCGTTGTAGTTACTTATAAGATGTAAATGCTCTCTAAGAACAAAATAAAAAAAAATTTGAAATTTAAAAGGGTGAAATGAGCGAAAAGCGTTCTAAAAACATTCTAAATTACAATTTCTATGGAATCTCTAGAACTACCGAACCGATTTGAAATTTGGCGTTGTAGTTACTTATAAGATGTAAATGCTCTCTAAGAACAAAATAAAAAAAAATTTGAAATTTAAAAGGGTGAAATGAGCGAAAAGCGTTCTAAAAACATTCTAAATTACAATTTCTATGGAATCTCTAGAACTACCGAACCGATTTGAAATTTGGCGTTGTAGTTACTTATAAGATGTAAATGCTCTCTAAGAACAAAACAAAAAAAAATTTGAAATTTAAAAGGGTGAAATGAGCGAAAAGCGTTCTAAAAACATTCTAAATTACAATTTCTATGGAATCTCTAGAACTACCGAACCGTTTTGAAACTTGGTGTTGTAGTTACTTAAAAGATATATGCTCTCTAAGAACAAAATAAAAAAAAAATTCGAAATTTAAAAGGGTAAAATGAGCGAAAAGCATTTTTAAAAACATTCTAAATTACAATTTCTATGGAATCTCTGGAACTACCGAACCGATTTCAAAAGTGATGGTGGCAAATTATGTCAGTGTCAGTAACTTCAGGGGGGTGCAGGAGCGAAAAACGTTCTAAAATTGCGATTTTTTTTATACTGAAGGTGCTAGAAATTTGAAATTTGGCACTGTAGTTACTTATAAGATGTAAATGCTCTCTAAAAACAAAATAAAAAAAATCGAAATTTAAAAGGGTGAAATGAGCGAAAAGCGTTCTAAAATTATTCTAAATTACAATTTCTATGGAATCTCTGGAACTACCGAAACGATTTCAAAAGTGATGGTGGCAAATTGACGGTGACAACACCTGCTCCAACAAAGGATATATTTTTTGTGGGTGCCACTATCCCCAGGGGGGTGGAGGAGCGAAAAACGTTCTAAAATTGCGATTTTGTTTATACTGAAGGAGCTAGAAATTTGAAATTTGACATTGTAGTTACTTATAATATGTAAATACTCTATAAGAATAAAATTTAAAAAAAATTCGAAATTTAAAAGAGTGAAATGAGCGAAAAGCGTTCTAAAAACATTCTAAATTACAATTTCTATGGAATATCTAGAACTACCGAACAGATTTGAAATTTGGCTTTTTAGTTACTTATAAGATGTAAATGCTCTCTAAGAACAACAAAAAAAAATTCGAAATTTAAAAGGGTGAAATGAGCGAAAAGCGTTCTAAAAACATTCTAATTCACAATTTCTATGGAATCTCTAGAACTACCGAACCGATTTCAAAAGTGATGGTGGCAAATTGATGGTGACAACACCTGCTCCAATATAGGATATATTTTTTGTGGGTGCCACTATCCCCAGGGGGGTGCAGGAGCGAAAAACGTTCTAAAATTGCGATTTTGTTTATACTGAAGGAGCTAGAAATTTGAAATTTGGCATTGTAGTTACTTATAAGATGTAAATGCTCTCTAAGAATAAAATTTAAAAAAAATTCGATATTTAAAAGGGTGAAATGAGCGAAAAGCGTTCTAAAAACATTCTAAATTACAATTTCTATGGAATCTCTAGAACTACCGAACCGATTTGAAATTTGGCGTTGTAGTTACTTATAAGATATAAATGCTCTCTAAGAACAAAATTTAAAAAAAATTCGAAATTTAAAAGGGTGAAATGAGCGAAAAGCGTTCTAAAAACATTCTAAATTACAATTTCTATGGAATCTCTAGAACTACCGAACCGTTTTGAAATTTGGCGTTGTAGTTACTTAAAAGATGTAAATGCTCTCTAAGAACAAAATAAAAAAAATTCGAAATTTAAAAGGGTGAAATGAGCGAAAAGCGTTCTAAAAACATTCTAAATTACAATTTCTATGGAATCTCTAGAACTACCGAACCGATTTGAAATTTGGCGTTGTAGTTACTTATAAGATGTGAATGCTCTCTAAGAACAAAATAAAAAAAATTCGAAATTTAAAAGGGTGAAATGAGCGAAAAGCGTTCTAAAAACATTCTAAATTACAATTTCTATGGAATATCTAGAACTACCGAACAGATTTGTAATTTGGCATTTTATTTACTTATAAGATGTAAATGCTTTCTAAGAACAACAACAAAAAAAATTCGAAATTTAAAAGGGTGCAATGAGCGAAAAGCGTTCTAAAAACATTCTAAATCACAATTTCTATGGAATCTCTAGAACTACCGAACCGATTTCAAAAGTGATGGTGGCAAATTGATGGTGACAACCCCTGCTCCAACATAGGCTATATTTTATGTCGGTGTCACTAACCCCAGGGGGGTGTGCAGGAGCGAAAAACTTTCTAAAATTGAGATGTTTTTTATACTGAAGGAGCTAGAAATTTGAAAAATGGAACTGTGAAATGAGCGAAAAGCGTTCTAAAAACATTCTAAATTCCAATTTCTATGGAATCTCTGGAACTACCGAAACGATTTGAAATTTGGCGTTTTAGTTACTTATAAGATATAAATGCTCTCTAAGAACAAAATAAAAAAAATTCGAAATTTAAAATTGTGAAATGAGCGAAAAGCGTTCTAAACACATTCTAAATTATAATTTCTATGTAATCTCTAGAACTACCGAACCGATTTGAAATTTGGCGTTTTAGTTACTTATAAGATATAAATGCTCTCTAAGAACAAAATAAAAAAAAATTCGAAATTTAAAAGGTTGAAATGAGCGAAAAGCGTTCTAAAAACATTCTAAATTACAATTTCTATGGAATATCTAGAACTACCGAACAGATTTGTAATTTGGCATTTTAGTTACTTATAAGATATAAATGCTCTCTAAGAACAAAATAAAAAAAAATTCGAAATTTAAAAGGGTGAAATGAGCGAAAAGCGTTCTAAAAACATTCTAAATTACAATTTCTATGGAATATCTAGAACTACCGAACAGATTTGTAATTTGGCATATTAGTTACTTATAAGATGTAAATGCTTTCTAAGAACAACAACAAAAAAAAAATTCGAAATTTAAAAGGGTGCAATGAGCGAAAAGCGTTCTAAAAACATTCTAAATCACAATTTCTATGGAATCTCTAGAACTACCGAACCGATTTCAAAAGTGATGGTGGCAAATTGATGGTGACAACCCCTGCTCCAACATAGGTTATATTTTATGTCGGTGTCACTAACCCCAGGGGGGTGTGCAGGAGCGAAAAACTTTCTAAAATTGAGATGTTTTTTATACTGAAGGAGCTAGAAATTTGAAAAATGGAACTGTGAAATGAGCGAAAAGCGTTCTAAAAACATTCTAAATTCCAATTTCTATGGAATCTCTGGAACTACCGAACCGATTTGAAATTTGGCGTTGTAGTTACTTATAAGATGTAAATGCTCTCTAAGAACAAAATAAAAAAAATTCGAAATTTAAAATTGTGAAATGAGCGAAAAGCGTTCTAAACACATTCTAAATTATAATTTCTATGTAATCTCTAGAACTACCGAACCGATTTGAAATTTGGCGTTTTAGTTACTTATAAGATATAAATGCTCTCTAAGAACAAAATAAAAAAAAATTCGAAATTTAAAAGGGTGAAATGAGCGAAAAGCGTTCTAAAAACATTCTAAATTACAATTTCTATGGAATATCTACAACTACCGAACAGATTTGAAATTTGGCATTTTAGTTACTTATAAGATGTAAATGCTCTCTAAGAACAACAACAGAAAAAAAATTCGAAATTTAAAAGGGTGCAATGAGCGAAAAGCGTTCTAAAAACATTCTAAATCACTATTTCTATGGAATCTCTAGAACTACCGAACCGATTTCAAAAGTGATGGTGGCAAATTGATGGTGACAACCCCTGCTCCAACATAGGCTATATTTTATGTCGGTGTCACTAACCCCAGGGGGGTGTGCAGGAGCGAAAACTTTCTAAAATTGAGATGTTTTTTATACTGAAGGAGCTAGAAATTTGAAAAATGGAACTGTGAAATGAGCGAAAAGCGTTCTAAAAACATTCTAAATTCCAATTTCTATGGAATCTCTGGAACTACCGAACCGATTTGAAATTTGGCGTTGTAATTACTTATAAGATGTAAATGCTCTCTAAGAACAAAATAAAGAAAAATTCGAAATTTAAAAGGTTGAAATGAGCGAAAAGCGTTCTAAAAACATTCTAAATTACAATTTCTATGGAATCTCTAGAACTACCGAACCGATTTGAAATTTGGCGTTGTAGTTACTTATAAGATGTAAATGCTCTCTAAGAACAAAACAAAAAAAAATTTGAAATTTAAAATGGTGAAATGAGCGAAAAGCGTTCTAAAAACATTCTAAATTACAATGTCTATGGAATCTCTAGAACTACCGAATCGATTTCAAATTTGGCGTTGTAGTTACTTATAAGATGTAAATGCTCTCTAAGAACAAAATAAAAAAAAATTTGAAATTTAAAAGGGTGAAATGAGCGAAAAGCGTTCTAAAAACATTCTAAATTACAATTTCTATGGAATCTCTAGAACTACCGAACCGATTTGAAATTTGGCGTTGTAGTTACTTATAAGATGTAAATGCTCTCTAAGAACAAAATAAAAAAAAATTTGAAATTTAAAAGGGTGAAATGAGCGAAAAGCGTTCTAAAAACATTCTAAATTACAATTTCTATGGAATCTCTAGAACTACCGAACCGATTTGAAATTTGGCGTTGTAGTTACTTATAAGATGTAAATGCTCTCTAAGAACAAAACAAAAAAAAATTTGAAATTTAAAAGGGTGAAATGAGCGAAAAGCGTTCTAAAAACATTCTAAATTACAATTTCTATGGAATCTCTAGAACTACCGAACCGTTTTGAAACTTGGTGTTGTAGTTACTTAAAAGATATATGCTCTCTAAGAACAAAATAAAAAAAAAATTCGAAATTTAAAAGGGTAAAATGAGCGAAAAGCATTTTTAAAAACATTCTAAATTACAATTTCTATGGAATCTCTGGAACTACCGAACCGATTTCAAAAGTGATGGTGGCAAATTATGTCAGTGTCAGTAACTTCAGGGGGGTGCAGGAGCGAAAATCGTTCTAAAATTGCGATTTTTTTTATACTGAAGGTGCTAGAAATTTGAAATTTGGCACTGTAGTTACTTATAAGATGTAAATGCTCTCTAAAAACAAAATAAAAAAAATCGAAATTTAAAAGGGTGAAATGAGCGAAAAGCGTTCTAAAATTATTCTAAATTACAATTTCTATGGAATCTCTGGAACTACCGAAACGATTTCAAAAGTGATGGTGGCAAATTGACGGTGACAACACCTGCTCCAACAAAGGATATATTTTTTGTGGGTGCCACTATCCCCAGGGGGGTGGAGGAGCGAAAAACGTTCTAAAATTGCGATTTTGTTTATACTGAAGGAGCTAGAAATTTGAAATTTGACATTGTAGTTACTTATAATATGTAAATACTCTATAAGAATAAAATTTAAAAAAAATTCGAAATTTAAAAGAGTGAAATGAGCGAAAAGCGTTCTAAAAACATTCTAAATTACAATTTCTATGGAATATCTAGAACTACCGAACAGATTTGAAATTTGGCTTTTTAGTTACTTATAAGATGTAAATGCTCTCTAAGAACAACAAAAAAAAATTCGAAATTTAAAAGGGTGAAATGAGCGAAAAGCGTTCTAAAAACATTCTAATTCACAATTTCTATGGAATCTCTAGAACTACCGAACCGATTTCAAAAGTGATGGTGGCAAATTGATGGTGACAACACCTGCTCCAATATAGGATATATTTTTTGTGGGTGCCACTATCCCCAGGGGGGTGCAGGAGCGAAAAACGTTCTAAAATTGCGATTTTGTTTATACTGAAGGAGCTAGAAATTTGAAATTTGGCATTGTAGTTACTTATAAGATGTAAATGCTCTCTAAGAATAAAATTTAAAAAAAATTCGATATTTAAAAGGGTGAAATGAGCGAAAAGCGTTCTAAAAACATTCTAAATTACAATTTCTATGGAATCTCTAGAACTACCGAACCGATTTGAAATTTGGCGTTGTAGTTACTTATAAGATATAAATGCTCTCTAAGAACAAAATTTAAAAAAAATTCGAAATTTAAAAGGGTGAAATGAGCGAAAAGCGTTCTAAAAACATTCTAAATTACAATTTCTATGGAATCTCTAGAACTACCGAACCGTTTTGAAATTTGGCGTTGTAGTTACTTAAAAGATGTAAATGCTCTCTAAGAACAAAATAAAAAAAATTCGAAATTTAAAAGGGTGAAATGAGCGAAAAGCGTTCTAAAAACATTCTAAATTACAATTTCTATGGAATCTCTAGAACTACCGAACCGATTTGAAATTTGGCGTTGTAGTTACTTATAAGATGTGAATGCTCTCTAAGAACAAAATAAAAAAAATTCGAAATTTAAAAGGGTGAAATGAGCGAAAAGCGTTCTAAAAACATTCTAAATTACAATTTCTATGGAATATCTAGAACTACCGAACAGATTTGTAATTTGGCATTTTATTTACTTATAAGATGTAAATGCTTTCTAAGAACAACAACAAAAAAAATTCGAAATTTAAAAGGGTGCAATGAGCGAAAAGCGTTCTAAAAACATTCTAAATCACAATTTCTATGGAATCTCTAGAACTACCGAACCGATTTCAAAAGTGATGGTGGCAAATTGATGGTGACAACCCCTGCTCCAACATAGGCTATATTTTATGTCGGTGTCACTAACCCCAGGGGGGTGTGCAGGAGCGAAAAACTTTCTAAAATTGAGATGTTTTTTATACTGAAGGAGCTAGAAATTTGAAAAATGGAACTGTGAAATGAGCGAAAAGCGTTCTAAAAACATTCTAAATTCCAATTTCTATGGAATCTCTGGAACTACCGAAACGATTTGAAATTTGGCGTTTTAGTTACTTATAAGATATAAATGCTCTCTAAGAACAAAATAAAAAAAATTCGAAATTTAAAATTGTGAAATGAGCGAAAAGCGTTCTAAACACATTCTAAATTATAATTTCTATGTAATCTCTAGAACTACCGAACCGATTTGAAATTTGGCGTTTTAGTTACTTATAAGATATAAATGCTCTCTAAGAACAAAATAAAAAAAAATTCGAAATTTAAAAGGTTGAAATGAGCGAAAAGCGTTCTAAAAACATTCTAAATTACAATTTCTATGGAATATCTAGAACTACCGAACAGATTTGTAATTTGGCATTTTAGTTACTTATAAGATATAAATGCTCTCTAAGAACAAAATAAAAAAAAATTCGAAATTTAAAAGGGTGAAATGAGCGAAAAGCGTTCTAAAAACATTCTAAATTACAATTTCTATGGAATATCTAGAACTACCGAACAGATTTGTAATTTGGCATATTAGTTACTTATAAGATGTAAATGCTTTCTAAGAACAACAACAAAAAAAAAATTCGAAATTTAAAAGGGTGCAATGAGCGAAAAGCGTTCTAAAAACATTCTAAATCACAATTTCTATGGAATCTCTAGAACTACCGAACCGATTTCAAAAGTGATGGTGGCAAATTGATGGTGACAACCCCTGCTCCAACATAGGTTATATTTTATGTCGGTGTCACTAACCCCAGGGGGGTGTGGTAGGAGCGAAAAACTTTCTAAAATTGAGATGTTTTTTATACTGAAGGAGCTAGAAATTTGAAAAATGGAACTGTGAAATGAGCGAAAAGCGTTCTAAAAACATTCTAAATTCCAATTTCTATGGAATCTCTGGAACTACCGAACCGATTTGAAATTTGGCGTTGTAATTACTTATAAGATGTAAATGCTCTCTAAGAACAAAATAAAGAAAAATTCGAAATTTAAAAGGTTGAAATGAGCGAAAAGCGTTCTAAAAACATTCTAAATTACAATTTCTATGGAATCTCTAGAACTACCGAACCGATTTGAAATTTGGCGTTGTAGTTACTTATAAGATGTAAATGCTCTCTAAGAACAAAACAAAAAAAAATTTGAAATTTAAAATGGTGAAATGAGCGAAAAGCGTTCTAAAAACATTCTAAATTACAATGTCTATGGAATCTCTAGAACTACCGAATCGATTTCAAATTTGGCGTTGTAGTTACTTATAAGATGTAAATGCTCTCTAAGAACAAAATAAAAAAAAATTTGAAATTTAAAAGGGTGAAATGAGCGAAAAGCGTTCTAAAAACATTCTAAATTACAATTTCTATGGAATCTCTAGAACTACCGAACCGATTTGAAATTTGGCGTTGTAGTTACTTATAAGATGTAAATGCTCTCTAAGAACAAAATAAAAAAAAATTTGAAATTTAAAAGGGTGAAATGAGCGAAAAGCGTTCTAAAAACATTCTAAATTACAATTTCTATGGAATCTCTAGAACTACCGAACCGATTTGAAATTTGGCGTTGTAGTTACTTATAAGATGTAAATGCTCTCTAAGAACAAAACAAAAAAAAATTTGAAATTTAAAAGGGTGAAATGAGCGAAAAGCGTTCTAAAAACATTCTAAATTACAATTTCTATGGAATCTCTAGAACTACCGAACCGTTTTGAAACTTGGTGTTGTAGTTACTTAAAAGATATATGCTCTCTAAGAACAAAATAAAAAAAAAATTCGAAATTTAAAAGGGTAAAATGAGCGAAAAGCATTTTTAAAAACATTCTAAATTACAATTTCTATGGAATCTCTGGAACTACCGAACCGATTTCAAAAGTGATGGTGGCAAATTATGTCAGTGTCAGTAACTTCAGGGGGGTGCAGGAGCGAAAAACGTTCTAAAATTGCGATTTTTTTTATACTGAAGGTGCTAGAAATTTGAAATTTGGCACTGTAGTTACTTATAAGATGTAAATGCTCTCTAAAAACAAAATAAAAAAAATCGAAATTTAAAAGGGTGAAATGAGCGAAAAGCGTTCTAAAATTATTCTAAATTACAATTTCTATGGAATCTCTGGAACTACCGAAACGATTTCAAAAGTGATGGTGGCAAATTGACGGTGACAACACCTGCTCCAACAAAGGATATATTTTTTGTGGGTGCCACTATCCCCAGGGGGGTGGAGGAGCGAAAAACGTTCTAAAATTGCGATTTTGTTTATACTGAAGGAGCTAGAAATTTGAAATTTGACATTGTAGTTACTTATAATATGTAAATACTCTATAAGAATAAAATTTAAAAAAAATTCGAAATTTAAAAGAGTGAAATGAGCGAAAAGCGTTCTAAAAACATTCTAAATTACAATTTCTATGGAATATCTAGAACTACCGAACAGATTTGAAATTTGGCTTTTTAGTTACTTATAAGATGTAAATGCTCTCTAAGAACAACAAAAAAAAATTCGAAATTTAAAAGGGTGAAATGAGCGAAAAGCGTTCTAAAAACATTCTAATTCACAATTTCTATGGAATCTCTAGAACTACCGAACCGATTTCAAAAGTGATGGTGGCAAATTGATGGTGACAACACCTGCTCCAATATAGGATATATTTTTTGTGGGTGCCACTATCCCCAGGGGGGTGCAGGAGCGAAAAACGTTCTAAAATTGCGATTTTGTTTATACTGAAGGAGCTAGAAATTTGAAATTTGGCATTGTAGTTACTTATAAGATGTAAATGCTCTCTAAGAATAAAATTTAAAAAAAATTCGATATTTAAAAGGGTGAAATGAGCGAAAAGCGTTCTAAAAACATTCTAAATTACAATTTCTATGGAATCTCTAGAACTACCGAACCGATTTGAAATTTGGCGTTGTAGTTTCTTATAAGATGTACATGCTCTCTAAGAACAAAATTAAAAAAAATTCGAAATTTAAAAGGGTGAAATGAGCGAAAAGCGTTCTAAAAACATTCTAAATTACAATTTCTATGGAATCTCTAGAACTACCGAACCGATTTGAAATTTGGCGTTGTAGTTACTTATAAGATGTACATGCTCTCTAAGAACAAAATTTAAAAAAATTCGAAATTTAAAAGGGTGAAATGAGCGAAAAGCTTTCTAAAAACATTCTAAATTACAATTTCTATGGAATCTCTAGAACTACCGAACCGATTTGAAATTTGGCGTTGTAGTTACTTATAAGATATAAATGCTCTCTAAGAAAAAATAAAAATAAAATTTGAAATTTAAAATGGTGAAATGAGCGAAAAGTGTTCTAAATTATAATTTCTATGTAATCTCTAGAACTACCGAACCGATTTGAAATTTGGCGTTGTAGTTACTTATAAGATATAAATGCTCTCTAAGAACAAAATAAAAAAAAAATTCGAAATTTAAAAGGGTGAAATGAGCGAAAAGCGTTCTAAATTATAATTTCTATGTAATCTCTAGAACTACCGAACCGATTTGAAATTTGGCGTTGTAGTTACTTATAAGATATAAATGCTCTCTAAGAACAAAATTTAAAAAAAATTCGAAATTTAAAAGGGTGAAATGAGCGAAAAGCGTTCTAAAAACATTCTAAATTACAATTTCTATGGAATCTCTAGAACTACCGAACCGATTTGAAATTTGGCGTTGTAGTTACTTATAAGATGTAAATGCTCTCTAAGAACAAAATAAAAAAAATTCGAAATTTAAAAGGGTGAAATGAGCGAAAAGCGTTCTAAAAACATTCTAAATTACAATTTCTATGGAATATCTAGAACTACCGAACAGATTTGTAATTTGGCATTTTAGTTACTTATAAGATGTAAATGCTTTCTAAGAACAACAACAAAAAAAAAATTCGAAATTTAAAAGGGTGCAATGAGCGAAAAGCGTTCTAAAAACATTCTAAATCACAATTTCTATGGAATCTCTAGAACTACCGAACCGATTTCAAAAGTGATGGTGGCAAATTGATGGTGACAACCCCTGCTCCAACATAGGCTATATTTTATGTCGGTGTCACTAACCCCAGGGGGGTGTGCAGGAGCGAAAAACTTTCTAAAATTGAGATGTTTTTTATACTGAAGGAGCTAGAAATTTGAAAAATGGAACTGTGAAATGAGCGAAAAGCGTTCTAAAAACATTCTAAATTCCAATTTCTATGGAAACTCTGGAACTACCGAAACGATTTGAAATTTGGCGTTGTAGTTACTTATAAGATGTAAATGCTCTCTAAGAACAAAATAAAAAAAAATTTGAAATTTAAAAGGGTGAAATGAGCGAAAAGCGTTCTAAAAACATTCTAAATTACAATTTCTATGGAATCTCTAGAACTACCGAACCGATTTGAAATTTGGCGTTGTAGTTACTTATAAGATGTAAATGCTCTCTAAGAACAAAATAAAAAAAAATTTGAAATTTAAAAGGGTGAAATGAGCGAAAAGCGTTCTAAAAACATTCTAAATTACAATTTCTATGGAATCTCTAGAACTACCGAACCGATTTGAAATTTGGCGTTGTAGTTACTTATAAGATGTAAATGCTCTCTAAGAACAAAACAAAAAAAAATTTGAAATTTAAAAGGGTGAAATGAGCGAAAAGCGTTCTAAAAACATTCTAAATTACAATTTCTATGGAATCTCTAGAACTACCGAACCGTTTTGAAACTTGGTGTTGTAGTTACTTAAAAGATATATGCTCTCTAAGAACAAAATAAAAAAAAAATTCGAAATTTAAAAGGGTAAAATGAGCGAAAAGCATTTTTAAAAACATTCTAAATTACAATTTCTATGGAATCTCTGGAACTACCGAACCGATTTCAAAAGTGATGGTGGCAAATTATGTCAGTGTCAGTAACTTCAGGGGGGTGCAGGAGCGAAAAACGTTCTAAAATTGCGATTTTTTTTATACTGAAGGTGCTAGAAATTTGAAATTTGGCACTGTAGTTACTTATAAGATGTAAATGCTCTCTAAAAACAAAATAAAAAAAATCGAAATTTAAAAGGGTGAAATGAGCGAAAAGCGTTCTAAAATTATTCTAAATTACAATTTCTATGGAATCTCTGGAACTACCGAAACGATTTCAAAAGTGATGGTGGCAAATTGACGGTGACAACACCTGCTCCAACAAAGGATATATTTTTTGTGGGTGCCACTATCCCCAGGGGGGTGGAGGAGCGAAAAACGTTCTAAAATTGCGATTTTGTTTATACTGAAGGAGCTAGAAATTTGAAATTTGACATTGTAGTTACTTATAATATGTAAATACTCTATAAGAATAAAATTTAAAAAAAATTCGAAATTTAAAAGAGTGAAATGAGCGAAAAGCGTTCTAAAAACATTCTAAATTACAATTTCTATGGAATATCTAGAACTACCGAACAGATTTGAAATTTGGCTTTTTAGTTACTTATAAGATGTAAATGCTCTCTAAGAACAACAAAAAAAAATTCGAAATTTAAAAGGGTGAAATGAGCGAAAAGCGTTCTAAAAACATTCTAATTCACAATTTCTATGGAATCTCTAGAACTACCGAACCGATTTCAAAAGTGATGGTGGCAAATTGATGGTGACAACACCTGCTCCAATATAGGATATATTTTTTGTGGGTGCCACTATCCCCAGGGGGGTGCAGGAGCGAAAAACGTTCTAAAATTGCGATTTTGTTTATACTGAAGGAGCTAGAAATTTGAAATTTGGCATTGTAGTTACTTATAAGATGTAAATGCTCTCTAAGAATAAAATTTAAAAAAAATTCGATATTTAAAAGGGTGAAATGAGCGAAAAGCGTTCTAAAAACATTCTAAATTACAATTTCTATGGAATCTCTAGAACTACCGAACCGATTTGAAATTTGGCGTTGTAGTTACTTATAAGATGTACATGCTCTCTAAGAACAAAATTAAAAAAAATTCGAAATTTAAAAGGGTGAAATGAGCGAAAAGCGTTCTAAAAACATTCTAAATTACAATTTCTATGGAATCTCTAGAACTACCGAACCGATTTGAAATTTGGCGTTGTAGTTACTTATAAGATGTACATGCTCTCTAAGAACAAAATTTAAAAAAATTCGAAATTTAAAAGGGTGAAATGAGCGAAAAGCTTTCTAAAAACATTCTAAATTACAATTTCTATGGAATCTCTAGAACTACCGAACCGATTTGAAATTTGGCGTTGTAGTTACTTATAAGATATAAATGCTCTCTAAGAAAAAATAAAAATAAAATTTGAAATTTAAAATGGTGAAATGAGCGAAAAGTGTTCTAAATTATAATTTCTATGTAATCTCTAGAACTACCGAACCGATTTGAAATTTGGCGTTGTAGTTACTTATAAGATATAAATGCTCTCTAAGAACAAAATAAAAAAAAAATTCGAAATTTAAAAGGGTGAAATGAGCGAAAAGCGTTCTAAATTATAATTTCTATGTAATCTCTAGAACTACCGAACCGATTTGAAATTTGGCGTTGTAGTTACTTATAAGATATAAATGCTCTCTAAGAACAAAATTTAAAAAAAATTCGAAATTTAAAAGGGTGAAATGAGCGAAAAGCGTTCTAAAAACATTCTAAATTACAATTTCTATGGAATCTCTAGAACTACCGAACCGATTTGAAATTTGGCGTTGTAGTTACTTATAAGATGTAAATGCTCTCTAAGAACAAAATAAAAAAAATTCGAAATTTAAAAGGGTGAAATGAGCGAAAAGCGTTCTAAAAACATTCTAAATTACAATTTCTATGGAATATCTAGAACTACCGAACAGATTTGTAATTTGGCATTTTAGTTACTTATAAGATGTAAATGCTTTCTAAGAACAACAACAAAAAAAAAATTCGAAATTTAAAAGGGTGCAATGAGCGAAAAGCGTTCTAAAAACATTCTAAATCACAATTTCTATGGAATCTCTAGAACTACCGAACCGATTTCAAAAGTGATGGTGGCAAATTGATGGTGACAACCCCTGCTCCAACATAGGCTATATTTTATGTCGGTGTCACTAACCCCAGGGGGGTGTGCAGGAGCGAAAAACTTTCTAAAATTGAGATGTTTTTTATACTGAAGGAGCTAGAAATTTGAAAAATGGAACTGTGAAATGAGCGAAAAGCGTTCTAAAAACATTCTAAATTCCAATTTCTATGGAAACTCTGGAACTACCGAAACGATTTGAAATTTGGCGTTGTAGTTACTTATAAGATGTAAATGCTCTCTAAGAACAAAATAAAAAAAATTCGAAATTTAAAATTGTGAAATGAGCGAAAAGCGTTCTAAACACATTCTAAATTATAATTTCTATGTAATCTCTAGAACTACCGAACCGATTTGAAATTTGGCGTTTTAGTTACTTATAAGATATAAATGCTCTCTAAGAACAAAATAAAAAAAAATCGAAATTTAAAAGGTTGAAATGAGCGGAAAGCGTTCTAAAAACATTCTAAATTACAATTTCTATGGAATATCTAGAACTACCGAACAGATTTGTAATTTGGCATTTTAGTTACTTATAAGATATAAATGCTCTCTAAGAACAAAATAAAAAAAAATTCGAAATTTAAAAGGGTGAAATGAGCGAAAAGCGTTCTAAAAACATTCTAAATTACAATTTCTATGGAATATCTGGAACTACCGAACAGATTTGTAATTTGGCATATTAGTTACTTATAAGATGTAAATGCTTTCTAAGAACAACAACAAAAAAAAAATTCGAAATTTAAAAGGGTGCAATGAGCGAAAAGCGTTCTAAAAACTTTCTAAATCACAATTTCTATGGAATCTCTAGAACTACCGAACCGATTTCAAAAGTGATGGTGGCAAATTGATGGTGACAACCCCTGCTCCAACATAGGCTATATTTTATGTCGGTGTCACTAACCCCAGGGGGGTGTGCAGGAGCGAAAAACTTTCTAAAATTGAGATGTTTTTTATACTGAAGGAGCTAGAAATTTGAAAAATGGAACTGTGAAATGAGCGAAAAGCGTTCTAAAAACATTCTAAATTCCAATTTCTATGGAATCTCTGGAACTACCGAACCGATTTGAAATTTGGCGTTGTAGTTACTTATAAGATGTAAATGCTCTCTAAGAACAAAATAAAAAAAATTCGAAATTTAAAATTGTGAAATGAGCGAAAAGCGTTCTAAACACATTCTAAATTATAATTTCTATGTAATCTCTAGAACTACCGAACCGATTTGAAATTTGGCGTTTTAGATACTTATAAGATATAAATGCTCTCTAAGAACAAAATAAAAAAAAATTCGAAATTTAAAAGGGTGAAATGAGCGAAAAGCGTTCTAAAAACATTCTAAATTACAATTTCTATGGAATCTCTAGAACTACCGAGCCGATTTCAAATTTGGCGTTGTAGTTACTTATAAGATGTAAATGCTCTCTAAGAACAAAATAAAAAAAAATTTGAAATTTAAAAGGGTGAAATGAGCGAAAAGCGTTCTAAAAACATTCTAAATTACAATTTCTATGGAATCTCTAGAACTACCGAACCGATTTGAAATTTGGCGTTGTAGTTACTTATAAGATGTAAATGCTCTCTAAGAACAAAACAAAAAAAAATTTGAAATTTAAAAGGGTGAAATGAGCGAAAAGCGTTCTAAAAACATTCTAAATTACAATTTCTATGGAATCTCTAGAACTACCGAACCGATTTGAAATTTGGCGTTGTAGTTACTTATAAGATGTAAATGCTCTCTAAGAACAAAATAAAAAAAAAAATTGAAATTTAAAAGGGTGAAATGAGCGAAAAGCGTTCTAAAAACATTCTAAATTACAATTTCTATAGCATCTCTAGAACTACCGAACCGATTTGAAATTTGGCGTTGTAGTTACTTATAAGATGTAAATGCTCTCTAAGAACAAAATAAAAAAAATTTTGAAATTTAAAAGGGTGAAATGAGCGAAAAGCTTTCTAAAAACATTCTAAATTACAATTTCTATGGAATCTCTAGAACGACCGAAACGATTTGAAATTTGGCGTTGTAGTTACTTATAAGATGTAAATGCTCTCTAAGAACAAAATAAAAAAAAAATTGAAATTTAAAAGGATGAAATGAGCGAAAAGCGTTCTAAAAACATTCTCAATTACAATTTCTATGGAATCTCTAGAACTACCGAACCGATTTGAAATTTGGCGTTGTAGTTACTTATAAGATGTAAATGCTCTCTAAGAACAACAAAAAAAAATTTCGAAATTTAAAAGGGTGAAATGAGCGAAAAGCCTTCTAAAAACATTCTAAATCACAATTTCTATGGAATCTCTAGAACTACCGAACCGATTTCAAAAGTGATGGTGGCAAATTGATGGTGACAACCCCTGCTCCAACATAGGCTATATTTTATGTCGGTGTCACTATTCCCAGGGGGGGTACAGGAGCGAAAAACTTTCTAAAATTGAGATGTTTTTTATACTGAAGGAGCTAGAAATTTGAAAAATGGAACTGTGAAATGAGCGAAAAGCGTTCTAAAAACATTCTAAATTCCAATTTCTATGGAAACTCTGGAACTACCGAAACGATTTGAAATTTGGCGTTGTAGTTACTTATAAGATGTAAATGCTCTCTAAGAACAAAATAAAAAAAATTCGAAATTTAAAATTGTGAAATGAGCGAAAAGCGTTCTAAACACATTCTAAATTATAATTTCTATGTAATCTCTAGAACTACCGAACCGATTTGAAATTTGGCGTTTTAGTTACTTATAAGATATAAATGCTCTCTAAGAACAAAATAAAAAAAAATCGAAATTTAAAAGGTTGAAATGAGCGGAAAGCGTTCTAAAAACATTCTAAATTACAATTTCTATGGAATATCTAGAACTACCGAACAGATTTGTAATTTGGCATTTTAGTTACTTATAAGATATAAATGCTCTCTAAGAACAAAATAAAAAAAAATTCGAAATTTAAAAGGGTGAAATGAGCGAAAAGCGTTCTAAAAACATTCTAAATTACAATTTCTATGGAATATCTGGAACTACCGAACAGATTTGTAATTTGGCATATTAGTTACTTATAAGATGTAAATGCTTTCTAAGAACAACAACAAAAAAAAAATTCGAAAT
The DNA here is from genome assembly GCA_963931845.1 of Maratus michaelseni. Lineage (NCBI taxonomy): Eukaryota > Metazoa > Arthropoda > Arachnida > Araneae > Salticidae > Maratus > Maratus michaelseni. Next base: position 524,935,845 of record OZ007586.1, read on the forward strand.
TTAAAAGGGTGCAATGAGCGAAAAGCGTTCTAAAAACTTTCTAAATCACAATTTCTATGGAATCTCTAGAACTACCGAACCGATTTCAAAAGTGATGGTGGCAAATTGATGGTGACAACCCCTGCTCCAACATAGGCTATATTTTATGTCGGTGTCACTAACCCCAGGGGGGTGTGCAGGAGCGAAAAACTTTCTAAAATTGAGATGTTTTTTATACTGAAGGAGCTAGAAATTTGAAAAATGGAACTGTGAAATGAGCGAAAAGCGTTCTAAAAACATTCTAAATTCCAATTTCTATGGAATCTCTGGAACTACCGAACCGATTTGAAATTTGGCGTTGTAGTTACTTATAAGATGTAAATGCTCTCTAAGAACAAAATAAAAAAAATTCGAAATTTAAAATTGTGAAATGAGCGAAAAGCGTTCTAAACACATTCTAAATTATAATTTCTATGTAATCTCTAGAACTACCGAGCCGATTTCAAATTTGGCGTTGTAGTTACTTATAAGATGTAAATGCTCTCTAAGAACAAAATAAAAAAAAATTTGAAATTTAAAAGGGTGAAATGAGCGAAAAGCGTTCTAAAAACATTCTAAATTACAATTTCTATGGAATCTCTAGAACTACCGAACCGATTTGAAATTTGGCGTTGTAGTTACTTATAAGATGTAAATGCTCTCTAAGAACAAAACAAAAAAAAATTTGAAATTTAAAAGGGTGAAATGAGCGAAAAGCGTTCTAAAAACATTCTAAATTACAATTTCTATGGAATCTCTAGAACTACCGAACCGATTTGAAATTTGGCGTTGTAGTTACTTATAAGATGTAAATGCTCTCTAAGAACAAAATAAAAAAAAAATTGAAATTTAAAAGGATGAAATGAGCGAAAAGCGTTCTAAAAACATTCTCAATTACAATTTCTATGGAATCTCTAGAACTACCGAACCGATTTGAAATTTGGCGTTGTAGTTACTTATAAGATGTAAATGCTCTCTAAGAACAACAAAAAAAAATTTCGAAATTTAAAAGGGTGAAATGAGCGAAAAGCCTTCTAAAAACATTCTAAATCACAATTTCTATGGAATCTCTAGAACTACCGAACCGATTTCAAAAGTGATGGTGGCAAATTGATGGTGACAACCCCTGCTCCAACATAGGCTATATTTTATGTCGGTGTCACTATTCCCAGGGGGGGTACAGGAGCGAAAAACTTTCTAAAATTGAGATGTTTTTTATACTGAAGGAGCTAGAAATTTGAAAATTGGAACCGTGAAATGAGCGAAAAGCGTTCTAAAAATATTCTAAATTACAATTTCTATGGAATCTCTATAACTACCGAACCGATTTCAAAAGTGATGGTGGCAAATTGATGGTGACAACACCTGCTCCAACATAGGATATATTTTTTGTGGGTGCCACTATCCCCAGGGGGGTGCAGGAGCGAAAAACGTTCTAAAATTGCGATTTTGTTTATACTGAAGGAGCTAGAAATTTGAAATTTGGCATTGTAGTTACTTATAAGATGTAAATGCTCTCTAAATCAAAATAAAAAAAATCGAAATTTAAAAGGGTGAAATGAGCGAAAAGCGTTCTAAAATTATTCTAAATTACAATTTCTATGGAATCTCTGGAACTACCGAAACGATTATAAAGTCATAGTGGCAAATTGATGGTGACAACACCTGCTCCAACATAGGATATATTTTTTGTGGGTGCCACTATCCCCAGGGGGGTGGAGGAGCGAAAAACTTTCTAAAATTGCGATTTTGTTTATACTGAAGGAGCTAGAAATTTGAAATTTGGCATTGTAGTTACTTATAAGATGTAAATGCTCTCTAAGAATAAAATTTAAAAAAAATTCGAAATTTAAAAGGGTGAAATGAGCGAAAAGCGTTCTAAAAGCATTCTAAATTACAATTTCTATGGAATCTTTAGAACTACCGAACCGATTTGAAATTTGGCGTTGTAGTTACTTATTAGATGTAAATGCTCTCTAAGAACAAAATTAAAAAAAATTCGAAATTTAAAAGGGTGAAATGAGCGAAAAGCGTTCTAAAAACATTCTAAATTACAATTTCTATGGAATCTCTAGAACTACCGAACCGATTTGAAATTTGGCGTTGTAGTTACTTATAAGATGTAAATGCTCTCTAAGAATAAAATAAAAAAAAATTCGAAATTTAATAGGGTGAAATGAGCGAAAAGCGTTCTAAAAACATTCTAAATTACAATTTCTATGGAATCTCTAGAACTACCGAACCGATTTGAAATTTGGCGTTGTAGTTACTTATAAGATATAAATGCTCTCTAAGAAAAAATAAAAATTAAATTTGAAAATTAAAAGGGTGAAATGAGCGAAAAGCGTTCTAAATTATAATTTCTATGTAATCTCTAGAACTTCCGAACCGATTTGAAATTTGGCGTTGTAGTTACTTATAAGATATAAATGCTCTCTAAGAACAAAATAAAAAAAAATTCGAAATTTAAAAGGGTAAAATGAGCGAAAAGCGTTCTAAAAACATTCTAAATTACAATTTCTATGGAATCTCTGGAACTACCGAACCGATTTCAAAAGTGATGGTGGCAAATTGATGGTGACAACCCCTGCTCCAACATAGGCTATATTTTATGTCAGTGTCAGTAACTTCAGGGGGGTGCAGGAGCGAAAAACGTTCTAAAATTGCGAATTTTTATACTGAAGGTGCTAGAAATTTGAAATTTGGCATTGTGGTTACTTATAAGATGTAAATGCTCTCTAAAACAAAATAAAAAAAATCGAAATTTAAAAGGGTGAAATGAGCGAAAAGCGTTCTAAAAACATTCTAAATTACAATTTCTATGGAATATCTAGAACTACCGAACAGATTTGAAATTTGGCATTTTAGTTACTTATAAGATGTAAATGCTCTCTAAAACAAAATAAAAAAAATTCGAAATTTAAAAGGGTGAAATGAGCGAAAAGCGTTCTAAAAACATTCTAAATCACAATTTCTATGGAATCTCTAGAACTACCGAACCGATTTCAAAAGTGATGGTGGCAAATTGATGTTGACAACCCCTGCTCCAACATAGGCTATATTTTATGTCGGTGTCACTAACCCCAGGGGGGTGTGCAGGAGCGAAAAACTTTCTAAAATTGAGATGTTTTTTATACTGAAGGAGCTAGAAATTTGAAAAATGGAACCGTGAAATGAGCGAAAAGCGTTCTAAAAACATTCTAAATTCCAATTTCTATGGAATCTCTGGAACTACCGAACCGATTTGAAATTTGGCGTTGTAGTTACTTATAAGATGTAAATGCTCTCTAAGAACAAAATAAAAAAAAATTCGAAATTTAAAAGGTAGAAATGAGCGAAAAGCGTTCTAAAAACATTCTAAATTACAATTTCTATGGAATCTCTAGAACTACCGAACCGATTTGAAATTTGGCGTTGTAGTTACTTATAAGATGTAAATGCTCTCTAAGAACAAAATAAAAAAAAAATTTGAAATTTAAAAGGGTGAAATGAGCGAAAAGCGTTCTAAAAACATTCTAAATTACAATTTCTATGGAATCTCTAGAACTACCGAACCGATTTGAAATTTGGCGTTGTAGTTACTTATAAGATGTAAATGCTCTCTAAGAACAAAATAAAAAAAAATTTGAAATTTAAAAGGGTGAAATGAGCGAAAAGCGTTCTAAAAACATTCTAAATTAAAATTTCTATGGAATCTCTAGAACTACCGAACCGATTTGAAATTTGGCGTTGTAGTTACTTATAAGATGTAAATGCTCTCTAAGAACAAAATAAAAAAAATTCGAAATTTAAAATTGTGAAATGAGCGAAAAGCGTTACAAAAACATTCTAAATTACAATTTCTATAGCATCTCTAGAACTACCGAACCGATTTGAAATTTGGCGTTGTAGTTACTTATAAAATGTAAATGCTCTCTAAGAACAACAAAAAAAAAATTTGAAATTTAAAAGGGTGAAATGAGCGAAAAGCGTTCTAAAAACATTCTAAATTACAATTTCTATGGAATCTCTAGAACTACCGAACCGATTTGAAATTTGGCGTTGTAGTTACTTATAAGATGTAAATGCTCTCTAAGAACAAAATAAAAAAAAAATTCGAAATTTAAAATTGTGAAATGAGCGAAAAGCGTTCTAAAAACATTCTAAATTACAATTTCTATAGCATCTCTAGAACTACCGAACCGATTTGAAATTTGGCGTTGTAGTTACTTATAAGATGTAAATGCTCTCTAAGAACAAAATTAAAAAAATTTTGAAATTTAAAAGGATGAAATGAGCGAAAAGCGTTCTAAAAACATTCTAAATTACAATTTCTATGGAATCTCTAGAACTACCGAACCGATTTGAAATTTGGCGTTGTAGTTACTTATAAGATGTAAATGCTCTCTAAGAACAAAATAAAAAAAATTTTGAAATTTAAAAGGATGAAATGAGCGAAAAGCGTTCTAAAAACATTCTAAATCACAATTTCTATGGAATCTCTAGAACTACCGAACCGATTTCAAAAGTGATGGTGGCAAATTGATGGTGACAACCCCTGCTCCAACATAGGCTATATTTTATGTCGGTGTCACTATTCCCAGGGGGGGTACAGGAGCGAAAAACTTTCTAAAATTGAGATGTTTTTTATACTGAAGGAGCTAGAAATTTGAAAATTGGAACCGTGAAATGAGCGAAAAGCGTTCTAAAAACATTCTAAATTACAATTTCTATGGAATCTCTATAACTACCGAACCGATTTCAAAAGTGATGGTGGCAAATGGATGGTGACAACACCTGCTCCAACATAGGATATATTTTTTGTGGGTGCCACTATCCCCAGGGGGGTGCAGGAGCGAAAAACGTTCTAAAATTGCGATTTTGTTTATACTGAAGGAGCTAGAAATTTGAAATTTGGCATTGTAGTTACTTATAAGATGTAAATGCTCTCTAAAACAAAATAAAAAAAATCGAAATTTAAAAGGGTGAAATGAGCGAAAAGCGTTCTAAAATTATTCTAAATTACAATTTCTATGGAATCTCTGGAACTACCGAAACGATTTCAAAAGTGATAGTGGCAAATTGATGGTGACAACACCTGCTCCAACATAGGATATATTTTTTGTGGGTGCCACTATCCCCAGGGGGGTGGAGGAGCGAAAAACTTTCTAAAATTGCGATTTTGTTTATACTGAAGGAGCTAGAAATTTGAAATTTGGCATTGTAGTTACTTCCCAGCAAACACAGAGCTATCGGTAAGCAATCGGGCGATAGCCGCTTGCCGTCGCCCGCGGTAACGGCACGATACCGGTTGCCGGTACCACCGCCGTAACTTTTTTGATACGCCGCGCGACTGGCGCCCGATAGTTTAGGCACGTAGTTGGTCCGGTTTCGGCAATGCCGATAGTACCGTCGGCACGAAACTGTGCTGACTGTATTCCGACAGTCATCCGCACACCTACCGAATACGGTCCGGTATCGGTAATGCCGACTTCGGCAAAATACCGGGCCAATCGTAAACCGACAATTGTCCGCACACCAACCAAATATGATACGGTATCGGCAACGCCGCCAGCGATACTGTACCGACCGTATCCGATAATTAGCTATACTCTTTTCGAATATGATCCGATATCGGTAAACAATAAAATGCCGAAAGCAAACCCTTTACAAGGGCGCTAGCATCAAGGAAGGGGGGGGGGGCATACCCTTGTTAGCTGTTAATTTTCTTTTAACTTTCATTATTTATTTAATTATTATTAATTTATTTTTCATGTTTAAGCAATCCTCGCTCCCTCTCCTCCCGGTTATAATTTTGCCAGAATAAATATCTACATCGGATTTTATAAAAACTGCTTATCTTTCATATACCAAGCAGATACAGCATTATACTAAGCAAGGTTAATTGTTTTCTTTTGTATAAGAGTCATTTGCATTAGAAAAGTGTCTTTTTTTCAGGTTTAAATATTTTTAATGACCTTCTTAATTTAATACCTCCTTTTTCTAAACAAAATATTTCTCTTTTCCCCAGTCAACATGTTAGAAATTTCCATTTTTTTGAGCAATTTATTGTTGCCCTCTAAATATTCATTAATCATATTTGTAATGAGATTTTTTTAGTTATCCGACAGATCGAATGATAGTATAATTCCTATCTATTAACTTCTAAACAATTTTGATAATTGATAAAATTCTAACATATTCTTTCAATTAGCCTTCTTAATAGTGTATACCAATAAATGAAAGGGGAGTCTGAGGTTAAGATAAACTTTAATATCCATAAAATCTTTTCTAAAGCTTCAAACCTTCTGTTTTTTCCCCCAAAGGGGAAATAAACTGAGCCAGAAAAATGATTTAATGAAATGTAAATAATAAAAACGGATTGAGAAAAAAATGTTTCCTGCATTGTTATTAGAAAAGCTATAAATTTTTAAAAATTCATTGTGTTCAAATAGTTTGAAATTTGGGTAAAAGATGGTGCTGGTGACAACCTGCTCACATTAAACATTACATATCTAATGCATGTCACTCCATTTTGACTGAGACATTGTCATACATAAGTGCAAATTTTGTTTTGAGACACCATATTATATCTGCAGAGTGGCTATATTGAAAGTATTGTTATTTAGTTTTTCAGCCACCATCGCCACCAATTTATGTATGCAGATAAACAGTGACTTAATTATAAATTATTTTTGTGTCCTTACCATTTGAAATGCTGAAAGTCTACTGTATAACAAACTATAAAAAGTGAGAAAAAGTCACTGTAATAAAAGGTTAAAGTTCTTATACAATAAAATTCTTTATTTATTTTCAACAACATATACACTATGTTATCTATAAATTTAAAGTATTATGTTTTAGAGATGAGATGGGCTCTTGGCTAAGCCAGAGCTTGATTTTATACCAGTCTTCAGGCTCGGACTCAAAGTGAAAATTCTGTTTATTAATGATATAGTCAAACTTTCTAGGTGTTTTATCATAATTTAAAATTCAGTTTGAAAGAACTAAATTGCTCTATTTATAGAACATAAGAGAAATATTTTAACTGATTCTGAAACCTTTGCATAGCTCCAGTGTTAGTAACATAAATAAACCATGGGATATCCCAAATACAATAACTAATAAAACAATAAGAATCTTGACTTTTGTAGATTTCTGCCATTGGTCAGGTATAAATAACAACTTGCTATTTAAAACAGATTTTCTGAAATATGAAATGTTCTCATGAAAGACAATACTTGGATTTATTACTTATTTCTATGTAAGATAAGATTTCTAAGGCTGTTCTCAAATCTAAAGGGGACTACTGTCAGACACATTTTTGTTCAGAGACTCATAAAATGGGCAGGCTTTATTATTTAGAAACTTTGTGATCGAGATGAGTTTTCCATTTTCTGGTAAAGGCAGAAAATCTTTGAGAAAACACCATCAAAGTCGGCATTTTGAACTGAATTCCTGATGCTTGAACGCCAGAAAGGAGAAAAACAGGTTATAACATGACACGAATCGCTTATAACTCAATAAGTAATCTATTTATGAAAAATTGGAAAGCAAATTTCAATTTCAAATCGCTTCAATAGTCAGGTCTGCAAATTTTATGCCTTTGCGTTTAAAAATGAGTTAAATTTTTTTTTTGAGCTGTTCAACAAATCCTTTGAGAACAGCGTTAAATTAGGCAATATACGCATACTTAGGCCTTTGAAATAAAAAAATAATTTTATTAGTTTCCCAAAATAAACATTTAGATATTAATAGAAACATAAGCCTAAGAAACATTTATAACATTACTGTCTTGCTCCCTAAACTAACATTTCCTGTCACCTAGACCAGGGGTGGTTAAATACATAATTTTATTTGCCAACTGCAAATGGATTTTCTAACAAGGTGAGAGAATCTGTAGACATTCTGAAAAAAATATACAGGGTATACAAGATATGCTAAATACTACGTTTTTACTAGTTAGCTATATTTTGCAACATCGTAAATTACTGTGGCGTAAACAAGGGTCGATGCAGGTTTTTTTTCTTGGGGCCCATTTTGTGAAAAGTAAAAGGTAATTTTTGTGAAATTTATTATATTTTTGTGAAAAAAAAAAAAAAAAAACATTTTGTAACGAAAGTTGAAATCCAGTTAATCAAATTCGAACCAAGCATTTATAAACAAAAACTTTTTAAAAACCTTTTGCTGAAGTTTTCGTCTCTGGTGAACTTGTTTGTTTACAAATTACACATTTTAAAACATCACAAAATAATAAATAGTAAGTTTTATGGAATAAAATTTTGTGAAGGGGCCCATTTTAACAAATTTATTTTTGTGAAGGCACCCATTTTATTAAATAGATTTTTGTGAAGGAGCCCTAAATTTTTCCTGGATCGACCCCTAGTAAACATGATACTAAATTCTACCCCATACTCAATTTTTTTTTTCTATTGCACATACTTCTTAATTTTAAAAAGAAAAAAATGAAAATTCCTTCCAGTAACAGCATGCAGTTGTGTACATTGCCATAACAATTTTCAACTGTCCCTTACATTGTATCTTCATTACTGTCAAGAATTTCTGAAAATTCCCTACCCCTGACTCTGTATCTTTCCTAAAAGTAGAAATATATATACAAAAGAAAAGAAAGAAAATACAGAAAAAATCCCCATACTTTGAATAAACTTAATTTAACCAGAATATCTTTTATTTCAATCGAATCATTGAAGCTGCTGAATTTTACTTTGAGATACTTTAAGAAGGTATTTTGTTTAAGTTCTTAGTACTCCTTTTTAAGGAGTCTGCACAGACACTGGACCGAAAGTAATCTTGTATATATAGCAGAACAACATAAAGCACATATTCCAGCACCCTTTTAAAAATCTATTCTTTATTTATTTCATTAAAATATATATTTAAGGATTTAAATAAACTGAAGAAATTATCTTTTAATGATTTTATGGTACATTTAAAATCTCTTGTGTGCTCTGGAAATTAAAGTGAGATCTCTTATCTTAGACAATTTAATTATTAGTTTAAAAGATAAATACTGGAAACAAGGAAAGTAATCAAAATAGTTTTATTAAAAAAAAAAAAAAAAAAAACTTTTGAAATCCTATTTGAATAAATGAGAGAATATTACCAAGCAAAATGATGAAGAAATTGGATTGTAATCAACTCTGTGGCAATTCTAATATGTTTTTCTAAACAGTAACATAGCTGCTAACTTCCAACAAACACATTTTGAACTAGAAGCTATTCTGTAATTATCAATATATTTTTTTAACATACTATTAAAACGAATAGGCCAATCCTTTGTAACAATAAGGCCTGAAAAAAATGCAACATAGAAAGCTTTTTTACGAAATGTGTAACTATGGTTTTATTGACCTTCCGATGCTGAAATTATAGAAAGAAATAAAAATTGCATAACTAAAATCAACAATATAAAGTCTATTTATTGAGATCAAATTTTATTAACATTCAACAGATTTCACACTCTTTTTTAGTCGCTCCATGCGACCACCATTTCGATCTGCTGCGTAGCGTAACCATCTTTTGATTACATCTTCAATTAATGTCGCAGGGACTTCTTTAAAATCTTTGTTGTTACGTACAGCAACTGAAATAAACAAAAAATAAATTGGTACATTGTTTTAAATATGAATGATTATCCTTTCTGTAAGTACTCAACATTTAAAAAAATAAGGAAAGAAAATATTGATATTCATATTAATAATTTATTCTAAGATTTTTTTTCTTTAACATAAATATAAAAATTCTTAAACCCTATTCAATGTTTAAGAAATTTATAGCAGATAACCTACATCTCTAATAACTCGTTTTATAAAAAAAAAAACTAGATAATGCCAGTCAAGATTTGACGGTAAATAACTTATGTTTCACTAAGAAAATTCTTGAATTAATTAATTGCTTTTAAATTAAATGTTGAAACCTTGACAAATTGTTTTATTGTATTCCTATATTTTTGGTGCTGTCAATCTAACATTTTCAATGAAGTGAAAGAATTTTAAGTTTGTAACTTATAACCAATTAGGCTTGCTTTTTTTATTAGATCTAAAAATATTGGGTAGAGCTTTTTTTTTATTTACTATGGTCTCTCTCTTTTTTAAAAAAATAATAATATTCAGTATTTTCTATTAACTACATGATCGTTAAAAGTTTTCATTATATTTATTTTTATCCGTCTCATTCTAAAAGCCTAAATTAAAAACTTTATGCTAGCAGATAATGATTTATAATATATATTTTTTAATTACTTGAATTTTATTTTACTTTTTTATACATTTAAATATTAAACCATGGATATGAAGGTAATTTCTTTTACAGTTCTTATACGAATATTTTTCTTTCTTTTTCATTTTTTACAGAAAAGAATGACAAACTTTTCTTTGAGCACACACACATATATTCTTGATAATGATCAGAAAATATAACAAAAATTATAGATCAGTTCAATTTATTCAATTAATAATTACATGCAAAATATTTGAAATATAAAATTATTGTTTTTAAAAATATTGTTGAGTGTCAGAGCTTTAAACTGTTGCCTTAGGCCACTGGGCTAACCTATTCTCATCCGAAATTGAAGAGGTGCGAGATTTAATTTCATGCAAGCGTAAAACATTAAATGTGTCAATTTTGCATGAAACTGGTCTTAAATTTTTCCTTAGCATTTTAATATATAAGATATTACAATTTTGAAAATAGTTACAGAAACTGTTAAAATAAGAAATAAAGACTTTTGGTATGACACTTTTGAACTTAGAAAGTGCTTTTTTTGGGGGGGGGGGGGGGAGAATAACTAAAGTATAAGTTATATTCCGGTATAATTTATAGATTATTTTATTATATTTTAACTGAACCTTTTAAATTTTCTCCTTAGCAATTTACTGCGCAGATTTAAAATGATATACAGTAAAAAATCTCAAATCCAGACTTTTTTTTTTTTTGAAAAATCGAAAAAATTGCAGGAAGAGCTGCCATTTGCGGGTAAAAGTGACTATTTTCAGCTTCATATAACTATGGTGACTATTTTAATGAAAATGCAAAAAAGGCGACTTTTTTAGATTAGTTTTTTATGGTTGTTTGAGAAGATTCGTTATTTTTTCTGTGATGAATTGGTAAAATTTGTCTATCTAAATCTATCTATCATCTATCGAAAAACCTCAAATACTACATTGATATGTAAAATTTTACATTAAATAGCACTTATATTATATGAAACAGTACAACATTACATGTAATGTTTAAAGTCTTCTACTGTATATTCATAATTAATATCTAGTAAAGTATTACTGTTACGGGCAATTTTTTAACTTAATTTCTCAATATTTACTAGCAACTTATTGACGAATTGAGCGTTTTTTTCCCCGCGACATATTGATGAATTTCACATTTATTTCTTGTAACCAACAGACAAATTACGCGATTGTTTTCCTGCGATTGATTGAAGAAATTCGAGATATTTTCCTGCTACCAAATGGCAAATTTTGCTTTTTTTTGGTGACCGATAAGCGAATTTCCTAATTCCCCCCCCCCCCCCGCATCTTACAGGTGAAACTCGCATGTTTCTTTTTTACACATGATTGTGGACAATTTTTGTAATTGTTTTCACGACCGATTGGCAAATTTTGCTATTTACCTGCAATAGCTTGACAAAACTTACAATTTTTTTTCTCGTGATTGACTGACAAATTTCGCAATATTTTACCGCAACCTATAAATGAATTTTGCGATATTCTTCTGCGACTGATGGCAGAATTTTTTTTTTTTTTTTTGGGGGGGGGGGGTTTGCAACCGACTAAAGAGATTCACGATTTTTTCCCGTACCAACAGATGAATTTCGAGATAGTTTTCCCACGATCGATTGACGAAACTCATATTTTCCTGCAACTGATTGGCGACCTTTTGGATTTTTTTCCATGTCTTGCTGACAAAAGTCACAGGTTTTTTTTTTCACACGATTGTAGACGATTTTTGCTATTTTTCCCCTGCGATTGACTGAAGAATTTCATGATTTTTCCCACAACCGAATGACAAATTTTGAGATTTTTCTTCATGCGAGTAATTGACAAATTTCATAATACTTTCACACGATCGTTTAACGAACTTTGCGAAATATTTCTGTGTCCGATTGACAAACGTTCAGGTTTTTCCTCGACCTATTGGTGAAATTCGCAGGTTGAAATAGGCCGACGGCAATTTTTTTTTTTGAGCCCGAAACAGACCGATGCAGCAATTAAAAACAGGCCGAGTACATTTGCAGCTATAAAGGAACAGACAGGGACCACTTTTCATTGATTTCTTTAATCGCTTTTTACAGATTTTCTCTTTTGAACTTGCTAGTGAGATGCACGCACAATATATGAGCGAATGCTGTTGGTCCATTGGGCAGGGATGTCGGAGAAAAAAAAATTATATTTAGCTTGCAATGAATGATGAGATGCTCGCAGTAGATCATCGCGCTCCTCCGGATGCGAAGCGAAATTGTGGCTGTGGCACTGCCCCCGCTGACGAAGTAAAAAAAATCTGCAGAAGTATGGAAAAGAATCTGTGAGCCGAAGAAAGTTCCATGGAAAAAAGTCTGCAGAAGGGATCCCGATTATTTCCTGCGACGGAGTGACGAAAATGGTTTTTCCACAGCCATTTGTCAAAATTTGCAATATATATTTTTCAACGACCAATTGATGAAATTTACTATTTGTTTGAAAGATCTTTTGATGAAATTCACCATTCTTTTCTATGATTGTTTATTGAAATTCGTGATTTTCCTTTCACGACCGACTGACGAAATTTTTAAATTTTTGTGTTTTTACTTGATTAAATTCTCGATTTTTTCCAGGATTGTTTGACTAAATTCGTGGTCTTGTCCATGACAGTTTGGTGAAATGTACGATATTTTTCACGCCACCGATGAACAACTTTTTTTTTTGACAGATAGACTGAAAAGGATAAAAAATTCAGAAAATTACAAAATCCGGAATCTTTGAGGTCTGGAAGACTCTGTAATGTATTATTCCTGTTCTAGTTCTCTCAAACAAATTTAAACATATACAGATAAAAACACAACACTTTACAGATACAAACCTACCATTTATAAAGAGCAGCAAATTCTGAAACATCTGTATTGAAGTTTTTCCATTTGCTGCATTCCAAGATAAAGTTAAAGACATTTGGTGGCTAAATATGGTGCTCAAAATTCTTCTTACAGCATCTTTGTAATCTTTACCACCCATATAGCCACATCTTTTAACCTAAAATAGTTCAATAAACAATATTTAAGGACTGCTACGTGAAATATCAATAAATATTTTTGAAATGGTAAAGAAGGAACCTAAGCAGAATTTGAAATAAACATGATTGCAGGCAGTTAGGAACATTTTTTGTATAATGAAAAATTCTATCCAGGATAAAGAGATATAAATTATAAATATAAGACTTCAGACATTCATTTATCTTTGTTTACAGGCAGTCCCTTTTGAAGAAAGGAAGCTTACCATTTTGCAATGCTCATTATGGCTTTTAATTAATCTTTGCTAATTTTCAGTTTTAAACAGATTTTTATGCTGTATTCAAATATGTAATCTATTGTAATTAATATCTCCATTTAATGTAGGATTCTGATATAAGACAATTTCTATTTTATCGGGTTTTATTGTATTTTAGAGTTTATTTACATAGCTGCCAACCTTCCTTATATTTCAAATCAAACATATTTTAAACCAAAAGTTTTATTTCATAAATGAAATTCAACTGGGAAAAAAAACCTTGGAAGGTTGGCAACTAAACTTTTTTTTTTTTTTGGGGGGGGGAGAGGAAAAAGGAAGGGAGGTTAGGGATACATGGCAGCAATTGAAGTTCTGCACACAAGTGCCAAATACAGCTGGCACGCCCCTGATTTTCTTAGGTATTAGATTGATTACACTTCAAAATTTCATCAGCAGCTACTAGTCACTTTTTTTTTTAAATGATTTTGTGAAAAAGATGAAAAGGAAATATTTATAAGAATATTTTAAGTAGTCTTAATTTATCTTTGTAAAAATTGAAACACAATGTGTTCATCAGAATTAAATGAAACGTAACCGCTAAAACACACAGACTAAAATTCTAATCAACTGGATAGAACACCCTTTTTTACATTTGCCGTCACTTTTACTTCATTGGCATGATTTCTTCATGGTGTTGCAATATTTACAAATAACAATTTATTTCAAAAATGTTTTTAATTTAACAATGAAATTTGTTAATTTAAAGAAAATCTGCCAGAAAATTCAAATCTTGTTAAACTATCTAAAAGTCACCTTGTATTTAAGTTCAATAAATACTACTATTAAAATATATATGCATAAAAGGAGACAAAAAAGGAAAACTACATACCGCTTTTGCAAACTCGTCTTCTACCTTCAACTTTTCTTCAAAATCTTTTAAATCGTCTAAGTTCTCGAGGATTTTGAAGCTTTCTGTACTAAAGTCCATACTAAAATCCTGCTCATTTCTTCGCAAATTTCTAATGATCTCTTTGCTTTCTCTTAGCTCCTCTTTCATTTCAGCCATATTTTTAATCAAAATGTCAACTTTAGCTGAAAAAGATACAAATTTAACTTGAAATTAAAATACTTTTTTAGATTGTTTTGTTGTAACTAACTCTTGACACATATCGGGGCAGATTTTTTCCCCGTAAGCAAGCATGAATTTTGATACTTCCCCACCATTTCCAAAATAAAGCCATAAACCGAAATTTTTGATCCATTCCCTTTCTACATTCCAGTTAAGACCCTGGCCCCCTTGAAGTATTTGTTCCCTAAATTGTTAATAACTTGCCACCCTTTAATCTGATTTTTCTTCATTTTTTGGAGTATTTTCTCCATTTAGTTATTTCTCCCTTTCTATATTCCAGCTAAGACCCTGTCTCCTTTTGGGGCCCCTACTAAGCTCGATTAAAAATCGTCCAATTCACTAGATTTTATTTCCTAAACTTAGTAGGTCCTCCAGCTACTATATGAGCGACAATTTTTTTTTTCAGATATCAACTACCACCATTTTGAATATTTATCTCCTTCTTGGGACCCTTAGTGCAGCTAAATTACAAATTACCCAGTTCTCTTGCAATTTTCTTTAACATAGTTCTAAGGTTCTTCAGCTACTTTATAAACGTATTAAAAATTTCCTTAGACCCCCCAACTTCCACCTTTTTTTAATATTAATTTTCTTTTTAGACCAACTTACGTTTACCCACTACAGCCATAATTTAAAAATCACGTTAATGTTAAAGGTAAGTATTTAAGTTTAGAGAAAAAAAATAGAAGAATTACTAAAACAAAACCTTCTAATCTGTTAAAGTCTCTCGCTGAACATCCAGCATTTGAAGAACCTTCCTCACAAATCGTTTGAAATGTCGATGGTGTTTGACAAGACTTTTTTTTTGGTGGTAAATCCACATCGGATGAAAAAAGTTCAACTTCGCTTGAATGTTTACTTTTCTCCAAGTACGCACTGGCACTTTTGTAAGTTCCTATAAAATATACAAATACATATATAAGAAATTAATAATATTTTTTAAAAATGAAATTAAACTTGAACACAAAGGATGTGATTTATCACTTACTACACAGCATACAACCAATTGTTATTAAATTTAATGTTTTTAACGAATTGTTTCAATTCTGATATTTAATGACTTTACTTTAATAAGAACAATTACAGGGTTCCCAGCAAAACATGTCGGCAATTTCCCTGACCAAATCCAAAAAAATTCCATGACCAAATTTTTTTATTTTCTATTTTATAGCTTTTTGAAATTGTAGGACCATTTTCTTTTTTCCTGAATTTTTTGTTTCGTTTACTGATTTTTGCAATTCTTTTTTAATTTTATAGTTGTAGTACGCTTCTTTGTAGAACTGGATTATTTCTTGTGTTATACTTGAACCTATAGATTTCCCATCAACAGCATCTTTTATTAGTAAGTCTTTCACTAAAATCTCCAAATATTTGCATTTAGGAAGTTGTTGATTATTAGTCATGGAAAGGACATTTTTCCAGTAGTGATCTATCGGTTGCCAGGTCACATCAAAGCTCCATCCCTCATAGATATCATAATTTACATAAATATTCGACTTTTCTGTGAGTTTATCGACATTACTTTTTGATATTACCTGGGGCCAGGGCTTTACAAATTTGAAAAAATCTGGTAGCAACCAGGTATAAGTTCTAGTCACCAGTAAAAAAATTTAACCCCCCCCCCCCCCGTTATTGATTTTTAAAAAGCACAAACGTTTGTTTAGGAATTAAGTCAGAAAAAAATAATATCAAACATAGTTTAGAATTATTAGTTATATAGTTTAGAATGGTACATAATTTAAGAATATAAGTTTTCTCAATATAATCTCAAGAATATAAGTTTTCTAAGGACACTTATCAAAGTTATTTATTTTTGGAAAAAAAAATAATAAAGGAAATATTGTAAACTCTGAATTAATCGACATGTTCGGGAAATGCTCAAATAGTTGAGTGCTACAAAATCTATATCGGATGAGAGGTCATCTATAAAATAGTGAAGTCGGAAAACAATTTTTTGCCTATTTAGCCTATCGAAATAAAAAAGTCAAACTAGATGGAACCCGTCAAAATTTGACGGCAAAAAACTTGATAGTACCATAAAAATAAAATTCATAGCTGCTTTAAAATGTTTGAAACTTTTGCAGAATAATTCAAATAAATAAAAAACCCACTTTGAATTAAAGCTAGGTTGAAGAACAGCAATTGGCTAAGTTTCACTGGCACATGTACTTGCGGAATTTCTTTCATCTGACACATTTAGTGCTGTTGTGCAAGTAAATGGTAAGTGCCCCCTTGGGGAGGGGGAAATGGCGGGATGGACCAAGGAGATGCATAACATGAATAAGCAGTCAAAGACCTTTCAAACAATATGTAACATGAGGGGTGTGTGCAAAATTTTAAAAAGTACCCCCTTGGGGGGGGGGGTAAAGTAGGGGATGGACACGGAACATGCATAATATGATTAAGTGGTCACAGACCTTTCCAACGATATATAACATGAGGGTTGTGTGCAAAATTTAGAAAAGTACCTCTTTGGGGGGGGGGGGCAAAGCGGGGAGATGGACATAAGAGATATGCATATGATTAAGCAGTCACAGACCTTTCCAACGATATATGACATGAGGGTTGTCTGCAAAATTTAGAAAAGTACCCCCTTGGGGGAGGGGGGGGCAAAGTGGGGAGATGGACATTGGAGAGGCATAATATCATTAAGCGGTCACAGACCTTTCCAACAATATATGACATGAGGGGTGTCAACAAAATTTAGAAAATTGCCCCCCTTAAGGAAGGGGGAAAGTGGCGGGATGGACCCCGGAGATGCATAACATGAATAAGCAGTCAAAGACCTTTCCAACAATACGTAACATGAAGGGATTGTGCAAAATTTACAAAAGTACCCCCTTGGGGGGGGGGCAAAGTGGGGGGATGGACACCGGAGATGCATAATATGATTAAGCGGTCACAGACCTTTTTAACGATATATAACATGAGTGGTATGTGCAAAATTTAGAAAAGTGCCCCAATTGGCAGGGGGGGGGGGGGGGATGGACCACACAGATGCATAACATGAAAAGGCAGTCACAGGCCTTTCGAACGATATATCATATGAGTGGTGTCAACAAAGAAAAGTCTCCGCCCCGTGTAGGCAAAACATACTCCCTCCCCCGCCGCCATAATTATTGATGCGGACTCATTTTTTAAATTCGTTCGCACCCCGCTTCTCCCGCAAAATGTTGTGAATTTTAAAAACTCCCCTTCCGAATTTTTTTATACCAAAAGCACTTATGTCCGTCGTCTGCATGCAGAGTTTTATGCTTACAGACGCCAGACACAACAACACACACACAGACAGACGTTTACCGACATTAATAGTATAGATGATACTCAGTGCCTACACATTTCACCCTTTATAATTCAGCCAATGAGTTGACGGTTGTTCATTTCCAGAAACGAAACAATAATTCTTTAGGATGAATTTTGTTTGTTTGATACACCGTGGCAGAATGCGTGCAATGAAGCGACAGGCGTCACAAACTTTTTAGGGCACCTGCAGACTAAAAACATATAATCAATCTTCGCAGGAAAAAAATCCTAGATTTCGTCAAATGATCACGGGAAAAACACTAATTTCATCAAAGGATCATGTAAAACGTGAATTTTGTTAAAAGGCCACAGAAAAACGCGATTTACACAAAAGATGAGCAAATTTTGTCAAAGAATCGCAAAACAGGAAATTTCACCCAAAGATAGCGCTTTCTTGCCAAACTTCGTCTAAAAATTGCGGAATAAAATGTATTTTATCAAAAAATCGCTGGAAAACGCACATTTCGTTAAAGTATCGCGAGAAAAATGCGAATTTCTTCAAAGATTGCTGAAAAAACGCAAATTTCATCGAAGGATTGCTGAAAATTCATGAATCTTATCAAAAGGCAGCAGAGAAAATGTGATTATTATCAAAGCATTGCGAAAAAAGAAAATTTCGTCTAAGGATCACAGAAAAACGCAAATTTCATAAAAGAATCGTGGAAAAAAACGCAAATTTCGTGAAAAAAAAAAATCGCAGAAAAAACACAAATTTCGTCAAATTATCGCTGAAAAAAAAACACGAATTACGTCATAGGATAGCTGAAAAAATTATGAATCTCGACAAAAAAAGATACAGAAAAAAATGCGAATTTCATTAAAGAATCGCGAAAAAAAATGCGAATTTTGTTAAAGCATTGCGCAAAGAATGTGAATTTTTTGAAAGGTTCGTGTGAAAAATGAAACTGTCTGTATTAAAAACAGCACACACACAAACATCTATACAAACCTCAATACACACAAACATATTATAGGCAGGGCTTGAAATTCAATTTTTCCAAAGACGGGAGTCTCCCTACCAACATTTTTAAATGGAGGGGAGTTGTAATGTTTGGGAGGGAGAAAAAAAATCTTTAAACCCCACTATTCTTTTACGTGCTATTTAAAGAATTACATTAATGCAGACATGACAAAATACCATTGAAAAAATTAAGTCAACTGAGAATGATTATGTAAAATGTTTATTTTTATTATAAAAAAGGCAAGAAAGTTAAGTTTTATATATGCAGTGTATTTTTCAAGTTCCATTAAATGTTAGGGACCCTTAACAATTAGGTTGTTAAATAAATTTCTGACTTTAGATTTTACTTGATTGAGATTCACCGATCGATCGTAGAAAAGACGCAAAGTTCATCAATCTGTCGTGGAAAAAACGCTAAGTTCGTCGATCTGTCACCAAAAAACGCAAAGTTCGTTAATCAGTCGTGGGAAAAAAGCAAATTTCGTCGATCGATTGCAGAATAAACACAAAGTTCGTCGATCTGTCCCTAAAAAACGCAAGGTTCGTCGATCAGTCACTTAAAAAACGCAATGTTCGTCTATCTGTCGCAGAAAAAACGCAAAGTTCGTTGATCAGTCACAGAAAAAAATGCAACGTTCGTTGATCTGTCATGGAAAAAACGCAAAGTTCGTCGATCAGTTGCGGAAAAAAGCAAATTTCGTCGATCGATTGCGGAATAAATGCAAAGTTCGTCGATCAGTCAGGGAAGAAACAAAAATTTCGTCGATCGATTGCGGAATAAACGCAAAGTTCGTCGATATGTCCCCAAAAAACGCAAGGTTCGTCGATCAATCGCTTAAAAAACGCAATGTTCGTCGATCTGTTGCAGAAAAAACTCAAAGTTCGTTGATCTGTCACGGAAAAAACCACAAAGTTCGTTGATCAGTCGCGGAAAAAACACACAGTCCGTCAATCAGTTGCGGGGAAAAAAAATCACGAAATTTATCGTTCGGTTGCAGGTAAATTAAATAATGCAAATTTCTCCAAAAATGCTGAAATTTTTTGGGCGGGAGGCTCCCGCTCATGATCTTTTTTGGGCGGGATTTCAAAATTTTCTGTGCGAATCCCGCCCTGAAATTCAAGCCCTGATAGGTATAGTTTTAATCTGAAATAATATACTGAACTTGAACTAACTTTTGAAAAATCGGGTTAACCCAAATCCAACTTGCTGAAATCTACACTCAGTCTGAAATCGACTCGAACCATAAAGACAGTTAACCCAACTTGCAACAAAAATAATTATTTTCTGTGAATTTTCTGATTTTTTCTTTTCTCAGAAATGCTGTAGTCATTTTGTCCCCCAATTTTGCCCTTTACAATTCAGCCAATGAGTGGAGGGGGCCAAAGGAGCGTTCCTTATCACAAACGAAAGATGAGATACGTTCGTTTGATGTCGTTGTTGAAAATTTATGGATTTCTATTATTAAAGTAATTTTTTCATTTTACCGTATTTATTTTCTTTTTGTGTTGCATGTATTTTGCTACTTTGAATTTTTTTAAACTAACCCTTTTTTTTTTTTTTTTTTTTTGCAGAGTGAGAGAGAGAGATTTAGTAATTTGCTGACACGAAGTTCAGCAAATTCTTAAAATCCACAAATCGTTTCCAATGTAAACAATGAAATTTACAATTAAGTTGCAAGTGCAAAATTTCAGTTTTTTAAAATTTTCATGTCATTCTGTACACATTTTAATATGTCATTCTGATCATTATACATATTTAGTTATGCATTATTAATTATTTACTTGACCTTTACTTTTAATATTTTAAATATTTCAAACTTACAGCTGAATGTAATTATTAAAACATTTGAAATACTGCATTCGAAAAATGAAATTTCAGCTTAGAAACTCGACAATTAAAAAATTTAAAGTAGAAAGTACTTATGATATAAAAAGAAGAAAAAAAAATACACCAGAATTTATCTGTATTACGAAAGCGGGAAAAATGATTTTCTGTGCTATACGAAAAGATATCCAAATAACTCAATCATGAACATAGAAATAGGTATCGGTTTTTATGTTCAGGTGCATTCAATCCAAACTTGAAACTTTTAAAACGGTCATTGAATGAATGAAATTAATCTCCGCCTTTCACATCCAGAAAACTTGCTGTGTCGCCAATTATGTTTATATTTTATATATATATAAAAAAATAATAATTCAGGCACTTTTCCGTTATACGGACACCATTGTCGCCAAACATACATACATACATACATTTTGGCATAGTATCCGTATAACAGAAAAGTACTAAAGTTCATGGTTTAAAATCACAATAAAATATCATGAAATTTATCGATTAGTTGTGGGAAAATATCAGGGAAATAATGTGTTTTTCATGAATTTTTTGTTTTGTTAACAATGTGGTTAGAGAGACAGGGAGAAATCCAGAAAACTTGCTGTGTCGCCAATTATGTTTATATTTTATATATATATAAATAATAATTCAGGCACTTTTCCGTTATACGTACACTATTGTCGCCAAACATACATACATACATTTTGGCATAGTGTCCGTATAACAGAAAAGTACTAAAGTTCATGGTTTAAAATCGCAATAAAATATCATGAAATTTATTGATTAGTTGTGGGAAAATATCGGGGGAAATAATGTGTTTCTGTGAAATTTTTTGTTTTGTGTTGTTGTGTTTAATTGTAAGCATTCATTATAATTTTCAGTGCATTATTAAATTGAAATTTTTGTTTAAAATATGTAAACAAAACAGTGACCAGAAACCTGCACAATTTCTAATATAGATAGATAGATGCATGCATGTAGTACTTTTAATTATTTGGTAAAAATACTGTGATCGTCACTGAGAAAACCTGAATTTAACCTAAAAGTAATTGTCGAGTGTTTAAGCTGAAATTTCATTTTACGAATACAGTATTTCAAATGTTTTAATAATTACATTGAGCTGTAAGTTTGAAATATTAAAAGTAAAGGCCAAGTAAATAATTAATAATGCATAACTAAAAGTAATTGTCGAGTGTTTAAACTAATTTCATTTTACAAAAACAGTATTTCAAATGTTTTAATAGTTACATTCAACTGTAAGTTTGAAATATTAAAAGTAAAGGCCAAGTAAATAATTAATAATGCATAACTAAAAGTAATTGTCGAGTGTTTAAACTAATTTCATTTTACGAATACAGTATTTCAAATGTTTTAATAGTTACATTCAGCTGTAAGTTTGAAATATTAAAAGTAAAGGCCAAGTAAATAATTAATAATGCATAACTAAAAGTAATTGTCGAGTGTTTAAACTAATTTCATTTTACAAATACAGTATTTCAAATGTTTTAATAGTTACATTCAGCTGTAAGTTTGAAATATTAAAAGTAAAGGCCAAGTAAATAATTAATAATGCAAAACTAAATATGTATAATGATGAGATTTTTTTTTTCTTGAATTATTCAGTGAAACTCGTCTTATAAATGTACGCAAATAATTCACATCAAAATCTTAAAATAACAAAGTTTTCTTTCGTGTTTAGCTATGCTTAATAACCAAAAAAGCTTGATTAATACAAAAATTATTTGGTAAAAATACTGTGATCGTCGCTGAGAAAACCTGAATTTAATCATATCACACAGAATTACATATTAAAAGTTTAAAATTAGTTTGTTTACATCGGAAACGATTCGCGGAATTTCGTGCCACGAAATCTCTCTCTCTCTCAAAAAAAGGGTTAGTTATAAAAAATTCAAAGTACTAAAATACATACGACTTAAAAAGAAAATAAATACGGTAAAATGAAAAATACCTTAATAAAAGAAATCTATAAAGTTTCAACAACCGAACAACCAAATGGAACACATACGCTTCTAGAGAGAGGAAAAAGCCTTCACCTCATTGGCTGGAACATCGCGTCTGAAGATAGTAAAAGCCTCTAGCTGATTAGCTGAATGCTCGCGCATGCGTATAAATAGCATTTTTGCACGAAAAACTAAAAAGCAGGTTAGCTTTAAGTATATGGATAACTCTGATTTAATTATTTCAAAATTTGCATTTAATGACATTTGCAATAGTTTTGCCAAATTAAAAATAAAAGGTTTTTTTTTTTCTGTTGTTGTTGTTTGTTTGTTTGTGTGTGTGTGTGAATATAATTTCAAGTTTATTTCTTAATATTTTGTAACTTTGCAGTATCTATAATGAGACATCTTACAAGAAATTTAATTCAACATTGTGATATTCGCAAAATAACTCGAGAGTTATTACGTAAACGTTTGTTTTCGTAGCTAAAAAGAAAAGAAAAAAAAATATTTTCCTGCGCTCGATTAAATCGAAATCAGCAGCCGGCTGCGGTTTATTTTGATCCTACGAAAAAAAAAAAAAAACTTACTCTTATGAAGGTCAATCAATGATTTTTTATTTCCATTTACTGCAGATTGACAAACAATGTAATAATGCAGATGATCCAAACTGATATGATAACTAAATAGGAAACTTGATAGGAAACCAAGATGATAATAATAATTCAGATGATCCAAACAATGTAATTATAAAATACTATTGAGAAACAACTCAGAACCAGACACTTGTCGCCAAGACAGAGTGACGGCGATGTCCAACGTGTGTGGTGCAAACAGACGCGAGGCGCCAAGCATTTTAAGCCGGGTATAAATATTTTTAAAAAAATACATATTTTTATTAAAATGAATTATTCTTGAAATTTTAATTAAGTTTTATAGATTTACTTCGAATGAATTACTTATAATCACTTATGTGTTATCATTCTTTTAAAATGAATGTATTAGATTAAAAGTTTTAATTCTGAACATAATAATCTGAACACAATTATAATATCAAATATATGAGAAAGTAGAAAATATAGGACATTTTCAAGGTTATTTTATAAATATAGGAAATATGGGACAACTCTGACGCATGTATACACAAAATCAGCTTTAAATGCTGAATGCTTAAAAAAAAGGACAAAAACTTACTAGAATAATGAACAGGTATTGCTCTGAATGACTGCCATTCATCCGCGGGATTAGTTGCTTTTTTTGATGCTCTTCTCACATTCACATGACCAGGTGGCCACTTACATAATGTTCCACTACTAGAAGTAGTAATAAGCCAGCTAATTGGCACTACATATAAACAGTCATTTTCGTCGGGAAATTTCACAACTGCATAAGAACACCTAAATAAATAAATAAATATATATATATACTAGATAGTGCCCGTCAGGATTTGGCGGTAAACAGCTTGAAAATTCCATTAATATCTATGTTTTAATTTTTAATCAGTTGCATTTAACGATTTAACTTAATTAAGGATTGCAAACTTGATGAATTGTTAAACTGTGTAAATGATTTCTACACATATAAAACAATAGATAGCGCTGTCAGTCCAACCTACTCAACTGATGAAGTGAAAAGATTTCAAGCTTGTAATTTATAACCTAGTATGCTTGCTTTTTAGCACGAATTTAACTGAATATATTAATTGAATGTGCAATCATTGGGGTTCCATTTATAAATACTGGGAGGGTATAGGACAAAATTAGCACTCGCCACTCAGCGAGTAATACTGAAAATTTGGCGATTGACTTTATTTCCACCACTGGTCAAACTTAATAGTCACATCAGGGGTCTGTCCAGACTTTTTCCCCAGGGTCCTGTTTTTGTGAAATTGTGAAAAGTTTTTTATATTTGTGAAAAGTCTAGTCATAATTTTGTGAATTTGAAATGATCGTTATATTCAGGTTCTTGTTTAAGAAGATATATGGATATAAAATACATATATTTTCTTTATATGTGTAAAAGTGACAGGTCAGATTTTACTTTTAAACGATTAATTTGTGAAATGTTCAGTTTAAAGATGACAAAATTTTGTGTAAAACCTATTTTTAAGATATAGAATTTTGTGAAGGGTCCTGTTTTGAAGTAAAACAAATTGTGAAGGGTCCTTTAAAGGACCCAATTTTTTCCTAAACAGATCCCTGCACATTCACCAATTGCGATTATTGAATGGAAAAAGATTTTTTCCCCGCTGTCGCCTGACAAATTTAGAAACCATTTGGCAAGTTTCACGATGTTTTCCATGAACGAACAAATTGCACACTTTCTTTCCGCCGATGTTCGACAAATTTCCCACTTTATTTCTGCTGCCATTCAACGAATTTTGCAATTCTGTTCCGCGATTGTTAAATGAATTTCACTATTTTTCTCCCGAGATCATTTGACGAATTTTGCGATTTTATCCCCCGAACCTATTTGACAAATTTCTCGAATTTTTTCACGACAGATAGACAAAATTAATTTTTTTCCTGCAATGCCCGATTTCTTTCCTGAGACCATTTGACGAATTTTGCTGTGTATTCGACAATCGTTTGACAAATTTCGCAAATTTTTTATCAAGCATTTGTAAATTTGTTATTGGACAGTGCTGAAAAAAGTTAATTTTTACCTATATGGGAGGTAAAGGTGAAAATAAGCAATCGCCAGCCGCCACTCGTCGATTAAACTTGAAAAACTGGCGATTAAAAATAAAAATATGAAAAGAACCGGCCAATTGCAGGATTTTCTGATATCCTTACTCTAAAATTCGCGATTTTTTCTCCACCATTTGACAAAATTCATAATTTTTTCATGTCCGATTGCCGAAATTCATGATTTTTTTCGCTTCCGTTCTTCGAAATTCATGTTTTTCCCGTGTCGGATCAATGAAATTTATGGTTTTTCCACATCCGATCAACGAAATTCAGGATTTTTTCATGTCCGATCGACGAAATTCATTATTTTTCCCGCATCCGATCGCCGAAATTCCTGATTTTTATGCTCCCGACTGCCGGAAATTCATCATTTTTACACTTCTGAGCGACGGAAATTCAGGATTTTTACGCTCTCGATTGACGAAGTTTGCAATTTTTTCTGGACTAATTGACGAAATTCACAATTTCTGAAGATGTTGACCACTTTTGGTTCGCAGGCCACAGGTTGTGCATGTATAATGTATATCATGTTGTAGGTTATTATTTAGTGTATAAACTAGAGGTGCACAACTTTTATAATGGGAGGGCCACTCACAAAAATGACTGGCTTGTCGAGGTCCACAATCCGTCTCGTTCAACAAAATTCTCGATTTTTACGTGCCTTATTGGCTAAATTCGCGATTTTTATGCACCTTATTGGCTAAATTCGTGATTTTTATGTGCCCGATCAGTGAAATTCACAATTTTTGCATGCCCGATCGGTGAAATTAAGGATTTTTGCACGCCCGCTGGACAAAATTCACGATTTTTAAGCACCTGATAGGCTAAATTTGCGATTTTTACTCGTTCTATCAGCTAAATTTATGATTTTTACGTATCCCATTGACGAAATTTGTGATTTTTACCCATCGATCGGCTAAATTCAAGATTTTTCACGCTCAATCAGCTAAATTCATGATTTTTACACGCCCGATCGGCGAAACTCGTGATTTTTTACGCGTTCGATCGGTGAAATTCACGATTTTTCATGTCCGATCGGCTAAATTCATAATGTTTTTATCGACATATGGACAAAATTTGAAATTTTTTTCGTGACAAATTGGTAAAATTTGAAATTTTTTGAGATGTTGGCATTTAGGGTCATTGCGGGCCACAGGTTGTGCATCCCTAGTATAAACATACCTATTTTATTATTGTCAGATCTTAATTCTAGACAAATATTTTTTTTTTAGTAAATGGTACTTATGTACTTACTACATAAGCATGTTGTGTATAACTTTGCTGTTAACATATTTTAAAATTTTAAATAAATTGAAAATTAGTATCTCAAGTTTATTCAAAGCAATATAAATTAAAATATTTTTATTTAGTACATAAATTGCTTTACTGTAAACTAATTATATATTTTTTAAATTAATTATTCAATGACATAAATGTACTTACTGGCTACTAAAGAAATTATTCTCACTCGCCACTAACTGGCTACTAAAAAAATTCAACCTACCGGCCAGTGACTACTAAGCCAAATTCCTTATTTTCACCTTTAATGGGAGGCAGGCTCCCCCTCCTTTGAAAAAATTAATTTCCTGACTTAAAGAATCTCAATCTAGTAATAAGAACTTAGACAAATTCATATAAGAATTGAAAAAGTGACATTTGATGAAATCAATTTATTTTATAAACTTTAATATAACAAGCATTTTTGCTTTGTATTATTATTTATAGATTTATTAATTAAAACTCATTAAACAAACAAACAAAAAAAAACCAGAATGATCAGTAAACAGGATGATATTCAGTATAGAAAATTATATATACTAAATCAAACTAAATCATCATATTCATTCAAAAAAAAAAAAAAAAAAAAAAAAAAAAAACTGAAAAATATACACACAAAAAAAATAAATTTAAATAAAAAATATTAGAAGAGGCACACATATAAACAAACACATACAATCTTTCTTACAAGTCATTACTGTGGCGGGGCATTTATATCTGTAACCATAATGGACAGCGAAAAAAATAAAATAAAACAGCTCCTCTTTAACATGATGGCCAATAAATAAAGTATTTTTTTTTTGTCTTTTTATTGATAACAAGAAATAATAAGGAAGAAGTAAGAAATCCTTATTTTTACCCTGCAAAAAAGCTTATGCTCCCATGAGAATCAAGTGAATAGCAAAAGTAAACGAAAAGACACAGATTGTTTTAAATAAGATCATTACTCAACTCCTGGGTGCTGACCCTGGGAGCAATGAGTAATATTAGAAGTCCTGACTGTCAATACATTAACCACAAACTTAATGTTGAAATCTGTTAATTTCCTATCGTTAGACTTCTTAGTGAGATGTTATTTATTTCAGCAGTGTTTAACTTGGCATTATCATCAGACCATGAAGAGTGGTTCAAAGTATAATCATTGGATCTCTTTCATAGACTACATAAATTAGATATATTGTTTTCACTGTTTGTAATTTTGCTTTAAGAAACAATGAACATAGACCTGCTGTCATACCAGAAAATTCCAGACACATGTTTGATGAATATGACGTGCGAGGCATAAATTGAATTTGAATCAATGAGATTTTGCATATTTTCTGATGCAAAGCCGTAAGATGATCTGATTGTTCTGCCTATCCCAGGACCCAAAACAATGATCGTGTCACAAGTCAGAAATAAAAGTCATAATCGGGATAAAGGACACAAGATGCCAAGACAAGACATGACCACAGCAACAACAAAAATAAACAAAAAGACACAGATCAGGAAGAGAGGCAGTTATGCACTGGTCCTCTAAATAAAACTATTCAAACTGTTTGGGATTTGCAATAGAGTTGTCATTAATATTGATTAACAGTAAAGTTTAAAAAAAATATTTTTTTTTAATTCCACTTTTAAAGCCCTTTTAATCATCTCAGTGGGAAAAATGGTACTTTATTTTTAAGATGAGAAAGATCTTTGCTAGTAAGAGGAAATTTTCTCAAGCTCTATTTTGGCAATACACAGATAATTTCTACAATATTTATATTAATAATAAAATAAAAGATCAATTAAATTCATCTAAAACAGCAAATATACTTCCTTAAAATTTATATGATTTTTTTTTTTCCCCAACACTGATAAAAGTAACGAGTGTCAATATTGTGTTCAACATTGAGAAATAATGCTTTAAATTCTAGCTCAACAAAGTTCATATTTAATATTAACCAATTTACAAAATTTATCACTTAAATACAGTTTTAAATTAAAATGCTTTAGTATGTAAAGGCGAAGGCCAAAGAGGAAAAAAATTGGGGAGTCGTCGAATGGTCACTAAGACCCAATCAAAGCCATTAAATCATTATTTTCATAACAAGTAGGGGGGAGGGGACTATTGTTAAGCACGTTTTTAGCGAACTATTTACTGTGTCATATGCACAAGCAATATCTACAACAGGACAAAATAACTTCTTTAATAACATAAAAAATAGAAAATGTGCAAGGCCATTCGAAAGAATTGTCTTTCTTATTTAGGCGCAAAGAACACATGCTACATTTTAAAAAGTGAGAGCAAGACCACGCTTTCATAGTCATAGCAGGTGTTCTTTACGCCTGAAGAAGTGAGACAAAATTCTTTCAAAGCCTGCAGATTTTTTTTTTTTTATGGTATTATTAAAGAAGTTAAAATTTATATTTATTATTAAATATATTTTTTATTGGTTCACAATTTTTTCAATATTTTAATGTAAGTATCTACAATATTTACTTTAGAATTTAATATTAGATAAGCAGTAAATTTGCCAACAGAAAAAAATATATATATGGTTTAAAATTAAATTGCTTCAGTATGTAAAAGTAAATTAAAGCTTTTTTTAAAAAAAAAAAGAGGGATGAAGAGTATTAAGACCAATAAAAGACATGTTTTATAAATTATTATTTTAACTAGTTTTTTTGAAATACTCTATAAAAAGGAAATGTATTTGCTTGTATTAAAAATGATCATTTTATATTTTAATAACCATGCTTGCAAACCTCCTGCTTTTTTATAAAAAATATAAAAACTACTTTGAACTTAAAACTTGTTACTTAGTGATTAAAATAAAGTAGATTTCAAATGGCTACCACATAAAAGAAAGACATATTCAGGGGTCGATCCAGGCAAAATTTGGGGCCTATTTAGGGCTTCTTTACAAAAATCAATTTAATAAAATGGGTCCTTTCACAAAAATCAATTTAATAAAATAGGCCCTTCACAAAAATAAATTTAATAAAATGGGCCCCTTCACAAAATTCCTTTTACTAAAATAGGACATTTCACAAAATTCTATTCCATAAAAATTTACTATTTATTGTTTGTGATGTTTTAAAATGTGTAATTTGTAAAAAAACAAGTTCACGAGAGGAAAACTTCAGCAAAAGGATTTAAAAAAGTTTTTGTTTATAAATGCTTGGTTCGAATTTGATTAACTGGATTTCAACTTTCATTACAAAATGTTATTTTTTACAAAAATGTAATAAATTTCACAAAAATAACCTTTACTTTTCTCAAAATGGGCCCCAAGAAAAAAAACCTGCACCGATCCCTGATATTTAATTAAAACACATTGCCTGGCACATAGAATGTTTTTTCAGTTAAAAAAAAAGTGGAAGGTTGACAAGTGTGGTGTTTAACATTTTTTTTTTTTAAATAACTTTCAAAAGGGCAGAATATCATTCTAAACTAACAAATGTACAGATAGAATACAATTAAGTTAAATGACGTAATGGTAAGGCCACAAAATCAGATTTATATGGTAAAAGTACCATTTTACATTTAATATCAGAAACTTTATACTTTCTTTTTTTTTTACTCATGTTTTTAACTTTATAAATTGATAAGGAGCTAGAAATTTGAAATTTGGCATTGTAGTTACTTATAAGATGTAAATGCTCTCTAAAGCAAAATAAAAAAAATCGAAATTTAAAAGGGTGAAATGAGCGAAAAGCGTTCTAAAATTATTCTAAATTACAATTTCTATGGAATCTCTGGAACTACCGAAACGATTTCAAAAGTGATAGTGGCAAATTGATGGTGACAACACCTGCTCCAACATAGGATATATTTTTTGTGGGTGCCACTATCCCCAGGGGGGTGGAGAAGCGAAAAACGTTCTAAAATTGCGATTTTGTTTATACTGAAGGAGCTAGAAATTTGAAATTTGGCATTGTAGTTACTTATAAGATGTAAATGCTCTCTAAGAATAAAATTAAAAAAAAATTCGAAATTTAAAAGGGTGAAATGAGCGAAAAGCGTTCTAAAAACATTCTAAATTACAATTTCTATGGAATCTCTAGAACTACCGAACCGATTTGAAATTTGGCGTTGTAGTTACTTATAAGATATAAATGCTCTCTAAGAACAACAAAAAAAAATTCGAAATTTAAAAGGGTGAAATGAGCGAAAAGCGTTCTAAAAACATTCTAAATTACAATTTCTACGGAATCTCTAGAACGACCGAACCGATTTGAAATTTGGCGTTGTAGTTACTTATAAGATGTAAATGCTCTCTAATAATAAAAAAAAAATTTCGAAATTTAAAAGGGTGAAATGAGCGAAAAGCGTTCTAAAAACATTCTAAATTACAATTTCTATGGAATCTCTAGAACTACCGAACCGATTTGAAATTTGGCGTTGTAGTTACTTATAAGATATAAATGCTCTCTAAGAAAAAATAAAAATAAAATTTGGAATTTAAAAGGGTGAAATGAGCGAAAAGCGTTCTAAATTATAATTTCTATGTAATCTCTAGAACTACTGAACCGATTTGAAATTTGGTGTTGTAGTTACTTATAAGATATAAATGCTCTCTAAGAACAAAATAAAAAAAAATTCGAAATTTAAAAGGGTGAAATGAGCGAAAAGCGTTCTAAAAACATTCTAAATTACAATTTCTATGGAATCTCTAGAACTACCGAACCGATTTGAAATTTGGCGTTGTAGTTACTTATAAGATGTAAATGCTCTCTAAGAATAAAAAAAAAAAATTCGAAATTTAAAAGGGTGAAATGAGCGAAAAGCGTTGTAAAAACATTCTAAATTACAATTTCTATGGAATCTCTAGAACTACCGAACCGATTTGAAATTTGGCGTTGTAGTTACTTATAAGATATAAATGCTCTCTAAGAAAAAATAAAAATAAAATTTGGAATTTAAAAGGGTGAAATGAGCGAAAAGCGTTCTAAATTATAATTTCTATGTGATCTCTAGAACTACCGAACCGATTTGAAATTTGGTGTTGTAGTTACTTATAAAATATAAATACTCTCTAAGAACAAAATAAAAAAAAATTCGACATTTAAAAGGGTAAAATGAGCGAAAAGCGTTCTAAAAACATTCTAAATTACAATTTCTATGGAATCTCTGGAACTACCGAACCGATTTCAAAAGTGATGGTGGCAAATTGATGGTGACAACCCCTGCTCCAACATAGGCTATATTTTATGTCAGTGTCAGTAACTTCAGGGGGGTGCAGGAGCGAAAAACGTTCTAAAATTGCGATTTTTTTTACACTGAAAGTGCTAGAAATTTGAAATTTGGCATTGTAGTTACTTATAAGATGTAAATGCTCTCTAAAAACAAAATAAAAAAAATCGAAATTTAAAAGGGTGAAATGAGCGAAAAGCGTTCTAAAATTATTCTAAATTACAATTTCTATGGAATCTCTGGAACTACCGAAACGATTTCAAAAGTGATGGTGGCAAATTGATGGTGACAACACCTGCTCCAACAAAGGATATATTTTTTGTGGGTGCCACTATCCCCAGGGAGGTGGAGGAGCGAAAAACTTTCTAAAATTGCGATTTTGTTTAAACTGAAGGAGCTAGAAATTTGAAATTTGACATTGTAGTTACTTATAAGATGTAAATGCTCCCTAAGAATAAAATTTAAAAAAAAATTCGAAATTTAAAAGGGTGAAATGAGCGAAAAGCGTTCTAAAAACATTCTAAATTACAATTTCTATGGAATCTCTAGAACTACCGAACCGATTTGAAATTTGGCGTTGTAGTTACTTATAAGATGTAAATGCTCTCTAAGAACAAAATAAAAAAAAATTGAAATTTAAAAGGGTGAAATGAGCGAAAAGCGTTCTAAAAACATTCTAAATTACAATTTCTATAGCATCTCTAGAACTACCGAACCGATTTGAAATTTGGCGTTGTAGTTACTTATAAGATGTAAATGCTCTCTAAGAACAAAATAAAAAAAATTCGAAATTTAAAATTGTGAAATGAGCGAAAAGCGTTCTAAAAACATTCTAAATTACAATTTCTATAGCATCTCTAGAACTACCGAACCGATTTGAAATTTGGCATTGTAGTTACTTATAAGATGTAAATGCTCTCTAAGAATAAAATTTAAAAAAATTGAAATTTAAAAGGGTGAAATGAGCGAAAAGCGTTCTAAAAACATTCTAAATTACAATTTCTATGGAATCTCTAGAACTACCGAACCGATTTGAAATTTGGCGTTGTAGTTACTTATAAGATGTAAATGCTCTCTAAGAACAAAATAAAAAAAATTCGAAATTTAAAATTGTGAAATGAGCGAAAAGCGTTCTAAAAACATTCTAAATTACAATTTCTATAGCATCTCTAGAACTACCGAACCGATTTGAAATTTGGCGTTGTAGTTACTTATAAGATGTAAATGCTCCCTAAGAACAAAATAAAAAAAAAATTTGAAATTTAAAAGGGTGAAATGAGCGAAAAGCGTTCTAAAAACATTTTAAATTACAATTTCTATGGAATCTCTAGAACGACCGAACCGATTTGAAATTTGGCGTTGTAGTTACTTATAAGATGTAAATGCTCTCTAAGAACAAAATA
This sequence comes from Maratus michaelseni, assembly GCA_963931845.1. Taxonomy (NCBI): domain Eukaryota; kingdom Metazoa; phylum Arthropoda; class Arachnida; order Araneae; family Salticidae; genus Maratus; species Maratus michaelseni. Next base: position 524,969,058 of record OZ007586.1, read on the forward strand.
AAAAAAAATTGAAATTTAAAAGGGTGAAATGACCGAAAAGCGTTCTAAAAACATTCTAAATTACAATTTCTATGGAATATCTAGAACTACCGAACAGATTTGAAATTTGGCTTTTTAGTTACTTATAAGATGTAAATGCTCTCTAAGAACAACAAAAAAAAAATTCGAAATTTAAAAGGGTGAAATGAGCGAAAAGCGTTCTAAAAACATTCTAAAATCTCTAGAACGACCGAACCGATTTGAAATTTGGCGTTGTAGTTACTTATAGGATGTAAATGCTCTCTAAGAACAAAATAAAAAAAATTTTGAAATTTAAAAGGGTGAAATGAGCGAAAAGCGTTCTAAAAACATTCTAAATTACAATTTCTATGGAATCTCTAGAACTACCGAACCGATTTGAAATTTGGCGTTGTAGTTACTTATAGGATGTAAATGCTCTCTAAGAACAAAATAAAAAAAATTTTGAAATTTAAAAGGGTGAAATGAGCGAAAAGCGTTCTAAAAACATTCTAAATTACAATTTCTATGGAATCTCTAGAACTACCGAACCGATTTGAAATTTGGCGTTGTAGTTACTTATAAGATATAAATGCTCTCTAAGAAAAAATAAAAATAAAATTTGAAATTTAAAAGGGTGAAATGAGCGAAAAGCGTTCTAAATTATAATTTCTATGTAATCTCTAGAACTACCGAACCGATTTGAAATTTGGCGTTGTAGTTACTTATAAGATATAAATGCTCTCTAAGAACAAAATAAAAAAAATTCGAAATTTAAAAGGGTAAAATGAGCGAAAAGCGTTCTAAAAACATTCTAAATCACAATTTCTATGGAATCTCTAGAACTACCGAACCGATTTCAAAAGTGATGGTGGCAAATTGATGGTGACAACACCTGCTCCAACATAGGATATATTTTTTGTGGGTGCCACTATCCCCAGGGGGGTGCAGGAGCGAAAAACTTTCTAAAATTGAGATGTTTTTTATACTGAAGGAGCTAGAAATTTGAAAAATGGAACCGTGAAATGAGCGAAAATCGTTCTAAAAACATTCTAAATTCCAATTTCTATGGAATCTCTGGAACTACCGAACCGATTTGAAATTTGGCGTTGTAGTTACTTATAAGATGTAAATGCTCTCTAAGAACAAAAAAAAAAAAATTCGAAATTTAAAGGTTGAAATGAGCGAAAAGCGTTCTAAAAACATTCTAAATTACAATTTCTATGGAATCTCTAGAACTACTGAACCGATTTGAAATTTGGCGTTGTAGTTACTTATAAGATGTAAATGCTCTCTAAGAACAAAAAAAAAAAAAAAATTGAAATTTAAAAGGGTGAAATGAGCGACAAGCGTTCTAAAAACATTCTAAATTACAATTTCTATAGCATCTCTAGAACTACAGAACCGATTTGAAATTTGGCGTTGTAGTTACTTATAAGATGTAAATGCTCTCTAAGAACAAAAAAAAAAAAATTGAAATTTAAAAGGGTGAAATGAGCGAAAAGCGTTCTAAAAACATTCTAAAATCTCTAGAACGACCGAACCGATTTGAAATTTGGCGTTGTAGTTACTTATAGGATGTAAATGCTCTCTAAGAACAAAATAAAAAAAATTTTGAAATTTAAAAGGGTGAAATGAGCGAAAAGCGTTCTAAAAACATTCTAAATTACAATTTCTATGGAATCTCTAGAACTACCGAACCGATTTGAAATTTGGCGTTGTAGTTACTTATAGGATGTAAATGCTCTCTAAGAACAAAATAAAAAAAATTTTGAAATTTAAAAGGGTGAAATGAGCGAAAAGCGTTCTAAAAACATTCTAAATTACAATTTCTATGGAATCTCTAGAACTACCGAACCGATTTGAAATTTGGCGTTGTAGTTACTTATAAGATATAAATGCTCTCTAAGAAAAAATAAAAATAAAATTTGAAATTTAAAAGGGTGAAATGAGCGAAAAGCGTTCTAAATTATAATTTCTATGTAATCTCTAGAACTACCGAACCGATTTGAAATTTGGCGTTGTAGTTACTTATAAGATATAAATGCTCTCTAAGAACAAAATAAAAAAAAATTCGAAATTTAAAAGGGTAAAATGAGCGAAAAGCGTTCTAAAAACATTCTAAATTACAATTTCTATGGAATCTCTGGAACTACCGAACCGATTTCAAAAGTGATGGTGGCAAATTGATGGCGACAAACCCTGCTCCAACATAGGCTATATTTTATGTCGGTGTCACTAACCCCAGGGGGGTGTGCAGGAGCGAAAAACTTTCTAAAATTGAGATGTTTTTTATACTGAAGGAGCTAGAAATTTGAAAAATGGAACCGTGAAATGAGCGAAAAGCGTTCTAAAAACATTCTAAATTCCAATTTCTATGGAATCTCTGGAACTACCGAACGGATTTGAAATTTGGCGTTGTAGTTACTTATACGATGTAAATGCTCTCTAAGAACAAAATAAAAAAAAATTGAAATTTAAAAGGGTGAAATGAGCAAAAAGCGTTCTAAAAACATTCTAAATTACAATTTCTATGGAATCTCTAGAACTACCGAACCGATTTGAAATTTGGCGTTGTAGTTACTTATAAGATGTAAATGCTCTCTAAGAACAAAATAAAAAAAATTCGAAATTTAAAATTGTGAAATGAGCGAAAAGCGTTCTAAAAACATTCTAAATTACAATTTCTATAGCATCTCTAGAACTACCGAACCGATTTGAAATTTGGCGTTGTAGTTACTTATAAGATGTAAATGCTCTCTAAGAACAAAATAAAAAAAAAATTTGAAATTTAAAAGGGTGAAATGAGCGAAAAGCGTTCTAAAAACATTTTAAATTACAATTTCTATGGAATCTCTAGAACGACCGAGCCGATTTGAAATTTGGCGTTGTAGTTACTTATAAGATGTAAATGCTCTCTAAGAACAAAATAAAAAAAATTGAAATTTAAAAGGGTGAAATGACCGAAAAGCGTTCTAAAACCATTCTAAATTACAATTTCTATGGAATATCTAGAACTACCGAACAGATTTGAAATTTGGCTTTTTAGTTACTTATAAGATGTAAATGCTCTCTAAGAACAACAAAAAAAAATTCGAAATTTAAAAGGGTGAAATGAGCGAAAAGCGTTCTAAAAACATTCTAAATCACAATTTCTATGGAATCTCTAGAACTACCGAACCGATTTCAAAAGTGATGGTGGCAAATTGATGGTGACAACACCTGCTCCAACATAGGATATATTTTTTGTGTGTGCCACTATCCACAGGGGGGTGCAGGAGCGAAAAACTTTCTAAAATTGAGATGTTTTTTATACTGAAGGAGCTAGAAATTTGAAAAATGGAACCGTGAAATGAGCGAAAAGCGTTCTAAAAACATTCTAAATTCCAATTTCTATGGAATCTCTGGAACTACCGAACCGATTTGAAATTTGGCGTTGTAGTTACTTATAAGATGTAAATGCTCTCTAAGAACAAAAATAAAAAAAAATTGAAATTTAAAAGGGTGAAATGAGCGAAAAGCGTTCTAAAAACATTCTAAATTACAATTTCTATGGAATCTCTAGAACTACTGAACCGATTTGAAATTTGGCGTTGTAGTTACTTATAAGATGTAAATGCTCTCTAAGAACAAAAATAAAAAAAAATTGAAATTTAAAAGGGTGAAATGAGCGAAAAGCGTTCTAAAAACATTCTAAATTACAATTTCTATGGAATCTCTAGAACTACCGAACCGATTTGAAATTTGGCGTTGTAGTTACTTATAAGATGTAAATGCTCTCTAAGAACAAAATAAAAAAAATTCGAAATTTAAAAGGTAGAAATGAGCGAAAAGCGTTCTAAAAACATTCTAAATTACAATTTCTATGGAATCTCTAGAACTACCGAACCGATTTGAAATTTGGCGTTGTAGTTACTTATAAGATGTAAATGCTCTCTAAGAACAAAATAAAAAAAAATTGAAATTTAAAAGGGTGAAATGAGCGAAAAGCGTTCTAAAAACATTCTAAATTACAATTTCTATGGAAACTCTAGAACTACCGAACCGATTTGAAATTTGGCGTTGTAGTTACTTATAAAATGTAAATGCTCTCTAAGAACAAAATAAAAAAAAATTGAAATTTAAAAGGGTGAAATGAGCAAAAAGCGTTCTAAAAACATTCTAAATTACAATTTCTATGGAATCTCTAGAACTACCGAACCGATTTGAAATTTGGCGTTGTAGTTACTTATAAGATGTAAATGCTCTCTAAGAACAAAATAAAAAAAATTTGAAATTTAAAAGGGTGAAATGAGCGAAAAGCGTTCTAAAAACATTTTAAATTACAATTTCTATGGAATCTCTAGAACGACCGAGCCGATTTGAAATTTTGCGTTGTAGTTACTTATAAGATGTAAATGCTCTCTAAGAACAAAATAAAAAAAATTGAAATTTAAAAGGGTGAAATGACCGAAAAGCGTTCTAAAACCATTCTAAATTACAATTTCTATGGAATATCTAGAACTACCGAACAGATTTGAAATTTGGCTTTTTAGTTACTTATAAGATGTAAATGCTCTCTAAGAACAAAATAAAAAAAATTGAAATTTAAAAGGGTGAAATGACAGAAAAGCGTTCTAAAAACATTCTAAATCACAATTTCTATGGAATCTCTAGAACTACCGAACCGATTTCAAAAGTGATGGTGGCAAATTGATGGTGACAACACCTGCTCCAACATAGGATATATTTTTTGTGTGTGCCACTATCCCCAGGGGGGTGCAGGAGCGAAAAACTTTCTAAAATTGAGATGTTTTTTATAATGAAGGAGCTAGAAATTTGAAAAATGGAACCGTGAAATGAGCGAAAAGCGTTCTAAAAACATTCTAAATTCCAATTTCTATGGAATCTCTGGAACTACCGAACCGATTTGAAATTTGGCGTTGTAGTTACTTATAAGATGTAAATGCTCTCTAAGAACAAAATAAAAAAAAATTCGAAATTTAAAAGGTTGAAATGAGCGAAAAGCGTTCTAAAAACATTCTAAATTACAATTTCTATGGAATCTCTAGAACTACCGAACCGATTTGAAATTTGGCGTTGTAGTTACTTATAAGATGTAAATGCTCTCTAAGAACAAAAATAAAAAAAAAATTGAAATTTAAAAGGGTGAAATGAGCGAAAAGCGTTCTAAAAACATTCTAAATTACAATTTCTATGGAATCTCTAGAACTACCGAACCGATTTGAAATTTGGCGTTGTAGTTACTTATAAGATGTAAATGCTCTCTAAGAACAAAATAAAAAAAATTCGAAATTTAAAATTGTGAAATGAGCGACAAGCGTTCTAAAAACATTCTAAATTACAATTTCTATAGCATCTCTAGAACTACAGAACCGATTTGAAATTTGGCGTTGTAGTTACTTATAAGATGTAAATGCTCTCTAAGAACAAAAAAAAAAAATTGAAATTTAAAAGGGTGAAATGAGCGAAAAGCGTTCTAAAAACATTCTAAATTACAATTTCTATGGAATCTCTAGAACGACCGAACCGATTTGAAATTTGGCGTTGTAGTTACTTATAGGATGTAAATGCTCTCTAAGAACAAAATAAAAAAAAATTTGAAATTTAAAAGGGTGAAATGAGCGAAAAGCGTTCTAAAAACATTCTAAATTACAATTTCTATGGAATCTCTAGAACTACTGAACCGATTTGAAATTTGGCGTTGTAGTTACTTATAAGATATAAATGCTCTCTAAGAACAAAAAAAAAAAAAAAATTTGAAATTTAAAAGGATGAAATGACCGAAAAGCGTTCTAAAAACATTCTAAATTACAATTTCTATGGAATCTCTAGAACTGCCGAACCGATTTGAAATTTGGCGTTGTAGTTACTTATAAGATGTAAATGCTCTCTAAGAACAAAATAAAAAAAAATTCGAAATTTAAAATTATGAAATGAGCGACAAGCGTTCTAAAAACATTCTAAATTACAATTTCTATAGCATCTCTAGAACTACAGAACCGATTTGAAATTTGGCGTTGTAGTTACTTATAGGATGTAAATGCTCTCTAAGAACAAAATAAAAAAAAAATTGAAATTTAAAAGGGTGAAATGAGCGAAAAGCGTTCTAAAAACATTCTAAATTACAATTTCTATGGAATCTCTAGAACGACCGAACCGATTTGAAATTTGGCGTTGTAGTTACTTACAGGATGTAAATGCTCTCTAAGAACAAAATAAAAAAAATTTTGAAATTTAAAAGGGTGAAATGAGCGAAAAGCGTTCTAAAAACATTCTAAATTACAATTTCTATGGAATATCTAGAACTACCGAACAGATTTGAAATTTAGCTTTTTAGTTACTTATAAGATGTAAATGCTCTCTAAGAACAACAAAAAAAAATTCGAAATTTAAAAGGGTGAAATGAGCGAAAAGCGTTCTAAAAACATTCTAAATCACAATTTCTATGGAATCTCTAGAACTACCGAACCGATTTCAAAAGTGATGGTGGCAAATTGATGGTGACAACACCTGCTCCAACATAGGATATATTTTTTGTGGGTGCCACTATCCCCAGGGGGGTGCAGGAGCGAAAAACTTTCTAAAATTGCGATTTTGTTTATACTGAAGGAGCTAGAAATTTGAAATTTGGCATTGTAGTTACTTATAAGATGTAAATGCTCTCTAAAACAAAATAAAAAAAATCGAAATTTAAAAGGGTGAAATGAGCGAAAAGCGTTCTAAAATTATTCTAAATTACAATTTCTATGGAATCTCTGGAACTACCGAAACGATTTCAAAAGTGATAGTGGCAAATTGATGGTGACAACACCTGCTCCAACATAGGATATATTTTTTGTGGGTGCCACTATCCCCAGGGGGGTGGAGAAGCGAAAAACGTTCTAAAATTGCGATTTTGTTTATACTGAAGGAGCTTGAAATTTTAAATTTGCCATTGTAGTTACTTATAAGATGTAAATGCTCTCTAAGAATAAAATTTAAAAAAAATTCGAAATTTAAAAGGGTGAAATGAGCGAAAAGCGTTCTAAAAACATTCTAAATTACAATTTCTATGGAATCTCTAGAACTACCGAACCGATTTGAAATTTGGCGTTGTAGTTACTTATAAGATATAAATGCTCTCTAAGAAAAAATAAAAATAAAATTTGAAATTTAAAAGGGTGAAATGAGCGAAAAGCGTTCTAAATTATAATTTCTATGTAATCTCTAGAACTACTGAACCGATTTGAAATTTGGTGTTGTAGTTACTTATAAGATATAAATGCTCTCTAAGAACAAAATAAAAAAAATTCGAAATTTAAAAGGGTGAAATGAGCGAAAAGCGTTCTAAAAACATTCTAAATTACAATTTCTATGGAATCTCTAGAACTACCGAACCGATTTGAAATTTGGCGTTGTAGTTACTTATAAGATGTAAATGCTCTCTAAGAACAAAAAAAAAATTCGAAATTTAAAAGGGTGAAATGAGCGAAAAGCGTTCTAAAAACATTCTAAATTACAATTTCTATGGAATCTCTAGAACTACCGAACCGATTTGAAATTTGGCGTTGTAGTTACTTATAAGATATAAATGCTCTCTAAGAAAAAATAAAAATAAAATTTGAAATTTAAAAGGGTAAAATGAGCGAAAAGCGTTCTAAAAACATTCTAAATTACAATTTCTATGGAATCTCTGGAACTACCGAACCGATTTCAAAAGTGATGGTGGCAAATTGATGGCGACAACCCCTGCTCCAACATAGGCTATATTTATGTCGGTGTCACTAACCCCAGGGGGGTGTGCAGGAGCGAAAAACTTTCTAAAATTGAGATGTTTTTTATACTGAAGGAGCTAGAAATTTGAAAAATGGAACCGTGAAATGAGCGAAAAGCGTTCTAAAAACATTCTAAATTCCAATTTCTATGGAATCTCTGGAACTACCGAACGGATTTGAAATTTGGCGTTGTAGTTACTTATAAGATGTAAATGCTCTCTAAGAACAAAATAAAAAAAATTTCGAAATTTAAAAGGTAGAAATGAGCGAAAAGCGTTCTAAAAACATTCTAAATTACAATTTCTATGGAATCTCTAGAACTACCGAACCGATTTGAAATTTGGCGTTGTAGTTACTTATAAGATGTAAATGCTCTCTAAGAACAAAATAAAAAAAAAATTGAAATTTAAAAGGGTGAAATGAGCGAAAAGCGTTCTAAAAACATTCTAAATTACAATTTCTTTGGAATCTCTAGAACTACCGAACCGATTTGAAATTTGGCGTTGTAGTTACTTATAAAATGTAAATGCTCTCTAAGAACAAAATAAAAAAAAATTGAAATTTAAAAGGGTGAAATGAGCAAAAAGCGTTCTAAAAACATTCTAAATTACAATTTCTATGGAATCTCTAGAACTACCGAACCGATTTGAAATTTGGCGTTGTAGTTACTTATAAGATGTAAATGCTCTCTAAGAACAAAATAAAAAAAATTCGAAATTTAAAATTGTGAAATGAGCGAAAAGCGTTCTAAAAACATTCTAAATTACAATTTCTATAGCATCTCTAGAACTACCGAACCGATTTGAAATTTGGCGTTGCAGTTACTTATAAGATGTAAATGCTCTCTAAGAACAAAATAAAAAAAAATTTGAAATTTAAAAGGGTGAAATGAGCGAAAAGCGTTCTAAAAACATTTTAAATTACAATTTCTATGGAATCTCTAGAACGACCGAACCGATTTGAAATTTGGCGTTGTAGTTACTTATAAGATGTAAATGCTCTCTAAGAACAAAATAAAAAAAATTGAAATTTAAAAGGGTGAAATGACCGAAAAGCGTTCTAAAACCATTCTAAATTACAATTTCTATGGAATATCTAGAACTACCGAACAGATTTGAAATTTGGCTTTTTAGTTACTTATAAGATGTAAATGCTCTCTAAGAACAACAAAAAAAAATTCGAAATTTAAAAGGGTGAAATGAGCGAAAAGCGTTCTAAAAACATTCTAAATCACAATTTCTATGGAATCTCTAGAACTACCGAACCGATTTCAAAAGTGATGGTGGCAAATTGATGGTGACAACACCTGCTCCAACATAGGATATATTTTTTGTGTGTGCCACTATCCCCAGGGGGGTGCAGGAGCGAAAAACTTTCTAAAATTGAGATGTTTTTTATACTGAAGGAGCTAGAAATTTGAAAAATGGAACCGTGAAATGAGCGAAAAGCGTTCTAAAAACATTCTAAATTCCAATTTCTATGGAATCTCTGGAACTACCGAACCGATTTGAAATTTGGCGTTGTAGTTACTTATAAGATGTAAATGCTCTCTAAGAACAAAATAAAAAAAAATTCGAAATTTAAAAGGTTGAAATGAGCGAAAAGCGTTCTAAAAACATTCTAAATTACAATTTCTATGGAATCTCTAGAACTACCGAACCGATTTGAAATTTGGCGTTGTAGTTACTTATAAGATGTAAATGCTCTCTAAGAACAAAATAAAAAAAATTCGAAATTTAAAATTGTGAAATGAGCGACAAGCGTTCTAAAAACATTCTAAATTACAATTTCTATAGCATCTCTAGAACTACAGAACCGATTTGAAATTTGGCGTTGTAGTTACTTATAAGATGTAAATGCTCTCTAAGAACAAAATAAAAAAAAAATTGAAATTTAAAAGGGTGAAATGAGCGAAAAGCGTTCTAAAAACATTCTAAATTACAATTTCTATGGAATCTCTAGAACGACCGAACCGATTTGAAATTTGGCGTTGTAGTTACTTATAGGATGTAAATGCTCTCTAAGAACAAAATAAAAAAAATTTTGAAATTTAAAAGGGTGAAATGAGCGAAAAGCGTTCTAAAAACATTCTAAATTACAATTTCTATGGAATCTCTAGAACTACCGAACCGATTTGAAATTTGGCGTTGTAGTTACTTATAAGATGTAAATGCTCTCTAAGAACAAAATAAAAAAAATTCGAAATTTAAAATTATGAAATGAGCGACAAGCGTTCTAAAAACATTCTAAATTACAATTTCTATAGCATCTCTAGAACTACAGAACCGATTTGAAATTTGGCGTTGTAGTTACTTATAAGATGTAAATGCTCTCTAAGAACAAAATAAAAAAAAAATTGAAATTTAAAAGGGTGAAATGAGCGAAAAGCGTTCTAAAAACATTCTAAATTACAATTTCTATGGAATCTCTAGAACGACCGAACCGATTTGAAATTTGGCGTTGTAGTTACTTATAGGATGTAAATGCTCTCTAAGAACAAAATAAAAAAAATTTTGAAATTTAAAAGGGTGAAATGAGCGAAAAGCGTTCTAAAAACATTCTAAATTACAATTTCAATGGAATATCTAGAACTACCGAACAGATTTGAAATTTAGCTTTTTAGTTACTTATAAGATGTAAATGCTCTCTAAGAACAACAAAAAAAAAATTCGAAATTTAAAAGGGTGAAATGAGCGAAAAGCGTTCTAAAAACATTCTAAATCACAATTTCTATGGAATCTCTAGAACTACCGAACCGATTTCAAAAGTGATGGTGGCAAATTGATGGTGACAACACCTGCTCCAACATAGGATATATTTTTTGTGGGTGCCACTATCCCCAGGGGGGTGCAGGAGCGAAAAACTTTCTAAAATTGCGATTTTGTTTATACTGAAGGAGCTAGAAATTTGAAATTTGGCATTGTAGTTACTTATAAGATGTAAATGCTCTCTAAAACAAAATAAAAAAAATCGAAATTTAAAAGGGTGAAATGAGCGAAAAGCGTTCTAAAATTATTCTAAATTACAATTTCTATGGAATCTCTGGAACTACCGAAACGATTTCAAAAGTGATAGTGGCAAATTGATGGTGACAACACCTGCTCCAACATAGGATATATTTTTTGTGGGTGCCACTATCCCCAGGGGGGTGGAGAAGCGAAAAACGTTCTAAAATTGCGATTTTGTTTATACTGAAGGAGCTAGAAATTTGAAATTTGCCATTGTAGTTACTTATAAGATGTAAATGCTCTCTAAGAACAAAAAAAAAATTCGAAATTTAAAAGGGTGAAATGAGCGAAAAGCGTTCTAAAAACATTCTAAATTACAATTTCTATGGAATCTCTAGAACTACCGAACCGATTTGAAATTTGGCGTTGTAGTTACTTATAAGATGTAAATGCTCTCTAAGAACAAAAATTAAAAAAAAATTGAAATTTAAAAGGGTGAAATGAGCGAAAAGCGTTCTAAAAATATTCTAAATTACAATTTCTATGGAATCTCTAGAACTACCGAACCGATTTGAAATTTGGCGTTGTAGTTACTTATAAGATGTAAATGCTCTCTAAGAACAAAATAAAAAAAATTCGAAATTTAAAATTGTGAAATGAGCGACAAGCGTTCTAAAAACATTCTAAATTACAATTTCTATAGCATCTCTAGAACTACAGAACCGATTTGAAATTTGGCGTTGTAGTTACTTATAAGATGTAAATGCTCTCTAAGAACAAAATAAAAAAAAAATTGAAATTTAAAAGGGTGAAATGAGCGAAAAGCGTTCTAAAAACATTCTAAATTACAATTTCTATGGAATCTCTAGAACGACCGAACCGATTTGAAATTTGGCGTTGTAGTTACTTATAGGATGTAAATGCTCTCTAAGAACAAAATAAAAAAAATTTTGAAATTTAAAAGGGTGAAATGAGCGAAAAGCGTTCTAAAAACATTCTAAATTACAATTTCTATGGAATCTCTAGAACTACCGAACCGATTTGAAATTTGGCGTTGTAGTTACTTATAAGATATAAATGCTCTCTAAGAACAAAATAAAAAAAAATTTGAAATATAAAAGGGTGAAATGACCGAAAAGCGTTCTAAAAACATTCTAAATTACAATTTCTATGGAATCTCTAGAACTACCGAACCGATTTGAAATTTGGCGTTGTAGTTACTTATAAGATGTAAATGCTCTCTAAGAACAAAATAAAAAAAATTCGAAATTTAAAATTATGAAATGAGCGACAAGCGTTCTAAAAACATTCTAAATTACAATTTCTATAGCATCTCTAGAACTACAGAACCGATTTGAAATTTGGCGTTGTAGTTACTTATAAGATGTAAATGCTCTCTAAGAACAAAATAAAAAAAAATTGAAATTTAAAAGGGTGAAATGAGCGAAAAGCGTTCTAAAAACATTCTAAATTACAATTTCTATGGAATCTCTAGAACGACCGAACCGATTTGAAATTTGGCGTTGTAGTTACTTATAGCATGTAAATGCTCTCTAAGAACAAAATAAAAAAAATTTTGAAATTTAAAAGGGTGAAATGAGGGAAAAGCGTTCTAAAAACATTCTAAATTACAATTTCTATGGAATATCTAGAACTACCGAACAGATTTGAAATTTAGCTTTTTAGTTACTTATAAGATGTAAATGCTCTCTAAGAACAACAAAAAAAAAATTCGAAATTTAAAAGGGTGAAATGAGCGAAAAGCGTTCTAAAAACATTCTAAATCACAATTTCTATGGAATCTCTAGAACTACCGAACCGATTTCAAAAGTGATGGTGGCAAATTGATGGTGACAACACCTGCTCCAACATAGGATATATTTTTTGTGGGTGCCACTATCCCCAGGGGGGTGCAGGAGCGAAAAACTTTCTAAAATTGCGATTTTGTTTATACTGAAGGAGCTAGAAATTTGAAATTTGGCATTGTAGTTACTTATAAGATGTAAATGCTCTCTAAAACAAAATAAAAAAAATCGAAATTTAAAAGGGTGAAATGAGCGAAAAGCGTTCTAAAATTATTCTAAATTACAATTTCTATGGAATCTCTGGAACTACCGAAACGATTTCAAAAGTGATAGTGGCAAATTGATGGTGACAACACCTGCTCCAACATAGGATATATTTTTTGTGGGTGCCACTATCCCCAGGGGGGTGGAGAAGCGAAAAACGTTCTAAAATTGCGATTTTGTTTATACTGAAGGAGCTAGAAATTTGAAATTTGCCATTGTAGTTACTTATAAGATGTAAATGCACTCTAAGAATAAAATTTAAAAAAAATTCGAAATTTAAAAGGGTGAAATGAGCGAAAAGCGTTCTAAAAACATTCTAAATTACAATTTCTATGGAATCTCTAGAACTACCGAACCGATTTGAAATTTGGCGTTGTAGTTACTTATAAGATGTAAATGCTCTCTAAGAACAAAAAAAAAATTCGAAATTTAAAAGGGTGAAATGAGCGAAAAGCGTTCTAAAAACATTCTAAATTACAATTTCTATGGAATCTCTAGAACTACCGAACCGATTTGAAATTTGGCGTTGTAGTTACTTATAAGATATAAATGCTCTCTAAGAAAAAATAAAAATAAAATTTGAAATTTAAAAGGGTGAAATGAGCGAAAAGCGTTCTAAATTATAATTTCTATGTAATCTCTAGAACTACTGAACCGATTTGAAATTTGGTGTTGTAGTTACTTATAAGATATAAATGCTCTCTAAGAACAAAATAAAAAAAATTCGAAATTTAAAAGAGTGAAATGAGCGAAAAGCGTTCTAAAAACATTCTAAATTACAATTTCTATGGAATCTCTAGAACTACCGAACCGATTTGAAATTTGGCGTTGTAGTTACTTATAAGATATAAATGCTCTCTAAGAAAAAATAAAAATAAAATTTGAAATTTAAAAGGGTAAAATGAGCGAAAAGCGTTCTAAAAACATTCTAAACTACAATTTCTATGGAATCTCTGGAACTACCGAACCGATTACAAAAGTGATGGTGGCAAATTGATGGCGACAACCCCTGCTCCAACATAGGCTATATTTTATGTCGGTGTCACTAACCCCAGGGGGGTGCGCTGGAGCGAAAAACTTTCTAAAATTGAGATGTTTTTTATACTGAAGGAGCTAGAAATTTGAAAAATGGAACCGTGAATTGAGCGAAAAGCGTTCTAAAAACATTCTAAATTCCAATTTCTATGGAATCTCTGGAACTACCGAACGGATTTGAAATTTGGCGTTGTAGTTACTTATAAGATGTAAATGCTCTCTAAGAACAAAATAAAAAAAATTTCGAAATTTAAAAGGTAGAAATGAGCGAAAAGCGTTCTAAAAACATTCTAAATTACAATTTCTATGGAATCTCTAGAACTACCGAACCGATTTGAAATTTGGCGTTGTAGTTAATTATAAAACGTAAATGCTCTCTAAGAACAAAATAAAAAAAAATTGAAATTTAAAAGGGTGAAATGAGCGAAAAGCGTTCTAAAAACATTCTAAATTACAATTTCTATGGAATCTCTAGAACTACCGAACCGATTTGAAATTTGGCGTTGTAGTTACTTATAAGATGTAAATGCTCTCTAAGAACAAAATAAAAAAAATTCGAAATTTAAAATTGTGAAATGAGCGAAAAGCGTTCTAAAAACATTCTAAATTACAATTTCTATAGCATCTCTAGAACTACCGAACCGATTTGAAATTTGGCGTTGTAGTTACTTATAAGATGTAAATGCTCTCTAAGAACAAAATAAAAAAAAAATTTGAAATTTAAAAGGGTGAAATGAGCGAAAAGCGTTCTAAAAACATTTTAAATTACAATTTCTATGGAATCTCTAGAACGACCGAACCGATTTGAAATTTGGCGTTGTAGTTACTTATAAGATGTAAATGCTCTCTAAGAACAAAATAAAAAAAAAATTGAAATTTAAAAGGGTGAAATGACCGAAAAGCGTTCTAAAAACATTCTAAATTACAATTTCTATGGAATATCTAGAACTACCGAACAGATTTGAAATTTGGCTTTTTAGTTACTTATAAGATGTAAATGCTCTCTAAGAACAACAAAAAAAATTCGAAATTTAAAACGGTGAAATGAGCGAAAAGCGTTCTAAAAACATTCTAAATCACAATTTCTATGGAATCTCTAGAACTACAGAACCGATTTCAAAAGTGATGGTGGCAAATTGATGGTGACAACACCTGCTCCAACATAGGATATATTTTTTGTGGGTGCCACTATCCCCAGGGGGGTGCAGGAGCGAAAAACTTTCTAAAATTGAGATGTTTTTTATACTGAAGGAGCTAGAAATTTGAAAAATGGAACCGTGAAATGAGCGAAAAGCGTTCTAAAAACATTCTAAATTCCAATTTCTATGGCATCTCTGGAACTACCGAACCGATTTGAAATTTGGCGTTGTAGTTACTTATAAGATGTAAATGCTCTCTAAGAACAAAATAAAAAAAAATTCGAAATTTAAAAGGTTGAAATGAGCGAAAAGCGTTCTAAAAACATTCTAAATTACAATTTCTATGGAATCTCCAGAACTACCGAACCGATTTGAAATTTGGCGTTGTAGTTACTTATAAGATGTAAATGCTCTCTAAGAACAAAAAAAAAAAAATTGAAATTTAAAAGGGTGAAATGAGCGAAAAGCGTTCTAAAAACATTCTAAATTACAATTTCTATGGAATCTCTAGAACTACCGAACCGATTTGAAATTTGGCGTTGTAGTTACTTATAAGATGTAAATGCTCTCTAAGAACAAAATAAAAAAAATTCGAAATTTAAAATTGTGAAATGAGCGACAAGCGTTCTAAAAACATTCTAAATTACAATTTCTATAGCATCTCTAGAACTACCAAACCGATTTGAAATTTGGCGTTGTAGTTACTTATAAGAAGTAAATGCTCTCTAAGAACAAAATAAAAAAAAAATTGAAATTTAAAAGGGTGAAATGAGCGAAAAGCGTTCTAAAAACATTCTAAATTACAATTTCTATGGAATCTCTAGAACGACCGAACCGATTTGAAATTTGGCGTTGTAGTTACTTATAGGATGTAAATGCTCTCTAAGAACAAAATAAAAAAAAATTTGAAATTTAAAAGGGTGAAATGAGCGAAAAGCGTTCTAAAAACATTCTAAATTACAATTTCTATGGAATCTCTAGAACTACCGAACCGATTTGAAATTTGGCGTTGTAGTTACTTATAAGATATAAATGCTCTCTAAGAACAAAATAAAAAAAAAATTTGAAATTTAAAAGGGTGAAATGACCGAAAAGCGTTCTAAAAACATTCTAAATTACAATTTCTATGGAATATCTAGAACTACCGAACAGATTTGAAATTTAGCTTTTTAGTTACTTATAAGATGTAAATGCTCTCTAAGAACAACAAAAAAAATTCGAAATTTAAAAGGGTGAAATGAGCGAAAAGCGTTCTAAAAACATTCTAAATCACAATTTCTATGGAATCTCTAGAACTACCGAACCGATTTCAAAAGTGATGGTGGCAAATTGATGGTGACAACACCTGCTCCAACATAGGATATATTTTTTGTGGGTGCCACTATCCCCAGGGGGGTGCAGAAGCGAAAAACTTTCTAAAATTGCGATTTTGTTTATACTGAAGGAGCTAGAAATTTGAAATTTGGCATTGTAGTTACTTATAAGATGTAAATGCTCTCTAAAACAAAATAAAAAAAATCGAAATTTAAAAGGGTGAAATGAGCGAAAAGCGTTCTAAAATTATTCTAAATTACAATTTCTATGGAATCTCTGGAACTACCGAAACGATTTCAAAAGTGATAGTGGCAAATTGATGGTGACAACACCTGCTCCAACATAGGATATATTTTTTGTGGGTGCCACTATCCCCAGGGGGGTGGAGAAGCGAAAAACGTTCTAAAATTGCGATTTTGTTTATACTGAAGGAGCTAGAAATTTGAAATTTGGCATTGTAGTTACTTATAAGATGTAAATGCTCTCTAAGAATAAAATTTAAAAAAAATTCGAAATTTAAAAGGGTGAAATGAGCGAAAAGCGTTCTAAAAACATTCTAAATTACAATTTCTATGGAATCTCTAGAACTACCGAACCGATTTGAAATTTGGCGTTGTAGTTACTTATAAGATGTAAATGCTCTCTAAGAACAAAAAAAAAATTCGAAATTTAAAAGGGTGAAATGAGCGAAAAGCGTTCTAAAAACATTCTAAATTACAATTTCTATGGAATCTCTAGAACTACCGAACCGATTTGAAATTTGGCGTTGTAGTTACTTATAAGATATAAATGCTTTCTAAGAAAAAATAAAAATAAAATTTGAAATTTAAAAGGGTGAAATGAGCGAAAAGCGTTCTAAATTATAATTTCTATGTAATCTCTAGAACTACTGAACCGATTTGAAATTTGGTGTTGTAGTTACTTATAAGATATAAATGCTCTCTAAGAACAAAATAAAAAAAAATTCGAAATTTAAAAGGGTGAAATGAGCGAAAAGCGTTCTAAAAACATTCTAAATTACAATTTCTATGGAATCTCTAGAACTACCGAACCGATTTGAAATTTGGCGTTGTAGTTACTTATAAGATGTAAATGCTCTCTAAGAATTAAAAAAAAATTCGAAATTTAAAAGGGTAAAATGAGCGAAAAGCGTTCTAAAAACATTCTAAATTACAATTTCTATGGAATCTCTGGAACTACCGAACCGATTTCAAAAGTGATGGTGGCAAATTGATGGCGACAACCCCTGCTCCAACATAGGCTATATTTTATGTCGGTGTCACTAACCCCAGGGGGTGTACAGGAGCGAAAAACTTTCTAAAATTGAGATGTTTTTTATACTGAAGAAGCTAGAAATTTGAAAATTGGAACCGTGAAATGAGCGAAAAGCGTTCTAAAAACATTCTAAATTACAATTTCTATGGAATCTCTGCAACTACCGAACCGATTTCAAGAGTGATGGTGGCAAATTGATGGTGACAACACCTGCTCCAACATAGGATATATTTTTTGTGGGTGCCACTATCCCCAGGGGGGTGCAAGAGCGAAAAACTTTCTAAAATTGCGATTTTGTTTATACTGAAGGAGCTAGAAATTTGAAATTTGGCATTGTAGTTACTTATAAGATTTAAATGCTCTCTAAGAATAAAATTTTTAAAAAATTCGAAATTTAAAAGGGTAAATGAGCGAAAAGCGTTCTAAAAACATTCTAAATTACAATTTCTATGGAATCTCTAGAACTACCGAACCGATTTGAAATTTGGCGTTGTAGTTACTTATAAGATATAAATGCTCTCTAAGAACAAAATAAAAAAAAAATTTGAAATTTAAAAGGGTGAAATGACCGAAAAGCGTTCTAAAAACATTCTAAATTACAATTTCTATGGAATATCTAGAACTACCGAACAGATTTGAAATTTAGCTTTTTAGTTACTTATAAGATGTAAATGCTCTCTAAGAACAACAAAAAAAAATTCGAAATTTAAAAGGGTGAAATGAGCGAAAAGCGTTCTAAAAACATTCTAAATCACAATTTCTATGTAATCTCTAGAACTACCGAACCGATTTCAAAAGTGATGGTGGCAAATTGATGGTGACAACACCTGCTCCAACATAGGATATATTTTTTGTGGGTGCCACTATCCCCAGGGGGGTGCAGAAGCGAAAAACTTTCTAAAATTGCGATTTTGTTTATACTGAAGGAGCTAGAAATTTGAAATTTGGCATTGTAGTTACTTATAAGATGTAAATGCTCTCTAAAACAAAATAAAAAAAATCGAAATTTAAAAGGGTGAAATGAGCGAAAAGCGTTCTAAAATTATTCTAAATTACAATTTCTATGGAATCTCTGGAACTACCGAAACGATTTCAAAAGTGATAGTGGCAAATTGATGGTGACAACACCTGCTCCAACATAGGATATATTTTTTGTGGGTGCCACTATCCCCAGGGGGGTGGAGAAGCGAAAAACGTTCTAAAATTGCGATTTTGTTTATACTGAAGGAGCTAGAAATTTGAAATTTGGCATTGTAGTTACTTATAAGATGTAAATGCTCTCTAAGAATAAAATTTAAAAAAAATTCGAAATTTAAAAGGGTGAAATGAGCGAAAAGCGTTCTAAAAACATTCTAAATTACAATTTCTATGGAATCTCTAGAACTACCGAACCGATTTGAAATTTGGCGTTGTAGTTACTTATAAGATGTAAATGCTCTCTAAGAACAAAAAAAAAATTCGAAATTTAAAAGGGTGAAATGAGCGAAAAGCGTTCTAAAAACATTCTAAATTACAATTTCTATGGAATCTCTAGAACTACCGAACCGATTTGAAATTTGGCGTTGTAGTTACTTATAAGATATAAATGCTTTCTAAGAAAAAATAAAAATAAAATTTGAAATTTAAAAGGGTGAAATGAGCGAAAAGCGTTCTAAATTATAATTTCTATGTAATCTCTAGAACTACTGAACCGATTTGAAATTTGGTGTTGTAGTTACTTATAAGATATAAATGCTCTCTAAGAACAAAATAAAAAAAAATTCGAAATTTAAAAGGGTGAAATGAGCGAAAAGCGTTCTAAAAACATTCTAAATTACAATTTCTATGGAATCTCTAGAACTACCGAACCGATTTGAAATTTGGCGTTGTAGTTACTTATAAGATGTAAATGCTCTCTAAGAATTAAAAAAAAATTCGAAATTTAAAAGGGTAAAATGAGCGAAAAGCGTTCTAAAAACATTCTAAATTACAATTTCTATGGAATCTCTGGAACTACCGAACCGATTTCAAAAGTGATGGTGGCAAATTGATGGCGACAACCCCTGCTCCAACATAGGCTATATTTTATGTCGGTGTCACTAACCCCAGGGGGTGTACAGGAGCGAAAAACTTTCTAAAATTGAGATGTTTTTTATACTGAAGAAGCTAGAAATTTGAAAATTGGAACCGTGAAATGAGCGAAA
The DNA here is from genome assembly GCA_963931845.1 of Maratus michaelseni. Lineage (NCBI taxonomy): Eukaryota > Metazoa > Arthropoda > Arachnida > Araneae > Salticidae > Maratus > Maratus michaelseni. The sequence goes on from OZ007586.1 coordinate 524,988,775, forward strand.
AGCGTTCTAAAAACATTCTAAATTACAATTTCTATGGAATCTCTGCAACTACCGAACCGATTTCAAGAGTGATGGTGGCAAATTGATGGTGACAACACCTGCTCCAACATAGGATATATTTTTTGTGGGTGCCACTATCCCCAGGGGGGTGCAAGAGCGAAAAACTTTCTAAAATTGCGATTTTGTTTATACTGAAGGAGCTAGAAATTTGAAATTTGGCATTGTAGTTACTTATAAGATTTAAATGCTCTCTAAGAATAAAATTTTTAAAAAATTCGAAATTTAAAAGGGTGAAATGAGCGAAAAGCGTTCTAAAAACATTCTAAATTACAATTTCTATGGAATCTCTGGAACTACCGAACCGATTTCAAAAGTGATGGTGGCAAATTGATGGTGACAACCCCTGCTCCAACATAGGCTATATTTTATGTCAGTGTCGGTAACTCCACTGGGGTGCAGGAGCGAAAAACTTTCTAAAATTGCGATTTTTTTTTATACTGAAGGTGCTAGAAATTTGAAATTTGGCATTGTAGTTACTTATAAGATGTAAATGCTCTCTAAAAACAAAATAAAAAAAATCGAAATTTAAAAGGGTGAAATGAGCGAAAAGCGTTCTAAAATTATTCTAAATTACAATTTCTATGGAATCTCTGGAGCTACCGAAACGATTTCAAAAGTGATGGTGGCAAATTGATGGTGACAACACCTGCTCCAACATAGGATATATTTTTTGTGGGTGCCACTATCCCCAGGGGGGGTGCAGGAGCGAAAAACGTTCTAAAATTGCGATTTTGTTTATACTGAAGGAGCTAAAAATTTGAAATTTGGCATTGTAGTTACTTATAAGATGTAAATGCTCTCTAAGAACAACAAAAAAAAATTCGAAATTTAAAAGGGTGAAATGAGCGAAAAGCGTTCTAAAAACATTCTAAATCACAATTTCTATGGAATCTCTAGAACTACCGAACCGATTTCAAAAGTGATGGTGGCAAATTGATGGTGACAACACCTGCTCCAACATAGGATATATTTTTTGTGGGTGCCACTATCCCCAGGGGGGTGCAGGAGCGAAAAACTTTCTAAAATTGAGATGTTTTTTATACTGAAGGAGCTAGAAATTTGAAAAATGGAACCGTGAAATGAGCGAAAAGCGTTCTAAAAACATTTTAAATTCCAATTTCTATGGAATCTCTGGAACTACCGAACCGATTTGAAATTTGGCGTTGTAGTTACTTGTAAGATGTAAATGCTCTCTAAGAACAAAATAAAAAAAAAATCGAAATTTAAAATTGTGAAATGAGCGAAAAGCGTTCTAAAAACATTCTAAATTACAATTTCTATAGCATCTCTAGAACTACCGAACCGATTTGAAATTTGGCGTTGTAGTTACTTATAAGATGTAAATGCTCTCTAAGAACAAAATAAAAAAAAATTTGAAATTTAAAAGGGTGAAATGAGCGAAAAGCGTTCTAAAAACATTCTAAATTACAATTTATATGGAATCTCTAGAACGACCGAACCGATTTGAAATTTGGCGTTGTAGTTACTTATAGTATGTAAATGCTCTCTAAGAACAAAATAAAAAAAAATTTGAAATTTAAAAGGGTGAAATGAGCGAAAAGCGTTCTAAAAACATTCTAAATTACAATTTCTATGGAATCTCTAGAACTACCGAACCGATTTGAAATTTGGCTTTTTAGTTACTTATAAGATGTAAATGCTCTCTAAGAACAACAAAAAAAAAATTCGAAATTTAAAAGGGTGAAATGAGCGAAAAGTGTTCTAAAAACATTCTAAATCACAATTTCTATGGAATCTCTAGAACTACCGAACCGATTTCAAAAGTGATGGTGGCAAATTGATGGTGACAACACCTGCTCCAACATAGGATATATTTTTTGTGGGTGCCACTATCCCCAGGGGGGTGCAGGAGCGAAAAACTTTCTAAAATTGCGATTTTGTTTATACTGAAGGAGCTAGAAATTTGAAATTTGGCATTGTAGTTACTTATAAGATGTAAATGCTCTTTAAAACAAAATAAAAAAAATCGAAATTTAAAAGTATGAAATGAGCGAAAAGCGTTCTAAAATTATTCTAAATTACAATTTCTATGGAATCTCTGGAACTACCGAAACGATTTCAAACGTGATAGTGGCAAATTGATGGTGACAACACCTGCTCCAACATAGGATATATTTTTTGTGGGTGCCACTATCCCCAGGGGGGTGGAGAAGCGAAAAACGTTCTAAAATTGCGATTTTGTTTATACTGAAGGAGCTAGAAATTTGAAATTTGGCATTGTAGTTACTTATAAGATGTAAATGCTCTCTAAGAATAAAATTTAAAAAAAATTCGAAATTTAAAAGGGTGAAATGAGCGAAAAGCGTTCTAAAAACATTCTAAATTACAATTTCTATGGAATCTCTAGAACTACCGAACCGATTTGAAATTTGGCGTTGTAGTTACTTATAAGATGTAAATGCTCTCTAAGAACAAAAAAAAAATTCGAAATTTAAAAGGGTGAAATGAGCGAAAAGCGTTCTAAAAACATTCTAAATTACAATTTCTATGGAATCTCTAGAACTACCGAACCGATTTGAAATTTGGCGTTGTAGTTACTTATAAGATATAAATGCTCTCTAAGAAAAAATAAAAATAAAATTTGAAATTTAAAAGGGTGAAATGAGCGAAAAGCGTTCTAAATTATAATTTCTATGTAATCTCTAGAACTACCGAACCGATTTGAAATTTGGTGTTGTAGTTACTTATAAGATATAAATGCTCTCTAAGAACAAAATAAAAAAAAATTCGAAATTTAAAAATGTGAAATGAGCGAAAAGCGTTCTAAAAACATTCTAAATTACAATTTCTATGGAATCTCTAGAACTACCGAACCGATTTGAAATTTGGCGTTGTAGTTACTTATAAGATGTAAATGCTCTCTAAGAATAAAATAAAAAAAAAATTCGAAATTTAAAAGTGTGAAATGAGCGAAAAGCGTTCTAAAAACATTCTAAATTACAATTTCTATGGAATCTCTAGAACTACCGAACCGATTTGAAATTTGGCGTTGTAGTTACTTACGACGTATCAACGACAAAATCAATCTGAGTAACACAGTTCTCAATGCAAAGCCTCTCGTATGAATTCAATCGCAGTTGACAGACAACTAACTCAACTGAACTAGTGGAGGTCCCTTATATAGACTTCAGGGATCTTTCCAGACTATTCCAGGGTTTTCTAATTCTAGAAATTACCAGAAGGTCCTTCAACTCTCGATAGAGTACTCCAAACGTGAAAGGATCCCAATGTAAAGGTATAAGGGGGGGTTGTTGCACAAAAAGTCGCCAAATCCGTCGCCAGCTTGGCGACATTTGGCGATATATCGCCAAATTTGGCGACAAAAATAAGTCGCCAAAACCATCGCCAACTTGGCGATAAACCCATTCCTTGGCGATATTCCCATAGAACTCTATTGTAAAAACGATGAGGGTGTAAGGTTGTTTTTCTTACAAAGCACCTGAGGCCTTTAGCATTGAGTTACATGATGCTCAATAGGAAATACATTAATACTGCAATTTTCACAATAATAAAATAAAATAAATTTAAACAAATGGAATATTTACAAGTATATACAAAATTCATAACATTGCCCCCCTCTCAAGGACTGCACGTCCCGGGCAGTTCAACCTTTGATCGGAAAGCAAACCCGTTACCAACAAATGCTATACTATTCAAAACACATTCATAATGCTGAATTATACAAAATATACACTTATTTAAAAATAAAATAAAATTAAAGCATGGACATTATTACATACAAGTATTTAAATAATAACAATAATAATAATGATAATGCTAAGCAAAATAAATAATTACATTAATTTATATACAAGACCATGGTCATACTAATTTACATTATTTACATTACACTATTTACAATCAATGAACTAAGTACTATGGCCATAGTATGGAGCCAGCCTGTCGTAATGAACGACTCTAGGCTTCGAACTTGGTGACTTTCGGATCCGAATTACGACATCGTTCAGTCTGTTTAGGACTGTATAAGGACCGTCCCAGTGCGATTGCAGTTTGGGAGAAAGTCCTTTACGTCGAGTCGGATTATAAAACCAAACCTTGTCACCTTCTTTGAATTGATGTCCCGTGGCTTTCGTGTCGTACCTGGTCTTCATCTTCTCCGTCTGTATATTGATCCGCTCTCGAGCCAAGTTGTGGACGTCTTCAAATCGTGCCTGGAGATTCTGCACGTATCCCTCTGGCGATGAAGGCGCATCTGGAGGGCGACCAAAAATCAGATCACAAGGTAGACGAAGATCACGACCGAAAAGCATCTGAGACGGGGAATAGCCGGTTGTTTCATGGACGGCGCTGCGATAGGCGAGAAGAAACAAGGGAAGTTTTTGGTCCCAGTCTTGCTGGTTTCTTGAGACTAGAAGTGAGAGATTGTTGAGGATGGTACGATTAAATCTCTCAACCATGCCATCCGACTGCGGATGTAAAGGCGTCGTCCTAGTTTTGTCCATTCCGAGAAGTTGACAGAGACCCTCAATCACAGCAGAGATGAAATTTCTCCCCTGGTCAGAATGCATTTGAAGAGGGACTCCATACCTTGATATCCACTGGTGTACCAAGGCATCCGCAACCGTAGAAGCTTCTTGATCAGGGATGGCATAAACTTCAGGCCATTTTGTGAAATAGTCCATGACAACAAGGAGGTATTTGTTGCCATCAGCACTTCTTGGCAGAGGACATAGGATGTCAAGGGCGATGCGTTCAAAAGGTGCTCCTACATTGTAGAGATGTAGTCTTCCTCGGCTACGTTTCTTTGGTCCTTTCCGAGCTGCACATGCATCGCAAGATTTGCACCATTGTTCGACGTCAGCTCTCGCTTTTCCCCAGAAGAAGCGCTCTCGGACTCTGTGTAATGTTTTCATGACTCCAAAATGGCCACCAGTGGGACTGCCATGTAATTCCTTAAGGACCTCTGGGATTCGGGATCGAGGAAGTACCAACTGCCACCGAGATGTCTTCCCATCTTCCGATTCGAATTTTCGGAACAGGACACCATTCCTGACGTGGAGAGAGTTCCAAAGAGCCCAATATTGCTTCGTCGTAGGACTGTAAGTCGAGATGTCTTTCCAACTGGGCTTCGTGCTAGAAGATTCTAATAACTCCAAGATTGGTTTGATCTCAGAGTCTGCCATTTGATCTTCTCGAATCTTCTCATCACTCCAGGGATCTGGTGGCGTCAATAGTGAAGTCTTCGTCTGGCGTATGACATATTCGGGATTATACTTGCTCTCCGCTCTGGAACAATAGCGACAGCTCACGGGACACGGTCTTCTTGATAGGGTATCGGCGTTTCCATGCGATGAGCCTTTGCGATGCCTGATGTCAAAGTCGTATTCCTGAAGTCGTTGTATCCATCTGGCTACTTGGCCCTCTGGGTTCTTAAAATGCATCAGCCATGTTAGGGATGCGTGGTCAGTACGAAGGAGAAATTTCCTGCCATAGAGATAGTGATGGAAGTGTTCTATGGCTTTCACTATAGCTAATAACTCCTTACGAGTGACGCAATAATTCCGCTCTGGTTTCGATAAACATTTGCTCCAGTATGCTACGACTCGTTCTTGGCCATCTATTTCTTGGGAAAGTACAGCGCCGACACTTTCCTGACTGGCATCCGTGTCCACAATGAATTGTTTGTCGGGGTCTGGATAGGTAAGGACTGGAGAGGATGTGAGAGCTTCTTTCAGCCGCTGGAATGAATTGTCGCATTCTTGTGTCCATAGAAACTTCTGTTTGCTTTCAGTGAGCCTATGCAAGGGTCTTGCGATGTTGGAGAACCCCTGTACAAACTTTCTGTAATAAGTGCATAGTCCCAGAAAGCTTCGCAACTGATGGACATTTTCCGGACGTTTCCAGTGCTTTACTGCAGACACTTTTTCAGGATCAGTTCGAACACCTTCAGCTGAGATGATGTGACCTAAATAGTTTACTTCTCGTTGGAAGAACTTGCATTTCAAAGGGTTCAGCTTTAAATTCGCCGCTCTTAGTTTCGTTAACACTTTTCGAATATTCTCTAGATGTTCTTCAAACGTGCGGCCACCAATGATGACGTCATCTAGGTAGATGAGACAAGCTTCAAAAGTCAGACCTTTTAACACTGTCTCCATGAGGCGCTCGAACGTTGCTGGAGCATTGCAGAGCCCGAACGGCATAACTTTAAATTGCCAAAGTCCTTGTCCAGTAGTAAATGCGGTCTTCTCTTTGTCATCAGGATGGATCTCTACTTGCCAATATCCACTCTTCAAATCCAGCGTGGAAAACCATTTATGTCCTGAAAGAGTATCTAGCGTGTCGTCTATTCTTGGTAGAGGATAGCTGTCTTTCTTCGTGATATCGTTAAGTTTACGATAATCCACACAAAATCTTGTGGAGCCATCTTTCTTTCGGACCAACACGATGGGAGAGGCCCACGGACTTGATGACGGTTCGATGATGTCACTATCCTGCATCTCTCGTAAGAGCTTAGAAACCTCTTCTTGTTTTGCAAACGGCAAGCGTCTTGGATGCTGTTTAATCGGTGGATGGTCGGCAGTATCAATTCTATGACGTGTCAGAGAAGTGCGACCTATATCATTCTCGTTTTGTGAAAACACATCCGTAAATTCCTGGAACAGTCTTTCTGCGGCATGTCTCTGCTCAGGAGATAAATTCTCATTTCGTCCAATTTCAGGTGTTAAACTTGTAGGCGGCTCCGACAAGGTCAAGCTCGGGTCTTTGCAAACACAGGTGACTGGAGCACAGGTAGCAAGCACTTCACCCTTCTGGATAGTTCTAGACTTTTCACTTACATTCGCCATCCTCACAGGGATCACATCTCTCGACAGATCTACCAGCGCTGATGCTATTAGCACTCCCTTTGGGCTCTTCTCAGCATATCCAGTCAAGCCATACTGGAAAATTCTTTCGTTTCCAGTTAATCCAGGTATCATCATTTCGATCCGAGGAGGGATGATAACATTTGCCTTGGCTGTGATCCGTTGAATAGACCCGGACTCATTTCCAAGTTTGAAAATAGTGACATCTTCTTGAGCAGAGCGTAACTCATTATTCTTAAAGTCCAGTGTAAATCCATGCTCTTTTAAAAAGTCCAGTCCGAGTATGAAAGGGTCTGAAATATCGGGCACGTAGACTGTATGGCGATAAGCGGCGTTCCCAAACTTTTTTTCCAGTGTCATTCTTCCAAATATATCGATCTTATCTCCTGTCACCGTTTGAAGGATTACACGTGGCGGGGTCCAGGAGAGTTTTTCTTTCAGCCGCTGAGCTAGATCTTTCCGAATGAGGGTCACATTGGCTCCTGTATTGATGATCATATTACAGGGCAAATCATTCACACTTCCGACTAGAAAAACTCCGTTCTCGCCGTAACTTCTTGCAGAAATTTCACATACTTGAAAATGGGGCTTCTCAAAATCTGGCAACCTCCGCCCCGCAAGATGGCCATTAATCAGTTTTCCTGCTCCTCCGTTAGCGGGAGAGATATTACCTTCGGTGCTGGGTCGTCTTGGGCAGTCGATTTGTATATGGCCTTCTCCACCGCATTTCCAGCACTTGATCTGCCTGTAACGTTTGTTGGCCATTAAGGAGTTCATCTTTCTCATTATGCCATTCATCTGCTGCTGTAAGCGCTCCACAGCTCTATCCGACGTCTCAGGCAGGTTGGCTGCTCGCACAAAGTGTCGATCCTTCCTAGTAGCTTGCTGGGCTGTCTCGAATTTCAGAGCGTAAACCAAAGCCCCTTTTAGATCTTTGAGATCTGCAATCCGGAGTGCTGTCTGGATCTCAGGGTCACGCACACCATCAATAAAATGCTGCAGAGCTAAGCTTTCTCTAATTTCAGTCGGACAGTCAGGATAAGCAAGATGTGAAAGTCTCTCGACATCCGTAGCAAGCTCTTGCAGGGATTCAGTGGATTTCTGCTGTCGAGTTTTGAGCTGGAGTCTGCTATATTCCTTCATGCATTTCTCGCCAAAGCGCAATTCTAAGGCACTGACGAGCGTTTCAAAATCCAGCGGTTCATTTGCAGGCAAAGTCTGTAGGACGTCGGCAGCATCAGCTCGTAGAGAAGCAGCTAACTGGCAAGCCTTTGTCTGGGAATCCCATCCATTGGCGTCCGCTACGATCCCAAATTGTGTCTTAAAAACTGGCCATGAGGATTTTCCGTCATAGGTTGAGAGTTTAATAGAGGCCCGAGGAAGCATAGCTTGATACTTGACATCTTCGGGATAGTTTTCGGCAGTTATCTTTTGTTTCTTGACTTTTTCCAAATCTTTTTTTACATTCTCTATGTTTTCTTCAACGGTCTTGGCGATCTTTTGAACTTTTTCTTCAACTCTTTCTTCTACGGTTTTGGCTGCCAATTGAACATTTTCTTCTATTTCTTGAAATCTTCCTTCAAATTTGTTTTCCACGCTGTCAATTCTTTCATTTAAAGATGTTATTTTATTATCTATTAATTCTTTCAACTCGCCAAGGTTGGTTGACATCTCCTTCATTTCAGCCTGGTTTGCAGTCATTTTCTCGTCTATCGCTGACATTTCCTTCTTCATTTCTTCCGACATTTCCTTCATTTCAGCCTGATTCTCAGTCATTTCCTTCTTCATTTCTTCTTTCAACTCGGCAAGGTTGGTTGACATCTCAGCCTGATTCGCAGTCATTTTCGCATCCATCTCTCCTAATTTCTCCAATAATTTAGTCAGTTGCGCCTCCATTGCTCTGGTAATCGGCATTCAACCCCACTCCTGACACCAAATGTTGTGAGCTCGGGGTTCGAAAGGACTGATGCCAATATATAAGAACAATAAAAAGGCTTTATTCACTATAAACAGTGCAATACGATCACAAATATCTTCTGAAAATTACAAGATATTCAGTAATCTTCAAATCCAATAAAAGCGCAGCAAAATTTCACACAGAAACAATGCGTTCAATACGACGTATCAACGACAAAATCAATCTGAGTAACACAGTTCTCAATGCAAAGCCTCTCGTATGAATTCAATCGCAGTTGACAGACAACTAACTCAACTGAACTAGTGGAGGTCCCTTATATAGACTTCAGGGATCTTTCCAGACTATTCCAGGGTTTTCTAATGCTAGAAATTACCAGAAGGTCCTTCAACTCTCGATAGAGTACTCCAAACGTGAAAGGATCCCAATGTAAAGGTATAAGGGGGGGTTGTTGCACAAAAAGTCGCCAAATCCGTCGCCAACTTGGCGATATTTAGCGATATATCGCCAAATTTGGCGACAAAAATAAGTCGCCAAAACCATCGCCAACTTGGCGATAAACCCATTCCTTGGCGATATTCCCATAGAACTCTATTGTAAAAACGATGAGGGTGTAAGGTTGTTTTCCTTACAAAGCACCTGAGGCCTTTAGCATTGAGTTACATGATGCTCAATAGGAAATACATTAATACTGCAATTTTCACAATAATAAAATAAAATAAATTTAAACAAATGGAATATTTACAAGTATATACAAAATTCATAACAATATAAATGCTCTCTAAGGAAAAAAAATAAAATTTGGAATTTAAAAGGGTGAAATGAGCGAAAAGCGTTCTAAATTATAATTTCTATGTAATCTCTAGAACTACCGAACCGATTTGAAATTTGGTGTTGTAGTTACTTATAAAATATAAATACTCTCTAAGAACAAAAAAAAAAAAAATCGACATTTAAAAGGGTAAAATGAGCGAAAAGCGTTCTAAAAACATTCTAAATTACAATTTCTATGGAATCTCTGGAACTACCGAACCGATTTCAAAAGTGATGGTGGCAAATTGATGGTGACAACCCCTGCTCCAACATAGGCTATATTTTATGTCAGTGTCAGTAACTTCAGGGGGGTGCAGGAGCGAAAAACCTTCTAAAATTGCGATTTTTTTTATACTGAATGTGCTAGAAATTTGAAATTTGGCATTGTAGTTACTTATAAGATGTAAATGCTCTCTAAAAACAAAATAAAAAAAATCGAAATTTAAAAGGGTGAAATGAGCGAAAAGCGTTCTAAAATTATTCTAAATTACAATTTCTATGGAATCTCTGGAACTACCGAAACGATTTCAAAAGTGATGGTGGCAAATTGATGGTGACAACACCTGCTCCAACAAAGGATATATTTTTTGTGGGTGCCACTATCCCCAGGGGGGTGGAGGAGCGAAAAACGTTCTAAAATTGCGATTTTGTTTATACTGAAGGAGCTAGAAATTTGAAATTTGACATTGTAGTTACTTATAAGATGTAAATGCTCTCTAAGAATAAAATTTAAAAAAAATTCGAAATTTAAAAGGGTGACATGAGCGAAAAGTGTTCTAAAAACATTCTAAATTACAATTTCTATGCAATCTCTAGAACTACCGAACCGATTTGAAATTTGGCGTTGTAGTTACTTATAAGATGTAAATGCTCTCTAAGAACAAAATTAAAAAAAATTCGAAATTTAAAAGGGTGAAATGAGCGAAAAGCGTTCTAAAAACATTCTAAATTACAATTTCTATGGAATCTCTAGAACTACCGAACCGATTTGAAATTTGGCGTTGTAGTTACTTATAAGATGTAAATGCTCTCTAAGAATAAAATAAAATGAAATTCGAAATTTAAAAGGGTGAAATGAGCGAAAAGCGTTCTAAAAACATTCTAAATTACAATTTCTATGGAATCTCTAGAACTACCGAACCGATTTGAAATTTGGCGTTGTAGTTACTTATAAGATATAAATGCTCTCTAAGAACAAAATAAAAAAAAATTCGAAATTTAAAAGGGTAAAATGAGCGAAAAGCGTTCTAAAAACATTCTAAATTACAATTTCTATGTAATCTCTAGAACTACCGAACCGATTTGAAATTTTTCGTTGTAGTTACTTATAAGATATAAATGCTCTCTAAGAACAAAATAAAAAAAAATTCGAAATTTAAAAGGGTAAAATGAGCGAAAAGCGTTCTAAAAACATTCTAAATTACAATTTCTATGGAATCTCTGGAACTACCGAACCGATTTCAAAAGTGATGGTGGCAAATTGATGGCGACAACCCCTGCTCCAACATAGGCTATATTTTATGTCGGTGTCACTAACCCCAGGGGGTGTACAGGAGCGAAAAACTTTCTAAAATTGAGATGTTTTTTATACTGAAGAAGCTAGAAATTTGAAAATTGGAACCGTGAAATGAGCGAAAAGCGTTCTAAAAACATTCTAAATTACAATTTCTATGGAATCTCTGGAACTACCGAAACGATTTCAAAAGTGATGGTGGCAAATTGATGGTGACAACACCTGCTCCAACATAGGATATATTTTTTGTCCATGTCACTAACCCCAGGAGCGGTGCAGGAGCGAAAATCTTTCTAAAATTGAGATGTTTTTTATACTGAAGGAGCTAGAAATTTGAAAATTGGAACCGTGAAATGAGCGAAAAGCGTTCTAAAAACATTCTAAATTACAATTTCTATGGAATCTCTGGAACTACCGAACCGATTTCAAAAGTGATGGTGGCAAATTGATGGTGACAACACCTGCTCCAACATAGGATATATTTTTTGTCGATGTCACTAACCCCAGGGGCGGTGCAGGAGCGAAAAACTTTCTAAAATTGCGATTTTGTTTATACTGAAGGAACTAGAAATTTGAAATTTGGCATTGTAGTTACTTATAAGATTTAAATGCTCTCTAAGAATAAAATTTTTAAAAAATTCGAAATTTAAAAGGGTAAATGAGCGAAAAGCGTTCTAAAAACATTCTAAATTACAATTTCTATGGAATCTCTGGAACTACCGAACCGATTTCAAAAGTGATGGTGGCAAATTGATGGTGACAACCCCTGCTCCAACATAGGCTATATTTTATGTCAGTGTCAGTAACTCCACTGGGGTGCAGGAGCGAAAAACGTTCTAAAATTGCGATTTTTTTTTATACTGAAGGTGCTAGAAATTTGAAATTTGGCATTGTAGTTACTTATAAGATGTAAATGCTCTCTAAAAACAAAATAAAAAAAATCGAAATTTAAAAGGGTGAAATGAGCGAAAAGCGTTCTAAAATTATTCTAAATTACAATTTCTATGGAATCTCTGGAGCTACCGAAACGATTTCAAAAGTGATGGTGGCAAATTGATGGTGACAACACCTGCTCCAACATAGGATATATTTTTTGTGGGTGCCACTATCCCCAGGGGGGTGGAGGAGCGAAAAACGTTCTAAAATTGCGATTTTGTTTATACTGAAGGAGCTAAAAATTTGAAAAATGGAACCGTGAAATGAGCGAAAAGCGTTCTAAAAACATTTTAAATTCCAATTTCTATGGAATCTCTGGAACTACCGAACCGATTTGAAATTTGGCGTTGTAGTTACTTATAAGATGTAAATGCTCTCTAAGAACAAAATAAAAAAAAATTCGAAATTTAAAATTGTGAAATGAGCGAAAAACGTTCTAAAAACATTCTAAATTACAATTTCTATAGCATCTCTAGAACTACCGAACCGATTTGAAATTTGGCGTTGTAGTTACTTATAAGATGTAAATGCTCTCTAAGAACAAAATAAAAAAAAAATTTGAAATTTAAAAGGGTGAAATGAGCGAAAAGCGTTCTAAAAACATTCTAAATTACAATTTCTATGGAATCTCTAGAACGACCGAACCGATTTGAAATTTGGCGTTGTAGTTACTTATAGGATGTAAATGCTCTCTAAGAACAAAATAAAAAAAATTTTGAAATTTAAAAGGGTGAAATGACCGAAAAGCGTTCTAAAAACATTCTAAATTACAATTTCTATGGAATCTCTAGAACTACCGAACCGATTTGAAATTTGGCGTTGTAGTTACTTATAAGATGTAAATGCTCTCTAAGAACAAAATAAAAAAAAATTTGAAATTTAAAAGGGTGAAATGACCGAAAAGCGTTCTAAAAACATTCTAAATTACAATTTCTATGGAATCTCTAGAACTACCGAACCGATTTCAAAAGTGATGGTGGCAAATTGATGGTGACAACACCTGCTCCAACATAGGATATATTTTTTGTGGGTGCCACTATCCCCAGGGGGGTGGAGAAGCGAAAAACGTTCTAAAATTGCGATTTTGTTTATACTGATGGAGCTAGAAATTTGAAATTTGGCCTTGTAGTTACTTATAAGATGTAAATGCTCTGTAAGAATAAAATTTAAAAAAAATTCGAAATTTAAAAGGGTGACATGAGCGAAAAGCGTTCTAAAAACATTCTAAATTACAATTTCTATGGAATCTCTAGAACTACCGAACCGAGTTGAAATTTGGCGTTGTAGTTACTTATAAGATGTAAATTCTCTCTAAGAACAAAAAAAAAAAATTCGAAATTTAAAAGGGTGAAATGAGCGAAAAGCGTTCTAAAAACATTCTAAATTACAATTTCTATGGAATCTCTAGAACTACCGAACCGATTTGAAATTTGGCGTTGTAGTTACTTATAAGATGTAAATGCTCTCTAAGAACAAAATTTAAAAAAATTCGAAATTTAAAAGGGTGAAATGAGCGAAAAGCGTTCTAAAAACATTCTAAATTACAATTTCTATGGAATCTCTAGAACTACCGAACCGATTTGAAATTTGGCGTTGTAGTTACTTATAAGATGTAAATGCTCTCTAAGAATAAAATAAAAAGAAATTCGAAATTTAAAAGGGATTAAATGAGCGAAAAGCGTTCTAAAAACATTCTAAATTACAATTTCTATGGAATCTCTAGAACTACCGAACCGATTTGAAATTTGGCGTTGTAGTTACTTATAAGATATAAATACTCTCTAAGAAAAAATAAAAATAAAATTTGAAATTTAAAAGGGTGAAATGAGCGAAAAGCGTTCTAAAAACATTCTAAATTACAATTTCTATGGAATCTCTAGAACTACCGAACAGATTTGAAATTTGGCTTTTTAGTTACTTATAAGATATAAATGCTCTCTAAGAAAAAATAAAAATAAAATTTGAAATTTAAAAGGGTGAAATGAGCGAAAAGCGTTCTAAATTATAATTTCTATGTAATCTCTAGAACTACCGAACCGATTTGAAATTTGGCGTTGTAGTTACTTATAAGATATAAATGCTCTCTAAGAACAAAATAAAAAAAAATTCGAAATTTAAAAGGGTAAAATGAGCGAAAAGCGTTCTAAAAACATTCTAAATTACAATTTCTATGGAATCTCTGGAACTACCGAACCGATTTCAAGAGTGATGGTGGCAAATTGATGTTGACAACACCTGCTCCAACATAGGATATATTTTTTGTGGGTGCCACTATCCCCAGGGGGGTGCAAGAGCGAAAAACGTTCTAAAATTGCGATTTTGTTTATACTGAAGGAGCTAGAAATTTAAAATTTGGCATTGTAGTTACTTATAAGATTTAAATGCTCTCTAAGAATAAAATTAAAAAAAATTCGAAATTTAAAAGGGTAAATGAGCGAAAAGCGTTCTAAAAACATTCTAAATTACAATTTCTATGGAATCTCTGGAACTACCGAACCGATTTCAAAAGTGATGGTGGCAAATTGATGGTGACAACCCCTGCTCCAACATAGGCTATATTTTATGTCAGTGTCAGTAACTCCAGGGGGGTGCAGGAGCGAAAAACGTTCTAAAATTGCGATTTTTTTTTATACTGAAGGTGCTAGAAATTTGAAATTTGGCATTGTAGTTACTTATAAGATGTAAATGCTCTCTAAAAACAAAATAAAAAAAATCGAAATTTAAAAGGGTGAAATGAGCGAAAAGCGTTCTAAAATTATTCTAAATTACAATTTCTATGGAATCTCTGGAGCTACCGAAACGATTTCAAAAGTGATGGTGGCAAATTGATGGTGACAACCCCTGCTCCAACATAGGCTATATTTTATGTCAGTGTCAGTAACTCCACTGGGGTGCAGGAGCGAAAAACGTTCTAAAATTGCGATTTTTTTTTATACTGAAGGTGCTAGAAATTTGAAATTTGGCATTGTAGTTACTTATAAGATGTAAATGCTCTCTAAAAACAAAATAAAAAAAATCGAAATTTAAAAGGGTGAAATGAGCGAAAAGCGTTCTAAAATTATTCTAAATTACAATTTCTATGGAATCTCTGGAGCTACCGAAACGATTTCAAAAGTGAGCAAATTTTCAAATTTTTTTTTTATTTTGTTCTTAGAGAGCATTTACATCTTATAAGTAACTACAACGCCAAATTTCAAATCGGTTCGGTAGTTCCAGAGATTCCATAGAAATTGGCGAAAAGCGTTCTAAAAACATTCTAAATTACAATTTCTATGGAATCTCTAGAACGACCGAACCGATTTGAAATTGTAATTTAGAATGTTTTTAGAACGCTTTTCGCTCATTTCACCCTTTTAAATTTCGAATTTTTTTTTTGTTCTTACAGAGCATTTACATCTTATAAGTAACTACAACGCCAAATTTCAAATCGGTTCGGTAGTTCTAGAGATTCCATAGAAATTGTAATTTAGAATGTTTTTAGAACGCTTTTCGCTCATTTCACCCTTTTAAATTTCGAATTTTTTTTAATTTTGTTCTTAGAGAGCATTTACATCTTATAAGTAACTACAACGCCAAATTTCAAATCGGTTCGGTAGTTCTAGAGATTCCATAGAAATTATAATTTAGAACGCTTTTCGCTCATTTCACCCTTTTAAATTTCAAATTTTATTTTTATTTTTTCTTAGAGAGCATTTATATCTTATAAGTAACTAAAAAGCCAAATTTCAAATCTGTTCGGTAGTTCTAGAGATTCCATAGAAATTGTAATTTAGAATGTTTTTAGAACGTGATTTTTTTTTAGAACAAAAGTGATGGTGGCAAATTGATGGCGACAACCCCTGCTCCAACATAGGCTATATTTTATGTCGGTGTCACTAACCCCAGGGGGTGTACAGGAGCGAAAAACTTTCTAAAATTGAGATGTTTTTTATACTGAAGAAGCTAGAAATTTGAAAATTGGAACCGTGAAATGAGCGAAAAGCGTTCTAAAAACATTCTAAATTACAATTTCTATGGAATCTCTGGAACTACCGAAACGATTTCAAAAGTGATGGTGGCAAATTGATGGTGACAACACCTGCTCCAACATAGGATATATTTTTTGTCGATGTCACTAACCCCAGGAGCGGTGCAGGAGCGAAAATGTTTCTAAAATTGAGATGTTTTTTATACTGAAGGAGCTAGAAATTTGAAAATTGGAACCGTGAAATGAGCGAAAAGCGTTCTAAAAACATTCTAAATTACAATTTCTATGGAATCTCTGGAACTACCGAACCGATTTCAAAAGTGATGGTGGCAAATTGATGGTGACAACACCTGCTCCAACATAGGATATATTTTTTGTCGATGTCACTAACCCCAGGGGCGGTGCAGGAGCGAAAAACTTTCTAAAATTGCGATTTTGTTTATACTGAAGGAGCTAGAAATTTGAAATTTGGCATTGTAGTTACTTATAAGATTTAAATGCTCTCTAAGAATAAAATTTTTAAAAAATTCGAAATTTAAAAGGGTAAATGAGCGAAAAGCGTTCTAAAAACATTCTAAATTACAATTTCTATGGAATCTCTGGAACTACCGAACCGATTTCAAAAGTGATGGTGGCAAATTGATGGTGACAACCCCTGCTCCAACATAGGCTATATTTTATGTCAGTGTCAGTAACTCCACTGGGGTGCAGGAGCGAAAAACGTTCTAAAATTGCGATTTTTTTTTATACTGAAGGTGCTAGAAATTTGAAATTTGGCATTGTAGTTACTTATAAGATGTAAATGCTCTCTAAAAACAAAATAAAAAAAATCGAAATTTAAAAGGGTGAAATGAGCGAAAAGCGTTCTAAAATTATTCTAAATTACAATTTCTATGGAATCTCTGGAGCTACCGAAACGATTTCAAAAGTGATGGTGGCAAATTGATGGTGACAACACCTGCTCCAACATAGGATATATTTTTTGTGGGTGCCACTATCCCCAGGGGGGTGGAGGAGCGAAAAACGTTCTAAAATTGCGATTTTGTTTATACTGAAGGAGCTAAAAATTTGAAAAATGGAACCGTGAAATGAGCGAAAAGCGTTCTAAAAACATTTTAAATTCCAATTTCTATGGAATCTCTGGAACTACCGAACCGATTTGAAATTTGGCGTTGTAGTTACTTATAAGATGTAAATGCTCTCTAAGAACAAAATAAAAAAAAATTCGAAATTTAAAATTGTGAAATGAGCGAAAAACGTTCTAAAAACATTCTAAATTACAATTTCTATAGCATCTCTAGAACTACCGAACCGATTTGAAATTTGGCGTTGTAGTTACTTATAAGATGTAAATGCTCTCTAAGAACAAAATAAAAAAAAAATTTGAAATTTAAAAGGGTGAAATGAGCGAAAAGCGTTCTAAAAACATTCTAAATTACAATTTCTATGGAATCTCTAGAACGACCGAACCGATTTGAAATTTGGCGTTGTAGTTACTTATAGGATGTAAATGCTCTCTAAGAACAAAATAAAAAAAAATTCGAAATTTAAAAGGGTGAAATGAGCGAAAAGCGTTCTAAAAACATTCTAAATTACAATTTCTATGGAATCTCTAGAACTACCGAACAGATTTGAAATTTGGCTTTTTAGTTACTTATAAGATATAAATGCTCTCTAAGAAAAAATAAAAATAAAATTTGAAATTTAAAAGGGTGAAATGAGCGAAAAGCGTTCTAAATTATAATTTCTATGGAATCTCTAGAACTACCGAACCGATTTGAAATTTGGCGTTGTAGTTACTTATAAGATGTAAATGCTCTCTAAGAACAAAATTAAAAAAAATTCGAAATTTAAAAGGGTGAAATGAGCGAAAAGCGTTCTAAAAACATTCTAAATTACAATTTCTATGGAATCTCTAGAACTACCGAACCGATTTGAAATTTGGCGTTGTAGTTACTTATAAGATGTAAATGCTCTGTAAGAACAAAAAAAAATTCGAAATTTAAAAGGGTGAAATGAGCGAAAAGCGTTCTAAAAACATTCTAAATTACAATTTCTATGGAATCTCTAGAACTACCGAACCGATTTGAAATTTGGCGTTGTAGTTACTTATAAGATGTAAATGCTCTCTAAGAACAAAATTTAAAAAAATTCGAAATTTAAAAGGGTGAAATGAGCGAAAAGCGTTCTAAAAACATTCTAAATTACAATTTCTATGGAATCTCTAGAACTACCGAACCGATTTGAAATTTGGCGTTGTAGTTACTTATAAGATGTAAATGCTCTCTAAGAATAAAATAAAAAGAAATTTGAAATTTAAAAGGGTGAAATGAGCGAAAAGCGTTCTAAAAACATTCTAAATTACAATTTCTATGGAATCTCTAGAACTACCGAACCGATTTGAAATTTGGCGTTGTAGTTACTTATAAGATGTAAATGCTCTCTAAGAATAAAATAAAAAGAAATTTGAAATTTAAAAGGGTGAAATGAGCGAAAAGCGTTCTAAAAACATTCTAAATTACAATTTCTATGGAATCTCTGGAACTACCGAACCGATTTCAAAAGTGATGGTGGCAAATTGATGGCGACAACCCCTGCTCCAACATAGGCTATATTTTATGTCGGTGTCACTAACCCCAGGGGGTGTACAGGAGCGAAAAACTTTCTAAAATTGAGATGTTTTTTATACTGAAGAAGCTAGAAATTTGAAAATTGGAACCGTGAAATGAGCGAAAAGCGTTCTAAAAACATTCTAAATTACAATTTCTATGGAATCTCTGGAACTACCGAAACGATTTCAAAAGTGATGGTGGCAAATTGATGGTGACAACACCTGCTCCAACATAGGATATATTTTTTGTCGATGTCACTAACCCCAGGAGCGGTGCAGGAGCGAAAATCTTTCTAAAATTGAGATGTTTTTTATACTGAAGGAGCTAGAAATTTGAAAATTGGAACCGTGAAATGAGCGAAAAGCGTTCTAAAAACATTCTAAATTACAATTTCTATGGAATCTCTGGAACTACCGAACCGATTTCAAAAGTGATGGTGGCAAATTGATGGTGACAACACCTGCTCCAACATAGGATATATTTTTTGTCGATGTCACTAACCCCAGGGGCGGTGCAGGAGCGAAAAACTTTCTAAAATTGCGATTTTGTTTATACTGAAGGAGCTAGAAATTTGAAATTTGGCATTGTAGTTACTTATAAGATTTAAATGCTCTCTAAGAATAAAATTTTTAAAAAATTCGAAATTTAAAAGGGTAAATGAGCGAAAAGCGTTCTAAAAACATTCTAAATTACAATTTCTATGGAATCTCTGGAACTACCGAACCGATTTCAAAAGTGATGGTGGCAAATTGATGGTGACAACCTCTGCTCCAACATAGGCTATATTTTATGTCAGTGTCAGTAACTCCACTGGGGTGCAGGAGCGAAAAACGTTCTAAAATTGCGATTTTTTTTTATACTGAAGGTGCTAGAAATTTGAAATTTGGCATTGTAGTTACTTATAAGATGTAAATGCTCTCTAAAAACAAAATAAAAAAAATCGAAATTTAAAAGGGTGAAATGAGCGAAAAGCGTTCTAAAATTATTCTAAATTACAATTTCTATGGAATCTCTGGAGCTACCGAAACGATTTCAAAAGTGATGGTGGCAAATTGATGGTGACAACACCTGCTCCAACATAGGATATATTTTTTGTGGGTGCCACTATCCCCAGGGGGGTGGAGGAGCGAAAAACGTTCTAAAATTGCGATTTTGTTTATACTGAAGGAGCTAAAAATTTGAAAAATGGAACCGTGAAATGAGCGAAAAGCGTTCTAAAAACATTTTAAATTCCAATTTCTATGGAATCTCTGGAACTACCGAACCGATTTGAAATTTGGCGTTGTAGTTACTTATAAGATGTAAATGCTCTCTAAGAACAAAATAAAAAAAAATTCGAAATTTAAAATTGTGAAATGAGCGAAAAACGTTCTAAAAACATTCTAAATTACAATTTCTATAGCATCTCTAGAACTACCGAACCGATTTGAAATTTGGCGTTGTAGTTACTTATAAGATGTAAATGCTCTCTAAGAACAAAATAAAAAAAAAATTGAAATTTAAAAGGGTGAAATGACCGAAAAGCGTTCTAAAAACATTCTAAATTACAATTTCTATGGAATCTCTAGAACTACCGAACCGATTTCAAAAGTGATGGTGGCAAATTGATGGTGACAACACCTGCTCCAACATAGGATATATTTTTTGTGGGTGCCACTATCCCCAGGGGGGTGGAGAAGCGAAAAACGTTCTAAAATTGCGATTTTGTTTATACTGATGGAGCTAGAAATTTGAAATTTGGCCTTGTAGTTACTTATAAGATGTAAATGCTCTGTAAGAATAAAATTAAAAAAAAATTCGAAATTTAAAAGGGTGAAATGAGCGAAAAGCGTTCTAAAAACATTCTAAATTACAATTTCTATGGAATCTCTAGAACTACCGAACCGATTTGAAATTTGGCGTTGTAGTTACTTATAAGATGTAAATGCTCTGTAAGAACAAAAAAAAATTCGAAATTTAAAAGGGTGAAATGAGCGAAAAGCGTTCTAAAAACATTCTAAATTACAATTTCTATGGAATCTCTAGAACTACCGAACCGATTTGAAATTTGGCGTTGTAGTTACTTATAAGATGTAAATGCTCTCTAAGAACAAAATTTAAAAAAATTCGAAATTTAAAAGGGTGAAATGAGCGAAAAGCGTTCTAAAAACATTCTAAATTACAATTTCTATGGAATCTCTAGAACTACCGAACCGATTTGAAATTTGGCGTTGTAGTTACTTATAAGATGTAAATGCTCTCTAAGAATAAAATAAAAAGAAATTTGAAATTTAAAAGGGTGAAATGAGCGAAAAGCGTTCTAAAAACATTCTAAATTACAATTTCTATGGAATCTCTAGAACTACCGAACCGATTTGAAATTTGGCGTTGTAGTTACTTATAAGATGTAAATGCTCTCTAAGAATAAAATAAAAAGAAATTTGAAATTTAAAAGGGTGAAATGAGCGAAAAGCGTTCTAAAAACATTCTAAATTACAATTTCTATGGAATCTCTGGAACTACCGAACCGATTTCAAAAGTGATGGTGGCAAATTGATGGCGACAACCCCTGCTCCAACATAGGCTATATTTTATGTCGGTGTCACTAACCCCAGGGGGTGTACAGGAGCGAAAAACTTTCTAAAATTGAGATGTTTTTTATACTGAAGAAGCTAGAAATTTGAAAATTGGAACCGTGAAATGAGCGAAAAGCGTTCTAAAAACATTCTAAATTACAATTTCTATGGAATCTCTGGAACTACCGAAACGATTTCAAAAGTGATGGTGGCAAATTGATGGTGACAACACCTGCTCCAACATAGGATATATTTTTTGTCGATGTCACTAACCCCAGGAGCGGTGCAGGAGCGAAAATCTTTCTAAAATTGAGATGTTTTTTATACTGAAGGAGCTAGAAATTTGAAAATTGGAACCGTGAAATGAGCGAAAAGCGTTCTAAAAACATTCTAAATTACAATTTCTATGGAATCTCTGGAACTACCGAACCGATTTCAAAAGTGATGGTGGCAAATTGATGGTGACAACACCTGCTCCAACATAGGATATATTTTTTGTCGATGTCACTAACCCCAGGGGCGGTGCAGGAGCGAAAAACTTTCTAAAATTGCGATTTTGTTTATACTGAAGGAGCTAGAAATTTGAAATTTGGCATTGTAGTTACTTATAAGATTTAAATGCTCTCTAAGAATAAAATTTTTAAAAAATTCGAAATTTAAAAGGGTAAATGAGCGAAAAGCGTTCTAAAAACATTCTAAATTACAATTTCTATGGAATCTCTGGAACTACCGAACCGATTTCAAAAGTGATGGTGGCAAATTGATGGTGACAACCTCTGCTCCAACATAGGCTATATTTTATGTCAGTGTCAGTAACTCCACTGGGGTGCAGGAGCGAAAAACGTTCTAAAATTGCGATTTTTTTTTATACTGAAGGTGCTAGAAATTTGAAATTTGGCATTGTAGTTACTTATAAGATGTAAATGCTCTCTAAAAACAAAATAAAAAAAATCGAAATTTAAAAGGGTGAAATGAGCGAAAAGCGTTCTAAAATTATTCTAAATTACAATTTCTATGGAATCTCTGGAGCTACCGAAACGATTTCAAAAGTGATGGTGGCAAATTGATGGTGACAACACCTGCTCCAACATAGGATATATTTTTTGTGGGTGCCACTATCCCCAGGGGGGTGGAGGAGCGAAAAACGTTCTAAAATTGCGATTTTGTTTATACTGAAGGAGCTAAAAATTTGAAAAATGGAACCGTGAAATGAGCGAAAAGCGTTCTAAAAACATTTTAAATTCCAATTTCTATGGAATCTCTGGAACTACCGAACCGATTTGAAATTTGGCGTTGTAGTTACTTATAAGATGTAAATGCTCTCTAAGAACAAAATAAAAAAAAATTCGAAATTTAAAATTGTGAAATGAGCGAAAAACGTTCTAAAAACATTCTAAATTACAATTTCTATAGCATCTCTAGAACTACCGAACCGATTTGAAATTTGGCGTTGTAGTTACTTATAAGATGTAAATGCTCTCTA
This sequence comes from Maratus michaelseni, assembly GCA_963931845.1. Classification (NCBI taxonomy): domain Eukaryota; kingdom Metazoa; phylum Arthropoda; class Arachnida; order Araneae; family Salticidae; genus Maratus; species Maratus michaelseni. Next base: position 525,011,474 of record OZ007586.1, read on the forward strand.
AGAACAAAATAAAAAAAAAATTGAAATTTAAAAGGGTGAAATGACCGAAAAGCGTTCTAAAAACATTCTAAATTACAATTTCTATGGAATCTCTAGAACTACCGAACCGATTTCAAAAGTGATGGTGGCAAATTGATGGTGACAACACCTGCTCCAACATAGGATATATTTTTTGTGGGTGCCACTATCCCCAGGGGGGTGGAGAAGCGAAAAACGTTCTAAAATTGCGATTTTGTTTATACTGATGGAGCTAGAAATTTGAAATTTGGCCTTGTAGTTACTTATAAGATGTAAATGCTCTGTAAGAATAAAATTAAAAAAAAATTCGAAATTTAAAAGGGTGAAATGAGCGAAAAGCGTTCTAAAAACATTCTAAATTACAATTTCTATGGAATCTCTAGAACTACCGAACCGATTTGAAATTTGGCGTTGTAGTTACTTATAAGATGTAAATGCTCTCTAAGAACAAAAAAAAATTCGAAATTTAAAAGGGTGAAATGAGCGAAAAGCGTTCTAAAAACATTCTAAATTACAATTTCTATGGAATCTCTAGAACTACCGAACCGATTTGAAATTTGGCGTTGTAGTTACTTATAAGATATAAATGCTCTCTAAGAAAAAATAAAAATAAAATTTGAAATTTAAAAGGGTGAAATGAGCGAAAAGCGTTCTAAATCATAATTTCTATGTAATCTCTAGAACTACCGAACCGATTTGAAATTTGGCGTTGTAGTTACTTATAAGATGTAAATGCTCTCTAAGAATAAAATTTAAAAAAAATTCGAAATTTAAAAGGGTGACATGAGCGAAAAGCGTTCTAAAAACATTCTAAATTACAATTTCTATGGAATCTCTGGAACTACCGAACCGATTTCAAAAGTGATGGTGGCAAATTGATGGTGACAACCCCTGCTCCAACATAGGCTATATTTTATGTCAGTGTCAGTAACTCCACTGGGGTGCAGGAGCGAAAAACGTTCTAAAATTGCGATTTTTTTTTATACTGAAGGTGCTAGAAATTTGAAATTTGGCATTGTAGTTACTTATAAGATGTAAATGCTCTCTAAAAACAAAATAAAAAAAATCGAAATTTAAAAGGGTGAAATGAGCGAAAAGCGTTCTAAAATTATTCTAAATTACAATTTCTATGGAATCTCTGGAGCTACCGAAACGATTTCAAAAGTGATGGTGGCAAATTGATGGTGACAACACCTGCTCCAACATAGGATATATTTTTTGTGGGTGCCACTATCCCCAGGGGGGTGGAGGAGCGAAAAACGTTCTAAAATTGCGATTTTGTTTATACTGAAGGAGCTAAAAATTTGAAAAATGGAACCGTGAAATGAGCGAAAAGCGTTCTAAAAACATTTTAAATTCCAATTTCTATGGAATCTCTGGAACTACCGAACCGATTTGAAATTTGGCGTTGTAGTTACTTATAAGATGTAAATGCTCTCTAAGAACAAAATAAAAAAAAATTCGAAATTTAAAATTGTGAAATGAGCGAAAAACGTTCTAAAAACATTCTAAATTACAATTTCTATAGCATCTCTAGAACTACCGAACCGATTTGAAATTTGGCGTTGTAGTTACTTATAAGATGTAAATGCTCTCTAAGAACAAAATAAAAAAAAAATTTGAAATTTAAAAGGGTGAAATGAGCGAAAAGCGTTCTAAAAACATTCTAAATTACAATTTCTATGGAATCTCTAGAACGACCGAACCGATTTGAAATTTGGCGTTGTAGTTACTTATAGGATGTAAATGCTCTCTAAGAACAAAATAAAAAAAAATTCGAAATTTAAAAGGGTGAAATGAGCGAAAAGCGTTCTAAAAACATTCTAAATTACAATTTCTATGGAATCTCTAGAACTACCGAACAGATTTGAAATTTGGCTTTTTAGTTACTTATAAGATATAAATGCTCTCTAAGAAAAAATAAAAATAAAATTTGAAATTTAAAAGGGTGAAATGAGCGAAAAGCGTTCTAAATTATAATTTCTATGGAATCTCTAGAACTACCGAACCGATTTGAAATTTGGCGTTGTAGTTACTTATAAGATGTAAATGCTCTCTAAGAACAAAATTAAAAAAAATTCGAAATTTAAAAGGGTGAAATGAGCGAAAAGCGTTCTAAAAACATTCTAAATTACAATTTCTATGGAATCTCTAGAACTACCGAACCGATTTGAAATTTGGCGTTGTAGTTACTTATAAGATGTAAATGCTCTGTAAGAACAAAAAAAAATTCGAAATTTAAAAGGGTGAAATGAGCGAAAAGCGTTCTAAAAACATTCTAAATTACAATTTCTATGGAATCTCTAGAACTACCGAACCGATTTGAAATTTGGCGTTGTAGTTACTTATAAGATGTAAATGCTCTCTAAGAACAAAATTTAAAAAAATTCGAAATTTAAAAGGGTGAAATGAGCGAAAAGCGTTCTAAAAACATTCTAAATTACAATTTCTATGGAATCTCTAGAACTACCGAACCGATTTGAAATTTGGCGTTGTAGTTACTTATAAGATGTAAATGCTCTCTAAGAATAAAATAAAAAGAAATTTGAAATTTAAAAGGGTGAAATGAGCGAAAAGCGTTCTAAAAACATTCTAAATTACAATTTCTATGGAATCTCTAGAACTACCGAACCGATTTGAAATTTGGCGTTGTAGTTACTTATAAGATGTAAATGCTCTCTAAGAATAAAATAAAAAGAAATTTGAAATTTAAAAGGGTGAAATGAGCGAAAAGCGTTCTAAAAACATTCTAAATTACAATTTCTATGGAATCTCTGGAACTACCGAACCGATTTCAAAAGTGATGGTGGCAAATTGATGGCGACAACCCCTGCTCCAACATAGGCTATATTTTATGTCGGTGTCACTAACCCCAGGGGGTGTACAGGAGCGAAAAACTTTCTAAAATTGAGATGTTTTTTATACTGAAGAAGCTAGAAATTTGAAAATTGGAACCGTGAAATGAGCGAAAAGCGTTCTAAAAACATTCTAAATTACAATTTCTATGGAATCTCTGGAACTACCGAAACGATTTCAAAAGTGATGGTGGCAAATTGATGGTGACAACACCTGCTCCAACATAGGATATATTTTTTGTCGATGTCACTAACCCCAGGAGCGGTGCAGGAGCGAAAATCTTTCTAAAATTGAGATGTTTTTTATACTGAAGGAGCTAGAAATTTGAAAATTGGAACCGTGAAATGAGCGAAAAGCGTTCTAAAAACATTCTAAATTACAATTTCTATGGAATCTCTGGAACTACCGAACCGATTTCAAAAGTGATGGTGGCAAATTGATGGTGACAACACCTGCTCCAACATAGGATATATTTTTTGTCGATGTCACTAACCCCAGGGGCGGTGCAGGAGCGAAAAACTTTCTAAAATTGCGATTTTGTTTATACTGAAGGAGCTAGAAATTTGAAATTTGGCATTGTAGTTACTTATAAGATTTAAATGCTCTCTAAGAATAAAATTTTTAAAAAATTCGAAATTTAAAAGGGTAAATGAGCGAAAAGCGTTCTAAAAACATTCTAAATTACAATTTCTATGGAATCTCTGGAACTACCGAACCGATTTCAAAAGTGATGGTGGCAAATTGATGGTGACAACCTCTGCTCCAACATAGGCTATATTTTATGTCAGTGTCAGTAACTCCACTGGGGTGCAGGAGCGAAAAACGTTCTAAAATTGCGATTTTTTTTTATACTGAAGGTGCTAGAAATTTGAAATTTGGCATTGTAGTTACTTATAAGATGTAAATGCTCTCTAAAAACAAAATAAAAAAAATCGAAATTTAAAAGGGTGAAATGAGCGAAAAGCGTTCTAAAATTATTCTAAATTACAATTTCTATGGAATCTCTGGAGCTACCGAAACGATTTCAAAAGTGATGGTGGCAAATTGATGGTGACAACACCTGCTCCAACATAGGATATATTTTTTGTGGGTGCCACTATCCCCAGGGGGGTGGAGGAGCGAAAAACGTTCTAAAATTGCGATTTTGTTTATACTGAAGGAGCTAAAAATTTGAAAAATGGAACCGTGAAATGAGCGAAAAGCGTTCTAAAAACATTTTAAATTCCAATTTCTATGGAATCTCTGGAACTACCGAACCGATTTGAAATTTGGCGTTGTAGTTACTTATAAGATGTAAATGCTCTCTAAGAACAAAATAAAAAAAAATTCGAAATTTAAAATTGTGAAATGAGCGAAAAACGTTCTAAAAACATTCTAAATTACAATTTCTATAGCATCTCTAGAACTACCGAACCGATTTGAAATTTGGCGTTGTAGTTACTTATAAGATGTAAATGCTCTCTAAGAACAAAATAAAAAAAAAATTGAAATTTAAAAGGGTGAAATGACCGAAAAGCGTTCTAAAAACATTCTAAATTACAATTTCTATGGAATCTCTAGAACTACCGAACCGATTTCAAAAGTGATGGTGGCAAATTGATGGTGACAACACCTGCTCCAACATAGGATATATTTTTTGTGGGTGCCACTATCCCCAGGGGGGTGGAGAAGCGAAAAACGTTCTAAAATTGCGATTTTGTTTATACTGATGGAGCTAGAAATTTGAAATTTGGCCTTGTAGTTACTTATAAGATGTAAATGCTCTGTAAGAATAAAATTAAAAAAAAATTCGAAATTTAAAAGGGTGAAATGAGCGAAAAGCGTTCTAAAAACATTCTAAATTACAATTTCTATGGAATCTCTAGAACTACCGAACCGATTTGAAATTTGGCGTTGTAGTTACTTATAAGATGTAAATGCTCTCTAAGAACAAAAAAAAATTCGAAATTTAAAAGGGTGAAATGAGCGAAAAGCGTTCTAAAAACATTCTAAATTACAATTTCTATGGAATCTCTAGAACTACCGAACCGATTTGAAATTTGGCGTTGTAGTTACTTATAAGATATAAATGCTCTCTAAGAAAAAATAAAAATAAAATTTGAAATTTAAAAGGGTGAAATGAGCGAAAAGCGTTCTAAATCATAATTTCTATGTAATCTCTAGAACTACCGAACCGATTTGAAATTTGGCGTTGTAGTTACTTATAAGATGTAAATGCTCTCTAAGAATAAAATTTAAAAAAAATTCGAAATTTAAAAGGGTGACATGAGCGAAAAGCGTTCTAAAAACATTCTAAATTACAATTTCTATGGAATCTCTAGAACTACCGAACCGATTTGAAATTTGGCGTTGTAGTTACTTATAAGATGTAAATTCTCTCTAAGAACAAAAAAAAAAAATTCGAAATTTAAAAGGGTGAAATGAGCGAAAAGCGTTCTAAAAACATTCTAAATTACAATTTCTATGGAATCTCTAGAACTACCGAACCGATTTGAAATTTGGCGTTGTAGTTACTTATAAGATGTAAATGCTCTCTAAGAACAAAATTTTAAAAAATTCGAAATTTAAAAGGGTGAAATGAGCGAAAAGCGTTCTAAAAACATTCTAAATTACAATTTCTATGGAATCTCTAGAACTACCGAACCGATTTGAAATTTGGCGTTGTAGTTACTTATAAGATGTAAATGCTCTCTAAGAATAAAATAAAAAGAAATTCGAAATTTAAAAGGGATTAAATGAGCGAAAAGCGTTCTAAAAACATTCTAAATTACAATTTCTATGGAATCTCTAGAACTACCGAACCGATTTGAAATTTGGCGTTGTAGTTACTTATAAGATATAAATGCTCTCTAAGAAAAAATAAAAATAAAATTTGAAATTTAAAAGGGTGAAATGAGCGAAAAGCGTTCTAAATTATAATTTCTATGTAATCTCTAGAACTACCGAACCGATTTGAAATTTGGCGTTGTAGTTACTTATAAGATATAAATGCTCTCTAAGAACAAAATAAAAAAAAATTCGAAATTTAAAAGGGTAAAATGAGCGAAAAGCGTTCTAAAAACATTCTAAATTACAATTTCTATGGAATCTCTGGAACTACCGAACCGATTTCAAAAGTGATGGTGGCAAATTGATGGCGACAACCCCTGCTCCAACATAGGCTATATTTTATGTCGGTGTCACTAACCCCAGGGGTGTACAGGAGCGAAAAACTTTCTAAAATTGAGATTTTTTTTATACTGAAGAAGCTAGAAATTTGAAAATTGGAACCGTGAAATGAGCGAAAAGCGTTCTAAAAACATTCTAAATTACAATTTCTATGGAATCTCTGGAACTACCGAACCGATTTCAAGAGTGATGGTGGCAAATTGATGTTGACAACACCTGCTCCAACATAGGATATATTTTTTGTGGGTGCCACTATCCCCAGGGGGGTGCAAGAGCGAAAAACGTTCTAAAATTGCGATTTTGTTTATACTGAAGGAGCTAGAAATTTAAAATTTGGCATTGTAGTTACTTATAAGATTTAAATGCTCTCTAAGAATAAAGTTAAAAAAAATTCGAAATTTAAAAGGGTAAATGAGCGAAAAGCGTTCTAAAAACATTCTAAATTACAATTTCTATGGAATCTCTGGAACTACCGAACCGATTTCAAAAGTGATGGTGGCAAATTGATGGTGACAACCCCTGCTCCAACATAGGCTATATTTTATGTCAGTGTCAGTAACTCCAGGGGGGTGCAGGAGCGAAAAACGTTCTAAAATTGCGATTTTTTTTTATACTGAAGGTGCTAGAAATTTGAAATTTGGCATTGTAGTTACTTATAAGATGTAAATGCTCTCTAAAAACAAAATAAAAAAAATCGAAATTTAAAAGGGTGAAATGAGCGAAAAGCGTTCTAAAATTATTCTAAATTACAATTTCTATGGAATCTCTGGAGCTACCGAAACGATTTCAAAAGTGATGGTGGCAAATTGATGGTGACAACACCTGCTCCAACATAGGATATATTTTTTGTGGGTGCCACTATCCCCAGGGGGGTGGAAGAGCGAAAAACGTTCTAAAATTGCGATTTTGTTTATACTGAAGGAGCTAAAAATTTGAAATTTGGCATTGTAGTTACTTATAAGATGTAAATGCTCTCTAAGAACAACAAAAAAAATTCGAAATTTAAAAGGGTGAAATGAGCGAAAAGCGTTCTAAAAACATTCTAAATAACAATTTCTATGGAATCTCTAGAACTACCGAACCGATTTCAAAAGTGATGGTGGCAAATTGAAGGTGACAACACCTGCTTCAACATAGGATATATTTTTTGTGGGTGCCACTATCCCCAGGGGCGTGCAGGAGCGAAAAACTTTCTAAAATTGAGATGTTTTTTATACTGAAGGAGCTAGAAATTTGAAAAATGGAACCGTGAAATGAGCGAAAAGCGTTCTAAAAACATTTTAAATTCCAATTTCTATGGAATCTCTGGAACTACCGAACCGATTTGAAATTTGGCGTTGTAGTTACTTATAAGATGTAAATGCTCTCTAAGAACAAAATAAAAAAAAATTCGAAATTTAAAATTGTGAAATGAGCGAAAAGCGTTCTAAAAACATTCTAAATTACAATTTCTATAGCATCTCTAGAACTACCGAACCGATTTGAAATTTGGCGTTGTAGTTACTTATAAGATGTAAATGCTCTCTAAGAACAAAAAAAAAAAAAAATTTGAAATTTAAAAGGGTGAAATGAGCGAAAAGCGTTCTAAAAACATTCTAAATTACAATTTCTATGGAATCTCTAGAACGACCGAACCGATTTGAAATTTGGCGTTGTAGTTACTTATAGGATGTAAATGCTCTCTAAGAACAAAATAAAAAAAATTTCGAAATTTAAAAGGGTGAAATGAGCGAAAAGCGTTCTAAAAACATTCTAAATTACAATTTCTATGGAATCTCTAGAACTACCGAACAGATTTGAAATTTGGCTTTTTAGTTACTTATAAGATATAAATGCTCTCTAAGAAAAAATAAAAATAAAATTTGAAATTTAAAAGGGTGAAATGAGCGAAAAGCGTTCTAAATTATAATTTCTATGGAATCTCTAGAACTACCGAACCGATTTGAAATTTGGCGTTGTAGTTACTTATAAGATGTAAATGCTCTCTAAGAACAAAATTAAAAAAAATTCGAAATTTAAAAGGGTGAAATGAGCGAAAAGCGTTCTAAAAACATTCTAAATTACAATTTCTATGGAATCTCTAGAACTACCGAACCGATTTGAAATTTGGCGTTGTAGTTACTTATAAGATGTAAATGCTCTGTAAGAACAAAAAAAAAATTCGAAATTTAAAAGGGTGAAATGAGCGAAAAGCGTTCTAAAAACATTCTAAATTACAATTTCTATGGAATCTCTAGAACTACCGAACCGATTTGAAATTTGGCGTTGTAGTTACTTATAAGATGTAAATGCTCTCTAAGAACAAAATTTAAAAAAATTCGAAATTTAAAAGGGTGAAATGAGCGAAAAGCGTTCTAAAAACATTCTAAATTACAATTTCTATGGAATCTCTAGAACTACCGAACCGATTTGAAATTTGGCGTTGTAGTTACTTATAAGATGTAAATGCTCTCTAAGAATAAAATAAAAAGAAATTCGAAATTTAAAAGGGATTAAATGAGCGAAAAGCGTTCTAAAAACATTCTAAATTACAATTTCTATGGAATCTCTAGAACTACCGAACCGATTTGAAATTTGGCGTTGTAGTTACTTATAAGATATAAATGCTCTCTAAGAAAAAATAAAAATAAAATTTGAAATTTAAAAGGGTGAAATGAGCGAAAAGCGTTCTAAATTATAATTTCTATGTAATCTCTAGAACTACCGAACCGATTTGAAATTTGGCGTTGTAGTTACTTATAAGATATAAATGCTCTCTAAGAACAAAATAAAAAAAATTCGAAATTTAAAAGGGTAAAATGAGCGAAAAGCGTTCTAAAAACATTCTAAATTACAATTTCTATGGAATCTCTGGAACTACCGAACCGATTTCAAAAGTGATGGTGGCAAATTGATGGCGACAACCCCTGCTCCAACATAGGCTATATTCTATGTCGGTGTCACTAACCCCAGGGGGTGTACAGGAGCGAAAAACTTTCTAAAATTGAGATGTTTTTTATACTGAAGAAGCTAGAAATTTGAAAATTGGAACCGTGAAATGAGCGAAAAGCGTTCTAAAAACATTCTAAATTACAATTTCTATGGAATCTCTGGAACTACCGAACCGATTTCAAGAGTGATGGTGGCAAATTGATGTTGACAACACCTGCTCCAACATAGGATATATTTTTTGTGGGTGCCACTATCCCCAGGGGGGTGCAAGAGCGAAAAACGTTCTAAAATTGCGATTTTGTTTATACTGAAGGAGCTAGAAATTTAAAATTTGGCATTGTAGTTACTTATAAGATTTAAATGCTCTCTAAGAATAAAATTAAAAAAAATTCGAAATTTAAAACGGTAAATGAGCGAAAAGCGTTCTAAAAACATTCTAAATTACAATTTCTATGGAATCTCTGGAACTACCGAACCGATTTCAAAAGTGATGGTGGCAAATTGATGGTGACAACCCCTGCTCCAACATAGGCTATATTTTATGTCAGTGTCAGTAACTCCAGGAGGGTGCAGGAGCGAAAAACGTTCTAAAATTGCGATTTTTTTTTATACTGAAGGTGCTAGAAATTTGAAATTTGGCATTGTAGTTACTTATAAGATGTAAATGCTCTCTAAAAACAAAATAAAAAAAATCGAAATTTAAAAGGGTGAAATGAGCGAAAAGCGTTCTAAAATTATTCTAAATTACAATTTCTATGGAATCTCTGGAGCTACCGAAACGATTTCAAAAGTGATGGTGGCAAATTGATGGTGACAACACCTGCTCCAACATAGGATATATTTTTTGTGGGTGCCACTATCCCCAGGGGGGTGGAAGAGCGAAAAACGTTCTAAAATTGCGATTTTGTTTATACTGAAGGAGCTAAAAATTTGAAATTTGGCATTGTAGTTACTTATAAGATGTAAATGCTCTCTAAGAACAACAAAAAAAATTCGAAATTTAAAAGGGTGAAATGAGCGAAAAGCGTTCTAAAAACATTCTAAATCACAATTTCTATGGAATCTCTAGAACTACCGAACCGATTTCAAAAGTGATGGTGGCAAATTGATGGTGACAACACCTGCTTCAACATAGGATATATTTTTTGTGGGTGCCACTATCCCCAGGGGCGTGCAGGAGCGAAAAACTTTCTAAAATTGAGATGTTTTTTATACTGAAGGAGCTAGAAATTGGAAAAATGGAACCGTGAAATGAGCGAAAAGCGTTCTAAAAACATTTTAAATTCCAATTTCTATGGAATCTCTGGAACTACCGAACCGATTTGAAATTTGACGTTGTAGTTACTTATAAGATGTAAATGCTCTCTAAGAACAAAATAAAAAAAAATTCGAAATTTAAAATTGTGAAATGAGCGAAAAGCGTTCTAAAAACATTCTAAATTACAATTTCTATAGCATCTCTAGAACTACCGAACCGATTTGAAATTTGGCGTTGTAGTTACTTATAAGATGTAAATGCTCTCTAAGAACAAAATAAAAAAAAAATTTGAAATTTAAAAGGGTGAAATGAGCGAAAAGCGTTCTAAAAACATTCTAAATTACAATTTCTATGGAATCTCTAGAACGACCGAACCGATTTGAAATTTGGCGTTGTAGTTACTTATAGGATGTAAATGCTCTCTAAGAACAAAATAAAAAAAATTTCGAAATTTAAAAGGGTGAAATGAGCGAAAAGCGTTCTAAAAACATTCTAAATTACAATTTCTATGGAATCTCTAGAACTACCGAACAGATTTGAAATTTGGCTTTTTAGTTACTTATAAGATATAAATGCTCTCTAAGAAAAAATAAAAATAAAATTTGAAATTTAAAAGGGTGAAATGAGCGAAAAGCGTTCTAAATTATAATTTCTATGGAATCTCTAGAACTACCGAACCGATTTGAAATTTGGCGTTGTAGTTACTTATAAGATGTAAATGCTCTCTAAGAACAAAATTAAAAAAAATTCGAAATTTAAAAGGGTGAAATGAGCGAAAAGCGTTCTAAAAACATTCTAAATTACAATTTCTATGGAATCTCTAGAACTACCGAACCGATTTGAAATTTGGCGTTGTAGTTACTTATAAGATGTAAATGCTCTGTAAGAACAAAAAAAAAAATTCGAAATTTAAAAGGGTGAAATGAGCGAAAAGCGTTCTAAAAACATTCTAAATTACAATTTCTATGGAATCTCTAGAACTACCGAACCGATTTGAAATTTGGCGTTGTAGTTACTTATAAGATGTAAATGCTCTCTAAGAACAAAATTTAAAAAAATTCGAAATTTAAAAGGGTGAAATGAGCGAAAAGCGTTCTAAAAACATTCTAAATTACAATTTCTATGGAATCTCTAGAACTACCGAACCGATTTGAAATTTGGCGTTGTAGTTACTTATAAGATGTAAATGCTCTCTAAGAATAAAATAAAAAGAAATTCGAAATTTAAAAGGGATTAAATGAGCGAAAAGCGTTCTAAAAACATTCTAAATTACAATTTCTATGGAATCTCTAGAACTACCGAACCGATTTGAAATTTGGCGTTGTAGTTACTTATAAGATATAAATGCTCTCTAAGAAAAAATAAAAATAAAATTTGAAATTTAAAAGGGTGAAATGAGCGAAAAGCGTTCTAAATTATAATTTCTATGTAATCTCTAGAACTACCGAACCGATTTGAAATTTGGCGTTGTAGTTACTTATAAGATATAAATGCTCTCTAAGAACAAAATAAAAAAAATTCGAAATTTAAAAGGGTAAAATGAGCGAAAAGCGTTCTAAAAACATTCTAAATTACAATTTCTATGGAATCTCTGGAACTACCGAACCGATTTCAAAAGTGATGGTGGCAAATTGATGGCGACAACCCCTGCTCCAACATAGGCTATATTCTATGTCGGTGTCACTAACCCCAGGGGGTGTACAGGAGCGAAAAACTTTCTAAAATTGAGATGTTTTTTATACTGAAGAAGCTAGAAATTTGAAAATTGGAACCGTGAAATGAGCGAAAAGCGTTCTAAAAACATTCTAAATTACAATTTCTATGGAATCTCTGGAACTACCGAACCGATTTCAAGAGTGATGGTGGCAAATTGATGTTGACAACACCTGCTCCAACATAGGATATATTTTTTGTAAGTGCCACTATCCCCAGGGGGGTGCAAGAGCGAAAAACGTTCTAAAATTGCGATTTTGTTTATACTGAAGGAGCTAGAAATTTAAAATTTGGCATTGTAGTTACTTATAAGATTTAAATGCTCTCTAAGAATAAAATTTAAAAAAATTCGAAATTTAAAACGGTAAATGAGCGAAAAGCGTTCTAAAAACATTCTAAATTACAATTTCTATGGAATCTCTGGAACTACCGAACCGATTTCAAAAGTGATGGTGGCAAATTGATGGTGACAACCCCTGCTCCAACATAGGCTATATTTTATGTCAGTGTCAGTAACTCCAGGGTGGTGCAGGAGCGAAAAACGTTCTAAAATTGCGATTTTTTTTTATACTGAAGGTGCTAGAAATTTGAAATTTGGCATTGTAGTTACTTATAAGATGTAAATGCTCTCTAAAAACAAAATAAAAAAAATCGAAATTTAAAAGGGTGAAATGAGCGAAAAGCGTTCTAAAATTATTCTAAATTACAATTTCTATGGAATCTCTGGAGCTACCGAAACGATTTCAAAAGTGATGGTGGCAAATTGATGGTGACAACACCTGCTCCAACATAGGATATATTTTTTGTGGGTGCCACTATCCCCAGGGGGGTGGAAGAGCGAAAAACGTTCTAAAATTGCGATTTTGTTTATACTGAAGGAGCTAAAAATTTGAAATTTGGCATTGTAGTTACTTATAAGATGTAAATGCTCTCTAAGAACAACAAAAAAAATTCGAAATTTAAAAGGGTGAAATGAGCGAAAAGCGTTCTAAAAACATTCTAAATCACAATTTCTATGGAATCTCTAGAACTACCGAACCGATTTCAAAAGTGATGGTGGCAAATTGATGGTGACAACACCTGCTTCAACATAGGATATATTTTTTGTGGGTGCCACTATCCCCAGGGGCGTGCAGGAGCGAAAAACTTTCTAAAATTGAGATGTTTTTTATACTGAAGGAGCTAGAAATTTGAAAAATGGAACCGTGAAATGAGCGAAAAGCGTTCTAAAAACATTTTAAATTCCAATTTCTATGGAATCTCTGGAACTACCGAACCGATTTGAAATTTGACGTTGTAGTTACTTATAAGATGTAAATGCTCTCTAAGAACAAAATAAAAAAAAATTCGAAATTTAAAATTGTGAAATGAGCGAAAAGCGTTCTAAAAACATTCTAAATTACAATTTCTATAGCATCTCTAGAACTACCGAACCGATTTGAAATTTGGCGTTGTAGTTACTTATAAGATGTAAATGCTCTCTAAGAACAAAATAAAAAAAAAATTTGAAATTTAAAAGGGTGAAATGAGCGAAAAGCGTTCTAAAAACATTCTAAATTACAATTTCTATGGAATCTCTAGAACGACCGAACCGATTTGAAATTTGGCGTTGTAGTTACTTATAGGATGTAAATGCTCTCTAAGAACAAAATAAAAAAAATTTCGAAATTTAAAAGGGTGAAATGATCGAAAAGCGTTCTAAAAACATTCTAAATCACAATTTCTATGGAATCTCTAGAACTAACGAACCGATTTCAAAAGTGATGGTGGCAAATTGATGGTGACAACACCTGCTCCAACATAGGATATATTTTTTGTGCGTGCCACTATCCCCAGGGGGGTGCAGGAGCGAAAAACTTTCTAAAATTGCGATTTTGTTTATACTGAAGGAGCTAGAAATTTGAAATTTGGCATTGTAGTTACTTATAAGATGTAAATGCTCTCTAAAACAAAATAAAAAAAATCGAAATTTAAAAGGGTGAAATGAGCGAAAAGCGTTCAAAAATTATTCTAAATTACAATTTCTATGGAATCTCTGGAACTACCGAAACGATTTCAAAAGTGATAGTGGCAAATTGATGGTGACAACACCTGCTCCAACATAGGATATATTTTTTGTGGGTGCCACTATCCCCAGGGGGGTGGAGAAGCGAAAAACGTTCTAAAATTGCGATTTTGTTTATACTGAAGGAGCTAGAAATTTGAAATTTGGCATTGTAGTTACTTATAAGATGTAAATGCTCTCTAAGAATAAAATTTAAAAAAAATTCGAAATTTAAAAGGGTGAAATGAGCGAAAAGCGTTCTAAAAACATTCTAAATTACAATTTCTATGGAATCTCTAGAACTACCGAACCGATTTGAAATTTGGCGTTGTAGTTACTTATAAGATGTAAATGCTCTGTAAGAACAAAAAAAAAATTCGAAATTTAAAAGGGTGAAATGAGCGAAAAGCGTTCTAAAAACATTCTAAATTACAATTTCTATGTAATCTCTAGAACTACCGAACCGATTTGAAATTTGGCGTTTATAAGATATAAATGCTCTCTAAGAACAAAATAAAAAAAAATTCGAAATTTAAAAGGGTGAAATGAGCGAAAAGCGTTCTAAAAACATTCTAAATTACAATTTCTATGGAATATCTAGAACTACCGAACAGATTTGAAATTTGGCATTTTAGTTACTTATAAGATGTAAATGCTCTCTAAGAACAACAACAAAAAAAAATTCGAAATTTAAAAGGGTGCAATGAGCGAAAAGCGTTCTAAAAACATTCTAAATCACAATTTCTATGGAATCTCTAGAACTACCGAACCGATTTCAAAAGTGATGGTGGCAAATTGATGGTGACAACCCCTGCTCCAACATAGGCTATATTTTATGTCGGTGTCACTAACCCCAGGGGGGTGTGCAGGAGCGAAAAACTTTCTAAAATTGAGATGTTTTTTATACTAAAGGAGCTAGAAATTTGAAAAATGGAACTGTGAAATGAGCGAAAAGCGTTCTAAAAACATTCTAAATTCCAATTTCTATGAAATCTCTGGAACTACCGAACCGATTTGAAATTTGGCGTTGTAGTTACTTATAAGATGTAAATGCTCTCTAAGAACAAAATAACAAAAAATTCGAAATTTAAAAGGTTGAAATGAGCGAAAAGCGTTCTAAAAACATTTTAAATTACAATTTCTATGGAATATCTAGACCTACCGAACCGATTTGAAATTTGGTGTTGTAGTTACTTATAAGATGTAAATGCTCTCTAAGAACAAAACAAAAAAAAATTTGAAATTTAAAAGGGTGAAATGAGCGAAAAGCGTTCTAAAAATATTCTAAATTACAATTTCTATGGAATCTCTAGAACTACCGAACAGATTTGAAATTTGGCACTTTAGTTACTTATAAGATGTAAATGCTCTCTAAGAACAACAACAAAAAAAAAATTCGAAATTTAAAAGGGTGCAATGAGCGAAAAGCGTTCTAAAAACATTCTAAATCACAATTTCTATGGAATCTCTAGAACTACCGAACCGATTTCAAAAGTGATGGTGGCAAATTGATGGTGACAACCCCTGCTCCAACATAGGCTATATTTTATGTCGGTGTCACTAACCCCAGGGGGGTGTGCAGGAGCGAAAAACTTTTTAAAATTGAGATGTTTTTTATACTGAAGGAGCTAGAAATTTGAAAAATGGAACTGTGAAATAAGCGAAAAGCGTTCTAAAAACTTTCTAAATTCCAATTTCTATGGAATCTCTGGAACTACCGAACCGATTTGAAATTTGGCGTTGTAGTTACTTATAAGATGTAAATGCTCTCTAAGAACAAAATAAAAAAAATTCGAAATTTAAAATTGTGAAATGAGCGAAAAGCGTTCTAAACACATTCTAAATTATAATTTCTATGTAATCTCTAGAACTACCGAACCGATTTGAAATTTGTCGTTTATAAGATATAAATGCTCTCTAAGAACAAAATAAAAAAAATTCGAAATTTAAAAGGGTGAAATGAGCGAAAAGCGTTCTAAAAACATTCTAAATTACAATTTCTATGGAATATCTAGAACTACCGAACAGATTTGAAATTTGGCATTTTAGTTACTTATAAGATGTAAATGCTCTCTAAGAACAACAACAAAAAAAAATTCGAAATTTAAAAGGGTGCAATGAGCGAAAAGCGTTCTAAAAACATTCTAAATCACAATTTCTATGGAATCTCTAGAACTACCGAACCGATTTCAAAAGTGATGGTGGCAAATTGATGGTGACAACCCCTGCTCCAACACAGGCTATATTTTATGTCGGTGTCACTATTCCCAGGGGGGGTACAGGAGCGAAAAACTTTCTAAAATTGAGATGTTTTTTATACTGAAGGAGCTAGAAATTTGAAAATTGGAACCGTGAAATGAGCGAAAAGCGTTCTAAAAACATTCTAAATTACAATTTCTATGGAATCTCTATAACTACCGAACCGATTTCAAAAGTGATGGTGGCAAATTGATGGTGACAACACCTGCTCCAACATAGGATATATTTTTTGTGGGTGCCACTATCCCCAGGGGGATGCAGGAGCGAAAAACGTTCTAAAATTGCGATTTTGTTTATACTGAAGGAGCTAGAAATTTGAAATTTGGCATTGTAGTAACTTATAAGATGTAAATGCTCTCTAAGAACAAAAAAAAATTCGAAATTTAAAAGGGTGAAATGAGCGAAAAGCGTTCTAAAAACATTCTAAATTACAATTTCTATGGAATCTCTAGAACTACCGAACCGATTTGAAATTGGGCGTTGTAGTTACTTATAAGATATAAATGCTCTCTAAGAAAAAATAAAAATAAAATTTGAAATTTAAAAGGGTGAAATGAGCGAAAAGCGTTCTAAATTATAATTTCTATGTAATCTCTAGAACTACCGAACCGATTTGAAATTTGGCGTTGTAGTTACTTATAAGATGTAAATGCTCTCTAAGAATAAAATTTAAAAAAAATTCGAAATTTAAAAGGGTGACATGAGCGAAAAGCGTTCTAAAAACATTCTAAATTACAATTTCTATGGAATCTCTAGAACTACCGAACCGATTTGAAATTTGGCGTTGTAGTTACTTATAAGATGTAAATTCTCTCTAAGAACAAAAAAAAAATTCGAAATTTAAAAGGGTGAAATGAGCGAAAAGCGTTCTAAAAACATTCTAAATTACAATTTCTATGGAATCTCTAGAACTACCGAACCGATTTGAAATTTGGCGTTGTAGTTACTTATAAGATGTAAATGCTCTCTAAGAACAAAATTTAAAAAAATTCGAAATTTAAAAGGGTGAAATGAGCGAAAAGCGTTCTAAAAACATTCTAAATTACAATTTCTATGGAATCTCTAGAACTACCGAACCGATTTGAAATTTGGCGTTGTAGTTACTTATAAGATGTAAATGCTCTCTAAGAATAAAATAAAAAGAAATTCGAAATTTAAAAGGGATTAAATGAGCGAAAAGCGTTCTAAAAACATTCTAAATTACAATTTCTATGGAATCTCTAGAACTACCGAACCGATTTGAAATTTGGCGTTGTAGTTACTTATAAGATATAAATGCTCTCTAAGAAAAAATAAAAATAAAATTTGAAATTTAAAAGGGTGAAATGAGCGAAAAGCGTTCTAAATTATAATTTCTATGTAATCTCTAGAACTACCGAACCGATTTGAAATTTGGCGTTGTAGTTACTTATAAGATATAAATGCTCTCTAAGAACAAAATAAAAAAAAATTCGAAATTTAAAAGGGTAAAATGAGCGAAAAGCGTTCTAAAAACATTCTAAATTACAATTTCTATGGAATCTCTGGAACTACCGAACCGATTTCAAAAGTGATGGCGGCAAATTGATGGCGACAACCCCTGCTCCAACATAGGCTATATTTTATGTCGGTGTCACTAACCCCAGGGGTGTACAGGAGCGAAAAACTTTCTAAAATTGAGATGTTTTTTATACTGAAGAAGCTAGAAATTTGAAAATTGGAACCGTGAAATGAGCGAAAAGCGTTCTAAAAACATTCTAAATTACAATTTCTATGGAATCTCTGGAACTACCGAACCGATTTCAAGAGTGATGGTGGCAAATTGATGTTGACAACACCTGCTCCAACATAGGATATATTTTTTGTGGGTGCCACTATCCCCAGGGGGGTGCAAGAGCGAAAATTAAATGCTCTCTAAGAATAAAATTAAAAAAAATTCGAAATTTAAAAGGGTAAATGAGCGAAAAGCGTTCTAAAAACATTCTAAATTACAATTTCTATGGAATCTCTGGAACTACCGAACCGATTTCAAAAGTGATGGTGGCAAATTGATGGTGACAACCCCTGCTCCAACATAGGCTATATTTTATGTCAGTGTCAGTAACTCCAGGGGGGTGCAGGAGCGAAAAACTTTCTAAAATTGCGATTTTTTTTATACTGAAGGTGCTAGAAATTTGAAATTTGGCATTGTAGTTACTTATAAGATGTAAATGCTCTCTAAAAACAAAATAAAAAAAATCGAAATTTAAAAGGGTGAAATGAGCGAAAAGCGTTCTAAAATTATTCTAAATTACAATTTCTATGGAATCTCTGGAGCTACCGAAACGATTTCAAATGTGATGGTGGCAAATTGATGGTGACAACACCTGCTCCAACATAGGATATATTTTTTGTGGGTGCCACTATCCCCAGGGGGGTGGAAGAGCGAAAAACGTTCTAAAATTGCGATTTTGTTTATACAGAAGGAGCTAAAAATTTGAAATTTGGCATTGTAGTTACTTATAAGATGTAAATGCTCTCTAAGAACAACAAAAAAAATTCGAAATTTAAAAGGGTGAAATGAGCGAAAAGCGTTCTAAAAACATTCTAAATCACAATTTCTATGGAATCTCTAGAACTACCGAACCGATTTCAAAAGTGATGGTGGCAAATTGAAGGTGACAACACCTGCTTCAACATAGGATATATTTTTTGTGGGTGCCACTATCCCCAGGGGCGTGCAGGAGCGAAAAACTTTCTAAAATTGAGATGTTTTTTATACTGAAGGAGCTAGAAATTTGAAAAATGGAACCGTGAAATGAGCGAAAAGCGTTCTAAAAACATTTTAAATTCCAATTTCTATGGAATCTCTGGAACTACCGAACCGATTTGAAATTTGGCGTTGTAGTTACTTATAAGATGTAAATGCTCTCTAAGAACAAAATAAAAAAAAATTCGAAATTTAAAATTGTGAAATGAGCGAAAAGCGTTCTAAAAACATTCTAAATTACAATTTCTATAGCATCTCTAGAACTACCGAACCGATTTGAAATTTGGCGTTGTAGTTACTTATAAGATGTAAATGCTCTCTAAGAACAAAATAAAAAAAAAAATTGAAATTTAAAAGGGTGAAATGAGCGAAAAGCGTTCTAAAAACATTCTAAATTACAATTTCTATGGAATCTCTAGAACGACCGAACCGATTTGAAATTTGGCGTTGTAGTTACTTATAGGATGTAAATGCTCTCTAAGAACAAAATAAAAAAAATTTCGAAATTTAAAAGGGTGAAATGAGCGAAAAGCGTTCTAAAAACATTCTAAATTACAATTTCTATGGAATCTCTAGAACTACCGAACAGATTTGAAATTTGGCTTTTTAGTTACTTATAAGATATAAATGCTCTCTAAGAAAAAATAAAAATAAAATTTGAAATTTAAAAGGGTGAAATGAGCGAAAAGCGTTCTAAATTATAATTTCTATGGAATCTCTAGAACTACCGAACCGATTTGAAATTTGGCGTTGTAGTTACTTATAAGATGTAAATGCTCTCTAAGAACAAAATTAAAAAAAATTCGAAATTTAAAAGGGTGAAATGAGCGAAAAGCGTTCTAAAAACATTCTAAATTACAATTTCTATGGAATCTCTAGAACTACCGAACCGATTTGAAATTTGGCGTTGTAGTTACTTATAAGATGTAAATGCTCTGTAAGAACAAAAAAAAAATTCGAAATTTAAAAGGGTGAAATGAGCGAAAAGCGTTCTAAAAACATTCTAAATTACAATTTCTATGGAATCTCTAGAACTACCGAACCGATTTGAAATTTGGCGTTGTAGTTACTTATAAGATGTAAATGCTCTCTAAGAACAAAATTTAAAAAAATTCGAAATTTAAAAGGGTGAAATGAGCGAAAAGCGTTCTAAAAACATTCTAAATTACAATTTCTATGGAATCTCTAGAACTACCGAACCGATTTGAAATTTGGCGTTGTAGTTACTTATAAGATGTAAATGCTCTCTAAGAATAAAATAAAAAGAAATTCGAAATTTAAAAGGGATTAAATGAGCGAAAAGCGTTCTAAAAACATTCTAAATTACAATTTCTATGGAATCTCTAGAACTACCGAACCGATTTGAAATTTGGCGTTGTAGTTACTTATAAGATATAAATGCTCTCTAAGAAAAAATAAAAATAAAATTTGAAATTTAAAAGGGTGAAATGAGCGAAAAGCGTTCTAAATTATAATTTCTATGTAATCTCTAGAACTACCGAACCGATTTGAAATTTGGCGTTGTAGTTACTTATAAGATATAAATGCTCTCTAAGAACAAAATAAAAAAAAATTCGAAATTTAAAAGGGTAAAATGAGCGAAAAGCGTTCTAAAAACATTCTAAATTACAATTTCTATGGAATCTCTGGAACTACCAAACCGATTTCAAAAGTGATGGTGGCAAATTGATGGCGACAACCCCTGCTCCAACATAGGCTATATTTTATGTCGGTGTCACTAACCCCAGGGGGTGTACAGGAGCGAAAAACTTTCTAAAATTGAGATGTTTTTTATACTGAAGAAGCTAGAAATTTGAAAATTGGAACCGTGAAATGAGCGAAAAGCGTTCTAAAAACATTCTAAATTACAATTTCTATGGAATCTCTGGAACTACCGAACCGATTTCAAGAGTGATGGTGGCAAATTGATGTTGACAACACCTGCTCCAACATAGGATATATTTTTTGTGGGTGCCACTATCCCCAGGGGGGTGCAAGAGCGAAAAACGTTCTAAAATTGCGATTTTGTTTATACTGAAGGAGCTAGAAATTTAAAATTTGGCATTGTAGTTACTTATTAGATTTAAATGCTCTCTAAGAATAAAATTTAAAAAAATTCGAAATTTAAAACGGTAAATGAGCGAAAAGCGTTCTAAAAACATTCTAAATTACAATTTCTATGGAATCTCTGGAACTACCGAACCGATTTCAAAAGTGATGGTGGCAAATTGATGGTGACAACCCCTGCTCCAACATAGGCTATATTTTATGTCAGTGTCAGTAACTCCAGGGGGGTGCAGGAGCGAAAAACGTTCTAAAATTGCGATTTTTTTTTATACTGAAGGTGCTAGAAATTTGAAATTTGGCATTGTAGTTACTTATAAGATGTAAATGCTCTCTAAAAACAAAATAAAAAAAATCGAAATTTAAAAGGGTGAAATGAGCGAAAAGCGTTCTAAAATTATTCTAAATTACAATTTCTATGGAATCTCTGGAGCTACCGAAACGATTTCAAAAGTGATGGTGGCAAATTGATGGTGACAACACCTGCTCCAACATAGGATATATTTTTTGTGGGTGCCACTATCCCCAGGGGGGTGGAAGAGCGAAAAACGTTCTAAAATTGCGATTTTGTTTATACTGAAGGAGCTAAAAATTTGAAATTTGGCATTGTAGTTACTTATAAGATGTAAATGCTCTCTAAGAACAACAAAAAAAATTCGAAATTTAAAAGGGTGAAATGAGCGAAAAGCGTTCTAAAAACATTCTAAATCACAATTTCTATGGAATCTCTAGAACTACCGAACCGATTTCAAAAGTGATGGTGGCAAATTGATGGTGACAACACCTGCTTCAACATAGGATATATTTTTTGTGGGTGCCACTATCCCCAGGGGCGTGCAGGAGCGAAAAACTTTCTAAAATTGAGATGTTTTTTATACTGAAGGAGCTAGAAATTTGAAAAATGGAACCGTGAAATGAGCGAAAAGCGTTCTAAAAACATTTTAAATTCCAATTTCTATGGAATCTCTGGAACTACCGAACCGATTTGAAATTTGACGTTGTAGTTACTTATAAGATGTAAATGCTCTCTAAGAACAAAATAAAAAAAAATTCGAAATTTAAAATTGTGAAATGAGCGAAAAGCGTTCTAAAAACATTCTAAATTACAATTTCTATAGCATCTCTAGAACTACCGAACCGATTTGAAATTTGGCGTTGTAGTTACTTATAAGATGTAAATGCTCTCTAAGAACAAAATTTAAAAAAATTCGAAATTTAAAAGGGTGAAATGAGCGAAAAGCGTTCTAAAAACATTCTAAATTACAATTTCTATGGAATCTCTAGAACTACCGAACCGATTTGAAATTTGGCGTTGTAGTTACTTATAAGATGTAAATGCTCTCTAAGAATAAAATAAAAAGAAATTCGAAATTTAAAAGGGATTAAATGAGCGAAAAGCGTTCTAAAAACATTCTAAATTACAATTTCTATGGAATCTCTAGAACTACCGAACCGATTTGAAATTTGGCGTTGTAGTTACTTATAAGATATAAATGCTCTCTAAGAAAAAATAAAAATAAAATTTGAAATTTAAAAGGGTGAAATGAGCGAAAAGCGTTCTAAATTATAATTTCTATGTAATCTCTAGAACTACCGAACCGATTTGAAATTTGGCGTTGTAGTTACTTATAAGATATAAATGCTCTCTAAGGACAAAATAAAAAAAAATTCGAAATTTAAAAGGGTAAAATGAGCGAAAAGCGTTCTAAAAACATTCTAAATTACAATTTCTATGGAATCTCTGGAACTACCGAACCGATTTCAAAAGTGATGGTGGCAAATTGATGGCGAACACCCCTGCTCCAACATAGGCTATATTTTATGTCGGTGTCACTAACCCCAGGGGGTGTACAGGAGCGAAAAACTTTCTAAAATTGAGATGTTTTTTATACTGAAGAAGCTAGAAATTTGAAAATTGGAACCGTGAAATGAGCGAAAAGCGTTCTAAAAACATTCTAAATTACAATTTCTATGGAATCTCTGGAACTACCGAACCGATTTCAAGAGTGATGGTGGCAAATTGATGTTGACAACACCTGCTCCTACATAGGATATATTTTTTGTGGGTGCCACTATCCCCAGGGGGGTGCAAGAGCGAAAAACGTTCTAAAATTGCGATTTTGTTTATACTGAAGGAGCTAGAAATTTAAAATTTGGCATTGTAGTTACTTATAAGATTTAAATGCTCTCTAAGAATAAAATTAAAAAAAATTCGAAATTTAAAACGGTAAATGAGCGAAAAGCGTTCTAAAAACATTCTAAATTACAATTTCTATGGAATCTCTGGAACTACCGAACCGATTTCAAAAGTGATGGTGGCAAATTGATGGTGACAACCCCTGCTCCAACATAGGCTATATTTTATGTCAGTGTCAGTAACTCCAGGGGGGTGCAGGAGCGAAAAACGTTCTAAAATTGCGATTTTTTTTTATACTGAAGGTGCTAGAAATTTGAAATTTGGCATTGTAGTTACTTATAAGATGTAAATGCTCTCTAAAAACAAAATAAAAAAAATCGAAATTTAAAAGGGTGAAATGAGCGAAAAGCGTTCTAAAATTATTCTAAATTACAATTTCTATGGAATCTCTGGAGCTACCGAAACGATTTCAAAAGTGATGGTGGCAAATTGATGGTGACAACACCTGCTCCAACATAGGATATATTTTTTGTGGGTGCCACTATCCCCAGGGGGGTGGAAGAGCGAAAAACGTTCTAAAATTGCGATTTTGTTTATACTGAAGGAGCTAAAAATTTGAAATTTGGCATTGTAGTTACTTATAAGATGTAAATGCTCTCTAAGAACAACAAAAAAAATTCGAAATTTAAAAGGGTGAAATGAGCGAAAAGCGTTCTAAAAACATTCTAAATCACAATTTCTATGGAATCTCTAGAACTACCGAACCGATTTCAAAAGTGATGGTGGCAAATTGATGGTGACAACACCTGCTTCAACATAGGATATATTTTTTGTGGGTGCCACTATCCCCAGGGGCGTGCAGGAGCGAAAAACTTTCTAAAATTGAGATGTTTTTTATACTGAAGGAGCTAGAAATTTGAAAAATGGAACCGTGAAATGAGCGAAAAGCGTTCTAAAAACATTTTAAATTCCAATTTCTATGGAATCTCTGGAACTACCGAACCGATTTGAAATTTGACGTTGTAGTTACTTATAAGATGTAAATGCTCTCTAAGAACAAAATAAAAAAAAATTCGAAATTTAAAATTGTGAAATGAGCGAAAAGCGTTCTAAAAACATTCTAAATTACAATTTCTATAGCATCTCTAGAACTACCGAACCGATTTGAAATTTGGCGTTGTAGTTACTTATAAGATGTAAATGCTCTCTAAGAACAAAATTTAAAAAAAATCGAAATTTAAAAGGGTGAAATGAGCGAAAAGCGTTCTAAAAACATTCTAAATTACAATTTCTATGGAATCTCTAGAACTACCGAACCGATTTGAAATTTGGCGTTGTAGTTACTTATAAGATGTAAATGCTCTCTAAGAATAAAATAAAAAGAAATTCGAAATTTAAAAGGGATTAAATGAGCGAAAAGCGTTCTAAAAACATTCTAAATTACAATTTCTATGGAATCTCTAGAACTACCGAACCGATTTGAAATTTGGCGTTGTAGTTACTTATAAGATATAAATGCTCTCTAAGAAAAAATAAAAATAAAATTTGAAATTTAAAAGGGTGAAATGAGCGAAAAGCGTTCTAAATTATAATTTCTATGTAATCTCTAGAACTACCGAACCGATTTGAAATTTGGCGTTGTAGTTACTTATAAGATATAAATGCTCTCTAAGAACAAAATAAAAAAAAATTCGAAATTTAAAAGGGTAAAATGAGCGAAAAGCGTTCTAAAAACATTCTAAATTACAATTTCTATGGAATCTCTGGAACTACCGAACCGATTTCAAAAGTGATGGTGGCAAATTGATGGCGACAACCCCTGCTCCAACATAGGCTATATTGTCACTAACCCCAGGGGTGTACAGGAGCGAAAAACTTTCTAAAATTGAGATGTTTTTTATACTGAAGAAGCTAGAAATTTGAAAATTGGAACCGTGAAATGAGCGAAAAGCGTTCTAAAAACATTCTAAATTACAATTTCTATGGAATCTCTGGAACTACCGAACCGATTTCAAGAGTGATGGTGGCAAATTGATGTTGACAACACCTGCTCCTACATAGGATATATTTTTTGTGGGTGCCACTATCCCCAGGGGGGTGCAAGAGCGAAAAACGTTCTAAAATTGCGATTTTGTTTATACTGAAGGAGCTAGAAATTTAAAATTTGGCATTGTAGTTACTTATAAGATTTAAATGCTCTCTAAGAATAAAATTAAAAAAAATTCGAAATTTAAAACGGTAAATGAGCGAAAAGCGTTCTAAAAACATTCTAAATTACAATTTCTATGGAATCTCTGGAACTACCGAACCGATTTCAAAAGTGATGGTGGCAAATTGATGGTGACAACCCCTGCTCCAACATAGGCTATATTTTATGTCAGTGTCAGTAACTCCAGGGGGGTGCAGGAGCGAAAAACGTTCTAAAATTGCGATTTTTTTTTATACTGAAGGTGCTAGAAATTTGAAATTTGGCATTGTAGTTACTTATAAGATGTAAATGCTCTCTAAAAACAAAATAAAAAAAATCGAAATTTAAAAGGGTGAAATGAGCGAAAAGCGTTCTAAAATTATTCTAAATTACAATTTCTATGGAATCTCTGTAGCTACCGAAACGATTTCAAAAGTGATGGTGGCAAATTGATGGTGACAACACCTGCTCCAACATAGGATATATTTTTTGTGGGTGCCACTATCCCCAGGGGGGTGGAAGAGCGAAAAACGTTCTAAAATTGCGATTTTGTTTATACTGAAGGAGCTAAAAATTTGAAATTTGGCATTGTAGTTACTTATAAGATGTAAATGCTCTCTAAGAACAACAAAAAAAATTCGAAATTTAAAAGGGTGAAATGAGCGAAAAGCGTTCTAAAAACATTCTAAATCACAATTTCTATGGAATCTCTAGAACTACCGAACCGATTTCAAAAGTGATGGTGGCAAATTGATGGTGACAACACCTGCTTCAACATAGGATATATTTTTTGTGGGTGCCACTATCCCCAGGGGCGTGCAGGAGCGAAAAACTTTCTAAAATTGAGATGTTTTTTATACTGAAGGAGCTAGAAATTTGAAAAATGGAACCGTGAAATGAGCGAAAAGCGTTCTAAAAACATTTTAAATTCCAATTTCTATGGAATCTCTGGAACTACCGAACCGATTTGAAATTTGACGTTGTAGTTACTTATAAGATGTAAATGCTCTCTAAGAACAAAATAAAAAAAAATTCGAAATTTAAAATTGTGAAATGAGCGAAAAGCGTTCTAAAAACATTCTAAATTACAATTTCTATAGCATCTCTAGAACTACCGAACCGATTTGAAATTTGGCGTTGTAGTTACTTATAAGATGTAAATGCTCTCTAAGAACAAAATAAAAAAAAAATTTGAAATTTAAAAGGGTGAAATGAGCGAAAAGCGTTCTAAAAACATTCTAAATTACAATTTCTATGGAATCTCTAGAACTACCGAACCGATTTCAAGAGTGATGGTGGCAAATTGATGTTGACAACACCTGCTCCAACATAGGATATATTTTTTGTGGGTGCCACTATCCCCAGGGGGGTGCAAGAGCGAAAAACGTTCTAAAATTGCGATTTTGATTATACTGAAGGAGCTAGAAATTTGAAATTTGGCATTGTAGTTACTTATAACATTTAAATGCTCTCTAAGAATAAAATTTAAAAAAATTCGAAATTTAAAAGGGTGAAATGGGCGAAAAGCGTTCTAAAAACATTCTAAATTACAATTTCTATGGAATCTCTAGAACTACCAAACAGATTTGAAATTTGGCGTTGTAGTTACTTATAAGACGTAAATGCTCTCTAAGAACAAAATAAAAAGAATTTGAAATTTAAAAGGGTGAAAAGAGCGAAAAGCGTTCTAAAAACATTCTAAATTACAATTTCTATGGAATCTCTAGAACGACCGAACCGATTTGAAATTTGGCGTTGTAGTTACTTATAAGATGTAAATGCTCTCTAAGAACAAAATAAAAAAAATTCGAAATTTAAAATTGTGAAATGAGCGAAAAGCGTTCTAAACACATTCTAAATTATAATTTCTATGTAATCTCTAGAACTACCGAACCGATTTGAAATTTGGCGTTTTAGTTACTTATAAGATATAAATGCTATCTAAGAACAAAATAAAAAAAATTCGAAATTTAAAAGGGTGAAATGAGCGAAAAGCGTTCTAAAAACATTCTAAATTACAATTTCTATGGAATATCTAGAACTACCGAACAGATTTGAAATTTGGCATTTTAGTTACTTATAAGATGTAAATGCTCTCTAAGAACAACAACAAAAAAAAAATTCGAAATTTAAAAGGGTGCAATGAGCGAAAAGCGTTCTAAAAACATTCTAAATCACAATTTCTATGGAATCTCTAGAACTACCGAACCGATTTCAAAAGTGATGGTGGCAAATTGATGGTGACAACCCCTGCTCCAACATAGGCTATATTTTATGTCGGTGTCACTAACCCCAGGGGGGTGTGCAGGAGCGAAAAACTTTTTAAAATTGAGATGTTTTTTATACTGAAGGAGCTAGAAATTTGAAAAATGGAACTGTGAAATAAGCGAAAAGCGTTCTAAAAACTTTCTAAATTCCAATTTCTATGGAATCTCTGGAACTACCGAACCGATTTGAAATTTGGCGTTGTAGTTACTTATAAGATGTAAATGCTCTCTAAGAACAAAATAAAAAAAATTCGAAATTTAAAATTGTGAAATGAGCGAAAAGCGTTCTAAACACATTCTAAATTATAATTTCTATGTAATCTCTAGAACTACCGAACCGATTTGAAATTTGGCGTTTATAAGATATAAATGCTCTCTAAGAACAAAATAAAAAAAAATTCGAAATTTAAAAGGGTGAAATGACCGAAAAGCGTTCTAAAAACATTCTAAATTACAATTTCTATGGAATATCTAGAACTACCGAACAGATTTGAAATTTGGCATTTTAGTTACTTATAAGATGTAAATGCTCTCTAAGAACAACAACAAAAAAAAATTCGAAATTTAAAAGGGTGCAATGAGCGAAAAGCGTTCTAAAAACATTCTAAATCACAATTTCTATGGAATCTCTAGAACTACCGAACCGATTTCAAAAGTGATGGTGGCAAATTGATGGTGACAACCCCTGCTCCAACATAGGCTATATTTTATGTCGGTGTCACTAACCCCAGGGGGGTGTGCAGGAGCGAAAAACTTTCTAAAATTGAGATGTTTTTTATACTAAAGGAGCTAGAAATTTGAAAAATGGAACTGTGAAATGAGCGAAAAGCGTTCTAAAAACATTCTAAATTCCAATTTCTATGGAATCTCTGGAACTACCGAACCGATTTGAAATTTGGCGTTGTAGTTACTTATAAGATGTAAATGCTCTCTAAGAACAAAATAAAAAAAAATTTGAAAATTAAAAGGTTGAAATGAGCGAAAAGCGTTCTAAAAACATTCTAAATTACAATTTCTATGGAATCTCTAGAACTACCGAACCGATTTGTAATTTGGCGTTGTAGTTACTTATAAGATGTAAATGCTCTCTAAGAACAACAAAAAAAAAATCGAAATTTAAAAGGGTGAAATGAGCGAAAAGCGTTCTAAAAACATTCTAAATCACAATTTCTATGGAATCTCTAGAACTACCGAACCGATTTCAAAAGTAATGGTGGCAAATTGATGGTGACAACACCTGCTCCAACATAGGATATATTGTTTGTGGGTGCCACTATCCCCAGGGGGGTGCAGGAGCGAAAAACTTTCTAAAATTGAGATGTTTTTTATACTGAAGGAGATAGAAATTTGAAAAATGGAACCGTGAAATGAGCGAAAATCGTTCTAAAAACATTCTAAATTCCAATTTCTATGGAATCTCTGGAACTACCGAACGGATTTGAAATTTGCCGTTGTAGTTACTTATAAGATGTAAATGCTCTCTAAAACAAAATAAAAAAAATCGAAATTTAAAAGGGTGAAATGAGCGAAAAGCGTTCTAAAATTATTCTAAATTACAATTTCTATGGAATCTCTGGAACTACCGAAACGATTTCAAAAGTGATAGTGGCAAATTGATGGTGACAACACCTGCTCCAACATAGGATATATTTTTTGTGGGTGCCACTATCCCCAGGGGGGTGGAGGAGCGAAAAACGTTCTAAAATCGCGATTTTGTTTATACTGAAGGAGCTAGAAATTTGAAATTTGACATTGTAGTTACTTATAAGATGTAAATGCTCTCTAAGAATAAAATTTTAAAAAAATTCGAAATTTAAAAGGGTGAAATGAGCGAAAAGCGTTCTAAAAACATTCTAAATTACAATTTCTATGGAATCTCTAGAACTACCTAACCGATTTAAAATTTGGCGTTGTAGTTACTTATAAGATGTAAATTCTCTCTAAGAACAAAAAAAAAAAAAAATCGAAATTTAAAAGGGTGAAATGAGCGAAAAGCGTTCTAAAAACATTCTAAATTACAATTTCTATGGAATCTATAGAACTACCGAACCGATTTGAAATTTGGCGTTGTAGTTACTTATAACATGTAAATGCTCTCTAAGAACAAAATTTAAAAAAATTCGAAATTTAAAAGGGTGAAATGAGCGAAAAGCGTTCTAAAAACATTCTAAATTACAATTTCTATGGAATCTCTAGAACTACCGAACCGATTTGAAATTTGGCGTTGTAGTTACTTATAAGATGTAAATGCTCTCTAAGAATAAAATAAAAAGAAATTCGAAATTTAAAAGGGTGAAATGAGCGAAAAGCGTTCTAAAAACATTCTAAATTACAATTTCTATGGAATCTCTAGAACTACCGAACCGATTTGAAATTTGGCGTTGTAGTTACTTATAAGATATTAATGCTCTCTAAGAAAAAATAAAAATAAAATTTGAAATTTAAAAGGGTGAAATGAGCGAAAAGCGTTCTAAATTATAATTTCTATGTAATCTCTAGAACTACCCAACCGATTTGAAATTTGGCATTGTAGTTACTTATAAGATATAAATGCTCTCTAAGAACAAAATAAAAAAAAAATTCGAAATTTAAAAGGATGAAATGAGCGAAAAGCTTCCTAAAAACATTCTAAATCACAATTTCTATGGAATCTCTAGAACTACCGAACCGATTTCAAAAGGGATGGTGGCAAATTGATGGCGACAACCCCTGCTCCAACATAGACTATATTTTATGTCGGTGTCACTAACCCCAGGGGGTGTACAGGAGCGAAAAACTTTCTAAAATTGAGATGTTTTTTATACAGAAGAAGCTAGAAATTTGAAAATTGGAACCGTGAAATGAGCGAAAAGCGTTCTAAAATCATTCTAAATTACAATTTCTATGGAATCTCTGGAACTACCGAACCGATTTCAAGAGTGATGGTGGCAAATTGATGTTGACAACACCTGCTCCAACATAGGATATATTTTTTGTGGGTGCCACTATCCCCAGGGGGGTGCAAGAGCGAAAAACGTTCTAAAATTGCGATTTTGTTTATACTGAAGGAGCTAGAAATTTGAAATTTGGCATTGTAGTTACTTATAAGATTTAAATGCTCTCTAAGAATAAAATTTAAAAAAATTCGAAATTTAAAAGGGTAAATGAGCGAAAAGCGTTCTAAAAACATTCTAAATTACAATTTCTATGGAATCTCAAGAACTACCGAACCGATTTCAAAAGTAATGGTGGCAAATTGATGGTGACAACACCTGCTCCAACATAGGATATATTGTTTGTGGGTGCCAATATCCCCAGGGGGGTGCAGGAGCGAAAAACTTTCTAAAATTGAGATGTTTTTTATACTGAAGGAGATAGAAATTTGAAAAATGGAACCGTGAAATGAGCGAAAATCGTTCTAAAAACATTCTAAATTCCAATTTCTATGGAATCTCTGGAACTACCGAACCGATTTGAAATTTGGCGTTGTAGTTACTTATAAGATGTAAATGCTCTCTAAAACAAAATAAAAAAAATCGAAATTTAAAAGGGTGAAATGAGCGAAAAGCGTTCTAAAATTATTCTAAATTACAATTTCTATGGAATCTCTGGAACTACCGAAACGATTTCAAAAGTGATAGTGGCAAATTGATGGTGACAACACCTGCTCCAACATAGGATATATTTTTTGTGGGTGCCACTATCCCCAGGGGGGTGGAGGAGCGAAATACGTTCTAAAATTGCGATTTTGTTTATACTGAAGGAGCTAGAAATTTGAAATTTGACATTGTAGTTACTTATAAGATGTAAATGCTCTCTAAGAATAAAATTTTAAAAAAATTCGAAATTTAAAAGGGTGAAATGAGCGAAAAGCGTTCTAAAAACATTCTAAATTACAATTTCTATGGAATCTCTAGAACTACCTAACCGATTTAAAATTTGGCGTTGTAGTTACTTATAAGATGTAAATTCTCTCTAAGAACAAAAAAAAAAAAATTCGAAATTTAAAAGGGTGAAATGAGCGAAAAGCGTTCTAAAAACATTCTAAATTACAATTTCTATGGAATCTATAGAACTACCGAACCGATTTGAAATTTGGCGTTGTAGTTACTTATAAGATGTAAATGCTCCTTAAGAACAAAATTTAAAAAAATTCGAAATTTAAAAGGGTGAAATGAGCGAAAAGCGTTCTAAAAACATTCTAAATTACAATTTCTATGGAATCTCTAGAACTACCGAACCGATTTGAAATTTGGCGTTGTAGTTACTTATAAGATGTAAATGCTCTCTAAGAATAAAATAAAAAGAAATTCGAAATTTAAAAGGGTGAAATGAGCGAAAAGCGTTCTAAAAACATTCTAAATTACAATTTCTATGGAATCTCTAGAACTACCGAACTGATTTGAAATTTGGCGTTGTAGTTACTTATAAGATATTAATGCTCTCTAAGAAAAAATAAAAATAAAATTTGAAATTTAAAAGGGTGAAATGAGCGAAAAGCGTTCTAAATTATAATTTCTATGTAATCTCTAGAACTACGGAACCGATTTGAAATTTGGCGTTGTAGTTACTTATAAGATATAAATGCTCTCTAAGAACAAAATAAAAAAAAAATTCGAAATTTAAAAGGGTGAAATGAGCGAAAAGCTTTCTAAAAACATTCTAAATCACAATTTCTATGGAATCTCTAGAACTACCGAACCGATTTCAAAAGTGATGGTGGCAAATTGATGGCGACAACCCCTGCTCCAACATAGGCTATGTTTTATGTCGGTGTCACTAACACCAGGGGGTGTACAGGAGCGAAAAACTTTCTAAAATTGAGAGATGTTTTTTATACAGAAGAAGCTAGAAATTTGAAAATTGGAACCGTGAAATGAGCGAAAAGCGTTCTAAAATCATTCTAAATTACAATTTCTATGGAATCTCTGGAACTACCGAACCGATTTCAAGAGTGATGGTGGCAAATTGATGTTGAGAACACCTGCTCCAACATAGGATATATTTTTTGTGGGTGCCACTATCCCCAGGGGGGTGCAAGAGCGAAAAACGTTCTAAAATTGCGATTTTGTTTATACTGAAGGAGCTAGAAATTTGAAATTTGGCATTGTAGTTACTTATAAGATTTAAATGCTCTCTAAGAATAAAATTTAAAAAAATTCGAAATTTAAAAGGGTAAATGAGCGAAAAGCGTTCTAAAAACATTCTAAATTACAATTTCTATGGAATCTCTGGAACTACCGAACAGATTTCAAATGTGATGGTGGCAAATTGATGGTGACAACCCCTGCTCCAACATAGGCTATATTTTATGTCAGTGTCAGTAACTCCAGGGGGGTGCAGGAGCGAAAAACGTTCTAAAATTGCGATTTTTTTTATACTGAAGGTGCTAGAAATTTGAAATTTGGCATTGTAGTTACTTATAAGATGTAAATGCTCTCTAAAAACAAAAAAAAAATCGA
The DNA here is from genome assembly GCA_963931845.1 of Maratus michaelseni. Lineage (NCBI taxonomy): Eukaryota > Metazoa > Arthropoda > Arachnida > Araneae > Salticidae > Maratus > Maratus michaelseni. Next base: position 525,044,546 of record OZ007586.1, read on the forward strand.
AATTTAAAAGGGTGAAATGAGCGAAAAGCGTTCTAAAATTATTCTAAATTACAATTTCTATGGAATCTCTGGAGCTACCGAAACGATTTCAAAAGTGATGGTGGCAAATTGATGGTGACAACACCTGCTCCAACATAGGATATATTTTTTGTGGGTGCCACTATCCCCAGGGGGATGGAGGAGCGAAAAACGATCTAAAATTGCGATTTTGTTTATACTGAAGGAGCTAAAAATTTGAAATTTGGCATTGTAGTTACTTATAAGATGTAAATGCTCTCTAAGAACAAAATTTAAAAAAATTCGAAATTTAAAAGGGTGAAATGAGCGAAAAGCGTTCTAAAAACATTCTAAATTACAATTTCTATGGAATCTCTAGAACTACCGAACCGATTTGAATTTTGGCGTTGTAGTTACTTATAAGATGTAAATGCTCTCTAAGAACAACAACAAAAAAAAATTCGAAATTTAAAAGGGTGCAATGAGCGAAAAGCGTTCTAAAAACATTCTAAATCACAATTTCTATGGAATCTCTAGAACTACCGAACCGATTTCAAAAGTGATGGTGGCAAATTGATGGTGACAACCCCTGCTCCAACATAGGCTATATTTTATGTCGGTGTCACTAACCCCAGGGGGGTGTGCAGGAGCGAAAAACTTTCTAAAATTGAGATGTTTTTTATACTAAAGGAGCTAGAAATTTGAAAAATGGAACTGTGAAATGAGCGAAAAGCGTTCTAAAAACATTCTAAATTCCAATTTCTATGGAATCTCTGGAACTACCGAACCGATTTGAAATTTGGCGTTGTAGTTACTTATAAGATGTAAATGCTCTCTAAGAACAAAATAACAAAAAATTCGAAATTTAAAAGGTTGAAATGAGCGAAAAGCGTTCTAAAAACATTTTAAATTACAATTTCTATGGAATCTCTAGAACTACCGAACCGATTTGAAATTTGGTGTTGTAGTTACTTATAAGATGTAAATGCTCTCTAAGAACAAAACAAAAAAAAATTTGAAATTTAAAAGGGTGAAATGAGCGAAAAGCGTTCTAAAAATATTCTAAATTACAATTTCTATGGAATCTCTAGAACTACCGAACAGATTTGAAATTTGGCATTTTAGTTACTTATAAGATGTAAATGCTCTCTAAGAACAACAACAAAAAAAAAATCGAAATTTAAAAGGGTGCAATGAGCGAAAAGCGTTCTAAAAACATTCTAAATCACAATTTCTATGGAATCTCTAGAACTACCGAACCGATTTCAAAAGTGATGGTGGCAAATTGATGGTGACAACCCCTGCTCCAACATAGGCTATATTTTATGTCGGTGTCACTAACCCCAGGGGGGTGTGCAGGAGCGAAAAACTTTTTAAAATTGAGATGTTTTTTATACTGAAGGAGCTAGAAATTTGAAAAATGGAACTGTGAAATAAGCGAAAAGCGTTCTAAAAACTTTCTAAATTCCAATTTCTATGGAATCTCTGGAACTACCGAACCGATTTGAAATTTGGCGTTGTTGTTACTTATAAGATGTAAATGCTCTCTAAGAACAAAATAAAAAAAATTCGAAATTTAAAACTGTGAAATGAGCGAAAAGCGTTCTAAACACATTCTAAATTATAATTTCTATGTAATCTCTAGAACTACCGAACCGATTTGAAATTTGGCGTTTATAAGATATAAATGCTCTCTAAGAACAAAATAAAAAAAATTCGAAATTTAAAAGGGTGAAATGAGCGAAAAGCGTTCTAAAAACATTCTAAATTACAATTTCTATGGAATATCTAGAACTACCGAACAGATTTGAAATTTGGCATTTTAGTTACTTATAAGATGTAAATGCTCTCTAAGAACAACAACAAAAAAAAATTCGAAATTTAAAAGGGTGCAATGAGCGAAAAGCGTTCTAAAAACATTCTAAATCACAATTTCTATGGAATCTCTAGAACTACCGAACCGATTTCAAAAGTGATGGTGGCAAATTGATGGTGACAACCCCTGCTCCAACATAGGCTATATTTTATGTCGGTGTCACTAACCCCAGGGGGGTGTGCAGGAGCGAAAATCTTTCTAAAATTGAGATGTTTTTTATACTAAAGGAGCTAGAAATTTGAAAAATGGAACTGTGAAATGAGCGAAAAGCGTTCTAAAAACATTCTAAATTCCAATTTCTATGGAATCTCTGGAACTACCGAACCGATTTGAAATTTGGCGTTGTAGTTACTTATAAGATGTAAATGCTCTCTAAGAACAAAATAACAAAAAATTCGAAATTTAAAAGGTTGAAATGAGCGAAAAGCGTTCTAAAAACATTTTAAATTACAATTTCTATGGAATCTCTAGAACTACCGAACCGATTTGAAATTTGGTGTTGTAGTTACTTATAAGATGTAAATGCTCTCTAAGAACAAAACAAAAAAAAATTTGAAATTTAAAAGGGTGAAATGAGCGAAAAGCGTTCTAAAAATATTCTAAATTACAATTTCTATGGAATCTCTAGAACTACCGAACCGATTTGAAATTTGGCGTTGTAGTTACTTATAAGATGTAAATGCTCTCTAAGAACAAAATAAAAAAAAATTTGAAAATTAAAAGGGTGAAATGAGCGAAAAGCGTTCTAAAAACATTCTAAATTACAATTTCTATGGAATCTCTAGAACTACCGAACCGATTTGAAATTTGGCGTTGTAGTTACTTATAAGATGTAAATGCTCTCTAAGAACAACAAAAAAAAAATCGAAATTTAAAAGGGTGAAATGAGCGAAAAGCGTTCTAAAAACATTCTAAATCACAATTTCTATGGAATCTCTAGAACTACCGAACCGATTTCAAAAGTGATGGTGGCAAATGGATGGTGACAACCCCTGCTCCAACACAGGCTATATTTTATGTCGGTGTCACTATTCCCAGGGGGGGTACAGGAGCGAAAAACTTTCTAAAATTGAGATGTTTTTTATACTGAAGGAGCTAGAAATTTGAAAATTGGAACCGTGAAATGAGCGAAAAGCGTTCTAAAAACATTCTAAACTACAATTTCTATGGAATCTCTATAACTACCGAACCGATTTCAAAAGTGATGGTGGCAAATTGATGGTGACAACACCTGCTCAACATAGGATATATTTTTTGTGGGTGCCACTATCCCCAGGGGGATGCAGGAGCGAAAAACGTTCTAAAATTGCGATTTTGTTTATACTGAAGGAGCTAGAAATTTGAAATTTGGCATTGTAGTAACTTATAAGATGTAAATGCTCTCTAAAACAAAATAAAAAAAATCGAAATTTAAAAGGGTGAAATGAGCGAAAAGCGTTCTAAAATTATTCTAAATTACAATTTCTATGGAATCTCTGGAACTACCGAAACGATTTCAAAAGTGATAGTGGCAAAATGACGGTGACAACACCTGCTCCAACATAGGATATATTTTTTGTGGGTGCCACTATCCCCAGAGGGGTGGAGGAGCGAAAAACTTTCTAAAATTGCGATTTTGTTTATACTGAAGGAGCTAGAAATTTGAAATTTGGCATTGTAGTTACTTATAAGATGTAAATGCTCTCTAAGAATAAAATTAAAAAAAAATTCGAAATTTAAAAGGGTGAAATGAGCGAAAAGCGTTCTAAAAGCATTCTAAATTACAATTTCTATGGAATCTTTAGAACTACCGAACCGATTTGAAATTTGGCGTTGTAGTTACTTATAAGATGTAAATGCTCTCTAAGAACAAAAAAAAAAAGAAAATTGAAATTTAAAAGGGTGAAATGAGCGAAAAGCGTTCTAAAAACATTCTAAATTACAATTTCTATGGAATCTCTAGAGCTACCGAACCGATTTGAAATTTGGCGTTGTAGTTACTTATAAGATGTAAATGCTCTCTAAGAACAAAATAAAAAAAAATTCGAAATTTAAAAGGTTGAAATGAGCGAAAAGCGTTCTAAAAACATTCTAAATTACAATTTCTATGGAATCTCTAGAACTACCGAACCGATTTGTAATTTGGCGTTGTAGTTACTTATAAGATGTAAATGCTCTCTAAGAACAAAATAAAAAAAATTGAAATTTAAAAGGGTGAAATGAGCGAAAAGCGTTCTAAAAACATTCTAAATTACAATTTCTATGGAATCTCTAGAACTACCGAACCGATTTGAAATTTGGCGTTGTAGTTACTTATAAGATGTAAATGCTCTCTAAGAACAAAATAAAAAAAAAATTGAAATTTAAAAGGGTGAAATGAGCGAAAAGCGTTCTAAAAACATTCTAAATTACAATTTCTATGGAATCTCTAGAACTACCGAACCGATTTGAAATTTGGCGTTGTAGTTACTTATAAGATGTAAATGCTCTCTAAGAACAAAATAAAAAAAATTCGAAATTTAAAATTGTGAAATGAGCGAAAATCGTTCTAAAAACATTCTAAATTACAATTTCTATAGCATCTCTAGAACTACCGAACCGATTTGAAATTTGGCGTTGTAGTTACTTATAAGATGTAAATGCTCTCTAAGAACAAAATAAAAAAAAAATTTTGAAATTTAAAAGGGTGAAATGAGCGAAAAGCGTTCTAAAAACATTTTAAATTACAATTTCTATGGAATCTCTAGAACGACCGAACAGATTTGAAATTTGGCTTTTTAGTTACTTATAAGATGTAAATGCTCTCTAAGAACAACAAAAAAAATTCGAAATTTAAAAGGGTGAAATGAGCGAAAAGCGTTCTAAAAACATTCTAAATCACAATTTCTATGGAATCTCAAGAACTACCGAACCGATTTCAAAAGTAATGGTGGCAAATTGATGGTGACAACACCTGCTCCAACATAGGATATATTGTTTGTGGGTGCCACTATCCCCAGGGGGGTGCAGGAGCGAAAAACTTTCTAAAATTGAGATGTTTTTTATACTGAAGGAGATAGAAATTTGAAAAATGGAACCGTGAAATGAGCGAAAATCGTTCTAAAAACATTCTAAATTCCAATTTCTATGGAATCTCTGGAACTACCGAACGGATTTGAAATTTGGCGTTGTAGTTACTTATAAGATGTAAATGCTCTCTAAAACAAAATAAAAAAAATCGAAATTTAAAAGGGTGAAATGAGCGAAAAGCGTTCTAAAATTATTCTAAATTACAATTTCTATGGAATCTCTGGAACTACCGAAACGATTTCAAAAGTGATAGTGGCAAATTGATGGTGACAACACCTGCTCCAACATAGGATATATTTTTTGTGGGTGCCACTATCCCCAGGGGGGTGGAGGAGCGAAAAACGTTCTAAAATCGCGATTTTGTTTATACTGAAGGAGCTAGAAATTTGAAATTTGACATTGTAGTTACTTATAAGATGTAAATGCTCTCTAAGAATAAAATTTTAAAAAAATTCGAAATTTAAAAGGGTGAAATGAGCGAAAAGCGTTCTAAAAACATTCTAAATTACAATTTCTATGGAATCTCTAGAACTACCTAACCGATTTAAAATTTGGCGTTGTAGTTACTTATAAGATGTAAATTCTCTCTAAGAACAAAAAAAAAAAATTCGAAATTTAAAAGGGTGAAATGAGCGAAAAGCGTTCTAAAAACATTCTAAATTACAATTTCTATGGAATCTATAGAACTACCGAACCGATTTGAAATTTGGCGTTGTAGTTACTTATAACATGTAAATGCTCTCTAAGAACAAAATTTAAAAAAATTCGAAATTTAAAAGGGTGAAATGAGCGAAAAGCGTTCTAAAAACATTCTAAATTACAATTTCTATGGAATCTCTAGAACTACCGAACCGATTTGAAATTTGGCGTTGTAGTTACTTATAAGATGTAAATGCTCTCTAAGAATAAAATAAAAAGAAATTCGAAATTTAAAAGGGTGAAATGAGCGAAAAGCGTTCTAAAAACATTCTAAATTACAATTTCTATGGAATCTCTAGAACTACCGAACCGATTTGAAATTTGGCGTTGTAGTTACTTATAAGATATTAATGCTCTCTAAGAAAAAATAAAAATAAAATTTGAAATTTAAAAGGGTGAAATGAGCGAAAAGCGTTCTAAATTATAATTTCTATGTAATCTCTAGAACTACCGAACCGATTTGAAATTTGGCATTGTAGTTACTTATAAGATATAAATGCTCTCTAAGAACAAAATAAAAAAAAAATTCGAAATTTAAAAGGATGAAATGAGCGAAAAGCTTCCTAAAAACATTCTAAATCACAATTTCTATGGAATCTCTAGAACTACCGAACCGATTTCAAAAGGGATGGTGGCAAATTGATGGCGACAACCCCTGCTCCAACATAGACTATATTTTATGTCGGTGTCACTAACCCCAGGGGGTGTACAGGAGCGAAAAACTTTCTAAAATTGAGATGTTTTTTATACAGAAGAAGCTAGAAATTTGAAAATTGGAACCGTGAAATGAGCGAAAAGCGTTCTAAAATCATTCTAAATTACAATTTCTATGGAATCTCTGGAACTACCGAACCGATTTCAAGAGTGATGGTGGCAAATTGATGTTGACAACACCTGCTCCAACATAGGATATATTTTTTGTGGGTGCCACTATCCCCAGGGGGGTGCAAGAGCGAAAAACGTTCTAAAATTGCGATTTTGTTTATACTGAAGGAGCTAGAAATTTGAAATTTGGCATTGTAGTTACTTATAAGATTTAAATGCTCTCTAAGAATAAAATTTAAAAAAATTCGAAATTTAAAAGGGTAAATGAGCGAAAAGCGTTCTAAAAACATTCTAAATTACAATTTCTATGGAATCTCAAGAACTACCGAACCGATTTCAAAAGTAATGGTGGCAAATTGATGGTGACAACACCTGCTCCAACATAGGATATATTGTTTGTGGGTGCCAATATCCCCAGGGGGGTGCAGGAGCGAAAAACTTTCTAAAATTGAGATGTTTTTTATACTGAAGGAGATAGAAATTTGAAAAATGGAACCGTGAAATGAGCGAAAATCGTTCTAAAAACATTCTAAATTCCAATTTCTATGGAATCTCTGGAACTACCGAACCGATTTGAAATTTGGCGTTGTAGTTACTTATAAGATGTAAATGCTCTCTAAAACAAAATAAAAAAAATCGAAATTTAAAAGGGTGAAATGAGCGAAAAGCGTTCTAAAATTATTCTAAATTACAATTTCTATGGAATCTCTGGAACTACCGAAACGATTTCAAAAGTGATAGTGGCAAATTGATGGTGACAACACCTGCTCCAACATAGGATATATTTTTTGTGGGTGCCACTATCCCCAGGGGGGTGGAGGAGCGAAATACGTTCTAAAATTGCGATTTTGTTTATACTGAAGGAGCTAGAAATTTGAAATTTGACATTGTAGTTACTTATAAGATGTAAATGCTCTCTAAGAATAAAATTTTAAAAAAATTCGAAATTTAAAAGGGTGAAATGAGCGAAAAGCGTTCTAAAAACATTCTAAATTACAATTTCTATGGAATCTCTAGAACTACCTAACCGATTTAAAATTTGGCGTTGTAGTTACTTATAAGATGTAAATTCTCTCTAAGAACAAAAAAAAAAAATTCGAAATTTAAAAGGGTGAAATGAGCGAAAAGCGTTCTAAAAACATTCTAAATTACAATTTCTATGGAATCTATAGAACTACCGAACCGATTTGAAATTTGGCGTTGTAGTTACTTATAAGATGTAAATGCTCTCTAAGAACAAAATTTAAAAAAATTCGAAATTTAAAAGGGTGAAATGAGCGAAAAGCGTTCTAAAAACATTCTAAATTACAATTTCTATGGAATCTCTAGAACTACCGAACCGATTTGAAATTTGGCGTTGTAGTTACTTATAAGATGTAAATGCTCTCTAAGAATAAAATAAAAAGAAATTCGAAATTTAAAAGGGTGAAATGAGCGAAAAGCGTTCTAAAAACATTCTAAATTACAATTTCTATGGAATCTCTAGAACTACCGAACTGATTTGAAATTTGGCGTTGTAGTTACTTATAAGATATTAATGCTCTCTAAGAAAAAATAAAAATAAAATTTGAAATTTAAAAGGGTGAAATGAGCGAAAAGCGTTCTAAATTATAATTTCTATGTAATCTCTAGAACTACGGAACCGATTTGAAATTTGGCGTTGTAGTTACTTATAAGATATAAATGCTCTCTAAGAACAAAATAAAAAAAAAATTCGAAATTTAAAAGGGTGAAATGAGCGAAAAGCTTTCTAAAAACATTCTAAATCACAATTTCTATGGAATCTCTAGAACTACCGAACCGATTTCAAAAGTGATGGTGGCAAATTGATGGCGACAACCCCTGCTCCAACATAGGCTATGTTTTATGTCGGTGTCACTAACCCCAGGGGGTGTACAGGAGCGAAAAACTTTCTAAAATTGAGAGATGTTTTTTATACAGAAGAAGCTAGAAATTTGAAAATTGGAACCGTGAAATGAGCGAAAAGCGTTCTAAAATCATTCTAAATTACAATTTCTATGGAATCTCTGGAACTACCGAACCGATTTCAAGAGTGATGGTGGCAAATTGATGTTGAGAACACCTGCTCCAACATAGGATATATTTTTTGTGGGTGCCACTATCCCCAGGGGGGTGCAAGAGCGAAAAACGTTCTAAAATTGCGATTTTGTTTATACTGAAGGAGCTAGAAATTTGAAATTTGGCATTGTAGTTACTTATAAGATTTAAATGCTCTCTAAGAATAAAATTTAAAAAAATTCGAAATTTAAAAGGGTAAATGAGCGAAAAGCGTTCTAAAAACATTCTAAATTACAATTTCTATGGAATCTCTGGAACTACCGAACAGATTTCAAATGTGATGGTGGCAAATTGATGGTGACAACCCCTGCTCCAACATAGGCTATATTTTATGTCAGTGTCAGTAACTCCAGGGGGGTGCAGGAGCGAAAAACGTTCTAAAATTGCGATTTTTTTTATACTGAAGGTGCTAGAAATTTGAAATTTGGCATTGTAGTTACTTATAAGATGTAAATGCTCTCTAAAAACAAAAAAAAAAAATCGAAATTTAAAAGGGTGAAATGAGCGAAAAGCGTTCTAAAATTATTCTAAATTACAATTTCTATGGAATCTCTGGAGCTACCGAAACGATTTCAAAAGTGATGGTGGCAAATTGATGGTGACAACACCTGCTCCAACATAGGATATATTTTTTGTGGGTGCCACTATCCCCAGGGGGATGGAGGAGCGAAAAACGATCTAAAATTGCGATTTTGTTTATACTGAAGGAGCTAAAAATTTGAAATTTGGCATTGTAGTTACTTATAAGATGTAAATGCTCTCTAAGAACAAAATTTAAAAAAATTCGAAATTTAAAAGGGTGAAATGAGCGAAAAGCGTTCTAAAAACATTCTAAATTACAATTTCTATGGAATCTCTAGAACTACCGAACCGATTTGAATTTTGGCGTTGTAGTTACTTATAAGATATAAATGCTCTCTAAGAAAAAATATAAAAAAAATTCGAAATTTAAAAGTGTGAAATGAGCGAAAAGCGTTCTAAAAACATTCTAAATTACAATTTCTATGGAATCTCTAGAACTACCGAACCGATTTGAAATTTGTCGTTGTAGTTACTTATAAGATATAAATGCTCTCTAAGAAAAAATAAAAATAAAATTTGAAATTTAAAAGGTTGAAATGAGGAAAAGCGTTCTAAACACATACAAAATTACAATTTCTAAGGAATATCTAGAACTACCGAACAGATTTGATATTTGGCATTTTAGTTACTTATAAGATGTAAATGCTCTCTAAGAACAACAAAAAAAAAATTCGAAATTTAAAAGGGTGAAATGAGCGAAAAGCGTTCTAAAAACATTCTAAATTACAATTTCTATGGAATCTCTGCAACTACCGAACCGATTTCAAAAGTGATGGTGGTAAATTGATGGAGACAACACCTGCTCCAACATAGGATATATTTTTTGTGGGTGCCACTATCCCCAGGGGTGTGCAAGAGCGAAAAACCTTCTAAAATTGCGATTTTGTTTATACTGAAGGAGCTAGAAATTTGAAATTTGGCATTGTAGTTACTTATAAGATTTAAATGCTCTCTACGAATAAAATTTTAAAAAAATTCGAAATTTAAAAGGGTAAAATGAGCGAAAAGTGTTCTATAAACATTCTAAATTACACTTTCTATGGAATCTCTGGAACTACCGAACCGATTTCAAAAGTGATGGTGGCAAATTGATGGTGACAACCCCTGCTCCAACATAGGCTATATTTTATGTCAGTGTTAGTAACTCCAGGGGGGTGCAGGACAGAAAAACGTTCTAAAATTGCGATTTTTTTTTATACTGAAGGTGCTAGAAATTTGAAATTTGGCACTGTAGTTACTTATAAGATGTAAATGCTCTCTAAAAACAAAATAAAAAAAAATCGAAATTTAAAAGGGTGAAATGAGCGAAAAGCGTTCTAAAATTATTCTAAATTACAATTTCTATGGAATCTCTGGAACTACCGAACCGATTTCAAAAGTGATTGTGACAAATTGATGGTGACAACACCTGCTCCAACATAGGATATATTTTTTGTTTGTGCCACTATCCCCAGGGGGGTGCAGGAGCGAAAAACGTTCTAAAATTGCGATTTTGTTTCTACTGAAGGAGCTAGAAATTTGAAATTTGGCATTGTAGTTACTTATAAGTTGTAAATGCTCTCTAAGAATAAAATTTTAAAAAAATTCGAAATTTAAAAGGGTGAAATGAGCGAAAAGCGTTCTAAAAACATTCTAAATTACAATTTCTATGGAATCTCTGGAACTACCGAACCGAAAAGTGATGGCGGCAAATTGATGGTGACAATCCCTGCTCCAACATAGGCTATATTTTATGTCAGTGTCAGTAACTCCAGGGGGGTGCAGGAGCGTAAAACGTTCTAAAATTGCGATTTTTTTATACTGAATGAGTTAGAAATTTGAAATTTGGCATTATAGTTACTTATAAGATTTAAATCCTCTCTAATAACAAAATAAAAAAATTCGAAATTTAAAAGGGTGAAATGAGTGAAAAGAGTTCTAAAACCATTCTAAATTACAATTTCTATGGACTCTCTAGAACTACCGAATCGATTTCAAAAGTGATGGTGGCAAATTGATGGTGACAACCCCTGCTTCAACATAGGCTATATTTTATGTCGGTGTCACTAACCCAAGGGAGGGAGGGTGCAGGAGCGAAAAACGTTCTAAAATTGCGATTTTGTTTATGCTGAAGGAGCTAGAAGTATGAAATTTGGCATGGTAGTTACTTATAAGATGTAAATGTTCTCTAAAAACAAAATAAAAAATTCGAAATTTAAAAGGGTGAAATGAGCGAAGAGCGTTCTAAAAACATTCTAAATTACAATTTCTATGGAATCTGTAGAACTACCGTACCGATTTCAAAAGTGATGGTGGCAAATTGGTGGTGACAATCCCTGCTCCAACAGTCTCTTTAATAAAAAACTATGCGTGTCTGACGACTGGGTTTTTCGCTAATTGTTGCCACAGATTAATCTCGGAAAATGAAACATTTGAAGTTACTGAAAAAAAATAGTAGCTCGAAAAGTATTTGTCAGAAAATTGTTAGGCAAACTGCGTTTGAAAGCTAAAAAATTGTATTTTTCTTGATATAAATTTCAAATCTAATGATTATGCCATTTTTCAGATATTGAATTTGGAAAATTACCAAATTTCACAATGGAGTACCATAGCGAAACCTTCATGCGTAAAAAGATAATGATAAGGGCGACGTGTCCTGGCGTGTATATTGGCTATAGCAAGAGTCACAAATTATAGTAGCCTTATTATTCTGTTAAAATATAAAAGTGAATTATGAAATGTCAATATTTTGTTGGTTTAAAAGTTCGTTATAAGAAACTGACCAGCGCAGCGGGCGTAGCTTGCTAGTAAAATATAAAATTTGAAATATACATTACAAAATCTACCTGACATAACTCTTCTTCTTGATAACTAAAATAAAAAAAAATGATATAAATAGAGTATCTGCACTAAGATGGTTTTTATCTCCTGGAACAAACTTTGTTAGATACATGTATTTATTTGTACATAAAATTTACATCATAAATGTGGAATATTAGTAACACTTTCAAAACTTCACAACTTACGCAATCCAACACCAAAACCGAACCGATAACAAACACGAACACGACCGAAGAAAGAAGGTTAGACTCATTAACAATATTTGTATAGTATCAGATAGAACACGCGTGTCAAGGACAACTGCTTGACCGCCAAACACGCGCACGCCTAGCCGCGGCGCGTGTAAAAAAAACCCCATAAACTATCAATTCATACCTAAAATACAATATGTAGAACAATACAATTTATATATACATACGTAAAGGACATAGAATAGTAATAGAACAATTATACAACAATGTTGACATATACAAACAATAGTTTAACAATCTCTTGAACATGAAAGCAGTGAAACTCAAAAGATGTTCTCTGACATCATAACTGAAATTTTGGCAAAATATTTTGAACAGAAGTTAAATGCACAACTTGTGAAACCGAGATACAAAATCAAACAATGGTCGAAAAGTAACTAGAACAGTTCAGCTGCTTTGTCCAGTCCATAGAACTTGTTGACATTTATATAGGCACTTTAAATAAGAATAAAAAATCGAACGTCGTCACCTGATTTCATAATGAAGAACTTGAAGCTTGCAGGCTCATGGAAAATTTCTGGCGGCGTCCCCAAAATCCTTGTACAAAGTTCCGTTCTGATTCAGACTCGTATGGAGAGGCCACTGTCGCTTGTCGTGCCTGCAGCCGGGTGTTGTAACCATGGCGACGTCCTTTGGGCTGAGCCCGTGTAGTGTCCACTCGACGACTGCTCGTAGATTCCACTCGACGATTGCTCGTAGAGTCCACTCGACGACTGCTAGTAGATTCCACTCGACGACTTCTAGGTGGGCCTACTGCATTGTCCACTCGATGACTGCTAGGGGGGCTTTCTGAAGTGTCGATTAGATGATTGCTAGGCGGGTCTCGATGATTGCTAGGATCGAAGACTGTAGGATCAACAGGCTGTCTCTTCCGTGAGGCTCCCGATCGTGATGTGGAAGGCAAAGTCCGCTTTCTGCCGATTCTCCGGTGCCGTTTACTTTTTGAGGGGAGATAGTCCATGCCACGTTTTGGTGCGTTACTTTGGAACTGTCGATGTGCTGACTGCTGAGATGATTGGCTATCACTGTATTCGTGGAGATCTGTTGGAGTGTTAAGTGCTCTCGATGGGTTGCCTTTCCGTCCTCTCTTAACCGGAATGTCTATTGATGAATTTGACAAAAGTCTCTTGTGTCGTGGTCGATGTGGCGTAGAAGGATTCTGCATATACTTCTTGTCTGGAGGCTTAGAACTATTTGTAGAGATCGAATGTGGGTGCTGTCCTTTGCCATATTTATTAAGCACTTTAGGTAATGTTTGTTCAGCTGGTTGGTTAACCTTGTCTCGGTTAACTTGAAGAGATTTACGCTTCACATCCATTCGTAGATTATCAGTATTAGAAGAATTATTTGCATAAGAAGATTATGAGGTATTGCACTGAGGCATAGAGGATTCACCGTCCGACATTTGAGAACCATGAGAGCTAGTGTCCCTAAACTTATAAACTCTGACCTGATCCAAGTTTACCGTGGTATGACAACCATCAACATCAACAATTAAATTATTACCTTTAACTTCCAATACTTTATACGGTCCCTCAAACTGAGGTCCAAACTTAGCAACTCGTTTTTGCCGACTAGAACTTAACCAATGCTTTTCCAACAAAACCAAATCACCAACTCTAATCTCCAAATCCCTCCGCCGCATATTATAATACAACGCTTGTTTTTTCTGAGCCTTTCCCATTTTGATTTGGGCTTCCTTAACCAATTTATCAATATCCTGAATCATATATTCGTTTTCATTTCCCAAAATTCTAGTTAACTGTTGAAAAGGGGTTATAATCTTACGACCCAAAAACAATTCTGCAGGGGTTTTACCAGTGGACTCGGGAACTGCCGTACGCAAAGCATAGGCAAAATGCTGCAAGAACGGATCCCAGTTTGAATGATGAGTGCCAATAAAAGAAGAAATCATTTGAATGAGAGTTCTATTGACTCCCTCAGCCATATTAGACTGTGGCCGGTATGGAACAGTAAAAGAGTGAGATATCTCCAGCTGTGCGCACAATTCCTGAAAAATTTCGGATATAAAACAGGGACCGTGATCACTAATTACTTGGGATGGTGCACCATATTTCGAAATAAAGCCATTAAATAAAGCATTCGCTACAATTTTGCCTGAAGCTTTTCTGAGGGGGATGAACTCAACCCATTTACTAAAATAATCTACAATTACTAATACAAATCTAAATCTATTGCCAGTTAAGGGATAAGGACCAATTAAATCAACTCCGATACTTTCTAGGGGAAATGACTTTTTAATTGAAATTAGTTTACCAGCTGGTCTTATGTTCTTATAGTTGTATTTTTGACATGTGTCGCAGCTGGAGACATAAGCGCGCACTGCTTCCCGCATTTTAGGGAATTAGCAGGAATCACACAATCTAGCATACGTTTTCCTTACACCTAGGTGACCTGCTAATGGATTATCGTGCAACTCGTGAAAGATGGCCTTACGAAGAGAAACTGGAATATAAACTCTTAGTTCACCACGAGAATTTACAGTTTTTGAATAGAATAAAAGGCCATCGATAATTTTGAAATTCTGGGACCAGTTTTGGAACATGTGCGCGTCCGCGCTTTGTACCGTTTCAGCATCTGTTAAATATCTATACAGCTGACCAAATTCCTCATCCTTTTACTGTTCATCTATGAGTTGCCCTCTCGATTTCAAAACCAATGACGACAAAACACAAACCTTAACCTCCTCGACCATTTCAACACCTTCCTGAGGATTTCTCGATAAAGCATCTACCACTGCGTTGTCCTTTCCTGCCCTATGCTCAATTACAATATTAAACACCGCTAATTTCAAACACCATCGAACCATTCGAGAAGATAAACCTTTTCCGTGCGTTAACTTTGTTAGAGCAGAGTGATCCGTAACAACTTTGACCGGGATATTACAGAAAAAACATCTGAATTTGTTTAAAGCCCAAATGACAGCAAGACATTCGCGTTCAGTAATAGAATAGTTCCGTTCCGCTGCATTGAAAATTCTGGACGCAAAAGCTATGGGGCGACCTTTCTGAGCTAACATCGCACCAATTCCGACTGCGCTAGCGTCACAGTATAACTCAAATTGTGAAGAGTAATCAGGGTGAGCCAAAACAG
Source organism: Maratus michaelseni (assembly GCA_963931845.1). NCBI lineage: Eukaryota > Metazoa > Arthropoda > Arachnida > Araneae > Salticidae > Maratus > Maratus michaelseni. The sequence goes on from OZ007586.1 coordinate 525,059,837, forward strand.
GTGAAGAAATTAATAAATTTTTTAAATGTTCGAAAGCATTTTGAGCCGCTTTCGACCAAACAAACTTAACCCTCTTTCGTATTAAAGCATATAGTGGTTCACATATTTCTGAAAAATGTGGTATAAATTTTTGAAACCAAGCCACCATACCCAAAAGTGTTGCTACTTTTTTTCGCATTCTTTGGAGGTGCCATTGCCGCAATTGCATCTGTTTTTTGTTTGTCAGTTTGTATGCCCTCTTGTGTGATCCGAACGCCAAGATATTTTAACTCTTTACGAATAAATTTACATTTTTCTAATTTAACAGTGAGTAATGTGAATACTTTACGTAACAAATTTATGTGTTCTTCGAATGTTTCCGACATAAAAATGATATCGTCCAGGTATACCAGAACTCCGAAACCAAGAAGGGGTTTCAGAATGGTATCCATAGCCTTCTGGAACGTTGCTGGAGCCCCCGATAATCCGAAACTGATGCGTTTAAACGCGAAATACCCATTATTCGTAATAAATTCTGTCTTTGGTATGTCTTCCGGTTTCATGCCTATTTGAAAATACCCGGAAGTTAAATCGAGTGTAGAGATAAATTTAGTGCTTTGGATATTGGCTAAAATGTCACCTATTACTGAATTGGATACTGTGGATATTGGGTTATTGAATTTAGTTTTCGATAATCTATAGCGAATCTCCAAGCCTCAGGACCCTCAATGCTTTTTCCATTGTTTTTTCTACATAAAACTACCGGTGATGCATATGGAGACTCAATGGGCATGATAATGTCGTCGCGGAGCATTTTTTCAATGTGATAATTAATAATTTTCTGTTTAACTTTATCGTAACGGTATGGTTTGCTTGCTACTGGCGCATGTGAACCGGTATTAATCTCATGCCAGGAAACGTGTGTTAAACCCGGTTTATCTGAAAATACTTCCCTGAACTCATCCAAAAACTTATTAAATTCGTTTATCTCCCCCTTTGTTAAACCAGATTCATTTAAATCAATTGAAAGTGATGAGGACTCGTTTGTACAAGTTTTCTCATCATTATTAACTTCCAATGTATGTGTGAAGAAATCTAAGCTCATCTTTCTATCTTTCATAAAATCTACTCCAACAATGCAATGCGCCTTTAAACCGTCCAATACTAAAAATTGCCACTTAGCTTTCACTGACCGTATTTCCACATCTAAATCCATCAGACCTTTTATACTACATTGTATCCCTTGAGCTGACTGAACCACTAAATTAACATGCCGCAACCTTTTGTACGAAAAATATTTTTTATAAACTTCAAACGATATAAAGCTCTTATCCGCACCTGTATCCAGAACACTTTTTACCACTATACCACTCAAAACAATTAACAACTCCAGTAATTCCACTGGGTTAACCGCTATTGCATTTAAATCAATTACAGAAGGCTTTGAAGAATTAACCCTTGACTGCTGACCTTCCGCACAACAGCCACCTACCAGTTTAATCCCCGCTGACGATTCTTAGCACCACAAGATCTTTCCACCTTACGCTGAGCTACTTTTTCATCTACCACTAGCTGTCTAACCCTGGATGAGCTAGTCTGCCTTGGGTTAACCTCGTTCCCTCTATCCGAATCAATATTTCTATTGTTCACCCCCTCATTTCTTCCTGAACCACCATAATTCTGACCATTAACTTTTTGAAAATTTTGCCTGTTCCCATAATTAACTTGACCACGAACATTTTCCGACCTTTCGTTACGAACATTATACTCATTACCATAAGACCTATTCACAAATCTATCCCCCTCGTTGAAATCTCGTGTGGTTCTCCGTCTATGGTGATCCGCCTCATACTTTATTAAAAGTTGATAAAGTTCAGCCGTATTTGCTGGGGCACGGAGTTCTATATAATCTTGGATAGAAACCAAAAAAAAATGGAAGAATAATGTCAACCAGCTCCGTATGAGTAAGATCCAGAACTAACTTGTTTTTTATTTCTAGCTTTCGTAGGAAGAATCCGGATGCTTTTTCATAAATAGATTGTTGTTTGCAATAAAGTTCAGTTGCATTACGCTCATTAGGAAATGCTTTAGTTAACTTTTCTCTGACCCTTTCTTTAGAAATGGCGCCGAGATAGCGATATATGGAGAGAACTCAGCTAATTTCCTTAACTCATATTAAAGTTGAATTAACTTATCTTTGTGTAAAACAGCGAAGTCAGCTGTTATTAAAGCTATAAGTAGTAATGTGAAAGTATTGTGTCGAGTTGTTGAAAGCAGAATCGCACAGGATGTGTTGTGGAAGGTTGCTCCGATATCTAGATGTAAGCCCCGAATTTCCATATCATTATAACTCCCTATGTAAATAAGTGTATATAACCTAGACTAGTAACTAAAACCTAAAAATGTTAAAGAAGTTGTTCTCCATTTTGCCTACAAACACCAAAGTACAAAAACCTGCTTATACTTCCCGTACTTAACATGGGGACCTCGGCCTTGCCCGGGTCTCTACTTCGGCACGACCTCGTACTAGCTGGCCTCTGGACAACAGCTACTTTTGGAAAGACTGCTGCTGGTCCCACCCCTGGACAATCCAGCGACAACGCCATCAGCCTGGCCTACACTAAAGACTGCCCCAGCTACGATGCATATCCGAGAGACCGCAATGAGATGTGTATCCGACTGACCACAATAAGAGGTATATCAGGCCTGAGTCTCCTTCAATCCCTCCAGCACGACCTCATTTGCCTCAACAGCCCATGAATCCGGTCCCGGGAAACACCTCATCAATGTGCCTTGCTGCCTGAAATGGAACCTACAATCCTGCAACTGCCTGAAGTGGAACCTACAATCCTGCAATCTGCCGAGATCTTAGACGAAGCTATTTTTTTTCTAACAACGACTCAAAGAAACATCTCTTCCACTTTTTTCCACGAGTAAGAGAAAGAAGAAGGAGAGAAGAATACTAGAAAGTTGACCCACTTTTGACGAATCCTCTGACTGAAAGAAGGAGTGCCTGACCGATATTTTTACTTCGACGATAAGGGAAATGACGGAAAAAGTAATCGCTTTATTTATCTGTTCTCTGAGTGCAAAATGAGTCTCTGTTAAAGTGAGTGAGTACTAATACATTTTTTTATTATTATTTCTCGATTTTATCTCTTTCGTAAAAATGTTGTTAACAGAGATACCCCAACCGAAAGCAGCTCTGCAATTAGCTAAAGCAGATTAGTCAAATTATTTCACCAGTTTGTTTTCGATACTGATGACGGAAGGCAGAATAGAAAGAATTTACGCAATTTTGAAGGCTTTAAGTTTAAATTAGGTGATGACGATTTTATTGCTAAATTCAACACAATTCAAACTACTTTTCTAAGTTACAATTAATTTCTATTGGCAATCTCTTATCGGTTCATTTCGATGGAGATGAAGAGGAAATTGCTAGTAGAATTTTAAGCGCCTTAACGAATCTGGAAGCACATTCACATAATATTCGCACCGGCACAGATTCTGAATCGGACGATTTTAACTCTAGTACTCCGACAGTACTTAATGAAGCAAATACAAGCTTACAGACAATAAGTAACCCAAGCGGTGTACAAATTTCACTGAAACAACTCATATCATTTACAGATTTTGAAAATTTAATTTCCTCTTTTTGTGGCCGAGAAAATATAACTAATTTTATAAATCGCTTTGAGAACCTAGCCGTATTATTTTCGCTTTCTGAAATACAAAAAAAAAAATATTTATCGAGCGTGTTTTACAAGACATATCATTATTATTTGTGCGAAGCGAACCACGCAAACTCATACGAAACAATTAAAAACGCATTACTAAAGGAATTCGGACACTATTCCTCACCTGCCCGTATTCATAAGTTGTTAACAAATCGTACACGGCGGCAAAATGAAAGTTTACTCGAATACTTTTTGCAATATGCGAGAAATCGTAAATACGAGAAATATAGATGAAAGCTCGCTTATTCATTATATAATTCAGGGCATAGATGATTCGTCACGAAATAAGGCTATTCTATTTTTATGCACTGATTTGTCTCAATTTAAGCAAAACCTTTTGATTTACGAGGAAATCTGCCGCTCGACACGCGAAACAAAAATACGTACCCAAAATTATAACCAGAAGATGTCCTCTGCCATCGAAAAACCAACCAAGTTTACTTGTTATTTATGCGGAAATGTTAATTATAAGGCAAGCGACTGTGTTCATAAAAGTAAGGGCCCCAAATGTTTTTCTTGTTTTCGTTTCGGCCACAGAAATTTTAAGTGTACAAAACGCACTTCCGACAGAAAGCCTTCAAACCCACGCACCTCCTCTCAAAATTACGCGACAAAGCGTGATATGAAAATCCACGTAGTGGTAGTAAATAAATCACACGTAAATATGCAGAAGCTAGCAATGATTTCAAATATAGCAATAGAGTTGATACAGGAAGTGCCGTTACCGCTCTACGGGAAGATTTTTACAGATTACTCGGATCCCCCTCCCCTAAACAAAGCAACCATACAGCTTGGTTGATTCGGCGGTGGTAATGTAACACCTATAGGATCTTTCGGCACGGATATACAAATAGATAACACTACGTTTGCTAGTATAGCTTACGTAATAGGCACTTCACGCATGAGTATTCACCTTATTGTAGGAAGAGATGTAATATCCCAGGGTACACTCACATGTGATCAGAACGGTGTCTCACTCTTAAAACCACCTCAGGCAGAAACATTCATAAACAGTATCAATATTTGTGAAGATGTAAGCGAATTGAATTTAGACTGCATCGCTAAAAAAAAAAGCAAGACAGTAGCGACCTTAATTCAAAATTATCAACCAACAAAACGTAAATCTACAGATTTAAAGATGTCAACAGTACTCACCAATGGCATACCCGTTTATCAACGTCCAGGACGAATGTCCCTTACTGAAAAATAACTTATTCGTAATCAAATTGACCAGTGGCTGCAGGACGGTATTATAAGACCATCATATAGTGACTATGCAAGCCCGGTAGTGTTAGTAAAAAAGAAAGATAATTCCATGCGTTTATGCGTGAATTTCCTAAAACTAACTAAATAAATTATTAAAGATAGCTTTCCCCTACCCCTCATTGATGATATACTGGATCAGCTCAAACAATCAGTAGTATTTACGACTCTTGATTTCAAAAATGGATTCTTCCATGTCAATGAGGACCCGAAAAGCATTAAATACACAGCTTTTATTACATACGAAGGTCAATTCGAATTTTTTAAACTTCCGCTTGGCTATGCTGCAGCCCGGCCGCTTTTTCACTTGACATACTTGACCTGCGTTTTCCGTGAATTACTGATAGAAGGCGTATTAATTTTGTACTTGGACGATCTCCTTGTCCCTGCCAAAACAGAGGCAGAAGGCCTCATAAAATTGAATCGAGTGTTAGAAACTGCTTCGGACTACGGATTAGACATTAACTGTAAAAAATGTCAGTTTCTACAACGAAAAATGGAATTTTTTGGGGCATATAATTGAAAACAATACTATCGCAATAGCCATAATCGCAATAGCCATCGAATAAAAATGGATTCTTCCATGTCAATGAGGACCCGAAAGGCATTAAATACACAGCTTTTATTACATACGAAGGTCAATTCGAATTTTTTAAACTTCCGCTTGGCTATGCTGCAGCCCGGCCGCTTTTTCACTTGACATACTTGACCTGCGTTTTCCGTGAATTATTGATAGAAGGCGTATTAATTTTGTACTTGGACGATCTCCTTGTCCCTGCCAAAACAGAGGCAGAAGGCCTCATAAAATTGAATCGAGTGTTAGAAACTGCTTCGGACTACGGATTAGACATTAACTGTGAAAAATGTCAGTTTCTACAACGAAAAATGGAATTTTTTGGGGCATATAATTGAAAACAATACTATCGCACCCTCCCCAGCAAAGATTAAAGCAGTACAATATTTTCTGGAGCCAAAAGACATTAAATAGTTACAATCACTACTCGGATTAACGGGATATTTTTGAAAATTCATTCCGCGATACGCCTCTATCGCACGCCCCTTAAGTGATCTCTTAATAAAATCAGTACCTTTCAATTTCGGCCCAGAACAGAGGCAAGCACTAATTACATAATATCTCAGCATCTCACATCCGTCCGGCGTGACTTCGCTACACTGCGCAGTGCTGAACCGCTTCATCAAAAATCAATTAGCAACCGGCCAACTAAGAAAAAACAATTAAAGCAACAATACACACTGAAGCCACGTCGGCCTATAGATTTAACAAACAAGTTCTTCGCCAAGCGTAGAGCAGGCGAATCCTCGCCCCGTTGCTATGTATCAACTCGTTAAGCTAGGCAAAAGCCTTGCAGGTAGGGGCGTGATCAGCGGTCTAAAAAAAGCACTAAACACATTACGTAACCTTCTTACTAGCAACCCAGTTTTGAAAAATTTTGTACCGGGTTCGAACCTCGAAGTACATACCGACGCCAGAAAATATGGTTTTGGCGCAGTACTTATGCAAAAGTCTACTGACAGCCACTTCCATCCGGTTCAATATATGAGCAAAAAAAATCACCTGAAGAAGAAAAGTTGAGTAGTTACGAATTAGAGGTACTAGCAGTTATGGAAGCGCTCAAAAAAATTCCGCGTCTGTCCACATGGTACCCGATTCCGTATCATTACCGAAGCGTTTCAGAAGACGATGGATAAGAAAGATCTTACACCAAAAATAGCACGTTGGGCCTTATTCCTGCAAGATTTTGATTTTGAAATTGTACACCAACCAGCTAAAAATGCAACATGTAGACTCACTAAGAATATATCCAGTTATGCACATTACACACGTTGAGCTAACACTAAAAATCAGGTAGGCGCAAGAAAAAGATCTGTTCGTATTTAAACAGCAGCTTCAGAAACTCCAGTAGCCGACTTCATGGTGCGCAATAACGCTCTATACAAAGTTCAAATGGCCGAGACTTGTTAGTGATCCCTGATGCGATGCAATTTAATATAGTCCAAGATATACATACTAAAGGACATTTTTCTGCCAAAAAGACGTAAGAAATTGCGTCTCAGAACTTTTTCATTCCTAAACTATCTGAGCTGGCGCGCACGATCGTAACTAATTGCATCCCGTTAACTGTAGCTTCACGAAAGTCGGGAAAACAAGAAGGTTTTTTAAACCCTATCCCTAAAGGAGATACACCATTCGATACTTGTCACTGTGACTTCTTAGGTCCGCTAGCATCTGCTAATAAAAATTATAACCACCTGTTTACAGCGGTAGATGCATTTACAAATTTTTTGGTTATATCCAGTCAAGTCTAAAACAGCGCAAGACGCCCATGATAAACTTAGATTTCAGCAGACTACATTTGGAAATCTCCGACGAATTATCTCAGATAAAGGCCCCGCGTTTATGTCTACTGACTTTAAAAATTATTGTGAGCAGGACAACATAGAACAACACACACTTACGACGGGTGTAGCCCACGGGAATGGTTAGATAGAACAACAGCACGCTACGCTTATCCCTATCCCGACGAAATTATCATTAGATGTCCCAACAATGTGGTATAAACACGTCCCGTTGGTGCAGAGAGTAATTAATAGCACCATATCCGCCACGACGAAGTTTTCTCCATTCGAATTGCTCACTGGTGTTAAAATGAGAAATAAAGAGGATATAGTCATTAAACAACTATTAGAGGACGAACATATTGAGTTAGTATTGCATCAGAAAAAGCAATTGCGAGATGTAGCAAAAACTAACATTTTAAAATAGCAAGAACTTAGCCGTAATCAATATAATAGAAAACGAAAGTCCCCCATGATATATAAATCGGATGAATTGGTCGCAATACAGATAACACAATTTGGCAGAAGTTATTTTGAAGTTACATCCCAAATATTTTGGCCCATAAAGTTATCGAAGTCATGCCAAATGATCGTTATCAGGTCACGACGGTTCGAATTTTACGATTACAGCGGCCGATCTTATGAAGCCTTGGACGAGATATTAAACAGCTGATAAGTGTCACCGATATTTTTTTGTTTCTGTGATATCCGCGAAAGAAGAACTGTTTGCATTGACGTACATTTTGTTAAGTGGAAAGAAATGTTTACATATCGCTTGGGTGTTTTTTTGTTTTCAAGCGGATATGTGCAAATAAGTTGTTTTCTTTTTTTTATATATATTATTATTGTTGTTTTTCTTCTTAACAATGAAACCCAGAGATTTTTTTGTGGGCTTTTTCCTTGTGGGTTTGTAGGTTTTGTGGGGCTTTTGGGTTTTTTCCGGTGTATAATACATTAATTTATTTTGCTTTTTAAACAATTTTATGGAATTCAAATGAGATTTTTATTTTTGAATTTCCTCAACAGAAAGAACAACTCAGTGAAATAGTGATTTTTTATTAGCTCACAGGCTATCAAAGCCTGAGAGCTTATGTGCCCGTCGGTTCTGTATGTACGTACGTATGTATGTACGTAACGCGATAACTCTTGATAGAATTAACCGTTTTACTTTAAATTTTGTTTATAGGTTCCTTGTGATAAGGCGCTTCCCTGATTAGTTTTGGAGGTTCATTGGTTAAGCATAAAGGGGGGAAACGGGGGGTTAACCCACCCCATAATTTAGATAAATGGGTTTTTCATGCAGAATTATCCCATTTTCTTCAAATTTTGTATATAGGTTCATTTTGATAATGTGCTTCTGTCAATAGTTTTGGGGGTTCATTGGTTAAGTATAAAGGGGAAAGGGGGGATAACCCCCCCCTAATTTAGATAAATGAGTTTTTCATGCAGAATTATCCGATTTTCTTCAAATTTTGTATATAGGTTCATTTTGATAATGTGCTTCTGTCAATAGTTTTGGGGGTTCATTGGTTAAGTATAAAGGGGGAAAGGGGGCATACCCCCCCTAATTTAGATAAATGAGTTTTTCATGCAGAATTATCCGATTTTCTTCAAATTTTGTATATAGGTTCATTGTGATAATGCGCTTCTCTGAATAGTTTTGGGGGTTCATTGGTTAAGTATAAAGGGGGAAAGGGGGGGGGGCTAATCCCCCCTTAATTTAGATAAATGGGTTTTTCATGCAGAATTATCCCATTTTCTTCAAATTTTGCATATAGGTTAATTTTGATAATGTGCTTCTGTCAATAGTTTTGGGGGCTCATTGGTTAAGTATAAAGGCCCCCCCCCCTAATTTAGATAAATGAGTTTTTCATGCAGAATTATCCGATTTTCTTCAAATTTTGTATATAGGTTCATTTTGATAATGTGCTTCTGTCAATAGTTTTGGGGGTTCATTGGTTAAGTATAAAGGGGTAAAGGAGGGCTAATCCCCCTTAATTTAGATAAATGTGTTTTTCATGCAGAATTATCCAATTTTCTTCAAATTTTGTATATATATTCATTGTAATTAAAGACTTCCCTGATTAGTTTAAGGGGTTCATTAGTTAACTATGAGGGGGGTAACGGGGGGATGACCCCCCTTAATATATTGTTGATTTGTTTATTTTTCGAGGGGCATATTTCAAATTCTTTGAAATAAGAGTATAGTATACAATTAGTGTGAATAGCCTGTGAGCTCAATGCCTTCAGTTTAACTGGGCAGTTTTCTTTTTATTTAAATTTCTGGTCAGTATATGTTGAATTACAAATCTTTCCTTTTCAAACTTTTGTGTAACTTCGACTCACAAACTCTTTTTTTAACTGTGTAACGACGTTTAAGAAGAATTTTTTTTTGTTGAAGATCGGACGATGGCAATTAGTGATTTTTTTAATGGCATTTTTGATGAACGATGAATAATTGAGGGAAACAGCAGATGAGATTCTGCATAACGATGGACGATAATTCAAGCACGATAGTATGTGTGAAGAATAAAATACGACGGACGATTGTTAGAAAAAGACGATGATAAAACAAGTAGGGATGTAGTGACAGTTCTGCAAAAAAATTTCTGTTTTCTGTTGGTTTTAAATTGTAATTGAATTGTATGTATCAGTATTTTATATAATTGTATATTATACTCGTTGTTGCTATGCAGACTGAGGGTCCAGTCTAGAGTCAGTTGCCTGAGTGTGGGTATCGCTGAATGACTTCGCAATCCATGACAACAGTGATACACGTGTAGAGATTAAACCCATAGCAACAAACATACTCAGCGATTCTGTTATGAAGTAAAACCCTTTCTTTAGAAATGGGGCTGAGACACCGATAAATGTTGAGAACTCAGCTAATTTACTTAACTCGGATTAAAGTTGAACTAACATCTCTTTGTGTAAAACAGCGGAGTCAGCTGTTATTAAAGCTATAAGTAGTAGTGTGAAAGTATTGTGTCGAGTTCTTGAAAGCAGAGTCGCAGAGGATGTGTTGCGGAGAATTGCTCCGACATCTAGATGTAAGCCCCAAATTTCCCTATCATTATAACTCCCTATGTAAATAAGTGCATATAACCTAGACTAGTAATTAAAACCAAAAAATGCTCCTTTTTGCCTGCAAACACCAAAGTACGAAAGCATTCTTAAACTCTCCGTACTTAACACATATATATATATATCAGGGATAGACTTCCTTCAGAAATTTAATCTAGAAATTTTCCTCTTTCAAACGTAGAATTTTTTTTAAATAATGCGAAAAATTCTCTTTTAAAATAATTGTAGAAAAAAATTTGCCCTACGGTGTAGAAGCGGGGTTTTATTGTAATTTTAAAAAAATTACACTTCTTCTGTTACTTCCCATGAAAAGTGAAAAGGCGGGTTCTACACTATTTATACTGTGTATTGTACTGTATTTATAATTTTGAACCAGACTGGCATATAAGATTTAGTGATAAAATTAAGTATGACTTTTAGCTTAAATGTATGACTTTTAGCTTAAATTTAGCTTGCTGTACTCACATAAAGTCTAATAAGTATATTGACGTTTGTAAGCAATCTAGAATACAAAATGGGTACGGGGATGAGACAATTACATAAGATGACATGCGATGAGAGAATTCATTTTGACCGTTTCCTGTTTTGTTTGCAATGTAAATATCCAGAAAATATTTTTGATATTTGCTTAATTTACCACGATCCACTACACTATGGCTGAACAACCGATTGGTTCAATGATTACCAGTTCACTGTAAAAAATATTTCCTGAACAAAAACAAAAATTGTACTGGCAATCGGGACGCCAGTACTATTTCCGTATTTTAACGGAAAAAATATCCGTAAATTCCAGGAAATTTTCCGTGATTTCTGAAATCTCTTTTTAAATTTTCGTTTTTTAACAGATATCTTCCGCATTTTATTAGAAATGTTTATGTCGTTAAAATAAACATTAAAGGAGTAAAAAGAAAATTATTCCACAAGGATAACATAGTAAGTTATTGATAAATTTCTGCTTTTTTTACTTTTCTGACAGAGTTTTCAGTAAATACCCAACACTTGCCACGAGAAAAATTGAACCCGCAATCTTCCGTTTACTAAACTGACAATTTCGACCACTACGCTATGACTGGACACGCCGCTTTCTCAAATGTTATTAATTATTTTAGTCGCTTTTTATGATGCAAAAACTTTAAGGTTTCATCGTCAGGTGTATATTTTGAGAGTTCCAATGTTTTCTTTTCATGATTTTGCATATTATCCTGTATTATTTCATACTTTATAACAGATCAATTTTAACTTATTATGTATTATATGCATAAAACATTGTATTAAGATTAATGTTTCTTCTTTTTGCAACACTACCAACATTTTCTTTTTTCAAACATATAATTTTTTAAATTATTCGCGTGATGATCTATTAATCAATTCCAATAAAAAAATAATAAATATCTTAAGTAAGCAGACTTTTTACCTTTGCTATTAAAATAAATTTTCTTTGTCTCTTATTTAAAAAAACTTATGTAAATAAACAATTTTATAATAAATTAAATTATTATATGAGAGCTATGCTGAGAGCTTTTGTGTACGGTTCTGTTAAACTGAATAGTTTTTAAAATATTAAAATAAAATAATTGATTTTTAGAAAAAATTTTAAAGTTAATTACGTTGGGATAAGTAAGTTTAAATGTGGAATTTTTAATTTAGTTTAATTTATAAAATTATAATATTATAAACTTTATTTTTATAAAACTAAAGAAAAAATTATTAACTATTTTTATAAATGTAAGGAAAAAATTATTAATTTTGTAAAATTATAATTTATAAAATAATAAATTTTAGTTTAATTCATAAATTTATAAGCCAAATCAGTTTAGGAATAAATTATTAATTTTGTAAAATTATAATTTATAAAATAATAAATTTTAGTTTAATTCATAAATTTATAAGCCAAATCAGTTTAGTTTAATACCTTTTTACATAGCGATAACTTGCAGAGATATAATGTTATGAAACTTTTAAATAACCCAATATTGCCTCACGTTAGTAAAATTGAAGTAAAACGTTAAACAATTAGTGAAAAAAAATCCTAATTTTGAAGCACTATCAAGGAAAAAGAAGGTAGATTTAAAAAATATATTTTTTTTTCTGTAACTTATAAAAAGAAAATTTCAAAATATTTTATTAAAATATATAAATATTACTATTGTTTTGACAAAGAATTACCGTCCAAGCATGTCCCCGGTTAGAATGGGCCAGCGGGTTGTGCCCGGCCAGGCCAGGCATGGATACTTGAAGAACTGTAGCAAATGCAACAATCTTAATTCGTATTTAAAACAAGGCTATTTCTGTAAACAAACCTCTAAATGTCATTTACGGAAGTTGCACTGTTTTGGAAGAAATACGAACATTGTACTGTTTTGGAAGAAATACGAACATTGTACTGTTTTGAAAGAAATGCGGAAAAAATCCATTAAATTTACGGAAAACTTTCTACATATTTACGGATTTCAAATCTGCTTTACGGAACTAAAGTCATTTACGGAAATTCTACTTTTGTTTTGGAAAAATGAAACTTCTCCGTAAAATTTTACGGAAAATCTCTTGTATTTCCACGGATTTTTTAACAGTGTTGAGTGTATCACCGATTATGGATCGTTGTCCAATTAGTTCTTAAAATGTATTAGGTTTCGTAGTTGCTCTATCTGCGTGCTGAAACAGGTGGCGGACTCTGTGAAACGGTGCAAATATATGGTTCATTGCAATGGACGTCCAACATGGACTTAAATATGACGAATCACGTCATTTTTCCATCTATGATTGGTACCATCACAAACAGCAACTTCTAGGTCTTCATATGTAAATTCGTTTTTATTCAGGAATCACAGCATGCTGCATGCAAATTGATTGATACTGAGTAAGTATTCATATCAATGCGTTGGGAGTTTTCGTTATGGATCGAAAAAAATCCCTGACGGCTCGGCCTACAGGCACAGGTAGATTTCGAAGACGCAGAACGTGGGGCGCCTGTTTGTCAGGAATTGCGGAAGAAATTACCTTTTTGCGATGATGCTGCAGTTGGAACCGTCTTCGAAACAAAACTTGTTTGCAGGCGGAGCCAGCAAGGATTTTTTTTTTTTTTTTTTTTTTTTTGCTATAAGAGTTGGTCCTATAAAAAACATGTCAATATAAAAATTTTAGATAATATTAAGGGGATTTATAATAAATTTAAGCGGATTTGAAATCTTGGGAATTGACGAAGTTATGAATTTTTTTCTTCTAAAACCCCCTTCCCCCCCCCCCCCCTTAAGGCAATTTTTAATTATATCAAAAATCTGCCATACATAAATTTTCGACCCTTCTCCTAGAAGTAATAATAACTTCAAACGGATTCGATACGTATCATAATTAAGAAATTATGGGTTTTTTCTGTTTTTACAAAAAGTCCCCCCATCCCCCCCCCTTGGTTCGATTTTGCCCATTAACGAACTTGACCGAGATTTTATGCCTCTTGATTTTATGTATCAGTTTCGAAAAGATGCGGGAGTTGGAACCGCCTACTTCGAAAAATAACTTGTTTGCAGGCGGAGCCGGCAGGGATTTTTTTGTTTTTAATTTTTTTTTGCTATAACGGTTAGTCCTATAAAAAACTTGTTAATATAAAAGTTTTAGATAATATTAAGAAGATTTATAATAAATTTAAGCGGATTTGAAATCTTGGGAATTGACGAAATTATGAATTTTTTTCTTCTAAAACCCCCCTTCCCTCCCCCCCTTAAGGCAATTTTAAATTATATCAAAAATCTGTCATACATAAGTTTTTGGCCCTGTTCCTAGAAATAATAACAACTTTAAACGGATTCGATATGTATCATATTTAAGAAATTATGGGGTTTTTTTTTCTGTTTTCGCAAAAAGCCCCCCCCCCCCCTTGGTTCGATTTTGCCCATTAACGAACTTGACCAAGATTTTATGCCCCTTGATTTTATGTATCAGTTTCGAAAAGATGCGGGAGTTGGAACCGCCTACTTCGAAAAATAACTTGTTTGCAGGCGGAGCCGGCAGGGATTTTTTTGTTTTTAATTTTTTTTTTTGCTATAACGGTTGGTCCTATAAAAAACTTGTTAATATAAAAGTTTTAGATAATACTAAGAGGATTAATAATAAATTTACGCGGATTTGATATCTTGTGAATTGACGAAGCTCTGATTTTTTTTCTTCTAAAACCCCCCTTCCCCCCCCCTTGGGGCTATTTTTAATTATATCAAAAATCTCTCCTACATAAATTTTCGGAGCTTTTCCTAGAAGTAATAATAACTTTAAATGGATTCGATACGTATAATAATAAAGAAATTATGAGGATTTTTCTGTTTTCACAAAAAGCCCCCCCATTTCCCCCCCCTTGGTTCGATTTTACCCATTAACGAACTTGACCGAGATTTTATGACCCTTGATTTTATGTATCAGTTTGGAAGAGATTTATGCAGAATTTTTCCAGTTATCGTGGTCAGAAAAAAGTGACATAGATAGATAGATAGATAGATAGATAGATAGATAGATAGATAGATAAACTTTTGAACTGGGGGTGTTTTTGGGTTCTGGGAGTCATGATCGGCGTAAATCTGCAAAAATTTTTCAAAATTTCCAACTTAGGTGAGAATGTAATAGGTGGTATTTCTTACGAAATCTACCTAATAGCGATGAACTGCCACATTTTTAGTGATGGTTGAGTGAACGATTAACGACCACTACCACGTAATTCATTGAAAGCTCTAAAGAAGTAAATATTGAATCGACACGGAAGTTCCTACATTCTTTAATAACTTCAAGACATTCTTAATATTTTAAAAACCATAACAGGGATCCAAATGAATACTAGGTATTAGATTTCTTTTCGAAAAACAGTACAAAAACCTCTTCTTTATAAAAACTTTTTATAAATTACGTTTAAGGTATATTCACGATCGTAGGATCTTATCCAATTTCAAACTTCTTTCTTTTTTTATCATTTTTGTCAATACTATAGGTACTATAGGTAACTTTTTCTATGCTATAGCATCTAAAAATATTGCTGGAATTTTCTTTTTAATACGGAAAAAACTTTGAAATTCCATCTTATTCGGAAATTTTCGTCTGTATGCGCGATTGAAAGATGTTATGCGATTTCAGGTAACTTTTTATCTTTTTTATCAGTACCATAGGCAACTTTTCCGCGCTCTAATGTGTGAAAATATTATTTGAGTTATTTTTCTTTTTATTACGAAAAACCCCTGAAACTCTTCAATTTTCGGTGGTATGCGTGATCGGAAGATATAATCCGATTTCAAAAATCGTTTCTACCTTTCTTACCAATACCACAGGCAACTTTTTCACGCTATAATGAATCGGAATTAGATGTTTCGATTTTTTCACACCACACTACTGTAGATATAATTATATGTACTGTATTAAAAGTTCTTTGAATTTATTCTTTCTATTACTATATCAAATTTCTAAAAAATAACATTGAAATCATTTTTGTATTTTTATTTTCGGCAGTAATTTTAATTATAAAAGACCTAACGTTTTAAACACAAATATTGTAAATAATCGTTCTTTATAATTTCAATTTTATTCAAGCTGATTGAAAGAATATAACAAGCTGATTCGAAGAAAGGGTGGTTAAAGATCAATGAAACAAACAATATTCAACAATCTGTAGCTTGAACAGAAGTCTTATGGCCGGTATTGGCAACTGGTGAAGAAAGAAAAGGACAAAAAGTAGCTCAAAAAGAGCTAAAGAGGGCTAGTTTAGCTCCTTTTTAGCAATTTCTGGCACTTTTTAGCGTATGTTTCAGCCCTGTTTTGAAATTGTGCTCACATACGCAATGTTGAAATGGGATAGATTTAGGGCTACGGGCTAAAATAACGTTTTTTGGAGCTAAACTGTACAAAAATGGTCTAGATTTAGCTCCGGAAGTGCTAAATTAGCAACTCAGTGGCTGTTTTTGACCGCAGAAAAATTACTCCTACAAAATTGGGCAAATGTTTCTTGATATATTTTTACAGGCAAATAAAATTTTAATGTGGAAAATTTAATTAAAGTATATAAAGAAAGCTTTTAATATTTTAGAAGTTCTTGAAATAAAATTCTGGAAAAAATATTCTATAAGAAGCAACTTTTTTGCTAATTATAAGAGTCTTTCAAAAGAGCCAGTAAAATCACGTGTGCTTCATTATTTATTAAATGTTATACACAAAATTGTTTTTACAACATTTTCATCTTTTGATTTTTTTTATGTTAGCCGTTTCTGAACCATCATCCTCATGCATAACGAATTTCGTAAAATAGTTACACAGTGGTGTAAGGAAAGAATATTTTTCTCCCTGTATAGGTTAATGCCTTAATTCAGCCCATACATCGTAGCGCTAAAAATACTTGTTTTGTTTAGCTTTATCACTCCTTAAAGTTTTGTCCATCATTTTTTATCAGCCTATATAGAAGGGTTTGATTCATATAAAAATGATTGAAGGTCAGTCTCTATGAGAGAGTATACCAGGTGATTCAAATTAAAGTATCCCTGCTTGGAAGGTTCTGAAGAGATAATCCTTGGAAAAAACAGCTGCATTTAGAGTATATACATTTCAGACCATGGGAAAATCATTGATGCATTAAATATTTTAGTTTCGAAAATGGCCAGTAGGAGAATATGTGGTCTCTGAACATCACCATGTAATGAATAAGAATGGCACTACGAATAAAAACTTACATATGAATTGCCATAATGTAAATTTATTAATTTATACCGTAAAAACAGAAACTTATCTTCATGCAGAAATAGTCATGTGTGGTTTACCTATGGCGTTATCTACATCTCTACATGGTTGAAAGTTTGTGTGAATTAAAAGTATTAAATGATGATACTTCCTATGACAGTTTTATTGGTAGTACCTTGCATATTCATTACATGATTATAATCACAACGCCGCATTTTACCCTGTCAGCCATTTTTGTACTCAAATTTTTTTATTGCAGCAACCATTTCCCCATGCCCTGAAATTTATATTCTCAAAATTCGGAGTTTTTATGTTCAAGGGTTGCCTATTCAGGTCGTTTCAAACGGTATAATTTAATTTGAATCACTCGATATCTCTATGAATACCATTTTTATAAATGGTTATATCTTTTATTTTAAAGAATAATTTTAATTTAAAAATTAATAACTAGATATTTATTACTGAACTAGCAGGCTAAGCCCGCTGCGCTGATCCATTTTCCAAATTAACCTTGAATCAAACGAAATGGTGAATCTGAACTTGTTTTTTAAAGTAATAGAGACCTTCACTTGGAAAGTCCTTCTACATTGCTCAATACGATATGAACGCCATTGCGCTATTATATTATCTTATGCGTTGCACAAAATTGGGGCTATTAAGAAGAAACTCTTTTAGTTGATCATTTATAGTACAGTTTGGCTAACCGTTATAACCTACAGAAATTAAAACGTTCTCTAGTCACCACACTACTAAAAAAGGAGAGTATGATAACAGTTTCAGATAGTGATCATTGAACTTAAATAATGTTCGGGTTATTCATTTTCATTTATTATTTCTTGAAATCCGGGTCTCTCAGCTTGGTACTAAGTGTGGTTCTGGTATCTTAAATACAGTCTCACTTTATGTTACATTATATTTCGTAATATACGTCTTCATCTGGCAGGTCTACTGCAGTTTTCTATCTTTATATTCCAGCAGTATTAAAACAGACAAAAATGTAATAAATTATTTGCACACAGCTTTCATATTTAAAAGAAAATGTGAATATTAAAAAAAGTGGATTTTTAAAGCTGAATTGTTTGAATAAAATAGAAATAACGTCATTTTCACTGACTTTTCATGTTATAAGGCAGTTGCAATCATGTTATCATTAACCTGGACAAAACCTAGATAAATAATTCTTGTATAAAAATAAATATCTAGTTTGCATCCAATAAAATCTTCCTAATCATCCGTAATCAGATCCATAGACAAGTTTGAGGTTAAATATCAGAAGTGTTTGCAACGATATGGTTACAATTATACCAGAGTTAGCTACAAAGAGAAATTAATTACGCACATTAAATAATGTCAAATTGCTGTTGACTGAATTATAGATCTTACCCCAAAAAACACCATTAGAATGATAAATAAATATTCTTTTTGGCGAATACTTGAACTGCAGATTTTTTTGCATTTCTCTAATGATCATAATAACGCTGAAAAATAAATAGGTTTGCTATTTATTTGATTTTCAAGATTACGTTATTCTTCAGTATTTTGCCTAAATAAACCCTATAATAGAAAAACCCTATAATTTGTCACTTACCTTTAGATGCTAGTGCTGTGTGTCAGCTCCAATTGCTTTTTAATGATCGAAATTTTATCTAATCTGAGTTTCAGGTACTTTTTAATCTACCTTTTTAACCATTTTAAATTTATTTCAGCAAGCAATTTCTATTGCAAAATGTTTTATTTAGTAATTGTAATAATGCATAATTGTATAAATTTTCTTATGAATATTCGTTAGTTCTTAACATTGGAAGCAGTGAATATTTCTATAAGGGAAATTGGCGATACATTAAAAAATAAAATTTAATTTAACTAAAATTTAAGCATTCGTCTACCTCTTTATAATATCAACAGCTATTTATACTATAATTTGCATTTCCATATAAAAAATTACACCAAAAATTCAGTCGTACACTTGAAAAATCACCATTATTATGAACATCTCTCGGACAGCTGCTTATCCCTTTTTGGCTTAAAATCAAATTGTTTGGCAACAAAAGTAAAATCAAAATCGTAAATAAACAAATAACATGTAACTCACAATTACAATAATTTTTATATTTACATCTGCTAGTTTCTTCTTTAAGTCACGTGATGGAGGCGTTAGATAAAAATAAAAATTAAATTTAAAAAAGAACAAATCAAAAACAAAGTTGTTACTCAGATATTATCTAATCAAATTTTCAGATGCATTATTCTTAATTTCACGCAAAATAAAAATCGTGAGTTGCAATCTTCCGAATTGAGTAATTTTTTAAGCATTACGAAAATTCCCTTATAAATGTGTTTAAATTAAATATGTTCATTCAATATTATCTCTCATCAAAACTGTTTTTTTAATAAAATTAGCAACAGTTTTTTTTTCGTTTCAATTCTTTCACCAATGATAATGGGACCAAAAAATTACCAATGGTAAATTTTTGTCCAACATGTCATCATAATTCTATAACTAGTCTACGTAGAACAATGTGTTATATACTAAAACCTTTTCCGAAAAATTAACCATTTGACAGTGCAATTTCAATCAAAATCCATTCAGCAGAACTCGAGTTATAAGCAGTCGGAACGAAATTTCCATTTGTATTTTATATATAGTAGATAATGACAATGTACAGGGTGTCCTACAAGGTACGCAGCGTCTAATATGTACAGATTCGAATAGAGCACGTCAATATGGGTATTTTGAATTGTAACATGTGGGGTCCCCGAATATAGCGTGATAGTGTAAGTAAGGTGTGAAGCTTGTCATATGAAAAACACAAGAAATGAGAAAAAAACCAAGTGAAAATCAATTTTTATTGCGAACTTTCAATATAACATATTTTCGAAATGTCCGCCGTTCGAACAAATAACATTTGGAAGTCTGGAATGGAAGTTCGTAATTGTTTTTTGCAATAGATCTCTTCCAAATTCCTTCATCTTGTTCTCAAGTCGTCTAATGTTTTGGGCTGTGTGCGATATACTGTGTCTTTCAGATGTCCCCCCCAAAAAAGTTACACAGGTTAAGATCCGGGGAGTACGGCGGCCACTCTATACCATTGCCTGTTTATGTAATGCAGTGCAACCCGATGATTCTATCGTGAAAATGTTCCGTTTAGAAGTAGAAGTTACGCTGAGTGCGGTGAGGTCTAGCACCATCTTGCATAAACCAATAATCGCTTATTTTTTTCCTGCCATGCAAGAATGGGATGACACAGTCATACAACACGTCAAAATAAGCGTCACCGGTGACAGTTCCGGTGGCAAAAAATTGGTCCAATGATGCCTGCGGCAGATAACACACACCGAACTGTGAGTCTCTGTTGGTGCAGTAGCCGAACTATTGCATGATGGGAATTTTCGTTGGCCCAGAACCTGCAATTCTGTTTGATAACATATCCTTGGAGATGGAAGTGCGCCTTGTCACTGAACCAGATCCGATTAAAATCCATTTCACCATCTTCAACCTTACTAATCATCGTGTTTGCAAAATCAAACCTCTTAAACCATCTAATTTCGTCAATGGTTGATTGATTTGGATTTTGTAAGGGAACAAAGACACAGCCCTCTTCATTGTCCGATGCAACGTGCTTTTGGACGTGTCGACTTTTTGAGCCACCTGTCGTACCGACCTGATGGATTTTCTTCGCACATTTCTGACACTTTCTTAACATTAACTTCGGTTCGTGCACTCATCTCTTTGGTCCCCATCGCTAGCACATTGTTCAACAAACTGCCGGTCTCCTTAAATTTACCGTACGTTCGTTTGATCGTCGTGCCGCTTATGTTGTGGTGATTGCCGAATTTTTTCTTCAGTTTTTTTATCACAGCCGCTGGGGATTGCAATTCATGGTAAGTCTGTACCATGAAAACAAGATACTCAATGGAATATTTGCTCATTTCAGAACCGAAACGGTAACATAACAAAATAGAAACGATTAACGATACAACCCTACTTTCTTAGCGAGTAACGCCGAACTCATTCTCTTCAAACCTCTTCTCTAGCTTTATACACTATATTTCCAATGATGACCGGTCACTTGCGATTTTAGACGTTCTGTTAAATATCTGGAAAGATACATGAGGAATTATCCTGTAACTTCAGGAGTGTAAACAACATGATAAACGTCATATATTTCCGTGAAGATTTTTTCCCGAAACCCCATAAGGGGCCGTCAACAAATTGAAGAAAAACGAATATATTTTGGATAACCCTGTAAAAACTAATATTGCAAAAGCATTCAAACTATAGATTATGATTAAGTGGATTATTGTAATAATTTGGGTTCATTTGTATGAAGATAGCATGTATACTCGAAGAGAAATTCAGGTTTTTATAAAAACAGTCCCAAATTTTACCACGTTTTTTGCTTATAATTTGCAGAGTTTTTAATATAAGAACAAGTTGTTTTCAGAAAATATGACAAACAAAATTATACATAATACGCTGTAATCAGATTTAAAAAATAATAAAAATTGTATGAAAAATGAGCAGGTTTACTAAATATTGTTTCACTGCGCATGCGCGAATTCAATCAAAATATACTGTACATAATATGTTAGCTAAATGTATAGACCAACTTTTATGAAAGTCTCAAAAACATAGCTTGAAAATTCTGATAGTAATCGTCGATAGAATAAGCTCGAAATTCGCTGTTCCCAAAAGGAAGCAAAAAGATGATGGGTTGTATCCAAATGTACTAGCTTGTCAAAGTTGACATAATAAGAATGAAGTGTCTCTCATTCTATATTTGATACAACCCCTTATCTTTTTGCTTCATTTTGGAAACTGCGAATTTCGAGCTTATTCTATCGACGATTACTATCAGAATTTTCAAGCTATGTTTTTGAGACTTTCATAAAAGTTGGTCTATACATTTAGCTAATATATTACGCACAGTATATTTTGATTGAATTCGCGCAAGCGCAGTGAAACAGTATTTAGTAAATCTGCTCATTTTTCATACAATTTCTATTATTTTTTAATTCTGGTTGCAGGGTATTGTGTATAATTTTTTTTGTCATATTTTCTAAAAAAAACTTGTTTTTATATTAAAAACTCTGCAAATTATAAGCAAAAAACTTGGTAAAATTTGGGACTGTTTTTATAAAAACCTGAATTTCTCTTCGAGTATACATGCTATCTTCATACAAAGGAACCTAAATTATTACAATAATCCACTTAATCATAATCTATAGTTTGAATGCTTTTGCAATATTAGTTTTTACTGGGTTATCCAAAATATATTCATTTTTCTTCAATTTGTTGACGGACAATTATAGGGTTTCGGGAAAAAATCTTCACGGAAATATATGACGCTTATCATGTTGTTTACACTCCTGAAGTTTCAGGATAATTCCTCATGTATCTTACCAGACATTTAACAAAACGTCTAAAATCGCAAGTGACCGGTCATCATTGGAAATATAGTGTAGTAGGCCGCGGAGGGATATTGCGTATTCACTACCAGACGCGCTTTTCCTCTCATTAGTTGCAACAAATTTGCATTGTCATCTAGGGAATCTTTCATGTTGTGTATTCGTCGTACATATCGTAATTTGGAATACCCACTATCGGATTCGTCAATAACGTTCATCCTGTAATTAGACTATCACGCTATATTCGGGGACCCCACATGTTACCATTCAAAATACTCATATTGACGTGCTCTATCCGAATATGTACATATTAGACTTGTGGGAAACCCTGTACTTACTAATTAAAAATTTGCGCAGTGTTTTTTAACGCATCAACGTCCAAGTTATTTTACAAATTTTATTGTAGTTTGAATGTAAGTTAGATCTTTTTAGATCAGGTTTAAAATTAAATTTTCATTGTAGGTTCAATGTAAGTTAGATCTATTTAGAATAGGTTTTTAGAGCATCAAAAAATATTATTTTGTGGATTTTGTTTAATAATATCAAGAAATCTCACTGTTTAAATATACCAAAAAAAAATCATATAACGCGCTTAGAAAGAATTAATAATGTTCATCAGGCAAAAAAAATATTCTACCTTTGGTGGTTCTCACCGTCCTAAAAAGCATTCTAAATCTAATGCAATCATTTTTTAATTAATTATTATGTCAATTGTATGTGCTGCTGCGAAACAATACCTTACAGGATGCGTACGCTTTTAACGTAATTTTTAATAGAAAATTTGTATATAATATTTAGGTAGCAGATATTGCAGGTACCCCGTTTATTTGCAGGATTTGTAGTATTTCTTCTGGATTGAAATCAGACGAAAACTTCTATTAAAAAGTTGTGGTAAAAGCAAACAAACCCTGTCTTATTATAAAATGTGTTACGACAAAAAAATTACCTATAAGTGAAAAAATACTTTTTTATTGATATAAAAGAATTTCCTTTTTAAAAAATCTGAAACATTTGGGAATGCAACACGTTTTAAGAAAGTAGTAATAATTGATTATTTATGAAAATCTATAGTTAACTTTGTTTGAAAAAAAAAAGAATAATACAAGGAAAAATACCTTTGTCTGAAACACGATTAAAGCAACACTTGAATTGCTTAAAATAGCAACGTTGGGCAACTTTGGTGCATTAAGAAACAATGCTTTACAAAATGTTAATGAGATATGGCAAAGATGATAATTATAGTTAGGTACAATATATTTGAAGGAAAGGGAAGATTTTTTACGAATAGTTTTTCATTTTTAGCGTGCTTACGAGTATTTTCTAAAACCTTCTTGAGAAACTAGTTTTAATCAAATGAATCTTTTCTAAAAATATTCATTAAAATATTATCGTAATTATTATGTAAGAGGTCAAATAATAAATACAATGTTTTGATTAGTTTCATAAGCTAACATTGAGGAACTGCTGTGAGAAAACAAATGTAGTTGAAATATCCCGGTGAACGGAATTCTCAAAAGATGTCACGTTAACTATAGAAAGGCGCAAGCCCAGTCAAATATCCTCGTGATATTACATTCGAGCACATAAGACCCCTTATATTTATTATAAATATATTATTGTTTCTCGAAACACTGCACACACATATCTAAATTTAGGAACAGAAGATGATGTCCCAAAAGGAGAATGAAAGGGCTGCATAGAGAGTGGATTACGTATTCCATATTTGTCTAGATAAACAGATTTGAGATTACATTGTAGTCATTTTATTACGTAAACATAGAATTTGATGTAGAAAAAAATGTTAAAACTCATAGGAATGTCATAGAAAATAAAATGTAATTATTTTTGCGTTCATTTAATGAAATTTGAGAAATTTATGTATGGAATGTTAGAATGAATAGGAAAATATTTCTAACGAAACGTCAATATAAATCAAATGTTTGAATTAATTTGATAATGATTTAATAAAATGTCAGAATAACCACAATATTGATTTTGAGTTTGTAAATATTGCCATTAAAATGCTGATACATTTAAAATATTGGAATTCTATTACAACAGGAGAATAAAAAGGAAATTTGTAAATAATAATACAGAGTATCCCAGATTGTTGAAATTTTTAAACAGTTGGAGATAAGTGTGCAACGTAAATAGCAAAAAGTTTTAAAAATAAGATAGGTGATAAGATTATGTTAATGAAAAATCTTGCCACTTTCAATTTTTGAAACGATCTCTCTACACAAAATTGATGAAATCGAAAAAATTCCTTTTTGCTGCAACAAGTTCATTATAAACAAGAACGAAAAATCATGCGTCAAGCATAGATTATGTAACACTTTCCAACGCTTCCAAAATAATTTTACGAATCATACTCTTTAATAAGCTAAAAGATAACATCTAAGTAATCCGAATACTTTTATTCAGCCCTGTATAGGATCTATAGATTTGTATATATACTACATAGGATGCTAAATTTTAGTTCAGTTAGGAAACTCGTAGCACAGTTTAAAATTCTCCGTCTGGAGTTAAATAATACGGAAATGTGATCCCGAACTTTTGTGCTTCCCTGTATAGGATCTACAGAATTTATACACACCACGTAATATACAAAAAGCGATTTAAAATTAAAATTGCGTTCAGTAACTTAAAACGCACTTCCAGGAATTATTGTTAACATACAGTAGAGAATTCTTTTGTGTGTTCCTGTAAATGAACGATGACTGCTATACACACAATATTCTGTAGTAAGTCTCTTGTAATAAATTTCAATGCGTTTAAAATAGGGAAACATTATTTAAATAAACCGCAGACGATTTTTCTCCATAGACGTAATGTAACTGAATTCTTTTGACTGTCCTTGTAAAGTAAGTATAATGCTATGCACACCCTATTCCATATTAAGCTTCTTCTAATGCACCTTAGTGATATATATAAATTTCAATGCGTTTAAAATAGTGAAACATTATTTAAATAAACCGCAAATGATTTTTCCCCATAGACCGCAATGTAACGGAATTCTTTTGAGTGTCCCTGTAAAAAAACTATAAGTGCTACACACTTCCTTTGAAATAGGGAACATGCTATAGATAACGATTATAACATATAAAAATTACAGGGCAATCCGAGCCTATTTACGGGAGTTAGAGCACGGACAGACGGCCAGACGGCCAGACGGCAGACGGCCAGACAAACCGAAGTCATAAACACTTTTCAACTAGGTTGGAAAGTGTTAAAAAGTGCATACTTGCAGCTTTAAAATGAACTGAAATATAATGAAGCAAACAGCTCACTTATAACACTTTCTCCTACCATTTAATAAGATAAAATAGGGAGCATACACAAATTGATAAAGGCTTTTTTACTCAAAAACAAGTTAAAACAAGAACGAAAAATCATGCGTCAAGCATAGATTATGTAGCACTTTCCAACGCTTCCAAAATAATTTTACAAAACATACCGTTTAATAAGCTAAAAGATAACATCTAAGTAAACAATTTCGAAAACGCATAACATATTTAAAAACATATTTTCAGGAATTTCCAACAGATACAATATTTGGAAAAATATCCGAATACTTTTATTCAGCCCTGTATATGATCTATAGATTTGTATATGCTAGGATGCTAAATTTTAGTTTAGTTAGGAAACGCGTAGCACAGTTTAAAATTATCTTTCTGGAGTTTCTGTCAATAAACGGAAATGTGTTCGCGAACTTTTGTGCTGCCCTGTATAGGATCTACAGAATTTATACACACCACGTAATAGACAAAAAGCGAGTTAAAATTAAAATCGCGTTTAGTAACTTAAAACGCACTTCCAGGAATTAGTGTTAACAGACAGTAGAGAATTCTTTTGTGTGTCCCTGTAAATGAACGATGACTGTTATACACACACTATTCTGTAGTAAGCCTCTTGTAATGCACCTTAGATATATATATATAAATTTCAATGCGTTTAAAATAGTGAAACATTATTTAAATAAACCGCAGACGATTTTTCTCCATAGACGTCATGTAACGGAATTTTTTGACTGTCCCTGTAAAGTAACTATAAGTGCTATGCACACCCTATTCCATATTAAGCTTCTTCTAGTGCACCTTAGTGATATATATAAATTTCAATGCGTTTAAAATAGTGAAACATTATTTAAATAAACCGCAAATGATTTTTCCCCATAGACCGCAATGTAACGAATTATTTTGAGTGTCCCTGTAAAAAAACTATAAGTGCTACACATTTCCGTTGAAATAGGGAACATGCTATAGATAACGACAATAACATATAAAAATTGCAGAGCAATCCGAGCATATTTACGGGAGTTAGAGCACGGACAGACGGCCAGACGGCAGACGGCAGACGGCCATACGGCCAGACAAACCGAAGTCATAAGCACTTTTCAACTAGGTTGGAAAGTGCTAAAAAGAACTACATCCCCAATTCGCCTAAATAAAGATTTAGATGTGTAGCTTGAATTTCTTTTCTATAATTTTTACAGAAGAAGTAACTTTGTGATACGACTGGAAAATATTAAATCACTTCGAGCAATTAAGCATTATCTTACAATAAATTGCCCGTTTAACCTCTTGAAATAGTAATATGGTGATATCATTTTGAGAACATTTCTCATCTACAACCTGTATCAGAGCAATTCGTCAAAAGAAAACTAAATGTCAGAATTATTAAAAGATATATTTATTAAGAGCTATGGAAATGTGGATTGCATTTGCATACTTGCCAATGATTATGCGTTTTGAATACTGCTTTTATAGAATAGTAAACTTCACCTTAATTAATTGCAGAAGTCTGCGATTAAAAAGGGCAAAAACTGTGGTAGGTTTTTTTAACCATTTTGTGGAAAATTTCTTGAAGTCTTAAATTGCAAAAGGTAATCTTCACCTTAATTTATCGCAAAGTGCCTCTTATTAGTTTAGGAAAATTTTTGTTTTCAAAAAATGTTGTAGCTTGGTGATCTACTGTCTGTAGGTTGAAGTCCCTTACTCTACGGATAAAGTAGTATTCACAATCCGTAATCGTCGGTACTTATGTATCTCTTGTCCTATAACTTTTTAAAAGAAGATCTTCAAAGCGATACATATAGAAAATATAATAAATTTCAGATGTCTTTATTTATTTATGGCTAGCATACGAGTCCCAACCGGCCAGAGACGGCCCATAAAAACGAAGCCCTTCGTCATACTAATAATATTAAAAGAAGTAAATAAGGAGAAGAAAAAAAAAGAAGAAAAATATAAAAGATCGGGCACGGCCCATTACGAGCCTGCCGATTAATATAAAGCCCTGTCCCTGCCCAAGAAAGGGCTGCGGACAGGCAGCAACAACAAAATTCCCTGAATCGTTTAATTTTAAATAGGCTAAATGAAAATCATTGCTATCTAATTTTTCATTCTTTTGAACTATAAAAGACAAGTTGGAAATTGTACGTCAAACGTGATAAATGAGGTGCTTTCGTATTACAACTAATTTTATAAATATTTATATCGTCTGTTATTATGATACGATTAATTTGCGTAATAAAATAAATACATTTAAAGTTTCCAACATTTTATCTTTTGTTGACATTTACTGAATATTCCAATCGGAAACTTAAGCATGGCATTGAAAATTTCAGAACTTGAAATCCATATTGAGACACATTTTCCATTTAATATCTATTTCTCCGGAAACTTATATCCCAAAAACTGTCGGTAGAATATATAATTACTATAATTAAACATTTTTAGTATAAAAATTCGTTTTTTTAAATTCCATAATACAGAAATAATATGAAAGGTTTTTTTTCTAACTGTGCATTCTTATCTCGGGGTCTATGGGCCCGATCACAATGGGGTTTGAATAATTCGACATGATTTTCTATCGCGTTACATATTTTAGTTCCGCTTTCCACCGCCAGGAGCGCACTATTTTCTCGAGTTCTATGGGCTTGATTTTGACGGGAATTGGTTCATTCAACTCCCTTGATACAATGGGTACCCATGTCGATGTTCTTATAGAAGAAACCTGGTGGTGGAAGATGGAACTAAAAGATTTTACAGTGAGTGCGCACCATGCATACTATACGGTGCCGGAGGCAGCAGGGACACATGTCGGAGTTTCTTTCGAAAGGTGGTTTGTTTGGAACAGGGGGCTTCCTCTTGCGGCGGAATGGGGAACTAAAAGATTCTGCAGCAGGAAGCAGGAACACACGTCAGAGGTTCGTTTAGATCAGAATGCACTCCCTGTCGCTGGAAGGTGGAAATAAAGGATTTTCCGTCGCGTGCGCAGAATTTTTAAAGAAATAATTTCATACAAAATCGGGTTAAAGATACAAATCATTTGCCTCGTCTGCCCGTTATCGAAATATAGACTTAAAATTTGCTAACTAATTTATTTAATTTAGGGACAAAAAGCGTGGTTCTGATTCAGAAAGTTTAATAATCAGATTAATGTAAAATGCAAAACATATTTAGATATAGTAATATAAAAACAAGTGGGTAAGTGTGATCGAAGATCGCTCAAAGGGTTTCGTTTAATATTCCTTTCAAAACACTTTATCCTTTCTTTAATAAATTCAAACAAATTTCATTTAGCAACAACAACAAAAAAAAATCATGTTTTTTATAAAGTAAAAATGTACCGGTCTATTTTTTCCTTTTTTCGAATATCTAAACCAGCCGGATAGCGGTCCAAGCCCGCTATTATATTATGTCATAATAATATCCGTCATACGGACTAAATGCAATATTTAAAAAAATAATTTCAAAATTAAACAAATTGTACACTTTCAAAATGTTAAAATATGCGAATATTTCCATAATCGGATTTTCATCCCGATTCAATATGTTTCTCAAACTCATATATTTACTATTCTCTATTATTTATATTGATACTTGCTTTGTATTATTCTCAAACATTTGAAAAATTAGTTAAACTTCCTATATGACGTCAGATTTTCTTTTTAAATGACGTTATATTAATCTGCTTTTTCCACTTACACATACTCATACTCCTTGTATTATTGAGAAATCTTAGACATTTTCCGTTTTAATACGACTATGACGTCAATCAATTTCATTTCATATTTATTTTTTTTTTTCAATTGGTGAAACTTTTTATTTCATTTTTTCATTTTTCACGTGAAAATCGTCTGATAGAAAATTAATTATTTTAAAAAGAATTTTATTGTGGATTTTAAATCTTTGTGGCATCTGCTCTAACTAAAAATGTTTCAATTTAATAGGAAAAGGCTGTTAGAATTTTGGTTTTTTATCTCTATTTATTAAAATAATGCGAATTTTTCAAATTTTAATATTTTGAGCTCTTCACAGCTGCTATTCAGATTTATACACTAAGTTTCAACTCTGTAAGTTACATACTTTTTGAGAATGGCTCTGTGACGGACAGACAACGGAGCGGGGGTAATAGGGTTTCGTGAGATGAACGAAACCCTAATGAAAGAAGCCCGCAAAAAAATTGCCATTGTCAAATATGGTATTGAATTAAAAAATGACTAAGACATTATGAGACATAAAAATGCCAAGAACATTTCATGAACTTAAATCTAGTGCAATAATTACAGTAGTCAACCTCCTGCGGGAAACAAAACAGCAAGGGCGTTTCAAATGGAAATGGCCGAGTTTGCCGTAACCCAGACTTATACCAAGCATAGCGAATGATGTCGGAATATTCCGGCGCACTAAACTGGAAATGGACAAGTGACTGTAGTTTGATGATGTTGTTACGTTGAAAAATATTGACTTCTCCTTCCATCCTATTAATTAAATAAAATAGCAAATTTTAAGACTTTATATATCGATAACCGGGAGACGAAGGCAAATGATTTATGAGTCAAAAAAGTGTTCACTATGCTCTTTCGATTGCTGCTTATTTAGTTTTTTTTCATTATTACACTAACAGCGTGGTTCCCTGGTTAGAATTATTTAATTTCTCAGGTATCTCAGATTTGAATATTTTCCCCAGCAATCACAGACTATGCAAATTACTTTTATTTCTGGCATGAGATAACACCAAAATCCTTTGTCTTAAGTAGATATTTTAAAGAATTTCTTTTCTGTTTTCTTAGAAGTATTTCGACAATAAGGCATGGATATATTTTTGACTAATTAAGCATTATTCTACACAAAATATAGCTACATTTTTAACCCCTCAAAAAAGTAATACAGTTGATTTGCTTGAGAACATTTATCTTCTTCAATCTGATGTGAATGTTATGAATTTTGGGTTACGTCAAACTAAATGGTGAAAATTGGATGACAGGTATATTTTCTCAAAGATATGAAAGGATCGACTGCATTTGTACTTCAATAATTGTCTAAAAGAAAGTTATACTTAGAGTCGGCTTAAAAAAAGAGTTGTCATTCCCACACAATTTAATCACCAAATTGTCACAGCCAAAACAAAACTAGCCTTTCGACAGGAAATTATGTCTTCTTTCAATTTAAGCTTAGAAAAACAAGTTTTTGAGCGTTTGTCTTCGTACTGAAATTGTAGCAAACTCTGAAATGTTTAATACGAACACCTAATTTTGACAGTGCATTTGGATTTTTCGACAAAGTTTACCTTAGGATTTAGTCAAGTAGTTAAGGAATTATGAAGGTTCAAAATTTGGAACATTTTATGTTACATTCATTTGTGATCGTTCCAAAACAGATTGCGATGAAGTTAGTTTTTTAAATTGCGATAATATGTGATAACATTGCTGTAGTCTGTCTCAAAAGTTTAAGCACTTTGCAAATCTGGTTTAAAATAATTGAAGAAAATATTTTATGCTAATTTACAATAAATACTCAACATTTAATCAAAATAAAATAAAATAAGCCATTTTGGGTGGTTAAAATAAAAAATATATTTATTTTTATTTAATTTTTCTTTTTTCTTGAAGAAACGCTGTCTCAAAAGTTTAAGCACTTTATGCAATTTTTTTTAGAAACACAGGATTGGCCGTGTGTAATGACGTTGTATGACATCATATTGTACTTTTATAAAAGTTTAAAAGGTGGAGAAATTATTTCCTCTCGTTTTAAAAATGCCTAAGGATAAAAAATTCACAAAATGTGAGATTTTAAAAGTTTTTAAATTGAAATCTGTCTCAATTGAAATCTGTTTCAGAACAAAACTGTTTCTGAAATTGCAAAAGTTTTAAATCGATCAAAGCGAGGTATAAATCAAGTACTCTCTAGAAATGATAATTTTAAGCGGAAACCAAGATGTGGATGACCACGTATGACGACTGTTCAGACTGATCGGAGAATACGGAGATTGGTATCTAGACAAAATATGTCCATACGGCAAATTAAAAATAATCTCAGTGTACAGGTGTCCAAAGACACTGTACATAGACGTATTAAAGAGTGTGATTACATCATACTAAAGAAAATGGCTCGCAAACCGTCTCTCAAATTACATCATAAACATGAAAGAATGAACTGGGCTAAAAACACATGTTCTACGGGGACAAATGGCTTACTGTTTTATTCAGCGATGAGAAAAATTGGAACTTAGATGGCCCTGATGGTTGGAACGCGTATTGGGCATGATTTAGGAAAGGAACTAAGGGCATTTTTTAGCAGGCAGCAAGGTGGTAAATCTGTTATTGTTTGGGGGGGGCATTTGGATTCAATGGCCAGACCTCTCTGGCTTTTCTAAAAGGAAGACAAGATTAAAAAAAGTATCAAGAGATGCTAAACCAACATTTTCTTCCATTCGGTGACATTTTTGAGGGTCCTGAATGGACTTTTCAACAAGACAATGCCTCAATCCACGTATCACATTCTACAAAACTTTGGCTTTCCCAGAATTTTTTTTGAGTTCTTGACTGGCCAGCTTTAAGTCCAGACTTAAACCCGATTGAGAATGTCTGGGGTATTTTAACTCGCCAGGTTTACGGCAATGGAAAGCAGTATGACTCTATTGAAGAACTCCAAGAGGCTATTGAGGAAGCATGGTACTCTTTGCCATCAGAAACCCTACAAAAACTAACAATTTCGACGGACGCACGTTTATTTGAACTAATCCGGAATCAAGGAAAAATAATTTGTAAGTAAAAGTTCTGTAAAAATTATAAATCTGGTTGTTTTTGACATTGGGCATAAACTTTTGAGACAGTTTTTTTAAACATTTTTTAATTATATTTTTTGCAATTATGTAATTTAATTTTTTCTACTTTTGATATCATTTATTTAAATAATGTTGCGAAATCTGCAAATAAAAAAATGTTATTCATTCTAGCTTTTGATAATTCTTTGAAAATCGACATTTTATGCTTGTGCTTAAACTTTTGAGACAGACCTTATAATATGATATGAAATTATTTTTGAATAATTAAACATTATCTGCACTAAACATAACCTAATAAAAGTAATATGGTGGATTAGTTTGAGAAAATTTATATTCTGCAACCTGATGTGAATAATACGTAACTAAATGATCAACATTATTAGCATGCATATTTTCTCAGAAATAGGAAAGTATGGATTGTATTTGTTTTTCTAGAATCTAATATTATTTTTATTATTTATCGTTATTAAATATTAAAATTTATAACAAATAAACTGTAATTCGACAAATTTCTTTATTTTTACAAATCTCTCACACACTTTAAATATTTTTCATATCTAATCACATTTACATTTTTTTAAACATAAAATAATTCCAAGGCCATTTATCTTCGTTCATTTCTGTTAACAAAATAATTTTTCTTCTTTCATAGAAATATTAACTCTTTAATACTTCATAGTAATTAAGCATTATCTTCCACTAAATACAGTTGCATTGTTAAGCTCTTAAAAGCGTAATACTGCGGTATTCGTTTTAGACCATTTATCTTCTTCAATCCTGATCGGAACAATGCGTTACGTCAAAAGGGAACTAAATGATCAGGATTATTAACACGTATATTTTCTTAGAGCTTTGAAAGGATAGTTTGTATGTGTGTTTTACTGTACCTGTCTAAAATAGAGTCTTCGTGGCAATACATATAAAATGTATAAAAATAATTAGTTTATTATTGATATTTTAATTTTATTAACTATATTTGTAGCTAATTTATTCTGAATGTTATCATCAAAATATAGTATTTTCTATCTTATGAATGCAAACTCTAGTATCGAAAAAGCACTGATATATTTGCTATTTTGTAACCTAACATTAGTTCATTCATCGGAAACAGATGCATTGAAACACCAATATTGATTAAACATTAATTTTAAATGTATTAAATGTAATAAACAAACCTAATTTATTTTAAATCTACCTGGAACATTGAATCTAAATATATTGGCTTCACGTTGGGCCCCCCTTTTGTATCACCGCATTGTATATTAGCAACATACCCAAAAGGGAATGTCCTGGAGAGGATTATATTTATTGCTTCTATCTTCCAACACAGTAAATATAAATTATTCACAGAATTCTCAACAGACGGTGATACCGAGTTCATTTTTCATGCCAAAGTTTTATCTATTATTTGAGCAGTTTCGGTTCGTTATTGCTAAAACGAACTTCGTAAATTTTATCAAAATAAAAAGGCTGGAGACGTCCTAAAATAGATATTTCACAAAGTTTAATTCGTATACTTTAAAATTTATTAAATTGATATTTATTTTAGAAAATTGACAATATTTATGAGATGTATGTAATTTTTTGTTAATTGCAGGTGTGAAAAAAAGTACTTTTTAGTCAATATGTTTTTAGTTTTATGTTTTAAAGTTTATTATTATTTTTTATATGCTTAAAAGGATGTATTCTGACATCTTATTAAATATATTTAGAATCGGATTTGTTGAGGCACAAATGGTTAAATAAACAATTAAGAAAATATAATTTATGTTAATTTAATTAAGTGAAGTCTAATGAAAGGTAACTTTAAAAAAAGACAAATTTTTCGTAATATACGAAAAATTAATGTAACCATTAACTAAAATACAATATAACTTCTTCCAAGTTACCCACGATTCCGAAAAGCGTTACTTTAATTTTGCAAGCTTCAGAAATCAATAGATTTTCAAGATTTAAAAAAGTTTCCTCTTGCTGCTCGTTTTCGGAAACATTTCCGAGTAGCTTTTGTAGTGCATTAATCAGTTTTCTCAACCTAGAATATCGGTTTTTCGGATGCTATCAATTCTCGAGTAAACATTTTCAGCTTCGTAATTTAATTTATACATACAAGATTATGAAAATAATAATAATGTTAATATAATGTTTAGTATGTGTTTCTGTAAAATTGGAAATTGTTCATCTGCAAATTTCATTTGCACATTCTCGAAATGTTTTATACAAATGTAAGAGATATTGACAGATTCCTAATGCATGAGATATAACTATGGAATCAAACACTTAAAATATGCGCATTATTTTTTGCACTATTATTTAGGGAAAATTTCTTGATATCAGAATTAACCGATATTATGATTTCTATATAGGCATTATTTCGTATTTCAGTTCAGGATGGAAAATGTATCCTTAAAATGGAAATATAATGTTCTACTGCTCTCTATTCTTCCAAACCAATTTACTTTAAATTAGGGAACAAAAATAACATAAATTTTTAATGTTTTGCATGAATTTCAAATGAGGTAAAATGTAATTTTTTAAAAGTTTCTTTCGTAACAGAAGAGAAATAAAATCACAGGTATCCATCACACTACCTGATCCAGCAGATGGAGTCAACATGCATTGAAAAAAATATATTGTGAAAACTCTAGTGAAAACTCCTGTTAGAATAACTGAGGGCAATAACAAAACAAGTGGATTTTTCAGATTTTCAGTAGTCAAGTTTCAGATTTCAATTTTCAAATTTCAGATGTATTATTTCGCATATAAGGAAAAATAAATTTTATGATCCTAAGCAAAGAAAAAATGCTAGAAAACTCTTCTTAATAGAAATATGTGTAAAGATGTTATAATCTAAATTAAAATGTTGGAAGTCAATTTAAAATCTTTGTAGCTGAAAACTCCATTTTTCACTTACCTTGTTATTGCAGAGGACTCGTCAACTACTATTTGTTACAAGAATATTTAATATTTGAATATATTTTCTAACATTTTATACTGCTAAAAGAGCCAGAAATATTTTAGAATTTTGTAGAAAAACTTCCTAAAATGTCATGTAATTTTTTTTCTAATATCTAACAGAAATCAATACACAATTTAGATCTTCATTCAGACATATGTGAGACACAAAATGTAAATTCAATATTCTATGAATATGAAAAATGTTACTTACGCCATCAAAAGTCTAAACATTCTTCCCACAAATAAATATTTATTGCTATCAGCTATAAAAAATATACTGAACTATTACTATAACAGCTTTCAGCCGTAAATGCACGTGTTTTCAGCATTTCTATGCATTTTCTCTTTCAGCAACGTTCACATAAGGAATAAAAGACTTCCAAATATAATTTCTTCTACAAAGTTTCTTTTACTGTATATGTGTGCTACAATTGACTAAATATTCACACACTACGTGTCAGGGAAATCAACCAGAAATAGCTTACTTTAGAGCCGTTTTTCTATCTATGTTTTTTTCCCTCTCGGGTATTCTCCGTAGTTTCTTTTTTCGCTTTGATTTTATATTCTCGACATATTTTTTCTTTCAATCGTTTGAGCTACGCTTCACAAAAAAAAAAAATAAAAAATCGTTATAAGATTACCACATATTCTTTTTTTCCGGTTTAAATTGAATTTTGACGTGGAGAAATGGAGATCTTATGGTGGAATATCTATTTGATAAGAAATTTTTTCTCTTATATAATAGCTTACGTTATGCACTTCGGTGAGTTTTGCTTCTACTCTGTTTGTAATAGTTATAAAATAGAAAAATTAAACTTTTATGAAAATTGACCAATCGTATTTCGTACTTAGTCTTACATTATTCTGTGTAAGCGATAACAAGTACAGAAAAAACGTTTTTATATGCTAGTCTTATAGACTACCCATTTTATTTATGATAATCAAACGTACACACACTCACACACTAAAAAACATTCACTCGCACGTGTACACACAGACAGACGCACACTAAAAAACATTCACTCGTACGCGTACATACAGACAAACACACACTAAAAAACATTCACTCGTACACTTACGCACAAACACACGCACGCGCGCGCACACACACACACACACACAGGGTGTCCGAAAAATCTGATAACGGTCGAATAACTCGAGAAACATACATCGAATTGAAAAACAGAAAAATGCATGTTCACTATTTTTGAAAAATCTATTTAAGGATATCAAAGTTCCCCCCCCCCCAACTCAGCCCCCTGGGTGGAACGGGGACGTTCAGAAGAAACGGATAAAAAGCTTCTGAGCATGCGCGCGTGGATTTTGGAAGAGTGATTTTTTATTTGTGATCTTTGATCATTTTTTATTTAATATCTACTCTAATTTTCAAAATATTAAAATTCTGACGCTCAGGTGCACCAGGAGAGGGTTTGGACTACCTAAACCTTTGGACTACCTTTGGACAAGCTAGATTTTTCTAGCCATCGTAGACAAACACACACACAGAGCGAAACTTTAACTTTCTTTCATTAGTATACTAGCTAACGCGCCCGTAGTTGCCCGGTCCCGAGATAATAACAATATGTTCTTGCGAATATGACTGAAATCTCTAACGCTATCGAAATAAATTCGAATGAAGGAAACCCCATCGTAATCGTGCTCATAGAACTCGATATTGGAACACGTACCCTGCCTGTCGAAAGTGCAATTAAAATATTTAAGGCTATAGATATAAAGTCAAATGAGCCAAACCCCGTTATAATCGGGCCCATAGAACCACAGACATGCCTGTAGTTCCACCTTTCACCACCAGGTGGCGCAATCCGTTCTGAAACAGGCCAACCAAATTTCCTAGTAGAATTGAAATTTAACCACTGGTAAACATTGCCAAAGTAGCGAAAATCGCGAAAGTGGGTTGCGTAATCAATCGGTTTTGAAAGGGTTAATGTAATTTTTTTTAAAACCCAATGGTGCGTTTTGAATAAACTGAACGTGTCTATAATCTGGAGTCTACTGTTTGTCCGTATTCTCATTTCCCGAGTCGATGCCGATTTTTAAACCTGGCCCGAAAAACGAAAATCGCATGAATGAGTATTGAAAATGATTTTTTTTTTTCGGAGTGCTAAATTAAAATTTTTCAAAACGGTTACACGATTTTAAAAGCAAAGGGATGTAGATTAAGCGCGGTAGTTTTAGTTTTTCGCATCTTGTTTATAATCGCCGATTCGAATTTTTAAAGATAGGACAAATCGTTAAAAAGGCGAAATTGACTTACGGTAAAAAACGTTTTGAAAGGTTTAAGGTGATTTTTTTAACTAAAGGTTTCTGCCTAAACCCGAAAGAAAGTAGATGTATTTGGGTGTGCTTGATTTTTGTTTGGTTATTTTAGAAAGCCGATGCCATATTTTATTTATCGCAGAAAATCAAAATTCGCAAAAGTGACTCCTGCGCGCGAATTTTTTTCGAAAGGTTAATATTCGTATTTTTATATATAAATACAGATGTCGAAAAAGGAATAAATCTAAATATTGTCTGGTATTTTTAGTTTTTCGCACCTTCCTCTGTACCGCCGATGCGAATTTTAAAAATTTGCCAAAATTGAAAAATTCGCGAAGTGGCATACACAAAATATAGTTTTTTGAAGTGCTAACTTTCGTATTTTTTTAATCCAAAGGTGGCTTTGAAAAGGACAAAGTCTGTTCTTTAATTTGGTTACCTTCGTTTCACTGTATTTCTTGATGTCCGGTGGATGCTAGGCTCGGAAAACAGGAAAAAAAATATGAATTCGATGCTTCTTGATTATTTCTTTTGAAAGGGTTAAATGTGAAAAATTTTCAAACCAACCGGATCTTTCGAGACATAAAAGTACTTTCTTCGAGAATATGTAGACGGTTTTTCCGTATTTTTAGCTCCACCGAGGGAATGCCTTCTTTATAATCTAAGAGCTAGCAACGTTTTCGTCACATGATTTTAGCATGGCTCACTTTTCTATATATTCTCCGTCTTTATTGTGTAGTACGAATGCGGCCGGTCTGGCTGGTGGAAGTGGTTGCGTTTACCTGTGGGGGGAGGGGCAATGCAGGTAAAAAAGTGACAAAATTACGTCATTTTAGCATGGATTTTGTTTATAAAACTTGAATCTGCTAACTATTTGTGATATTAAGTTATTAATCTGGCACCGTTTTAACGTTGCCAACACCGTGCCAGACCCTCATTTATAGGCAAAATGAGGTGTC
Source organism: Maratus michaelseni (assembly GCA_963931845.1). Taxonomy (NCBI): domain Eukaryota; kingdom Metazoa; phylum Arthropoda; class Arachnida; order Araneae; family Salticidae; genus Maratus; species Maratus michaelseni. Next base: position 525,098,628 of record OZ007586.1, read on the forward strand.
AAATTCACGTCATTTTAGCACAGCTGAAATTTTAGTATGTTATACTTTGGCTATCAGATAAGCCATAATTAATTTGCCAGACCGAAATTCGGTTGCTAAATTACTGCCAGACGCCGATTTAAATCTGGCAGAGAAAGCACCTATTATGAGAGTTTGCAGCTTTTGTAGTGCTTTGGCTACTTTCAATACACAATAAAGCCGTAATTGTTGCCAAAGCAACGATCTTTGCTTTAGATAAAAGTATCTCTCTCTCTCTCTCTATATATATATATATGAATAGCCGCCCGTCCCGACTTCGCGTGGGTGCACAATGTGTCGACTACAATGCAGGGTAGGTGGTAGGTAATTAAACATTATTCTAAATAATGTTCTAAAATAATTCTAAATAGGATAGAAGTGGAGGTGAGAAAAAACTGCAGTACTTACAAATTTTAAATTTTAAATAAAAGCTTGTAAAAATGTGATAAGTAATGTTTTTCTATTTATGTACATAATGACAATAATAAATTAATTTTAATATAGCAGAACCACCAGGCTTCACCCGAGTTAACCTTGGCCTACCAGGTAACATAAGTAAAAATTCAATATTCTAAAAATACGCCGATCACAATAACGCATCCGCGTCCATAAACCGTCAAAATGACATTCAGAAAAAAACATATGTTATTTTGACGCAATCATGCTAAATCCCTCAGCTTTATAATTGATTAAATGAATTTCTTTTAAAAAATGTCTTACGCAAAATATCTAATAAAAAATCAGCAGTAGTTGTCTTATTCGTCTAATCTTCCATAATCGAGTTCATATCCTTTGTTTAACCCCCTTAGTGGGTGAATTTCTAAAATTGCTTTAAACACGTGTTTAACTATTATTCTTTAGTAGAATTACTATCCTAAATTTCATGCTCCTACCTGAAACTGCTGCTGAGATACGGTGAAATGACCTAAAACGTTTGACAATCCATTTAACCCCCTTAGTAGTTGAATTTCTAAAATCGCTGAAATATGTGTTTAACTATTTTTTTAGTAGATTTGTTATCCTGAATTTTGTGCTCCTCTCTAAAACTGCTGCTGAGATATGGTGAAATGACCTAAAACGTTCGAACCTGCATTTAACCCCCTTAGTGAATTAACTTTTTTTAATATTCTCTCTTAACTTTTAAATAATTTAGTAAATATTTTCTCTTAATTATCTGAATAAACTTATATAACCTTATTTGACGGTCTGGCTGGCAGAAGTTGTTGTGTTTACTTGTGAGAGTAAGGGCAATGCAGGTGAAAAAATTACAACATTAAATTTTGATAACATGAGTTTTGTTTATAACATTTGTTTCTGCAAACTTTTGTGATATTAAGCCATTAATGCCAGACGGTTTTAACGTTTTTAAGACCGTGCCAGACTCTGATTTATAGGTAAAAAATAAATTATCTACACGTCAAACACGTCATCTACACACAGTTCAAATTTATATATGTTATTCTTTGGGTATCAGACAAACCATAATTAATTAGCCAGACACCAATTCCGTTGCTAAATTAATGCTAACATCTAGAAAGAAGTGAGCAAGCAGTAAAATTAAGAATGAAAATACGTCGTAGTTGATAATAATAAATAATTAAAAATAATATTATAATAGGCATAAATTATCAATAACAGGTCAGCGAACTGTAGCGAACAGGTAAACGAAAGAAAAAGTGAATACATTCCATTTTGAGTTTTCAAAAAATATATTATAATGAAAAGTAAGTGCTATACATAAGTGCTATATATAATAAGGAAAAATAAGTGCTATATATAATAATAAAAATAAGTGCTGAATATAATGAAAAATAAGTGCTAAAAAGTACATTAACTTAAAATATTATTTCAAAATTATTTCGCCTTGTGCATTTTCAAGGTCTTCATCTTCGTCACTGCTGTCATCATTATAAGAATTATTATCATCTTTATCATCATTAACATTGCCTATTTCTTTCTAACCACTATAAGTTTATTTAGAAAATTAAGAGAAAAAAATATATGTTGTATAGTTTAAAATTAACAGCGAATATTAATAAAGATTAATTATAATATTACTTAAAAATTAAGACAGAATTTAAATAAATGGTTGACAATTTACGGTGGAGTTTCAGTTTTGCTCTTTTTTCGCTCCTTTGGCGATTTTATACATCTCTATACTTATAAAAGAGCATGTCCTCGTGACTCAGAATCAACGCCGAGTCTCAACCTCTGCTCCTAGGACTACGAAATTTGGAAGATATGTACCCACTAAGAAAGTATTTTTGAAAATTCAGACCTACCGGGGTTAAATGGCAGGTTCGAAAGATTTAGGTCATTTCTCCATATCTCTGCAGCAGTTTTACGTAGGAGTATGACATTCAGGATAACAAATCTACTAAAAAAATAGTTAAACATTTATTTCATGGATTTTAGAAATTCAATTACTAAGGGAGTTAAATGGGGATGGTTGAGAGTTTAGGTCATTTCCCCGCCATATCTGAAAAGCAGTTTTAGATAAGAGTGTGAAATTCAGCATACCAATTCTACTAAAAAAGGAGTTAAACATATATTTCAGCGATTTTGGAGCAAGCGATTTTAGAGCCAGCGATTTTAGAGCCAACATCGACTATGAACTCGGTTATGAAAGACTAAATGAATAAGACATCTATTGCTAATTTTTTATTAGATATCTTGCGTGGCATTTTTCAAATCATAAATATATGTACTTTTACAGAAAGCAACAATCGTTGCTTTGGCGACAATCACGGCTTGGCTGTGTATTGATAGTAACCCACACGAAGTCGGGACGGGCGGCCATTCATATATATATATATATATATATATATATATATATATATATATATATATATATACATATATATATATATATATATAGAGAGAGAGAGAGAGACTTTTATCTAAAGCAAGGATCGTTGCTTTGGCAACAATTACGGCTTTATTGTGTATTGAAAGTAGACAAAGCACTACAAAAGCTGCAAACTCTCATAATAGGCGCTTTCTCTACCAGATTTAAATCGGCGTCTGGCAGTAATTTAGCAACCGAATTTTGGTCTGGCAAATTAATTATGGCTTATCTGATAGCCAAAGTATAACATACTAAAATTTCAGCTATGCTAAAATGACGTGAATTTGACACCTCATTTTGCCTATAAATGAGTGTCTGGCACGGTGTTGGCAACGTTAAAACGGTGCAGACTAATAACTTAATATCACAAATAGTTAGCAGATTCAAGTTTTATAAACAAAATTCGTGCTAAAATGACGTAATTTTGTCACTTTTTTACCTGCATTGTCCCTCCCTCCACAGGTAAATGCATCCACTTTCACCAGCCAGACCGACCGCATTCGTACTACACAATAAAGACGGAGAATATATAGAAAATGAGCCTTGCTAAAATCACGTGTTTTCTGACGTTGCTAGCTCTTAGACTATTAGGTATTTACGGGTTTTGCGACCCCGGATTCTGGAGCGATCTTTCTCCTTTCATGTATTCTTCTCTTCTTAGTTGTCTATCCTTTTTTCTTTGTTTCACACTTTTTAATCTTCTCTTTTCAGTTTGTTATACCTCTTTGTTCTTTTTCATGGTTGATTTTTTACTAACTTTTAAGTTCATTTTGTTCTTTGTTCTACTAACGTTGTTTTCGTTCTTTTGAAAAAAAAAATTAAAATTAAAAAAAAAATCTTAAAAAGACAAAAAATAGACCTTGTTTCTAAGTTATCCCTAACATTACTTCTTTTTTATACAATAGTGGATTTTTTTATTTTCACGTGACACCTGTGAATGCTGAGGTTTTTTAATCTTATCGACTCGGTTCTACATTTTTAGGCTGATCTTGAGTCCCAGAGTGGAGGGCATTTCTGAATTCTGTTTCCGTGATCGGAGGACGCCATACATTGTATGGTGGCTGTTAGGACCAACACCGGGCGACTGGTGCCTTTAGGTGAAAGGGGTTGTAAGTTGGACTGAGCTGTAAAGGCTTACCTACTGACTGCCTGATTCCAATGTGAAATAAATAGTTATTAGGAAATGCTATCGAGTTTACTCCAACGTTCGAAAATCGTGGAAGTTTGTTGAAAATAGTTTTTACCCTTTTGAGACCTGCGCCTGAAGTAAGGGCAAGAATCCGTTTCTTCGTCCGTAAATAGAAGAAACAAAGCACGAGTCATGCCGTTTCGATTAAGGTTTTTCTAAATTTGCCATGGGTTAACGGCTGAAAATGCAGAAAAACTGTCTACATATTCTCCAATAACGTACTTTTACGTCTCGAACGATATGGTTGATTCGAAAAAATTTCATATTTAAACATTTAAAAAAAAAATAATCAAGAAGCATCAAATTCATATCTTTTATTTTCTCCCGTTTTACGAGCCTTGCATCCACCGGACAACAAGAAATACAGTAAAACAAACGTAACCAATTTAAAGAACTGATTGTTTCCTTTTCATAGCCACCTTTGGTTTTAAAAAATACGAAAATTAACCCTTCAAAAATGTATATTTTCTCTATGGCGTTTCGCGGTTTTTAAAAATTCGCACCGTCGGTTCAGATCAAGGTACGAAAAACTAAAAATACTACACAATATGTACACTTATTCTTGTTTTAATATCTGTATTTGTTTTTGAAAAATTAGAATACTAACCCTTCGAAAAAATTTCGCGCGCAAAACTCGCTCTTGCGAATTTCGATTTTCTGCGATAAATAAAATCTGGCATCGGCTTTCTAAAATAACCCCCCCCCCCCCAAAAAAAAAAAAAAAAAAAAAAAAAACATAAAGACATCTACGTTTTATCGGGTTTAGGCAGAAACTTTTAGTTTAAAAAATTTTTCACGTTGACACTTTCGAAAACGTTTTTTACCGTAAGTCAATTTCGCATTTTTAACGATTTCTCCTATATTTAAAAATTCGAATCGGCGTTTATAAACGAGATACGAAAAACTAAAAATACCGCGCTTAATCTACATCCCTTTTCTTTTTAAAATCTGGTATTTGTTTTGAAAATTTTTAATTTTAACCCTACGAAAAAAAAATCATTTCCAAAACTCATTCACGCACTTTTCGTTTTTCGGCCCAGGTTTAAAAATCGGCATCGACTCGGTAAATGTGAATACGGACAAACAGTAGACTCCAGATCATAGACATGTTCATTTTCTTCAAAACGCATCGTTGAGTTAAAAAAATATATCTACATTAACCCTTTCGAAACCGATTGTTTGCGTAACCCCATTTCGCGATTTCCGCTATTTTGGCAATGTTTAACCGCGGTTAAATTTCAATTCTACTAGGAAATTTGATTGGGTCGAGTGTTCTGAAAAGGCCTTTTCCAGAACAGTTTGCGCCCCCTGGTGGTGGAAGTTGCAACTAAAGGAGTATCTCTGGTTCTATATGCCCGATTATGACGGGATTTGGCTTATTCGACTTTATTTCAATAGCCTTACAAATTTCAGTCATATTTAAATCGATCAGATTGTTATCTCGAGCCCGGGCAACGCCGGGTGGTTTAGCTAATATATATATATATACATCTTACACTTATAACTCACATTTACTCCTGATTGAATAGATGATACTAACTTTATGTAAATACGGTATTTATTATATTAAATTTTACGTAAGACTGAAGTTATCGCAATTATTGTTAAAAAAAATTATTTGTTATTGGAGTCTTGTCTCGAGAGAGAAAACAGCGATATTAAATTTGGTGAGAAAGGTAAAATTTTCAAAAGTATTTTCTGTCGTAAAAAAAATTCATCAGATTGTTCTAGCTTTATGAAATAGCTATTACAGTTCGTCCCAAAAGTTTATAGATGACGGGATTTTTTTATTTTGCAAATGAAGAAGAGGAGTACAAATTTTAAAAAAATTATAATTATAAATAATATCAAGACAATAATAATACTGTACAGAAATAATATTACACTATCACAGGTTTTGTGAGAAAAAATAAAACTGAAATTTTACTATCCCAAAAGTTTATAGACAACTCATTTTTTCCCCTTTAATGGTCAAAATTTTAAGCCGTTTTTTCTAATCACTTCAAAAACTCAATCAAGCATACTCAAAACAAGAGTTTGGAGAAATTCTGGCTTTAAAGGAAACCAACTTCGTTCAATTTGCAATCTTAGATCTTGAATCGTGTCAAATTGACTCACATGAGCATATACCTCTTTAGCTAATATTCCCCAGATGTTCTTTCTCTATTAGGTTCAGGTCAGGACTTATGGCTGACCAGTGTGTAACAGTTACTTAGTTTTGTCTAAACCACTGCATTGTAGAGTACGACACGTCAAAAGAGCTTGATTGTCTTGCTGGTATATCTAGTTGCCCCCACCTAGCAACTTTCCAAATGGAAGTAACTGTACTTCAAGCGTTTTCTGGTAATCTTCCGAAAATTGACGACCTTTCAAAAAAGCAATATCAGTTGTTTTATTACAAAACAATGCTCCACACACCATGAATGGTCCTCCTCCTTGTTGTCTGCTGAAACAAATTTCGTGGTTTCATACGAATATCCTGCCTGTAATATGCACAACCATCCAGTCCACCTAAATTAAATTTCTTCTCATCACTGAAAAGGACACTCAACTATTCATCTTTCCAATTCATGTGATTTCGGACATACTGCACAAGAGAGACTTTATGCCGTTTTTTAAACTTTGGCGAACGGCGTATTTTGTGATAATCAAGAAATGTACTTGCCTGCAGCTGTCTATGGACAGTGGATTTTGATACTGGAAACGTTCACTTCTTTAGAAACTGACCGTACATACAAGTTCTCGGTTGAAACTAATCTCAAAATGTCTCTGTCTGGCCGTTTATTTGTTTCCTTTTCTCGTCCAGAACGACATTTAGTTTCAAAATTGTCTCCTTTTGACAGAACTCGGTAAATACCAACCCTGATGCGTCCAATGTTTCTTTCAATGTCCACAACTTTCCATCCACGAGCCATTAAACGATAGATTTGCAAAATTTCTTTTTTAAAAAACTGCAAATTGTGAGGCATCCTTGCAATCAGTCGGAAACGGAAAGGCAGATTCGCTTTTATCTTAGGAAACTATTTCGTCTCAAGCATATAACTTTGGAATATGCAAATTTGAATATCAGTACATAATCAGCTGTTAATACCGGTTGTCTAAATATTTTTGGGACAGCATTTTTTTTGTTTTTATTTTTTATATTAAATCTGTGACTGTTGAAAGTAGTTTGAGTATTTTATTATTTTTATTTCATCATTATATAGTTGCATAATTTAGTTCGTCTTTCTTACTCGTTTAGTTAGCTTTTAAATCCAAAAAAAATGGTTGTCTATAAACTTTTGAAACGCAGTTTAATGTATCAAATGCTCAATTTCTTTTATTTTTGCATCATTAAATACATACATTGAGAAGCAATCTGCTTAATTTAAAGATAACTAAGACGAAATACCTGACATAAATAAGCGATAAAATATTACAAAATTTTTCATTAGTCGCTATTTTACTTTTGTAATTGTTTATAATATTTAGTGTGAAATCGCACATTCTTAAGAGTAAGTTCTGCCACCAAAAATATCGGTGGAGGTATGAAATTATATTTTCGCGAATAAACATTGATATTTAGTGATAAAAGCGTTCATTTTCTTGTTTTTTCAAGTAGGGTCGTTTCATAGTTTTAAAATAAAAAGTTATTTTTGCCCGAACTCTTTCAAATCTTTATTGGTTAAAAATAAAACGGTGTAAAAAGTGCCCGTGTAAAAATTTCGTGAAAAAATATTATTATCGAGTTGTAAAAGAAAGAATCTACAAATAAACTTTTTTCTTCTCCCTTTTTTGTTTATTTGTTTGTTTTTGCGTCGGCTCTTTTAACATAGGAATAAAAAAATAGTTCTCATATTCGGAACTCTCTGACATTTCAATCGGTTATAAATATAACTCTATCCAAGCTCCCTTTAAAATTTTGAAAAGAAATATGCTCAGTTAGTAGTGAAAACATGAATTCTTTAAAAAAAACTTTAGCTTTCAACCTCAGAGCAAAAATATATTAGAAGGTCTATACTTTCAATGCAATGGTACGACTCAATCCGTTTTCAAACAACCCTTTTCAATCCCCCTAGACTAAACAGGTGAGGGCTAATCAATGAGGTTTTCCGTCTCTGAGGGGAAAAGCCTTCAAAAAAACATTGAAACGTGCGCAAAGAAACCCTTTTCGTGTGGAAAAATAATGTTGGAATTTGACACAATGTGTTTTTCGTTTTAAATATATAGATTGATTGTTTATTGTTACAAATGATTCATTGTTTATTGTTACAAATTATCAATTGTTTACTATTACAAAAAGTACCGACAAATATAACAGAAATATTTTTTTAAGTAAACAGTTTTAAATATTTTAAAAGTTGAGATGCGGAGAGCAAAGGGGCAGAAATAGAAAATTTGGAGGGCGGATGTTATTTAGATGATTGATTATTTATTTTTCCTACAACGGAGTAACAAGACAGAAAAAGTTTTAAATTAAAAAGTTTTAAGGATTTTAAACATTGTGTCCTCGATGCTGGGGGAGGGAGGCGCATAAATCCAAGAGGTCATTTAAGTGTGTTGGTGTGTGGAAAGGAATTAGATGATGAGTTACTTATTCCTTTAATGAAGTTAAAAAAATGTCTGTAACAGTTTAATTCCAAAGTTTTAAAGAATTTTAACATTGTGTACAGCGGGTGGGCAAAGTAATTTTTTGTGGCGATGGGAGGGAATTTCAATGATGTTTTTAAAAAAGCGGAAATTCGCGGAAATGTGGAAGATTTTCAACACCAGAAGTAGAGTAATGTAACTGATATCGTACGATTGAGCGCGATTAGTAACCAGGCCCTCATTATCACAAGGGTAAATAGGAAAGCTGCCTTGTGTTCTGAAAACTAAATTTCAGGTAGTTTCCTTTTAAATGAGTACAAATTTCGACCACAAAAATGTTATAGGGGTCCCCACTGGATCTTAACCCTAGGGCGTCACCTAGGATTAATCGGAACCTGTAAGTAATATCAATCGTTTATCAACATTAATGAACGCGCTGCCTGTACTTATCGTAATTTCCGGCGTATAATCCGCTGATCAAACAAATACGTTTAGACCCAGAAATTTTATTTAATGATTGAAGTAAAATATTTAGAGAGATTTAGTAAGTTATATTTTATAAAATAAAATGTCTGGGTAGAAACATGATTGCTTGAACCGTGGATTATACGCCGGAAATTGTGGTAACCCCTTAAGAATCGCGCCCGATAAGTGTAGGCTACTTTTTTTTTTAATTCGTATTGTTTGATTGCCCCCACTTTTATAGAGTAGAGACATTCAACTTATTTAATAGCAGATAAAATAATCTTCAACTATAATAAAGAAGGAAGTTTGTGTGTGTTTGTGTGTGTGTGTGTGTGTGTGTGTGTGTGTGTGTGTGTGTGTGTGTGTGTGTGTGTGTATTTGTGTTTGCCTATTATACAACATAAAAAGATAAATTACATGAAATTAAGATGCCTGAAAAACTAGTAGATAAAATAAATTTCTTGCTTTCCATTAATCACGTATATAGAAAATTTTATCCAATACGTCTAACCAATTTTCAGATATGTTATACTGTTACATTTTTAACACTTTCCAACCTAGTTGAAAAGTGTTTATGACTTCGGTTTGTCTGGCCGTCTGGCCGTCTGCCGTCTGGCCGTCTGGCCGTCTGCCGTCTGGCCGTCTGGCCGTCTGCCGTCTGCCGTCTGCCGTCTGTCCGTCCTCTAACTCCCGTAAATATGCTCGGATTGCCCTGCAATTTTTATATGTTATAATCATTATCTATAGCATGTTCCCTATTTCAACGGAAGTATGTAGCACTTATAGTTTTTTTACAGGGACACTCAAAAGAATTCCGTTACATTGCGGTCTATGGGGAAAAATCATTTGCGGTTTATTTAAATAATGTTTCACTATTTTAAACGCATTGAAATTTATATATATCACTAAGGTGCATTAGAAGAAGCTTAATATGGAATAGGGTGTGCATAGCACTTATACTTACTTTACAGGGACAGTCAAAAGAATTCCGTTACATTACGTCTATGGAGAAAAATCGTCTGCGCTTTATTTAAACAATGTTTCCCTATTTTAAACGCATTGGAATTTATATAAGGTTCATTACAAGAGACTTACTACAGAATATTGTGTGTATAGCAGTCATCGTTCATTTACAGGGACACACAAAAGAATTCTCTACTGTATGTTAACAATAATTCCTGGAAGTGCGTTTTAAGTTACTAAACGCGATTTTAATTTTAAATCGCTTTTTGTCTATTACGTGGTGTGTATAAATTCTGTAGATCCTATACAGGGAAGCACAAAAGTTCGGGAAAACATTTCTGTATTATTTAACTCCAGACGGAGAATTTTAAACTGTGCTACGTGTTTCCTAACTGAACTAAAATTTAGCATCCTATGTAGTATATATACAAATCTATAGATCCTATACAGGGCTGAATAAAAGTATTTGGATTACTTGGATGTTATCTTTTAGCTTATTGAAGAGTATGATTCGTAAAATTATTTTGGAAGCGTTGGAAAGTGTTACATAATCTATGCTTGACGCATGATTTTTCGTTCTTGTTAAACTAACAGAAGAGAGACAAAACAGACAGATGCTCATAACGTAGAATATTATAAAGGAAAAGTTATCTTATAAAATAGAAGTCCAACTATAAGATATCCTTTTCTTCAGGTCAACATTCAATTTAAACCATGAAGAATGTGTGGGAATCATGTAACGAAATATTTAGTGGATTATATCTCAAAAGATAGAAATAAATATAAGCTAAATCAAAGCAAAAAAGAGAACTCTTATAAAGATCGTTTACATGTAGTGTGGTGGGTTTTAGCTGCCGATCGTCATTGCGCTGAATCGGGATAAAATGCTTCATTTGGCGTGGAAAGGAACGACCAAAATAATGAAATTGAGGAAGTTTTTTTTTTAATTAACCCTTTAATTATCGCGTCCGTGATGTTCACAGGCTGTGTAGGATACTTTTAAAAATTCAGATTACTTGATTCTCACATGTTTTTTAAAACAGTGCAATTGGCTTTATTTCTCAATAGCAGTCCCGTAAAAAATAATACGAAAGTCACTTCGGTCCCGTAAAAAAATAATACGAAATGCGAAATCACTCTAAAAATCGCTGCACGAAACTCTTCCTCTGGTAACTCTTTGTCTTTAGGAAATTAAATAGAGAGATGGACCCGAAGTGGAAATAAATTTAATACCACCTCCTCAAATGTCTGGATCATTTGATTTAAAACTGGTCAGTTTTTGGTCAAAATTTTTAAAAATGTCACCGTCTGATTTTTACAAAATTTGCATTTTCGGAATCAGAAAAAGAAACTGTGAGTTTCGATTCAAATAATCCAATACTTTTCTTAATACTCGAGGATGAGTGAAAATGAAACTTTTTCGCTGTCTGGGATTATCAAATCGGTAACTTTCTTTTGCGGTTTCAATAAAAATAGCCATTTTTGGCGCACGTGCAGGAAATTTTTTTAGTTCCACCGCCAGGGGATGCATTTCTTTCTAAGCAAATTATCCGACACGTGTCCCCGCTGCCTACGATACCGGGTATAGAAGACGTGCTAGGCACGCGCTGCAAAACCTTTTAGTTCCAGTTTTTATCACCAGGTGGAGCATTCTGTTCTAAATAAACCTATTTCCGAACAAAACTCCGGCACTCGTTCCTGCTTCTTATGGCACCGTGTAGAAGGCTTGCCATGCACGCGCGAAAAATCTCTTAGTTCCACTCTCCACCGCCAGGGAGTACCAAATATATGTCATAAATAATTAGCTATATCTTAATTAGTTCATGTTAAGTTGAATGAACCGATTCCCGTTGAAATCGAACCCACACAACTCGAGAAAATAAATCACCCCCGCCTGGATATTAGTATTCATAAATGTTGGTAACCAAGCGCTGGAAAAATTATACCAAGGCTTGTTTAGTACCAGGGAGGCCTCGGAAGAATGTCAGAAAAGATTTCGTTTGAATCGGACCAAGATTACATGCAAAATCTTTTAGTTATATTTTCCACCGCCAGGTCGTGCACTCTGATCTAAAGAAACCTCTTTCCGAACGAAACTCCGGCACCTGTAACCCGCTGCTTATGACAAAGTATAGAAGGCGTTCTGTGCACGCGCAGAAAATCTTTTAGCTCCAGTTTCCACCGCTGGGGGTTGCCAAATCTATGTATTTAATTAGTTATCTATATCTAATTAGTTCATATTAAGTTGAATAAATCAATTGTCGTTGAAATCGGGCCCTTTGTTTGAATCGGTCAAATTTTAAATGCAAAATTGTTTAGTTTCACTTCCCGTCGCTAGGGGGTGCACTCAATTCTAAATAAAACTCTTTCTGATCGAAACTCCGCCATGTGTCCCTGCTGCATACGACACAGTACAGCAGGCGTGATACACACGCGCTGCAAAATCTTTTAGTTCCATTTTTTACCATCAGGGGGCGCCAAATCTGTATCTTAATTTGTCATCTATATCTTAATTAGTTCGTGTTAAGATGAATGAACTAATTCTTATTGAAATTGGGCCCATAGAACTCGGGAAAATACCGCTCCCTGGTCATTAATTTTCAGAAATAGTGACAACCAAGGGCTGAAAAAATGATACCGAAGTGTATCTAGTACCTGAGGACCTGAGAAAAAGTTTCGTTTGAATCGGACTAATAATTAATTAGTTTTTGATTTTGGAGGCAGGGAGGAAGGAGGGAGTTTCGATCAGAGCATTAACGTGATATTTTAACTACAACCGAACACTCACCTCCCTCTCCCCACAGAATTAAACCAACGTCGTTAAAAAATTAGGAATTATCATTAACTTTTGAAACAGAAACAAAATGACCTTTTTTTAATACATACAAAAATAGTAAGTTATCGTTGTTAATTTCTGAAATCAAATACATAAGTGACGTATACATGAAAAAACTCTAAAAATCGCATAAAACAAATCGCAAAAATTCACAACCCTCTGTTCGAATTGCAAGCAGCTGACGACCTTTTCATCTGCCAATCACAAATGCCCGTACAATTCTAACCAACCAATCCAACTGCCCTTCAATGGCGGTTGACTTGAAGTGGGCGATTTGTGACGTCATTTGAAACAAAAAACGCTGCAAAACATCAAAAAAATGTTAAAAAACACATAAAAAATGAACTTAAAAGAAAAAATCTAACAAAAAAATCGGGATAATAAATAATCCGCCCTTCCCTTTTAAAATTACGATTTTTTATCTGTAAAGAATTATCAACTTTCTCCAAGCTAAAAAGAGTATAAAAGAATGTCGACTCTGAGCGTATCTGAGGCTGAAATGGAAACAACCACCGAACCAATCAAGCATTCTGGTCAAAATTACTTAGTGTTAAAGAAAAAAATGCCAAAAAATCGGAAATCGCTGTACGAATTTCGCATAAACTTTATTGAAAAGAGGCTAAAATTTACTATATTAGGCTAAAAGATTGGAACCGGATTCCGGTTACTAATGTGGGTAAATCGCACCGAAACGGCAAAAAACACTAAAAATCGCATTTTTAAAATCATGATTTTTTATCTGTAAAGAATTATCAACTTTCTCTAAGCTAAAAAGAGAAAAAAAAAGATTATTCTGAGCCTATCTGAGGCTGAATTGGAAAAGCAACCACTGAACCAATCAAGCATTCTGGAAAAATTTCTTAGTGTCAAAGGAAAAAATTCGCCAAAAATTCAAAAATCGCTGCACGAATTTTACATCAACTTTATTGAAAAGAGGACAAAATTTACTATATTGGGCTAAAAGATTGGAACCGGATTCTTGTTACTAATGTGGAAAAATCGCAACGAAACATAAAAAACACTAAAAATCGCGTTAAAATTTTAATTTAAAAAATTTATTAAAAAATTCCAAAGTCTGGCTTCGAGGTGCAAAACTACATGCATAGAGGTACCTCCCCATCAAATTATGTAGCTCTACGTGCAGTGGTCTCTTCAGAACACAACGGAGAATCACACGCACACACACGCACACACACACACAAACACACACACACAAACTCACACACAGATATATATATATATATATATATATATATATATATATATATATATATATGTACAGTGGTGGCCAAAAGTGTGGACATTTTTTGAAAGTTTCATGTTCTTCAACTTTGTGTGTTTGTGGAATATATTAATTTTCACTTAAATACAAACGTTTATAAGTAGTAGAAGAACAAGAGTTTCGCTCCAGCAGGAGCCATGAGCGCGGAGCCGGAGCCGGAAGTAGCAGGTGTGGATAACAGACATGTTGAGACAGGAAATGATCCTGAAACAGGAAGTAATACAGGACGGGTTAGGAGATAAGGACAGGATGAGACGTATTTTTTATGGGTTTAAATCAGATTCTTTCTTGACAGGGAAAATTTTTCTGCATCAGCATAGTTCGCTCAGTCAATCTCAAGGTTGAAGGAAGGTTAGCGGAAGGGTCGGGTGGTGATAACAGACATGTTTATACAGGAAGTGATTCCGTAAGTAAGACCGGAAGGGATTAGGAGATAACGTTAGGATGTTCTACACCAGATGTGCTAACCTCGCAAGGTCATAGGAAATGACAGATGTTGATAACACACAGGTTGGAACAAATACCTTCAGACAGGAAGTAATCGTTGGTCTTACCGGAAACAGGATAGGAAGTGAAATGTGATATGGCTTTCTGACTTTATAAAAGTTTAATATGATTTTTTTTTCAATAAAAAGGGTTATAATAATCAGGTTATTTCTTGAGAGGGAAAAAAATTTAGTTTTTTAATTTCATAAAAGTTTTTTTTTTCTTTTTTTTCTCACTTGAAATAAAAATTTTATTTGCTAACTAACACATGAAATAGAAATGGAAATCTTTCTGACTTTGTTTTGCTTTCTAAAAGTTTTACATGAAATTTATTTTAAGACCGGAAACGCGACAGGAAATAAGACAGGAAACCAGATTAGACACGTTTTTCTCCAAAAAGGGGTTTTCAGGAAGCAGGATGTTTGGGTACATGTTAGAACAAGAAAGGTGATTTATAAGACCGGAAGTGATTAAGTCTATAGCGATAAGGAAAGTATAGGAATATACATGTAGATTTCATTCTTTTTAGAACCTGCAAGTTCTGTATCACACATGTCTTATCTAGTAGGTTACTAAGAATGTGTGTGTTGTTATCTCTTCAAATGCAAACCCTAGCAAGGAATTTCAGACCTGCGTTTAATTATCTTTATCATAGTTTTAATGAACTGCAGGAAATTGTCTTTAGCTATTGAGCAATTCGCGAGTTTTGGTATTTAATGTGACTGCTATTTACATCTGTTTGTTTAATTTACAAACACATTTCTCTTACAACATTCTGTCAACAGATCATTTCAATATTCGAAATAATAATTTAGAAGGAAAATTTTTACTTTTATATGAAAATAGTATGCATTATTCTTTTTTGTATTAACTAATCATTTATATTTGAAATATGTTTCTAGTTTTGTTAGGAAAAATAACGTGTTTATATATTTTAAAAACGAAAGAAAAGTGATTTTTACCAATATAAATATTAGCTATACACCCACGCATTTATGTTATTGCCTATAACGCAATGTTTAATATTGTATTCACCGTTATATTTTTCTACAAAAGCTGCTTCACAAACTTGTATAGGGAAAGTAATGTGTCATTTTTAGGGGAAAAATTAATTCAAGTCTTTGAGACAAAACCTTTACGGGAAAAAAGATTTGTTATACTTTCAGTTACATAATGTCTTCCATTTTTTTTAAGTTTACAAATTTGTGGAGTAACTTAAATGATCGTTTTTATGATACTTAAACAATATCTTTTTTAATTATATATTTTTTAAATTAACTTGTAATAGCTATTTTTTTCTTAAAAGGGTGATGTACGTAGAATAACTTATTTCACAAGTACTATACACACTTCTTTAGTAAAATAGTTTATGCTTCAGACATGACAAAGGGGCCTTAGAAACATTTCACTTTGGAGTTAAGTGATTAAACAAGAAAAATATTATTTATAAAAACATACCATAAGAGAATTTTAAATATTTTTTCCTTTTAAATGAACAATTTTTAGTGACTCTTTAACTTATTAAAGAGAGCGGGTATTTTGTTTAGAGTTATACGATTAAAATAAATTTTCAATAGATTTGACTTTATACAACCAACATTTTAAAAAAGGGAATGGAATCTAGTTTTTATAAATTAACGTATTTCAATTTTACAAATACTTCACACCCCCCCTCTTTTTCCCCTATTTTGGTAGACTTTATACACATATGACATTAAAGGCATTTTAGAATTCATCATTTAGAAATTAAGCGACTTGATAAATAAAATATTATTTATAAAAGCAATAGACACGAAAGTAATAAGGAATTTTACTTACAAATGTACGAACTTCTGATAGGTAAGACTTTCTCAATCATTGTGCAAGAATTAAGTGATTATTGATCTTATAACATTGTATGATAAAATAATCATGTGTCATTTTAAACCAATAAAGTGTCAGTATTTTTAAACCAATAAAATGTTAGTATTTTTTACACGAGCGCCCTCTATCATTATATAAATTTCACTGAAACGAGTTCATAACATATTGTGCCCTGAAATCGTTTTAATATCTTGTGTTTTTGTTTTAAAGTTAGTTTTCATTTAAGTTATTATGGAACGAATTTTAGATTCTTGTGTTGATGATGTAACTACCTTGGAGTGTCAACACTCATCACCAAAGTTAAATAATCAAGAGATGGATTCTACACTTTTATCCAAAGAAGGACTCGTTTCGAATTATAAAGTGAAACCCACCTCATCAGGACTAAAGAAACAGAAGTTACCCCATATGTTTAAGATGTGTAACAAAGCATTTCCTCGAAAAGTTAACTTAGTCAGGGATACTGCGGAAACGCTTCCCGTCACAAATCCCGTCGTACGCGATACAGCGGAAACGCTTTCCGGCCGGAGGCGTCACAAAGTTGCGACCGTCGTCCCAAAAACCTGCGACTGCTTGGAAGTCGTCGTGAGCTGTTGCAAGCCGGTCGTAAGTCGAAAGCAGTCAAGATGGCGGAGTCATTAGACGTAAAAAAAGAAATGAATTTCTCGTCATTTAATAATATAAAGGATCGTGAAGATCCCTTTTCTTTAAAGGAAAACGATTTCGTTATGACGTACAATCTTACAAAAATAGCTGCAAGAAATAAGAGCTAAAAGAAATAAACTTCATAAATGAGATAAAACCTTTAGTTGCCCTAGAAGGAAATACAAGCTATCCCCTTGAGATAGGTAAGTGTAAGATCAAGAAAATATATTTATAAATAATATATATTTTAGATTTAATCAGTGTAGATTAAACAGAAAGAAATTAATAGTGTTAAGTGCGTGACGTTTATATATATATATTATTGAATGCTTTTATTTATGGGGAACGAACTTTTGTCTGTATCATGTTTATAGGAATTTTGTTTATAAACTCTTTTATAATATATTGCACAATGATAGAATGAATAACATATCTGGCTGATAGATGTTAGATAATTAGTAGATTCGGTAGTATTCAATTTTTTATCGCCATTTATGTAGATTGAAAAAAATGTATGAAAAGTGTATGTATTGTATGAACAATTTTCACAGCCCAATACCGATTCTTTACTTTAAAAAAGTAAATATACCAAACAAATTAGCTTTGAATGTACCATTTTACGGTTATGAAATCAATAACTACAAATAAGTAACTTTGCATTACAGAAAATTAAAATGCTAAAAATTACATTATAATTGTGGAATTTTATTTAATTAATTTACTTTTTAGTACATAATTTTCCCTCTACCCGCTAGATTAACATAATAATAAGTGAAAATATGATTATATTAGATTATAATATAGAAAATGGCCTTTTTTTTTCTTTACTTGAATAATAGTGCATATTACTCAGTTTATTGTAAATATTTTAAGTAAATAAAATTTTAAACTAATATTTTACAGTATACTTTCTGTGCTAAATAATGTAAAGTTTTAAAATTGTTAAAAATAGGATTTATTTCTTTTTTTAAAGTTTTCAGAACACACGAACTTCTTATTAATTAACCCATAGTTCAATGTTTTGATATTAGAAAAGAAAAACACACTGGGAATTTTTAACTTTATCCTAAAACTAGTACAATAAATTTTTAGCCATATAATTCATTTTTAATTAACTTCTCGGTTTTCTCTGTTACTGTCATATAATTGACTGATCATAGCAATCTCTGTACATGATTTGCATTGTTATTCGTCAGTTTTAAATGTGTTAATTTTTTCAATGAATCAGTCCTAATATATCTAAAATATTGCAGAGATTTTATATTGTATTTAGTTTCTTAGTCATCTCCCCCCCCCTTGCAAAAAAACTACACAAATATAAATTTAACTTTTGTTAAGGTGAACAAACATGTTTTTAAGTAAACAGTATTTTACATTTAGTTATTACAAATTATTAAACCATTCCTTCTTCTTTTAAAAATTTTATTAGTTGTTTCTTTTTTTAAATATCCTTTAATAATTAATCAGTAGTACATTACATGAATTATTGTAGCCCCCCCCCCCCCCTTCCCTTTCACAACAAGGAATGATTTAAGTTGGAAAACTTCATAAATTTTTTTTTTCCAGAAAAAGTTTGAAACTTTCAAAATCCATGAATGGTGCAAGAAAGATTGTCTGGTGAATCTACTGGTCCCAGGATATATTGCTCTCAGGAGATCACTCATGCGTAGTTTTACTGTATAGTAATTGGCTATCATTTATGATCTTCTGCAAGAAATTTGAATTTGGGCCTTGGACGTGTGCTATTTTTGCTTCCAAATTTGTCAAGAAGGAACTGTGGTAAATATGTCAATCAATGAAGTATATTGACTGTAAGTATGTAGTTTTTCAATGTATATTTAGTTTAGATAAGTTTCTTTAATTAATGAGTGGCTGTAACACATACCGCGCTATAAATAAAATATAGTAATATTTTTTCTTTTTATTGGAACTGGAGTTAAAACCACTTGTATTTCTGATATCTTCAAATCCACAGATATTCTTAGCAGTTTGAATGAGAAATTTCTTTTCATCTCGCTGATTAATTTATGTATTCATTTTAATAATAGATTGAAATTTCCGCTTTTCTTTCTTTTTTTTTAAGCATGCCAGTGCTTGGCTTTGATGTTATTATTTATCATTTTTTAATTATAATAACTGAAAATTATTAATAACTTGTTTCTCCCATTAGATTAAAATACATACTTGTTTCTGCAGACTAATAGAATAAAGTTTTCTGCTGAGTATCGTGCCATCATCATTAGTGTGCCAGACTGTCATTTATGTTTTTTATTTCTAATATGTAGTATATCATTATATTCAGTAGTAAATTTGTTATGTGATAATATTTATAATATAGAACAATATTTTGTTGTTTTATTTCTGTAACTTGTATTTTCAAATAAAGGAAGTTTATTAAAAATCCACACACAGCGTTGCCCTGGGTGTGTATAAATTCTATATACAGTGCTGCATGAGACAATTTGCACACATTATAGGATATGGACAGACAACAATTACTGAAAATAGATTTTTACTGAGTTATGTGCTTTTAAATTGCTCATTTAGATATCGCATTTCATAAAAATGAAATTTATTAATCATAGTCTATTAGTGTTGGTTTGTATGATCCTTATACCAATGACGCAGCCAGGCACTGTTACAGATAAAATAAACAATTTTGTTGATAAGAATACATGACATGTAAAAACTGCCATAATGAAAAGCACAAACAACCATAATATATTTAGCATGTATGTGTTTAAAAAAATAGCATTTTCAGAGGGGGGAAAAAGAGCAATAGCAATTACATATGTACTTGTTTTGCTCCTAACTTTTTCTTTTATTTTGTGTAGAATCCAATTATGAAGCCTTGAAACAGTTGAATGGTAAACATTTTATGCTGCTTTCCTTTACATATCACATTATTTTTCTTAACACACAGGGTTTTCTATGCATCGTATGAGTTTTTTAAATACTCTGACAGTTGAATTTAACACTGAAATCTCCCCCCCCCTTCCTTCACTGCACCAATGCTTATACAAATCTAAAATTTTTGATCAACTTTCATGAAACTTTGATACACACATTTTAGAATTAAAGCAAAATTGTCAACTTAATATGAAATTGGTGTCATTTAGAGCAGATAATGCACATTTTTCATATATAAAATTTAAACCTTTATTATAAGTGTGTTAAAATGATGTAGTACATTTTATTTAAATCTATTTAAAGTTAAAATATCTACAACAATAAACATATTAATTGCAAGGAAAATAAAAATTACCACACATGACATCTCTTTTAATAAGACTTTCAGTGCGACTTCAAATTAACTCTAAATAACCAGTTGCTACATTTCATTTGTATACTACATCTATATCTTATAGCTAGGTGTTTTAATACTGCAATGGGTGACATTTTGTTTGATTTGTATTAATAAATAGAGAGTTGGTTCTTTCTCTTTTCAAACAAAACTTCATGACTGATGTCACGAGTAAAAGCATCTAGAATATGGCATTTTCATGTAATCATTCTGGATTTAATTTTCATGAATAAAAATGCAGTTTTCATTTAAAAATAACATTTTATCATCAGAAGAGGCCACTTTCGCTTCTGAAATTAACGTGCATTATCTATAAAGTAGAAGCTTTGTTTTAAAGCCATGAGAAATAGAATTCAATTGAATGCCATGCCATTTAGTTTCATTTTCTTTTTTTCAGTATTGTTAGGGAAATGGTATATTTTTCTGTTATCATCAAAGAAACTGTGTATTCTCATTTATAAAACTGGGAATTTTACTATGTATGTATCAAAATAACATTATTTTGTTATTTTAACGATTTATAGCCCAGGAGGCATCGTCACAATTTGGAAAATAATTTTAGCGTCAATGATTCTGATTATATGATAGATTAGATGCAGAAGCACCATACACTCTACTGCAATGGGAAATGAGTGGTAACCTGATTACTCATTATGTCTTCAAGACGGGGTAACATCAGTAATCAGGTTGGCATTTATTTCCCATTGTCGCTATGTAACGTCAGCATAAAAATCAGGTCAAACATATAATAATTAAGAAACCAAATATAAGCTGCTATTGACATTTTATAAATGAAGAACTGTCTTTATGTTCAATTAATTTTTTATCAGGGGGGTGGGGGGGGAGAGCTGAACCCACCATTTAAGATCCTTTTTGAACACTTAAATTTAGAAAGAAAAACAAAACTAAATTTTGTTTTGAGGAAAAGGGTGATCAGAGAGCCCTTCAGCCAAAAAAAATTGTTTCTTTTTGTCTTAGTGATTAATCATTTGACAATATTATTATTTTTTTTTTTGAAAATAATCAGAGAAAAATAAACTTTAGTTTATAAAATTTGAAAATTCAGATAACAGCAATTGCCTTGCTCCCATTGTAGGTGCACATGCATGTAAAATGCTTTATTTCTATAAATTTACATGCAATTAATATTATGCTGTAATGTAAAATGAATGGCAACCTGATTACTGATCATGTCTTCGAGTCAGGGTAACATTAGTAATCGGGTTGACATACATTTCCCACTGTAGCAATATAATGCCAACATAAAAAGCAATTCAAACAATAATTAAGAAACCAAAAATATGCTGCTATTGACATTTTATAAATGAAGAACTGTGTATTAACTTAAACAAACTGTATAGAACTATCTTTATCTTCAATTATATTTTTGTCAGGTGGGGGGGGGGGGTTGGGTAAACCCACCATTTAAGATAATTTTTGAACACTTAAATTTAGAAAGAAAACCGAAACTAAATTTTGTTTTGGGGAAAAGGTTGATGGCCCCACAGCCAAAAAAATACTTTCTTTCTTTTTGTCTTAGTGTTTAATTATTTGAAAATAATAAGAGAAAAGGAAATTTTAGTTAATAAAATTTAAAAAATCAGGGAACAGCAATTGCCTTGCTCCCATTGTGGGTGCACATGCATGTAAAATGCTTTATTCCTATAAATTTACATGCAATTAATATGTCTATGCTAAGTTACTGCTAAGACTTATTAAAACGATTTTCTTCTTTTTGTTCATATTTTTTATTTAAATCTTGGTAGGATTTTTCTGATTTTATATAATAAATTAAACCTTATTTGTATGATTACTTTTGTCAGTATAATTTTACAACAAAATGAATTGTATGATCTCCATATATTTTTATTTTTACCAGGGAAAATAAAATATGCGCAGAAATTATGAGACTCGGTACAGATATGGAATAGGGCTTCTGCATGCCCTTTATATGCCTATATTTAATACGTAATCGGCTGGTCACTGAGTCTTACTCAGTCCGATACAACTATATCTCTTGTGAAACCCCCTGTGCATGCCTCAAACATTTAATAATAATAGCGAAAGAAGAGCGTTAAAAAAAAAATCATTTTTATATTATCTGCCTTCCGTTTTTTAAGTAAAAAATAAATGAGCACGCGCATTAACCCTCAAAATATTTGCATAATCATTTCTTTGCGAATGTAAACAAACAAACCACCCCCTCCCTTCAATCTTCAAAACATACGCATGCGCAGAAATAAGTTTCTTGAAAATAATCGATATACAAGAAACCAGAAGTCACATCTTTACGACCCACTTGCGACGGTCTCAAGTGTTTCCGCTGTATCACAGTTTTTGTGCCGGTCGCAAATTTCAGATTTGAGACCTGCGACTGTGACAGCTACGACCGTTTCCGCTGTATCCACGCCTTAGTGTTTCATATGAAAAGTCCATCTAAAGGAAAAATCTTTTTGCTGTGAGATGTGTGCTGAAGTTTTTTCACAAAAGAGTGATTTACGTAATTATCAAAAGATTCACAAATCGCCCAATCAATACAAGTGTAGTGATTGCAACGAGATATTTTCAAGAATGTATGATTTACTAATACACAAGAAGAACCATAAGATTCGTAAACAACATTCATGTACAAAGTGTTGTGAAATATTTAATTCGGAATCAGATTTATTACAACATTGTGATACTTATCATAAAGTTGTGAAATCACCCTATTCAAAAGATTTGTTATTTGAAAAAGTGAAACATTTTAAAAGACAAAATGATGTGCGAAATATTTGTACTAAAACTATCATTGTGTCTAATGAGATGAATCAAAAAGACTTTCGTTCGTTTTTTAACAGTGTTCGATCGGATGTTTTAAACGAATTAAATTACCAATTACAAATGAAAAAGTCAATAAAATGGTATGCAGCCGTTAAAGTGGATGTCTATCGTGAAACACAGGATGCAGACTTAGACAATGCGACTCCCTTTTTTATTTCCAAGAGTGAACTGGAATTAACAAACCAAAACATACATGTGCATGTTGAGAATGCCTTTTTAAAGTTGTACAACGGCTTTGAAGATTTCACAGAACGAGTGTTTAATTGGACATTACGAAAAATTTTGAAATTAGAATTGTATACAGCACAATATGGCAGGCTTATTTGGTATGTATTATTTTAAATAATAAATAAACTTATTTGATTATTTTAAAAGTCTTGACTGTTTTGTTTTTTTCAACTTACACTGTTTTTACTAATGTTGTGTATTTTGAATGACTTAGACGAAATGTTAATTTAAAAAATGATTTTAACATGAGATAAGAGAGTTATATTAAAACTGGACTTACCTAAAAAAAAAATTTTTCAAGGCAGTCTCGATATCCTTTTAATCACAATTGTTTTAAGAAAACAGAATTCAATTTTATTGTGAATAACACTCTGTTGTTCACATAATAACGAAGAATATAAAACTGGCTAACACAAGCTGATTTTTCTGCTACACACTTGTTTCTGTGACTCATCTTTTCCTATCCCAACTTGTTATGAACCGAATTTCCTCGTGGTTCTGGGTCGGAGAGAGGCTTCTTCTGCTCTTTTTAGTGCATAACATGTGAACCTCACGGTCGATGAAACCAGTAGTATGCCCTTCCATGCATGTCTATGATCGGAAGCCGTGAAAAAGCAAGAGCCGTCGGAGTAACTCGACATATGACCGAGGGACCGTTGCCCCCTATGGGGTATCGCGAAGGAGGCCGTCGGGGGTTCTCTGGCGGTTCATCAGGTGTTTGTTCCACGTGGAAGTTTCCCCAGAGCAGGGTTACTGCCGCAACGAGCTTGGGGTCGATACCTGGTAAAATGGTCTAGGGTTGGTAGAGGGGCGGCCCATGACTGATCGCAGCGCCGGGCGAGACAAAGCCCTGACGCGTTATAAGCCCTTCAGAGGCTTGGGCGCGATGGTCGGAAGCGTGCCGCGGGCTACCCCCGAGGGCTCCTGGCGGCGCAGGATAGTTTTATCCCAACTTGTTATCAGCTTGCTGCATGCTTGTTTGAGTGACTCATCTTTACATGTGTGGACATGTATGTTGGAAAAATGATTGCTATGTTTAACCCGTGTAGACGATTTTTATCCGGAAGCTGTTTGAACTATCACATTTCAGATATCACCCATTTTACTAGAACATTTAAATATTTTAATGTCTTTTCACCTGCATATTGAAAACTTAGGATTATCACCTTCACATCGGAACATGGAAGATAGAAAAATAACAACTTTACACTTAGACAATATTTTAATCTCAGAAGAATTAGACTTAACGCATTGTTACAGTTTCTTTGAAAAATATCAAGTTGGTTATAAATTTTAGAAAATTCGACCTAACGAAATTAACACACTTAAAAATATCAAAGGTTATACATTTTATAAAATAAGCAACAAATAAACATTTCGATACATTGACAAAAGAAAATAATTAAGTTTAAGTAAACTTTACACTTAGACAATATGTCAAACTAAGAAAAATAATAAATTTACACTTATACAATATTTTAAACTAAGAAAAATAATAACTTTACACTTATACAATATTTTAAACTAAGGAAAATTAATAACTTTAAACATCAGACTTAACACATTGTTAAAGTTTTTTGAAAATAACACGACATTTTGAAAGCAGTGGAAATAGTATACCTGTAAAAAATTCAACTTAGTGGAATTTAATATTGAAATTTTTTAACCTCACTCATTTAAAAAATGAAACATTATTAAATTTTCACTTTTTTTAAATAAGCAACTGTTAAACATTTTGAATGTCTTAGACAAAGTGTGAATAAATTTGTTGAAATTATATAAAACATGAAAAATTTCTTAACTTTTAAAGGAAATTTTATTTTTGGTGAAATAAACTCGAGGTATTTGTTATATGTAACTTAAACTACTAGAGAATTGATTGAAAATGTGTTACTTTTAAGCACTCACAAGATAAGACTAGGAATTATAGATGTGTTTTTAACCCACAATTGACGTCACTTGTAACATATTTACTGACCAAGTCATAAAATCATAGTTCAGGGTATGTTTATGAACACGGCGTTTAGTTGAGATTTAAGATATTTGAGAAATATAAACTACAACTTTGACTACTTTTTGAAATTTCCCCCTACATAAGAAAAAGGACATAGGAAAATAAAATGAAAAGTTGTCTTTGAATGGCATCGAACCATTATCATTCCACTTAACAGCTGAATGCGTTGGCAATTACATCACAAAGGCACTGATAACAACTGGTTGAATATATTGGGTTTCTTTTTCAAGGTTAAATTCATTTAATATGCAAGTTATTTCTTAATGATACACTTAAAAACAATAAATTTAATTAGCATTCAAAAAACAAACGATCACATTATTGTGTAAAACAATCAAATGTTTTGAAAGTCACGAGTTAAAATTTTAGAGGGTGCGATAACTTGGAAGTGCACTGCAGAAGGGGAGTTAAATTTTTTAAGAAGTTTAATCTTAGAAGACTAGAGTAAAATTTGAAATGACTTAGAGTTTAATTAGAATTTAGATGTGAAACTTTTAAAATGAAATAATAGTTTTTTTGTATCGCCCTCTATCGGTGGGTAATGGAATTAAGAGATAATTAAAAGTTTTAACTTGGATTCGAACCCACAACAAAAATTATTTTACGGTTTGATAATTTAGGGTAGGTTTAACTGAGCAAACCATGATATTATAGTATTTAGAGATGTTTTAAGATATTCGATAAAGGAAATCATCTAAATTTTCATAATTGAATGGTTTACTGTTTAAAGTACTACAAAATGAATAGAACACGATGCATAGTTTTTTAAATTAATTATATTTTTCGAAAGGTTAAATTGACTTATTGATCAACTTAGGATTTATGTTTAAAGTGAATAAATTTGATATGTTAGCTATACTTAATAACAGAGGGTTGAATAAGTTATTTTTTTAATTACAATTTCATAAAAATAAAGTTTACTAAAAGTTTTTAAAGTTAAAAAAATTGTAAGTTACGTTACAAAAGTTAACAAAAATATGGTTAAAAAAATTAAAAGTTTACAAAAAGTTTTAAAATCTTTAAATTAATTAAAATTAACTTTTTAATTTTAACTATTGAGAGATTATAATTTAATTGTTAATCCTTGTAACCAACTGGTGCATATCAACTATCTGCACATGTGCAGAAAAACATACACTTTTACACTAACTTGAGTTCGATTTTAAATAATTTGCTAATTTTTATACAACTCGATTACCTTTCAGAAACAATATAGAATTAAATACTTACCGAAAAACACGTCCACTTCTTCTGCTTTCTTTCACTAAACTAACCTTTCTCCCTTATCTTTGTTAGGGGGCGCTGCAATCAACGCTAGAGGCGCTACCCGTCTTGCAGTGTGTGACGTCATTTCCGGTTTGAGATAAGAAAAAACTTTAAATACAAACTGTTGGTTCTTTAAAGTCAAATCTATTGAAAATTTATTTTAATCGTATAACTCTAAACAAAATACCCGCTCTCTTTAATAAGTTAAATAGTCACTAAAAATTGTTCATTTAAAAGGAAAAAATCTTTAAAATTCTCTTATTGTATGTTTTTATAAATAATATTTTTCTTGTTTAATCACTTAACTCCAAAGTGAAATGTTTCTAAGGCCCTTTGTCATGTCTGAAGCGTAAACTATTTTACTAAAGAAGTGTGTATAGTACTTGTGAAATAAGTTATTCTACGTACATCACCCTTTTAAGAAAAAAATAGCTATTACAAGTTAATTTAAAAAATATATAATTAAAAAAGATATTGTTTAAGTATCATAAAAACGATTATTTAAGTTACTCCACAAATTTGTAAATTTAAAAAAAAATGGAAGACATTATGTAACTGAAAGTATAACAAATCTTTTTTCCCGTAAAGGTTTTGTCTCAAAGACTTGAATTAATTTTTTCCCTAAAAATGACACATTACTTTCACTATACAAGTTTGTGAAACAGCTTTTGTAGAAAAATATAACGGTGAATACAATATTAAACATTGCGTTATAGGCAATAACATAAATGCGTGGGTGTATAGCTAATATTTATATTGGTAAAAATCACTTTGCTTTCGTTTTTAAAATATTTAAACACGTTATTTTTCCTAACAAAACTAGAAACATATTTCAAATATATATTAGTTAATACAAAAAAGAATAATGCATACTATTTTCGTATAAAAGTAAATTTTTTCCTTCTAAATTATTATTTCGAATATTGAAATGATCTGTTGACAGAATGTTGTAAGAGAAATGTATTTGTAAATTAAACAAACAGATGTAAATAGCAGTCACATTAAATACCAAAACTCGCGAATTACTCAATAGCTAAAGACAATTTCCTGCAGTTCATTAAAACTATAATAAAGATAATTAAACGCAGGTCTGAAATTCCTTGCTAGGGTTTGCATTTGAAGAGATAACAACACACACATTCTTAGTAACCTACTAGATAAGACATGTGTGATACAGAACTTGCAGGTTCTAAAAAGAATGAAATCTACATGTATATTCCTATACTTTCCTTATCGCTATAGACTTAATCACTTCGGTCTTATAAATCACCTTTCCTGTTCTAACATGTACCCAAACATCCTGCTTCCTGAAAACCCCTTTTTGGAGAAAAACATGTCTAATCTGCTTTCCTGTCTTATTTCCTGTCGCGTTTCCGGTCTTAAAATAAATTTCATGTAAAACTTTTAGAAAGCAAAACAAAGTCAGAAAGATTTCCATTTCTATTTCATGTGTTAGTTAGCAAATAAAATTTTTATTTCAAGTGAGAAAAAAAAGAAAAAAAACTTTTATGAAACTAAAAAACTAAATTTTTTCCCTCTCAAGAAATAACCTGATTAAAACCCTTTTTATAGAAAAAAAATCATATTAAACTTTTATAAAGTCAGAAAGCCTTATCACATTTTACTTCCTATCCTGTTTCCGGTAAGACACACGATTACTTCCTGTCTAAAGATACTTGTTCCAACCTGTGTGTTATCAACATCTGTCATTTCCTATGACCTTTCGAGGTTAGCACATCTGGTGTAGAACATCCTAACGTTATCTCCTAATCCCTTCCGGTCTTACTTACGGAATCACTTCCTGTATAAACTTGTCTGTTATCACCACCTGACCCTTTCGCTAACCTTCCTTCAACCTTTTGATTGACTGCGCGAACTATGCTGATGCAGAAAAATTTTCCCTGTCAAGAAAGAATCTGATTAAAACCCATAAAAAATACGTCTCATCCTGTCTTTATCTCCTAATCCCTTCCGTTCTTACTTCCTGTTTCAGGATAATTTCCTGTCTCAACATGTCTGTTATCCACACCTGCGACTTCCGGTGACCTTCACAGTTCGCAGAACTTCTGGTGTCCCCACCTGCTACTTCCGTATCCTTCTCCGCGCTCATGGCTCCTGCTGGAGCAAAACTCTTGTTCTTCTACTACTTTTATATATCAAATTGAAGGAAATTTAATGTAGAATTTAATAATAAAAACAGTATTACAGTATCTCTATTACAAAAAAAGTTATGCAACTAATAGTAAGATCTATCTTAGATTTGCAATTTTTTAAAGTGATACTTACACAATCAATACTTAGTAGTATAACCCTTATTTTTTAAGACAGCTTCAAAGCGTCTTTTCATCGAGTGAACGAGTGTTTGGAGTTCATCTTTCGTAATCACATGGTGCCAAGAATCAATTATAGCTTCAATAAGTTGTCTTTTATTGGATTGACGTTTTTTTCGTACAAGAATTTTCAAATGTCGCCATAAATTTTCAATTGGAATGAGATCAGGGCTGTTTCCTGGCCATGGTAATATATCTATGCCTTTATTTTGAAACCATGCTTTGCATTCGTTTGCTGTGTGGCATGGAGCTGAATCCTGCAGAAAAATAAATGGTGCGTTGTTGGGGAAGAGATCCCTGATGGAAGGTACCAATTTTGGTTCCAGGACAGTTTCGATGTATTTTTTGGCATTCAGAATGCCATCATTCACTTGAATTCGGCCCACACCATCTGCAAACATACATGCCCAAATCATGACATTTGTTGGGTTTTTTGTAGTTGCTTCAATTCAATCAGGATGAAGTGCTTCTCCTACTCTACGTCTCACGTATTTTCTACCATCACTACCAAAGAGCGATATTTTACTCTCATCGCTCCAGATTACTTGCTTCCATTGATTTTCTGACCATTTAATGTGTTATTTTGCCCACTTAACTCGTTTTTCGCGTTGCTTTTGATTTAAATATGGTTTTTTCCTTGGAATTCTAGCTTGTAGTCCAAATCCTGAAAACCTTCTTCTTATTGTTCTTGAACTTACTGCAATACCCGTTGCATTCATTTCACATCTAATGGCATCTGTTGAAATTTTTCTATCTTGAAGGCATAGCCGTTTAATTTTTCTATCGGCAGTAGCACTTGTGCATTTTTTTCGGTTTGATGTGGCCTTATTTTCCACTGATTTCCTTTTTAACACTTTCCAACCTAGTTGAAAAGTGTTTATGACTTCGGTTTGTCTGGCCGTCTGGCCGTCTGCCGTCTGGCCGTCTGGCCGTCTGGCCGTCTGCCGTCTGCCGTCTGCCGTCTGTCCGTGCTCTAACTCCCGTAAATATGCTCGGATTGCCCTGCAATTTTTATATGTTATAATCGTTATCTATAGCATGTTCCCTATTTCAATGGAAGTGTGTAGCACTTATAGTTTTTTTACAGGGACACTCAAAAGAATTCCGTTACATTGCGGTCTATGGGGAAAAATCATTTGCGGTTTATTTAAATAATGTTTGACTATTTTAAACGCACTGAAATTTATATATATCACTAAGGTGCATTAGAAGAAGCTTAATATGGAATAGGGTGTGCATAGCACTTATACTTACTTTACAGGGACAGTCAAAAGAATTCCGTTACATTACGTCTATGGAGAAAAATCGTCTGCGGTTTATTTAAATAATGTTTCCCTATTTTAAACGCATTGAAATTTATATAAGGTTCATTACAAGAGACTTACTACAGAATATTGTGTGTATAGCAGTCATCGTTCATTTACAGGGACACACAAAAGAATTCTCTACTGTATGTTAACAATAATTCCTGGAAGTGCGTTTTAAGTTACTGAACGCGATTTTAATTTTAAATCGCTTTTTGTATATTACGTGGTGTGTATAAATTCTGTAGATCCTATACAGGGAAGCACAAAAGTTCGGGAACACATTTCCGTATTATTTAACTCCAGACGGAGAATTTTAAACTGTGCTACGTGTTTCCTAACTGAACTAAAATTTAGCATCCTATGTAGTATATATACAAATCTATAGATCCTATACAGGGCTGAATAAAAGTATTCGGATTACTTAGATGTTATCTTTTAGCTGATTAAAGAGTATGATTCGTAAAATTATTTTGGAGGCGTTGGAAAGTGTTACATAATCTATGCTTGACGCATGATTTTTCGTTCTTGTTTAATAACGTAAACAGAACTTTCGTACACCAGAACAAGTCACTGAACCACCAACTTATCTTGCAATTTCAGCATAAGAGAGGCTATTTTCTCTCAATATGACAATTCGGCTTCTTTTTGTAGATGTCCAGTTAGTTCTTCTTGTTGATGACATTGTTTAAAATTAGTTTAATTAAAAAAAGGACTTAAAATATTCAAAAACAGCAACACTCTATTTAATTGTACTAGTATGCATCATTCCGCAAAATATTTCCACAACAATAACTCTTTTACCATCCAAATAACGTAAAATATAGTTACAGACATTTGATTGGTCCTCAGAACAGTGTTTGTGATTGGCTAGTACGCTTTTATTACAAAACACGTCCTTATTCAAAACGATTTGTGTTTGTTTGTTCTACTAAAATGAGCATAACATAAGCTTTGTAATACAGATATTGTAATACTGTTTTTATTATTAAATTCTACATTAAATTACCTCCAATTTGATATATAAACGTTTGTATTTAAGTAAAAATTAATATATTCTACAAGCACACAAGTTTGAAAAACATGAAACTTTCAAAAAATGTCCAAACTTTTGGCCACCACTATAATAGTAATGTCTCACAGAATTCGATACACGACTAAGCGCAGCATTCATAAATACGTGTGACCTAAAAAATAAATACTATTTTCTATGAACATGAAAAATGTTTTTTACACCATTAAAAATCTAGACATTCTTCCCACAAATACTGTAATTCTCAGCCTATAATCTGCGGATTAAACATTGAAGTTTCGATCCAGAAATTCTGTTTAATAAAATGTAACTTATTAGATCGCTGTAAGTATTTGACTTTAATTATTAAATGAAATTTCTGGGTCAAAATATGATCTCTTGATCCACGGATTATAGGCCGGAAGTTACGGTAAATATTTATTGCTGTCAATTATAAACTATACTGAACTTCAATGCCAGTTCCATACTTGCCAACCTCCAACTATTCTTCCGTAAAACGGTGTTTAATTTGACTGAATTTAAACGTGTTCCGAACAAAATAAAAGCATCTGATATAAATTTATTTATTTAACGCCATGATTCGACGTGAAGCTTATTTGATTTTATTTCTAAATACACTTTCTGTTTTGAAACATGTATAATCTGGATCAAATTTTCTTTCATTTTATCGATTAATACTGGAAGGTTTTCAGATATGTAGTTCTTAGCCGTAAATGATTATTTTTCAGAATTTGTATATACAGGGTGATTATAAAAAAACTATACCGACATTTGGGCCTCTAACTATCATTCCATTCACAGAAACTGAATGAAATTTTGGCAAAAGGTATTTTGAGGTATGCGCTCAAGAATGATATGGAAAACAACAGTGTCACTCAAACGGTTACGGTTACACTGAGAAAATTTCGAAAAAATCAAATGGCAACACCCAGTTTTTTGTATTGGAATGTGATCTCCATGGTGAAAAACCCTAAATAGCGTAAGAACGGCAACTGTAGCATGAAAATCACAGGCGGTAGATAGGCTAAAAGTGAGGACAACCAATAAATACAGAGAAGCAGCATAAAATAAAGCATTTTATTGTGTTTCACAAATTTTCCACATGACCACCTTCACACACGATGACACTTTGCATGCGGCTGCTGGTGGATAGCACCACAGCACGTATCATGGCAATAGGAATTTCTTGAATCGCAGTTCTAATGGCATCTTTCAAATCAGATGCAGTTTGAGGACGAAACTGATACACTTTGGATTTCAGATATCCCCACAGCCAGAAATCCATTGGTGTCAGATCAGGAGACCTTGGTGGCCACGGAAACGGGAAATGACGTGAGATAACTCTGTCACCAAACTGTTGAGTTAAGACACGTTTGACTGAAGAGCCGACATGTGGAGGGGCGCCATCTTGCATCCCCACAACTTCAGATAGAGCATTTGGCCGTTGCATTGCGGGAATCGCGTAATGAGTAAACATGTCCAGATAGCAAGCACTCGTTGCTGTACACGTTTGCAGATCACCGGCAGTAACCTCTTCAAAAAGGTAAGGGCCGAGGATGAACGTACTCGTTATACTACACGACACAGTCACTTTTTCCTCGCGTAATGGACGTGCATGCACATCATGTGGATTATTCTCTGCCCAGTGCACACAATTTTTCGAATTCACGTTACCAGTTAACGAGAAATGCGCCTCATCTGTCCACAGAATGCGTAAAGGCCAGCTGCTATCTTCATCGTACCGGATAAGGAATTGATTTGCAAAATCCAGCCGTAATTGATAGTCTCCCGCTTCCAACATCTGGACACGCTGGAATCGATACGGAAACATATTTAGAACAGAGCGCAGAATCTTGCGTACAGTTGAATTCGGCAGATCCAGAAAACGTGAAACACCGCCTGCAGTTGCGGGACGAACTGTGCTTATCGTGTGATGGACTTCTGCAACAGCTTCCACAGGAACGGAAGGTCGTCCAGACCGAGGTCGATCGCATGTGCAACCAGTTTCTTCAAATTTATGAATCAAGTCCCGTACAGCTTTGACAGTGCACGGGCCTCGCCGTAATCCATGGTTTCTGCGGTAAACACGCAATGTGTCTGCGTCATTTTGTCCATTCAGGTAATAAATCTTTACGATTTCCCCACGTTCTTTCCCTGAAAGCGGCATCTTGTTCGGAATGGCAGAAAGGAACATACGCGGCTCGCATTTCGCAGTGCCTTTTCTTTCACCTAGCGTGACGACGTCAGTCATGACTGTGTCTTACGTAGAACCCGAAATTTGCGTTTCTTGGTTTCTTCTTCTCGTTTTGTGGAGAACTATTCAGGCTGGGATATCAACCAAAGAAACGGTGTGACGTGTGACGTAAATAAAACGAAAATTACTGCTCTGGTGCACGGCAAAGTCCTTTTTACTTTTCCCTTGCCTAGTTCCGGTGATTTTCATGCTACAGTTGCCGTTCTTACGCTATTTAGGGTTTTTCACAATGGAGATCACATTCCAATACAAAAAACTGGGTGTTGCCATTTGATTTTTTCGAAATTTTCTCACTGTAACCGTAACTGTTTGAGTGACACTGTTGTTTTTCATATCATTCTTGAGCACATATCTCAAAATACCTTTTGCCAAAATTTCATTCATTTTCTCTGAATGGTATGATAGTGAGGGGCCCAAATGTCTAGTTTTTTATAATCACCCTGTATTTTCTCTCTAGGCAATGCTCACTTAACCTTTTGAAGGGTGGTGGTTCATTTTTGAACAGCTTCATTTTAATCCCAAAAGGCCACATTGGCACCAGAATTTTGGTATGAAAATTTATCATTCAATCATAAAAGTCTTGCAAATACAATTTACTCTACAATTTTTCTTTTACTACATACGTGTGTTACAATAGACTAAATATTCACGCAGTACGTGTCAGGGAAAAAAAACAAGAAATATTTTATACTTTAGAGCAGTTATCCCTTCTCTATCTCTCTTCTTCCACAGTTTGCTCTGTAGATTCTTTTTATAATAATTCCTGTTTTTGCTTCAAGTTTACATTCACGGCAGATTTTATTTCTAACTTTTTAGCAATGCTTCAGGAAAAAAATTGTTAGAAGATTAGAGTCCAACATTTTCTTCTTTTTATTTATTTTAATTTTAATTTAATTTTGACACGAGGCAAAGGACATTTTATGGTTGAATATCTATTTTATAAGAGACTTTCTAATTAAAATCTATTATAACAGCTGTCAGCCACATATGCATGTGTCTTCAACATTTATATGTATTTCTTCTTTTGACAACGTCCAGGGGTCATTCCATGTCAAATCAACACAAAAAAGTGACATTTTTTACCTGACCACCTCAGAATTTTATGATATTAAGCTCAATTGTTAGGATCATAGAGAAATTATTAAATATTCCGTGATAAGTCTCTATCTCTTTTCGTTTTGGAGATAATTAGCTTCAAAAATGGACAAAAATCGTAAATTTTTGCATTTCTTGCATTACAAATTTAATCATATATCATTCCGTAATTGACACAGAAACTTACCTTTGATGTCGTTAAAAAGTGCATGAATTGGGCTTTCATATGATATATCATATGCACATATTTTTTAAAATTTTAACTCCAAGGTCAAACATTTTGACATTTGACCTTTCATATTTTAAAAAATGGTATTTTAATTTTTTTCAAAAAAATGTATGTTACTGTTATACTTATTTTCTATAATATCTGAAAGTATTAGTTTGGGACAATCATGGGATGCTGAGTTATAAATTAAAATGCAAACATCAGTACTAATTTAAGTTACAGATTTAGGCCGCTTAATTTTATGTTGTATGACTTATTGTATAACTTATGTGTGTAACTTAAGTATTAAAGAAAACAATTTTTTTTTCATTGTAAAGTTCAAAAAACAAAATTTTCTCTTACTTTTTTTTTGTTTGTGACGGTAGGGGGGGGGGGAGAGAAAATGGGCTGTAGTAACAAACTACTGAATCATTCCGCATCAAATCAACGCAAACAACCTAACCTCTTATTTGTTTTTTTAATGAAAACACATGTGAAAAACAAAGGATTATATATTATAAAAAATAATGGAAAGGATACAGCAGGAATTAAACTTAATACATCGAAAAATAAAAAATGGAAAACTATGAATATCTTACGGAATCGTCAGAAGAACTTCATAAAAATATTCATAGTAAATAGATGTTATTTCATCAAATATTGTCAGCGTTATGCCTAAAATAAGCAATATTAAGCTCCTAATAACATATAAGAAACAAATAAAAATAAAAACCTACTGGAGTTCAAATAACAAAATAGATAAATTATTAATCAACATAAATAGGAATTTGATCATAAAGTAATGTACAAAACACCGCAATATACACTGCTCAAAACAATTAAAGGATATTGCAGTTTTAGGTGGATTTTGTATCTGGGAAACTTTTTAGCTGATTGATACATGGTCGATAGACATAGTAGGTTATATGAGAATAAATTACACATGTTTGGCAGAAAAAAATGTATTTTATTGCGCATTTGTGTACAAAAGAAAAAAAACACAATTTGTGCATATGAGAAAAAAAGAATAAGAAAAGGTGTTTTCTTCAAAGAAAATCATTTTCAGTAGGGGGTATGGTTTCCACGGGCGGCCAGCAACGTTGAACACCTTTGAGGCATGGACTCAATGAGGCTATTAATGACGAGTTGGGGTATACTGCCCCACTCTTCCAGAAGAGCTCTTTCCAGTTCTTGGAGAGTTTGTGGGGGTTGTTGGCGGCCAGAAACTCGTTTTCCTAGAGCGTCCCAAACGTGCTCGATTGGATTTATGTCTGGAGAACACGCTGGCCATTCCATTCGAACGATTCCTTCCTCGAAAAGGAAATCCTCCACCAGGTTTGCACGATGTGGCTTGCAGTTATTGTCCATTAAAATGAAGTTATCTCCGATTGCTGCAGCGTAAGGGACTACAATAGGTCTGAGGATCTCATCCCTATATCGGCGACCAGTCAGAGCTCCATCTCGAATGATGTAGAGGTCAGTGCGCCCGTCAATGGAGATGCCACCATACACCAACACTCCTCCACCGCCAAATCTGACACTTTCGTGCACGAACGCAGGATTATTCCTACTGCCACGGTCCCTCCAGATGAAAATACGCCTATTATCCGGATGTACAGAAAAACGGGACTCGTCAGAAAACAGAATATTGCTCCATTCATTTCTCCTCCAGTTGACATGCTCGGTTGCCCACTCCCTGCGGTCGCGACGATGCCTTGATGTTAATCTAACACATACCATCGGCCGGCGAGCATACAGACCTACAGCATGGAGCCGGTTTCGGACAGTCTGAGTTGAAATCGTGGTGCCTGTAGCCGAGCGAAGGTGTTGTTGGAGAAGAGTAGCGTTCATGTTTCGGTGTCTCCGAGCTGTTAACGCTAAATACCGATCTTCATTGGGCGTTGTTGCCCGTCTACGACCTTGCCCTGGTCTTCGGCCTGCACATCCACTCTCCAAAAAACAGTTCCAGATCCTGGAAATGACACTTTGTGACACTCCAATGGCTTGCGCTACTTCGGCTTGAGTTTGGCCCCCTTCTAACCTACCAACAGTTCTCCAAGCTTCTGAATCTGTCAAATGACTTCGCTGAGACATCGTACTCATCGAAACAAAGCAATCACTGAATGCCGATCATCCTTGTCTTCATTCTCTTTTATCCAGTTGAAAGTCAAATTTCATTCGCTGCCGCTGAAGCGACGTTTTTGACGTCGAACTCAAAATTTGCATACTCCACAGTTTGAAAACCAGAAAAATTTGCATTTGTGATTCTCTTCTTCTATTTTCGGCAAAAAAAATTTCGTTTATATCTTTATTTTATATAAAACTTCAAATATCCTTTAATTGTTTTGAGCAGTGTATATTAAGATATGTCTCATAATTTGTGATTATCAATAATTAAAGATTTATTTAATAATATTACAGTATAAAGAGACATTATTACTATTATTTTTAAATCTTAAATAAAACCTCTTTTTATAAATTTTAAGGCAAATTTCCTTCTAGAAGCAGTAGAAGATTCAGTTGAATTTCATTCAACATGGTTTATATATTACTAAATAAATTATAAAATAAATAGCTACTTTTAATGTACAATATTCTCGAGTCACAATATGGTTGAGTCATGTATATTCTAGTGAGTGCAAGCTGGACCTAGAATAAAACAGAACTCTCTTGCTGCTGAGCTTGTGACTTAGTCTGTAACCAGAATTTCTGATGACAACTTACTCATTTGCTTTACAATGATAAATAATGAAATTGGACTTTTGTATATAAAATTATAAGAATATATGGTCGGAACCCATAATGAAAATGTTTATAAAAAACTGTTTATTTTTGTAACTGTTTTAGAAATTCAATCTATTACATTGGCTGGCCTAACTAAAGAAACAAATATTATTTTAACTCAAGCTACCAAACTGCTTTTTCCATTAACTTCAACTTATAAAATTATTGAAAAATTAAAATTTATTCCTATAAATAATCAGTAACATGTAATTATCAATTGGGGCTTTGATCTTTTGTGTTACGGAATGAAAAATCAGTAAAAATTGCACCACTTTGACACAATTTTTGTTTCATTTAAATCTTAACATAACGTCCTTTTCAGCGTCACAAAATTTACATGTGTACTACTTTAATTTTCATACCCATATCTACTATTTTAAAAATATTTTAACGTGCAATAGATCCTTAATGAATATAATTTCCAAACTTGATGTCACATTTGCCAGCTACAACAGCAAATATAATAGTAATTCACATTATTTCCTTTTCCCTTGTAAGTCTGGAAGAAACCCAATTGCCACCAATGTATAGAAATTTCAAATATAAATATAGGAATATTTATTGCAGCACACCTACAAATGAATAGCTTCCATTTAAAAAAATAAGTATTAAAACTGGTTCACAAGGAAGATGACTAAAAAAGCAGCCTTGTGTTTTAAGTATAGTAATAAAATACTACACAAAATCATAGAAATGCTTTGACATATTGTGGAAATCCACAGCCTTTCTTCTTTAGGGGGTTTAAAAACTTCATTGCCTTGGGAGGAGGTGGGGATGTCTGAATTCAACAATGGGTACTAACATAAAAGGAAAATTGTATTAAGAAATAGTTCATACTGTCAGTACTGCTTTTTGCTTTAATTGTGCATAAAATTACTTTTTCTACTTAAAATACAGCAAACATGATACCCCCAGCCTCATCTGAATCCCCTCCCCTCCCTGAAGAAAAAAAATATGTTTGTGAACTTTGCAGTAAAATATATATATATATATATATATATATATATATATATATACAGAGAGAGAGAGAAAGAGAAATAGGGGGGGGGTAAAGATATAGTTATGTAGATAAGTCACCTAAATAAGCAATTTTGGTGTTGAAATTAGGAATAGCAGCTTGCATTTTAATTTATAACTCAGCATCCCATGTTTGTCCCAAAATAATGCTTTCAGATATTATATAAAATAAACATAATAATAACATACATTTTTTGGAAAAAATTAAAATGCCATTTTTAAAGATATTAAAGGTCAAAGATCAAAATGTTTGACCTTGAAATTAATTTTTTTAAAATATGTGCATGTGATATATCATATGAAAGCCCAATTCATACACTTTCTAACGACACCAAAAGTAAGTCCCTGTGACAGTTAAGGAACCAAATATGACTAAATTTGTAATGCAAGAAATGCAAAAATTTACGATTTTTTTGTCCATCTTTGAAGCTATTTATCTCCAAAACCAAGAGAGATAGAGACTTATCACGGAGTATTTATTCATTTCTCTATGATCCTAACAACTGAGCTTAATATCATGAAATTCTGAAGTGGTCAGGTTTTTAGATGTGTTGATTTGACATGGAATGACCCCCAGGTAAAGAATAATATTTCTGATCTATGGATTTCAAAAAACATATCAAGTTCTATTATCATTCTACTTAAATCTCCAAAGAGATAATTAATGATATTGTGTATACAGAATACCACATAGCTAATAATTAACATGTGCAAACATAATATTACCATAGCTTGTGCTTCAATGGTAATTGGCCAAATTTTACTCATACCTAAAGAATATTGAAAAAAGAAAAAAAAATAGAGAGAAAGGGGAAAAAAAATTATAAATTGGATTTGCAATTAAGTAAATACAAATGGATTAATAAATTAAATATGAACCATATACAATGGAAAATTGGACCACATGAGAATTAAATATGAATTGGATATGAAAAAACACATGCACATGTACTCATCAGCCTGGATGCACCCACATGTGTTTTAAATAATAATTCAGTGTTTCATAATTCTACTGGCATAATGCTAAGATCAGTAGAATCATCCAGGTACACTGAATTATTACCAGACAACAATTGGAAATATTAAAATTTGGAAATATTTAAATAGGAAATAAAAAACCATTAAGAATATACAATATATTTCACTCACATCGATTATCCCAAAAACTGTATTTAACACCTCACGAAATTACCACGAGATAACAGTTTTGAAATAATAAAATTGGAAATATGAACGCGTAAAGTGTAGATAAAATATTTTACTCACAATAATTATACAGAATCCTTAAAATGTCACAACTTCTGCATAATATTCACATCCACATGGCAATGCATCATACATGTTGACTAAGTCGAGTTGAGAGAAATGATTTGAAAGACCAGTTGAGAGAAATTATTTGAAAGAAAAGTTGAGAGCACACTTTTTTTAAAACACA
This sequence comes from Maratus michaelseni, assembly GCA_963931845.1. NCBI lineage: Eukaryota > Metazoa > Arthropoda > Arachnida > Araneae > Salticidae > Maratus > Maratus michaelseni. The sequence continues at coordinate 525,138,887 of OZ007586.1, forward strand.
ACCCCATCGATGACACCCAAACACAAAATGATTCAAAAACACACAAAATAATTCTGGTTTTAATACACTTATAACAAAATTATATCCGTGAATATATATTACTCCATCCAATTTTAATTCCTGAAAGTAAAATTAATATACAATCAATAGCTCCCTCTATAGTTAAATTAAATATAATATTAACAATATTATCAACAACTACCTGAAAGGTAAAGTGTCGCCATCTATTGGTATTATAATAATTCCTAATTAATATTTAGTTAGATATCCACTTTATTAGTTACATACTCGCTTCATTAGATTTAATTATATAAATAAACTTTAAAAAACAATACTAACTTGTAGTTTTACTTTAAATTCAAATAAAATATAATACTACTATATGAATAAATCTACACAGAATTAATTCAACTTGCACAGCATTTCAGATATTCTTAACAAGAATATATTATGTAAAAGAGATATTATTTTAATTCAAATTGTTTTTGCTGCCAGCTGTGTTAATCCACTGATATTATAGACATATTATTAAATAATTAATGTTTTATTTTTACTACTACTTAAATATATATTAGACTTGTTATTAAATAATTAATGTTTAATTTATACTACATTGTAAATATATTTTATATTTCATAGATTAATTTAAATATCTAATTAAATAATTCATAAACAATTCAAAATATCTCAAAATTTATAAAATTGATAATTAATAGTATTACTACTGTTTTTCAATCAAATTAATGCAATGCAGTAATTAAAATACTTGTTAAATTTAATTATTCATAGACAAAAATAAAAACTATATATATTTATATTTATATATATTGCAAATAGATATGTTTATGAGTTATAATCACCAATGTTATCCATGTATAATTTAATTTGTTATTGTATAAGTTAATTTATAAATGTATGAAAACTGCACATCAATAACACCTTAAACAGAGGTGATCGGCAACGCACAATCACAACTATACAAAGTGTATATATGTTAAATCAAATATTAAATTTCCTAATATGTTATAATTGTAATTATGTATGTTATAATTGTAATTTTCTATATAAAGTGTATATAATGTTCAAAAAAATATTAAATATTAATTTTCCTAATATGTTATAATTGTAATAATGTATGTTATAATTATTATTTTCTATATCTTTTGTTTTATGTTATCGCACACTAAAACAATAATTTATTACATATCATGTTTATATTTAAATTATATAATAAATGTTATTTAAAAGAGTTGATGATTGAATTTATCATAAAAATTGGATAACCATATATTTTTGCTTGATCTCGAATATATCTAATATTTTTGTTTTTATTTATATCTGAGCATAAGTATTTTATACGATGTAGATAATTGATAATTATATTTTTATAAACAGATTTATGTAAACATGAAGCAAAATTGGTAAAAATATTTACTTTAAATGGGAAATCAAATCTCTTATCATAAATATCAAAAATTAATTTATAATTATTAGTAATATTAATTTTTAAGTCAAGAAAGTTTATATTATTATTAATTAAATCATTTTCGCTTAATTTAAGCTGAGTAGGATAAAAATTGAGTGGTGATGTGCAATTTTTTTCATTGAAATAAAATATGATAATGTCATCAATATAGCGATAAAATACATAATCATTGTTCGGACTTATATTTCTTTCATAATAATATAAGTAAAGGTCAGAGAGAATACTAGATGCGGTTCCGCCCTGCGGAATTCCCTGGCATTGTTTATAGATAATATTGTCATATATAATGTAATTATTATGCAATGTAAAATTTAGTAAAGTTTTAAAAAAATTTACTGAAATATGTTCTTTTAATTTTAATTGGAACTCGTTACAAATCGAGAAGATGTTATCACAGGATCGAGTGACCCGAAACTCTTTTTTGGGTGTATTTTCAAGTTATCAACTCCCTAGAAATATCAAGCGATATCCCGCCTGTTTCATCTGCAATGTGGACAAGTCTACAGAACCCGGAAGCCATTGGGTCGCCTTCTACATTTCTTCGCCTGATGAAGTGAATTTCTTCGACTCCTATGGAAACAAACCCTCCTTTTTTAAAGGATCTATATCAAACTATGTATCACGTTTTTCACGAGTGATGTTTAATCCGCTCGTATTACAAACTCGTGTGACTGCCGTCTGCGGGCAGTATTGCATATTTTACCTCTATTCTCGATGTAGAGGAAGAACTTTGAGACAATTTTTGTCGAATTTTGTAACTGAAAATTTATCAAACGACCGACGAGTCTATAATTTTGTAGCCAAGCGATTTGGTACCCATGCTAATTTTTATCAATAAATCTTTCTTGAAGTAAACCTGTGTGTCTGTGATTATTTATAGTGTTACCTAACGTGTGTGTGTTTATTTACAATGGAGCTTCCACGCTTTAAACATCCTTGTACTATGTTTCTCTCCGGTCCCACGGGAGTCGGTAAAACCTGGTTCTTACGGGATTTGCTAGAAGTAAAAAACAGTATGTTTAACCCACCTCCCGATAAAATAATTTGGTTTTACGGAATTTATCAAACTATGTATGATGAAATGTCTCATATTACCTTTGTGAAGGGTTTTCCATGCAATTATCATGATTATTTAGAACCCAATTCGCTCGTTATTTTAGATGATTTGATGATCGAATGCGGTAAGGACGAACGACTCACTGATCTCTTTACAAAGGAAAGTCACCATTTAAACATTAGTGTAATCTTTATTACACAAAATTTGTTTCATAAAGGCAAAGAAATAAGAGGTGTTTCCCTCAACAGTCAATATTTGATCCTATTTAAAAATCGACGTGACATGAGTCAAATTAATCATTTAGGTCGGCAATTATACCCGACGCAGAGTAAATTTTTCCAAGAAGTGTTTGAAGACGCGACTCAAAAACCGTTCTCATATTTACTCGTGGATTTAAGAAATGAAACGGCCGAGCGCATGCGTTTGAGAACACAAATCTTACCAGGTCAAACGCAATACGTGTATGTACCGAAAAAAGGTTTAAAAAGAAAGACAATAGGTTTTTAATTTAGTTTCGATCATGACGTTAACGAAGAAACAGCTCCGTGATTTAGAGTTGATTCAAACTTGCCCAAAACTTTTGCGCAAAGAACTTTTAAAAAAATTACCGTCACGATCTGTCAAAGCCATCTGCGAGTGTAGCCATAACGTGTTAAAAGGAAATATACCATTATCCACGTATCAAAAGAAGTCTTTGAGGAAATATAAGACGACATTACGAAAAATTGGTACGAAAAAAGGTGCCTTATTTCAGAAAAAAAGCTTATTATTCAACAAGGGGGTTTTCTGAATATTTAATCCCTGCTGCCCTCAGTGTTTTAACCGGTCTTATCAATGGAGCACGCTACTAAATATGCTCTGGTACCTGAAGAGGAATTAACAAGACATGTGCCTACGAAAAAGCAATTGACTGAGTTCGATGTGGCAATGTTCAAGATACTCAATAGCCCTTTGCCTGATCATCAAAAAGTTCAGCAATACTATGAGCTTTTAAAAAGGAAAATGAATTTACAAGAAAACAACCTGCCTTGGAGAGTGAAGCTACCGGATGAGGACGAGCGCATAGAACCTTCGAAACAAGAGTCCTCGAAACAAGAACCTTTGAAAGAAGAACCTTTTAAAGAAGAACCTTCTAGTGTAGCGAAACAAGACGATTATGAGCAGTTTATTCTATCCTCAGTTCCCAAACCTATGCGGAAACAGGCAGATGCCTTATTGAATTTTCTCAAATCTGATTCTAGCAAAATGAAATGGGATCGAAAAGGAGCAGTCACCTATAACGGACAAAACTTGGAAGGGGCCAATATGGCTGAACTCTTTCATTTAATTTTTTGTACTAACAAAAAACCTCCCGTTAATCCTCCGACGTCCTTTTTACAAGCCTTACGAGAAGAAGGAATTCCCGAAACCATGATAAAAAATAAATATTTGTCTTTGAAATCCAAGAAGATTGTAACTCCTCAAAATATGCTTTTAAAAGCTAAAAAGAAGAAAACACCTGTTATTAAACGCACTGTATTCCCATCGACGACTTTATATAAATAAAGATTGACTTTGAATCGTAACACTTTGTGTATATTCCTTTTTTGCCTACCATACATATTGAAAAAATACATTAATTTTATATCTATTCATATATTATAACTTTAAACATATAAAGTAAGGATACTTACCTAGATCTTACAACCAACTCATACACTTGCTTTTGGGAGAAATGAATTGAAATGTATTCTTATCAGTAAATCTTATCTAGAATGTTACTAATCTATAGATTAACGATAAGATAATGGACTTGTACTGAAACCAATTCTGGTCTAGTTGCTATACAAGTAGCACGCATGTTTTTTCATGCTGTAGTCATATATTGAAGACGGGATTGCAAGTTTGTGAATAAGGTAAGATTAATTTATGTATATATTTTAAAATGTTAAACGATATAAATATTAGATCTATAAATAAATCATTTTTACATTCGATGATTAATTTTAGTCAAAATTTACTCATGTTCGAGCCTGTTGGTTAAATATAACACATAGATAAGATTTGCTGATGATTCATTTTCTCATATAGGCAATCATTTCACATACTACAAGTGTTTGCATGCAGTATGCAAAAATTTATGATTTATGATTATTTTATTTTTCTGTCTTATATTACCTATTCATTCTGTATTCTACCCTATGCCCTATCCATGACGTCACAATATCCCGTGGTTTTAAGAGATAAGCGAACATGTTATACCGTTTAGTTCTTTTAAGACATGCATGCAGTCAAGTTTGGATGAAGTCCAGTACTTTATGATTACACATTTTAGGTAAGATAACTTTATGTATATATATATTTTTTTTTTTCAATATTAAAGACAAAAATTTTCGAAATAATGCCCTAACTAAATAGTACAATATATATTTTATAAAAACAAAGATTAGTTATTCTATTCATTCCTCAAAAGAAATTTTTAAGTTAGAATACTAAAAACTCAATTTAGTATATTTTTTCTATACTTTGCAATACAAAAAGCATAAACGAATTCAATTTAATTTTAATTTTATGTTTAATTCATATATCTTATAGGGGACCCTGTATTTTTTTTACCCTAACCTGTATCAAATTCATTAAAAACCCGTCTCTTATCCTCAGAATACTTAAGGGTATGACTAGTTCTTATTTTTCATTGAAGCATTTTAAAACTTAATAGATTTTAGTATAAATATATATATATATCACCATATGTATATATGAAGAGTAGAACATATATAGGACTACACGAAATAATTTGTATACATTGACGGTTTTAAATAGTTCATTTACCTACAAAAAATGTGTCAGAAATTACGAGTCTCAGGTATTTCTTATTGCGGAGTGACTCATTATCGCATATGGGGTGAAATCAAAGCAAGATCTTCGCTTGTCTGATAATATGACTCATTATGATTCAGCGATATGCATGTTGAGGGGGTAACACTCAAATCTTAGTTGCAGTTATAAATATGTATTTTAAAGCATAATCATTCGAAAATTCAATTATTTTTCATGAAACGTTCTACCCTATTTTACAGATTTGTATGATAAATTTGGTGAAATATGTACTTTTTTTTTTCTAAAATCTATATTTTGAATGTTATACTAAAAATGTATTCGTGTAAAACCTATTTTTTACATTGCATGAATTCGTATTCATTTGAGATTAGTACTCTATTTCTTAAAATATCTGTGGAATAATAATATTTTTACAGGGTATATTGTGAAGGGAGGCCTTTTCATTCAAACAGCGGACCATGCATTTTTATGAAAGGTCAATATCCCTAATATTTCTGTCGCTGTAAAATAACGTGAATCTATTGGATTTATTTTGTGAAGGACGCTGATATTCGAATAAGGTTATATTATTTGTGAAGGGCGCTGGGTAGTCGCATTATTTTATGAGCAGGGCTTAAATCTTTAACTTTTTCTAGTTTCTTTTGAAGGATTTCAATATTTTGTACATATCGATGTGTAAGTTGTACTTTTAGCCTAACTTGAATTGAAAAAAAAAAGGGTAAGGTATAAATTACCTGATTTTAGGAAGGGTCCTTATGCATAATTGGATTTTTGTGAAGGCCGTCGTTTTATTCCAAAAGGGAACCCCTACAGTTTTTGTGAAGGGCTTTTTTTATTCGAATAGGGCATGTATCTCATTTATTTTATGAAGGGACCCTATAGTCTAATGCGAGTTCACACTTCGAAGGGTCCCTGTATTTTGAACCTATCGATGCGTAAGCTGTACTTTTAGCCTAACTTGAATTGAAAAAAAAAAAAGGTAAGGTGTAAATTATCTGATTTTAGGAAGGGTTCTAATGCATAATTGGATTTTTGTGAAGGACGCCTTTTTATTAAAAAGGGGATCGGTTCGCTATGCACTCGATGGTAAAATTATATTTTGTTTATATAACACTTCGACAATGTTGGAAAGTGATTCATGAATTATGCCGCTATGCCTGATTTTACATACTTGTTTATTTACATATACGTTAAAATTATTTTTATAGTACTCTATACTTTTGGAAGTGTGTATTGTTAGTCTATCGAAGGGCCCCTCTGGGTAAAAAAGGGAGGGGGAGGGGGGAGCTATTCAATTGAGTACAGTATAATTCATGCGGGACCCTATATTTTTTACCACAACCTATATCGAATTCATTAAAACGCGCCTGTTTGCCCCAAAAATGTTGAAGTCCGCCAATTAAAATTAATTAATGACCCTTTTTAATTACTAGCATCTACCATTCTACTGCACATGCAAACTGCGTACTCTCGTTGAGATAAAAAAAAAACCTCGCCAAAATTTCTTAAGTTCTCCAATTAAAATTAATCACCATTTTTAATTAAACCATTATTGACTTTTAAAATTCTCCACTAACGTATATATCGAATACCCTACTCTCGTTGAAAAAAAAAAATCTCGCGAAAATTTTTAAGTTCTGCAATTAAAATTAATTAATTACTATGTTTAATTAATATTTTTAATTAATTAATCATTCACTTCTACTGCATATACTCATAATCAAACTGCATACTCTCGTTGAAAAAAAAAATTTGCTTCGAAAAATTTTTAAGTTCCCCAATTAAAATTAATTAAAATTAAAATTAATTAAATTTCTAATTCGCTATAATAAATCCGTTGACATTCACCTCGTCCACCAATTCTCCGCGAAAAAAAAAATGCGTCGAAAAATTTCTAAGTTCCTCAATTACAATTAATTAATGACCATTTTTAATTCATATTTTTGCTACAAACCGAAAAAAAAAATCGAAAATTTTCAAGTCCCCAATTAAAAATCATTAAAATAATCCCCTTATCTTATAGTAGAAATCCTTATCGCACCCCCCTCCCATCGAACCCTCCGTTCTTATCAGTGCTCATGCTCTTATCGCCACTTTCACCTGCTCCCCCCTGTGCTCCACCGCTCACCGCTGCTCCACCGCTGCTCCACCGCTGTCCACCGCACCTCCACCGCCACCGCTGCTCGACTCAGGTGGCGTGGAACCCGCAAATATACACTACTTGTAACCAATAGCAAATTTTCTAAAATGGAATTTATAAAATGACCTCATAACAGAAGGTTATAAACCATTAGCAAATTATTTAAAAACAATTTAGTAAATGAATTTAAAATAGGAATGAATGGAGCAATATTCTGTTTTCTGACGAGTCCCTTTTTCTGTGCATCCGGATAATAGGCGTATTTTCATCTGGAGGGACCGTGGCAGTAGGAATAATCCTGCGTTCGTGCACGAAAGTGTCAGATTTGGCGGTGGAGGAGTGTTGGTGTATGGTGGCATCTCCATTGACGGGCGCACTGACCTCTACATCATTCGAGATGGAGCTCTCACTGGTCGCCGATATAGGGATGAGATCCTCAGACCTATTGTAGTCCCTTACGCTGCAGCAATCGGAGATAACTTCATTTTAATGGACGATAACTGCAGGCCATATCGTGCAAACTTGGTGGAGGATTTACTTTTCGAGGAAGGAATCGTTCGAATGGAATGGCCAGCGTGTTCTCCAGACATGAATCCAATCGAGCACGTTTGGGACGCTCTAGGAAGACGAGTTTCTGGCCGCCAACAACCCCCACAAACTCTCCAAGAACTGGAAAGTGCTCTTCTGGAAGAGTGGGGCAGAATACCCCAACTCGTCATTAATAGCCTCATTGAGTCCATGCCTCAAAGGTGTTCAACGTTGCTGGCCTCCCGTGGAAACCATACCCCCTACTGAAAATGATTTTCTTTGAAGAAAACACCTTTTCTTATTCTTTTTTTCTTATATGCACAAATTGTGTTTTTTTCCTTTTGTACACAAATGCGCAATAAAATGCATTTTTTTCTGCCAAACATGTGTAATTTATTCTCATATAACCTACTATGTCTGTCGACCATGTATCAATCAGCTAAAAAGTTTCCCAGATACAAAATCCACCTAAAACTGCAATATCCTTTAATTGTTTTGAGCAGTGTATTTAAATCTTAATTTAGTAAATGATCTAAAAACAGAATTGACGCAAAATTAATCATGATTTTAATAACAAAGTCTTTTTTAGCAAAATCATAGTCGAAACTACAGCTACTGTAAAGCAAATCACAATTTAATTGTATATTACATATTGAAGGATACTTGGAAGTTTTTATTCAATTATTTTTATTTAATATTCCAATATATTTTATTTCTATTTCTTTTTTGAAAATATTTTTGCTTAAAATGCATAATGTAAAATCCTTTAATTCTAAGTAAGAAGCAATAAAAAACCCCGCCAGCAGAAATAAAATATGCCGAAGGGTATAAACCATAAATATAAAATTACTACAAAATCACAGTGAATGGCATTCACTTTTAGATCAAAGATTTGCATTCTAATACAACAATATAATTTTTTACTTATTATCATTTCGTGTTTTCCAACAATTTCTTTTTTAAACAAAAAATTCCTCCTTTGTGTAACGCCTATCTTATTTTTGTAATCTTATTTTGTTCTTGTTTTATTTAAGATTTCTCACGGAACGTATTTTCTGTTCACCATTTGTTAGCATAATTGAATTTGCTGAAGAAAAGAACTTTAAGTTAATAAATTCATATAGTCATTGGAAACACTTCAGCCCACAAATTGAATTTGGAGAGTGGAGTAAAAAAAAAAAATCTGATTATCTTGCGGCTTATCTTAATAACCGCAGAAAAATCATAAAATATAGAGGAAGACTTCAGAGGAATTTAAATGCGCACACTTTCATAAGATATGCTTTTTTGAGACAGTAAAAAAAAAAATTCAGCTTTAAATATCAGGCTAACGCAAATTCACACATGAATGATGCCATTACTTATTTTTTATTTTAATTTAATTTTAAATATAATATATGTTAAAACACACATAAACAACGGCTGCATTCAGCAATTAAAGATACACAAATATTATAATACAGACATACAATAAATACAATAATCCAATATGGAGTGAAAAATTAGCCAGAGCTAGAAATCGAACCTGGGTCCACAGCGTTCCGGGCTGCTGCTCTGACCACTGAGCTACTCCGGCAAATTCCTGAGTCTGCAATGTCTCACTAATAATGTGTTTTTTAATATATATTCGTAGATCGGTGAATTAGTAATCAAGCAGGGCCGTCGCTCTGCCAAGGCAAGCTTAAAAGAAAACGCCACACAAACAACGCCAAGAACTGGACTAAAGACCGCTAATGCTTACTTACAGAAAGCAATTTCGCAATGTTAAATCGACAAAACATGCCAGAATAAAATATCAGATATCAAATAAACAAAGCGTCACAGAAAAAAACGAAAACTAGAAGAATCTAATGAAGGATTGGGTTGGGTTGATTATTGACGGCCAATTATCTACGCATGGGATATAGGCCCGGGGGAGTGCCCTTCGTGGGGGTCTTTCTAAGGAAACCTAACCCGTATTTACGCATGGATAAATCCACGGCTCGAAGAAAACCACGAAAACTCCGAACGATTAGGCCGACGGGCGCGATTGGGATCGAACTCAGCACCTCCCGTCTACCAGCTTCGAGAGCAGGACCTCTCAGCCACTGGTGGGGCAGAATCTAATGAAGAATTTCTTCAATTTAAGACCAAACTCATCTTCATAAGTGATTTATAAACAGAGATATAGATTTTTTTTAAAAACGTCGAGTTACTTAAAATGATCACTTTTGTCTTCGTCAAACTTTTTTTTCAAACAACCTACAGACCTTAATATCCGGCAGAATAAAACAAGAACGAAAAATCATGCGTGAAGCATAGATTATGTAGCACTTTCCAACGCTTCTAAAATAATTTTACAAATCATTACCGTTTAATAAGCTGAAAGATGACATCTAAGTAAACAATTTGGAAAACGCATAACATATTTAAAAACATAATTTCAGGAATTTTCAATATATACAATATTCGGAAAAATATCCGAATACTTTTATGTAGCCCTGTATATGATCTATAGATTTGTATATATACATAGGATGCTAAATTTTAGTTTAGTTAGGAAACGCGTAGCACCGTTTAAATTCTCCTTCTGGAGTTTCTGTCAATAAACGGAAATGTGTTCGCGAACTTTTGTGCTGCCCTGTATAGGATCTACAGAATTTATACACACCACGTAATAGACAAAAAGCTAGTTAAGATTAAAATCGCGTTTAGTAACTTAAAACGCACTTCCATGAATTATTGTTAACAGACAGTAGAGAATTCTTTTGTGTGTCCCTGTAAATGAACGATGACTGCTATACACACACTATTCTGTAGTAAGCCTCTTGTAATGCACCTTAGTAATATATATAAACTTCAATGCGTTTAAAATAGTGGAACATTATTTAAATAAGCCGCAGACGATTTTTCTCCATAGACGTAATGTAACGGAATTATTTTGACTGTCCCTGTAAAGTAACTCTAAGTGCTATACACCTACTATTCCATATTAAGCTTCTTCTAATGCATCTTAGTGATCTATATAAATTTCAATGCGTTTACAATAGTGAAACATTTTTAAAATAAACCGCAAATGATTTTTCCCCATAGACCGCAATGTAACGGAATTCTTTTGAGTGTCCCTGTAAGAAAACTATAAGTGCTACACACTTCAGTTGAAATAGGGAACGTGCCATAGATAACGACAATAACATATAAAAATTGCAGAGCAATCCGAGCATATTTACGGTAGTTAGAGCACGGACAGACGGCCAGACGGCCAGACGGCCATCCGGCCAGACAAACCGAAGTCATAAGCACTTTTCAACTAGGTTGGAAAGTGCTAAAAAGGATTGTTTTTTTGGACAAGTAATTACGTAATCTATGTGCTTTTATAAAATCCAGTGTAAAAAAAAATATATTTTCTATCCTTAATTAGCAAAAAACTGTTAATTAACTTGGCGATTAAAAAATTATTCCAAAACAGAGATAAATCCCGCCAACGACTTTGTACCATGTATTATAATAGCACAAATCAGTTACAGGTTATAATCACATCAAATTTCATCTGCAAGTCAGCAATTTTCTTCTGAAGATATTTAAAAAAAAAATAAAACTTCATAATTATAAGAACACACATTTTATCAGACAATTAAATATGACTGCAAACTGTGGCAGATGACTGTTTCCAACATTAATAAGTATCAGAAATTGGCCGTCAAAGATATCGGCCTCGGTGGCTCAGTCGCAGAGCTTCAGCACGGTGCGCGTAAGGTCCCAGGTTCGAGTCCTGGCGCAGGTCAATTTTTCACTCATGTTTGTTTAGTGTATTTAATTGTCTGATAAAATGCGTGTTCTTATAATATTGTAAAATAAAGTAATTAGACGTAGTGTTTATGCTTTAAAAATATTTTAAATATATAATTTACGTTTTTAGAAAGATCTTTAAAAATAAATTAGTTTTTGAGGGAAGATGTACCTTCTAAAATGTATACATTAAGAGTTATCGGCATTTAAAATTTCTCTCCAAACGTAAAAAAAATTTTTGAAATAAATTAAATGTGATTAATTTATTTCTAAAAAAAAAAAAAAAAAAAAAAAAAAAAAAAAAAAAAAAAAAAAAAAACACGGTAAAGGACAGGCATTTCTGTTCGCAGGAATACCTTTCACGTCATTTTCCTATAAATTAATGAAATCCAGTTTTGAAATCCTTTTTGTTTTAGAAGTGAAGTTTCCATTTAAATTTACTGTAACAGTACAATGTTTAATTGAATAAAATAATGTAAATCTAAGAAATTGCTAAGAAATTTCAAACATGCACAGGGCAACGCAAAAAATAAATAAATAAATAAATAAGCAAAAAATAAATAAATAAACAAAAAATAAACTAAAAATAAATAAATAAACAAAAATAAATAAATAAATAAATAAATAAATAAATAATTAAAATCAGCTTTCAGAAATTCTAAAATTGTTCATATATCTTAATTACAAGCTAAAGGAGGGTTTATTTCTATATTATTCTATATATAATAGTAATTTCAGCAAATATATTAAATTCCAATGCAATCTGTTTTAAACATTAAGATAGTTTATAACACATGATAAAAAATTTATAAAAAAAGAATGGCGCGTCACATTTCCAGGAAGGGATGGGGAGGGGTGTGAACAAAATTAGGAAGTATAATAGGGCAATCTGTTTGAAACTTTACGATACTTTATAGCACATAACATAAATTTTAAAAATAAAGCCGCGTCAAAAATTATAGGGAGGGGCGGAGCGCGTTTTGCCTACGCAAGAGGGGGACACTTTTCTAAATTTTAACGATATCCGTCATGCCACATATACAGGGTCATTCATAATTCCCTCCGGGGTTTCGAAACGTTATAGTAAAAAAACGAAGACGAATATGAAAAAAAGAAACATATGAAATTATTCCGAAACTATTCAAGTTTTACTTACATACATTACAGGTGCTCTATGTGTGAACCCTTGGTCACACGGCATACATCCATGCGATAGTCCAGTTCCTACCATACTCCGTTTCTTTAAATTTCCGGTACCACACATGAATTGTTTTGTCAGTTGGTCCCTGTTTTCGATATTTATTACGAAAGGCCCGTTGAACTGACACCACTGATTCAGATTTAAAGAAACGGAGTATGGCAAGAACTGGACTATCGCATGGATGTATGACGTGTGACCAAGGGTTCACAGATAGAACACCTGTAATGTATGTAAGTAAAACTTGAATAGTTTCGGAATAATTTCATATGTTTCTTTTTTTCATATTCGTCTTCGTTTTTTTACTATAACGTTTCGAAACCCCGGAGGGAATTATGAATGACCCTGTAGTTACAAAGGGCTGTGGCCACTTATTCATGTTATGCACCACAGGTGTCACCCCTGCATTTCACGCCCCCCCACCCTCCCCGACACTACTCATGTGATATATTGTTCGAAAGGCCTGTGACCGCTTATTCATATTATGTATATTCGGGGTCAATCCTCCCACTTTCACCCCCCCAAAGGGGGCACTTTTCTAAATTTTGCCGACACCTCTCATGTGATATATCGTTGGAAAAATCTGTGAATGCTTAATCATATTATGCAGGGCGGGGGTGTTTTCTAAATGCTGCACATACCCCTCATGTGATACAACGTTGGAAAGGTATGTGACCGCTTAATCCTATTATGCATCTCCGGTGTTCATCCCCCCACTTTGCCCCCCATACGCGATTAGCTTTCACCACCAGGGGGCGCTTTTCTATCTCTGTTTCTATGGGTCGGATCACGCCGGGGTATGGCTCATTCGACTCGACATCGATAGAGCTTTCCGATTTTAGTTCGTTTTTTCACCACCAGGGGGCACTTTCCTATCTCTGGTTCTATGGGCTGAATCACGACGGGGTGTATCTCATTCGACTCGACATCTATAGCCTTAACGATTTCAGTGCCCGAGGTTCATATAGAACAGATTCCGCTACTTGGTGGTGGAAGATGGAACTTGAGTGTGCGCAGCACGACTGCTATACGGTGCCAAAGGCAGCGGGGACCCGTGTTGTAGGTTCGTTTGGTTAGAGTTTTATACTATTCGATGTGCAAATTAAGGGATTATCCGGTGCCGAAGTCAGCGGGGAACCACGTCGGAGGTTCTTTCGGATCGAGGTTTATCTTATTCGAGGTTTTACAAGATTCGAGGCCCCGATGTAAATTAGGAGCCCGATAGCGGGCAAAGCCAGCTAGTGCTAATAATAAAAGAGCGTGATATCACGTTTGATTTCAAATGCAGCGCTGACACGCTATGTACGCATTCCAGTTTTATTCATTTCATGGATAAGTCAATGATATTTTTTAACGGAGGATAACAAGTATTATAACAAGCCACATTTAGTATGTTGTTTTTAAGAGTGTAATTAGTTTAACTGAAAAATCTACTGGTATTTCTAGTTAACCCTTTAAACGATGACTGAAAGTAAAATTTAATTTTAAATTTTTTCTCATGTTTAGATTATTTAAATTATGTTTAATCTATTTAAAAAAAAAGAAATGATATCTACAAAAACAACTTTTCAAAAGTAAAAAAAGCCAAGCGTAAAAAAAAAGTTGTGGCTAAAAAATGGTGTGATATCAAATTTCCAAGCTATTATATTACTTATTTAACTTTTTTCCATTAAATAAGTTATCATATATATAAGTCGAGTACCTACGTATATGTTAATAGAAATCGTTTTCTCCTGTGCTAAATATATCCTAACGAGTTTCTGAAAATTCAATTTTTTTCAAATTATGCATGATGGACTTGGCGGCCATCTTTCCATATTTCTAAGCACCCAAATTTCTAAAGTAAAAGCGTAATATGTTTGCAATGTAATATGTTTATAACAATTTAGAACTTCAGATTTTAACTACGAACAGATAAATTAGATAAGACTGATATTTTGAGAAATTGATTTTTACTAGTTTGAAATTATTAATTACTCTAAAAAATAAATCATAAGATAAATCTTTAAGATAAGTCATCATTATCTTAAGACACAATTTTCAGAGCACACAAGTCTATAAATGAAACGCATAAAATATTTGCTTAAATAACAATTTTGAACTTCGGATTTTAACTACGGATTTGGGTGCTTTGAATTTTGTGAATAATATGCAAAGATGGCCGCCAAGCCCATCCTGCATAATTTGAAAAAAATTGAATTTTCAGAAACTCGTTAGGATGTATTTAGTACAGGAGAAAACGATTTCTATTAACATATACGTAGGTACTCGACTTATATATATGATAACTTATTTAATGGAAAAAAGTTAAATAAGTAATATAATAGCTTGGAAATTTGATATCACACCATTTTTTAGCCACAACTTTTTTTTTACGCTTGGCTTTTTTTTACTTTTGAAAAGTTGTTTTTGTAGATAATCTAATACCGTTGTCCTGTCATCAAGGCTATCTGTTAGATGGCTGGTGACTTTCTGTCCAACATGGTTTAATT